>JAPSGF010000005.1:9723793-9834195 GCA_035772895.1 Perdix hodgsoniae | reverse complement strand
GGCGGAGCGGTGAGTGGCGGCGGGCGGCCGCGGGGGCGCGTGGCGGGCGGGCTCGGGGCCGGAGGGCGCGTTGGGGGAAGCGTCCCGCCGGCGCCGGGCGTCCCTCTCCCGTCGTTCTCTTCTGGACTCTCCCGCCGCCCTGCACCTGCCCCCGCTGCCCTGCGGGGCGGCCCTGCGGAGGGGCGTCCCGCGCCCCCGTCCTCGGCGGGAGCCCCGGATCCGCGGAGCGCCCCGGTGCCGGGGGTCGGCGGGCGCCCGCGGCTCAGCGGGGCCGTGGGTGGCCTCGGGGTCCCCCGCTCTGCCGCCCGGCACCGGCGGCGGTGGGGGGCCGGGATGCGGCGTGGGGGTCGGGGGCGTCGCCTGTTCCTGGGGTCTGTGCTCCGTGGGATGCCTGCTCGGCGGTCGGAGCTCGTAGGGGTTTGCTTCCCTCGCCGTCGCCGTTTCAAACCGCTGACTGTTGCGAAGGGGGTGAAAAAAAAAAGGCGGTTATGTAGGGAGCGGATCTGTACCGTTATGTCATTCCATAATTGGCCCAGAATTACAGATGACGACCTCGCTCTGCCCCTGGATCTGTGCCAGCGGGCACTCGCATCTGTTAAAGTTTTGTTGTGGCTTTTTGGTGTTTTTTTGTTTGTTTGTTTTGTTTTGTGTGTGTGTGTGTGAAGAAATGAGAATAATAGCTTTTCGTGGTGTCTCCCCTCCATGCCGGGATCCTGCAGCCCATGTCTGTCAGTGGAGATGTGATGTAACCGTGCCGAGCGGTCGGTCTGATCCGCAAAGCCGGGACGTCGCATCTCGGCCGGTGACAGTGGGAGCGGTGTGCTGCCCAGCAGCATCCTGCCGCGCTGCTCCGCGGGATCTGCAGCCTCTTCGTTTCGTTGCTTTGAAAGTTCTGATTCTGCCCGGCAAAGCTGCTGCCGTTTGTGGGTAACAGACACGTGGAAAATAGCAGCCTTCAAGCTGCGGGTGATCAGATGGATGACAGAGAAGGGCTGTGCTGTTTGGAGATGCAGCCACCACGAGAGCCTCAGTTTGTGCTTCCAATTCCTAATCGCGGAGGCCGGACCTGCCCTACCCTGTTATGTTCTTACAGCTGTACCACACACCAAGATAACACTTGGAGGAAATCCTGCTGTCCTGCCAGCTGTGCATGGCTGGTAGCAGGAGTCGGGAGGGACAGGGGCAAACACTGCCTGGGGTGCAGAATTGGGCAGATCCATTCCCCACAGCAGGACGCTCACTCTCACCGCTGGGCACAGCGTGTTTCCAAATGCCACAGCTCTGTCGTTTCAAAGGGTGGGCCCTGCTCCTACATCCTCCCATTCTGTGATGATGTTCAGGATCTCTTCTCGCTCCTGTGACATGTATTCCTCAATTCTTGGCCAACAATGATCTGTCGGAGCCTGCCCGGCCGTGTGTGTCAAGTGGCATATTACAGTGGTATATTGTTCTTTGGTTGAATCGTTTCACTGGCCTCCTATGACCTAAAAAGCACACAGAAATAAACAAGGGCATATTGTTCAGTGAAAAGGATGCAGAAAATTCTTCTGCCTTAGCCGTCTGGTTAGGGAAGGATTACTTTTAAGTGTTCCTCCTGGTTGCCAGAGAAGTGACACGGTGCACGTGGACTTGGGTTTTACCAAGCAGACTTAGTTTGGAAAATGATGCGTTTCTGAACTTCTCGGACACCTTGGAACTAGTTACGAGTGCAGCAAAGTCCTGCCCAAATCTTCTAATTAATTTGGCTGGAGGCCATCCTAATTAACCTTGAGGGAGTTCAGGGGTGGAATAGCTTGCTCTGAAACAATTGTTCTCCTGTAATTTGCTTTTCACAATGTGTTGACCCAACCAAGAGCTGCATCCATGAAATCCTTTGGGTCTCTTGCAAAAGCCATTACACCCATTTATTTATTTTTTAACAGATGTTGTTTTCCAGCGCCTGAGTGGAAGGGGTTATCTCACTTTCTGCAACCTTGCTATTGTGCTTTGTTCCAAGAGCCAGGGGACTGGGGCTGGCCGGGGAAGCTTACTCACCGGTTCCAGCTGCAGAGGAAGGAGCTGGTCAGCCTTCCAGCAGTCTTGATGCCATTGTTAAGGTCTCCATGTGAACTGACGGGATCTTTTCACATCTGTGTAGTGATAACCAGCCGTTCCTTTGGCAATGTGGTGCTGCAGAGAACAAACATTAGCAGCAGCCTCCTTGTTGGCAGAGTGTATTGCAGTTGGCAGTGACTTGGGCAATTCCAAATGGTGGGGCAAGAGAAGGGTATTTGGAATTTGAGCTAGTCTACCAAGGTTGGAGGTAGAGTTCTGCTTTATGAAAGTGCCCAAGTGCAGGGCGAAGGGGGAAAATTTAACACCCTTTTAGGGTGTTAACTTTTAGGATAATTCTTCTTCATGCTGCTTGTTGGTTCTTGGGGCTCAACCGTGCCGTGCCTTTCCCCCATTTCTGCATACCCTGCCACTGCAGGGGAGGTGAGCGTGGGCTTCTTTGCTGTCTGTTTTTTTTCTGCACTAATGCTTGCAAACACCGCTTTGGCATTTATTTTCTAGTAGTGCAAGGGGTCGAGGGGAAATCCTGCTGAGACTCCAAGGCAGGACACACAGATGCAGGAGGGGAAGATCAAAGACATATAATACAGGAAGAAGCAGAGGGTCAATCCAGAGGGGAGGGCACTGGATTACACATACAAGGGTAATATAAAAGGGATAACAATGCAGGAGAGGGTGGTAACGTCTGAAAATGGATAAACAAACAGATGCATTTATTTACCCCACAGACATAGCCCTTATCTCTTTGAAAGAGGAGAAGGCCATTCCTGCCTTGGAGCACTCTGCTCCCAGCCATGTCTGGAGTGGTGGTGTTTGTTTGGGGATCTCCTCTATGAGCCCTGGCTGATGGGCCGGCCCGTCCTGCTGTGATGAGTGGGATGTGATGTGTGCGATCCTTTTGATCACAGATCCCAGGCTCTGTAAGTCACGTCGCTGTCACCTCAAAGATATTTGGCTGTGTGATGGATCCTTTACTAAAAATTTAATCTTTAAAATATTTAATATTGTTATGGAGACTCTTCTATTTGTGCTTTGTGCAAATGAGAGCCTTCCTTTAAAAAAAAAACAAACAGTAAAACAAAAAACAAACACAAAATTCCTGCTATCCTGTAGCTCATTAGCACTTTGCCCATCAGTATTTGAGGTGAGATGATTAGCCCTTAGCATCGCGATTCTTAGATGTGAACAACAAATGGGATGTCATTTGCTTTGTTCTGACAGAGCCCTGATGGATCCATACAGAAGTATCATAACAGCAGGGAAACATTTGTCCGAGTTCTGAAAAACAGCATCTTCTATTGGGGAGGGAAAGAGTTGGCTAATTATATTTTGTTTAATAAATGTACTATTTTGTTCTCCTCTTGTGACAAACAAAAGCTGTCATTTGAGGAAATGCTGCCAATTGGTCTAAGAACTCGTTATATCTGCGGGACAGAATAACTGCGAGTGCTCTTTAACAATTGCTCCTTTGCTGAGAAGAACCTGGACTGGTGACAGAGCAGCAAGTTAGTGCACTGACAGCAGTGGAAGCAAGCTGTTGGTGTTTTGAGAAGTTGCCTGGACGAGCAGAGGTGTCTGTGCCTGTTTGGATGTTTCCTTTCTCTGTTTATGTGCTTATTTCTCCTTGGACGCTTATGGGCTTCAGTCAGTGAATGCTTGGTCGGTGCTGGGTTGGGCTACAGCAAATTTAAAAATCAGCACTATTTCAGTACAAATTCCTGCTTGTGCATCATTTGAGAACTGAATGCTCAAACACCCACATTACTTTAGCAAAAAAAAATCTTGCTCAGTACCATTTTTCCTTGGCAGATCTGGGAAGGTGAGCCCTGAGCTCTGCTCATCTCACAGCAGAGGGATGCTGAGCCCAGCAATCAGCACTGCCTCCCTGCCCTCCCGCAACCAAGGAGGCTTCTGCTGCTCTCCCTTTTGCTCCCATGGGTTTGCTTATGCATCTGTGCCAGTGAGCTAAAAGACAGGAGTAAGTACCTGCTCACTGTTAGATAAACTTTCTCTAAACCTCTCCTCCTCTCTGCCTCCTAATTTTATTGGAGACACGTTGGGTCATTCATTTGTTCATTCATGGGTTCATCTGGCACAGTTCCTCGGTGATTTCAGTCAGGACTTCTTGCTGAAGGAATGCAGAGAGGATGTGAGCTGTAATTTTCCCTGTCTGAATCTCTGCATTTAGAGGAAAAAAATGTTCACCCTGCTGCCCACAAGTAATGAGGGTGATAAATAAAATTCACAGTTTTCTTTATCATTTCTATGAGATGAATGAAACATGCCACCCTCGGAAGGGATGTGAAACCAACAAAACACTGAATTATCTGCCAGCAATAGTTTGGCACGTCTTCATGTATAGCCTGCAGGAATGATGATGCATTTAGCACCAGTGGACTGGAAGCCCTCAGTATGGTGTTGGCTGTAATGGGAACTGTCTTGGAGCTTTGTCTGGGGCAGTGTGGGCATTGGTGGTGTGTTGGATGGAGCACTTCTTTAACTCTTTACAGTTGTACTGAAGGAGAAAGTTGCATTGTAGTTCAGGTGGGGTGATTATTAATAAGACTGGAATTCTTCTGCAGAAGGCTTTTGGTTTTCTTTGAAATGTATTGTTTCCAATGAGAAAGCCAAACTACTATACAGCACCTTGTATAGGACATGTGTTGTGCTGGGGAGTTGTTTCTGACCCCACTTCTTGTGCAGCTGGGCATTGTGCAGAGGGCTTGGCCTCCCGAAGAGCTGGTGGTCCTCAGCTGCATGCGGCTGTTTGGGAGGTAAGGTGGTATTGGACCTACAGGTGAGCAAAGCCAGGCATAAGAGTGAATGGAGGCCAACAAACTACAGCTGGGGAATCAACTGGGAAATAAGTGATATTTGCATTCCAGTCAAATGTTCAGAAATTACACATGTGGGCATTTTAACAAAGCAGTACCTTTGGGGCTGAGGGGAGGTGGAGTAATGTCAAACTGTTTAGTTTCTGTCCAAAATCTCTTCTTTCCATGTTGGGATCTGCTTTATTTGTGCTGTTCCTAATAGATGTCCATTTAGGTCTTTTTTGAAAAGCTGTGTCAGTGGAGATTTGTAGCTTCCCAGGGTAGGCAGAGTTTACCAATCATCATGGTTAGATAGCTGCTCCTAATGTCTAACCTCAGTCTCCCCTGCTGCCTGCTAAGCTTTCACATAAGATTTCCAAATCTGGAAGGGGCAGAACAAGATTATCACTGCCTTCAAGCAGCCTGATATATTTGAAATTCATTATCATGTCTCGTTCTCTCACCTCCTCCCTCTTCCTTCAGCTGAACAAGCCCACTTCTTGTAGCCTTTTCTCATGGGGTCACACTCCACCGACCTTTTATCATTCTTGTAAGCAACTGGCAGGGAGCAGCATCTGGCTGGAATCAGGTTCAACGCTGGATGCAGGGCTGCAGCATGAGGCGTAGAGCAGCCTGACAAGAGATGCTCCTCTTGGTCTTTCTCCAGATACACCTGTCTCTGGGTGCCTAGTCCCATGCTGCTCCTGATGCCTTACTTCTCTGTGGCTCTTCTCCTGAGACTCTCTTGCTCTCTTTTCGTTCCATTTTGGACTTTTCCGTCTTCCTTCATCAGTGTGGTGCTTTACATCTGCCCATATGGAATCTCAGTCATTCACTTCACATTGCTTTTCTAATTCATTATTATTTTATTCTAATTGTAATCCCTGAAAATGCTCACAGCACTCCCTACAGATTTGTAATTGTAATCTTTATTCTAATTTACAAGTCATTAATGGAAATACTGAACAGAGCAAGACTCCAGGCAGAGCTGGTATCTGTCTTTTCAGGTTGATGTGGAATTTACTAACTCTTCCTTGCGTACAGATCTGGAACATTTGTATACCCACCTACAGTAAATTATACCTAAATAACATTCACCTTGTTTGCATGTAAGACTGTCACATGCATCCATCAAAAGCTTTCCTTGTTCCAGCGTGCTACTTCTACTGTTTTTTTTCCCCATAGTCACTACAATACCAACTCCATCAAAGAAAATTAAATTGATTAGACCTTATTTGTTCTTGACAAGTCTACATTTTCTGTTTTCTCGTGGCTTTATCATGAGGAAGTGGACACAGCTGCAGTGCAGGAGCTGGAAGTGGCACTGCCCCTTCTGGGTTGCATGCTCCCTTTCTCTCCCATGTGCTCCATGATAATCAACACCTGCAAGAAGGATTTACAAGTAGAGATGCTGATGTGTCTGAATTGATATCAAAGGCAGGCTGTTTCGTCTATGATTCCTCCATTCTGTCTCCTTCCCCCTTTTGTTTGAAGTTAGATAGGATGTTTGCCCTTTGCCCATCCTCTGAAAATTCTCAGAGGTGTGTGCTAATGGCTTGGAGGCTGCTCTGGTGAATTCCCTGCTCCCTCCTCACTCCTGGTATACACTTAATCGAGTCCTGCTGTGCGGAATGCATCCAACCTACATTAATTTTCTGTAACCTCTTTTGTCTGTGTCCTGGCCTAGCTTTGCATTAACTATCTAATATTTGATTGTAGTGAATGCTGCTGTTGTAAACTCTTCAAATACACAAATTTCATCTTTACCATGTGAATGTGTTTATCAGTAACTGGCCGTGGAGGTGGCTGTTCGGGCAGTGTGGGCAGGGCAGGGGCATAGCTGTGCTATTCTGCTCTGCCCCATACACTCCATCTGACTTCAGTGTCTCCAGAAGGACAAAATGATCAGGGTGAAAGCCCTGCTGAGTGCGTGTTTTTGATAAGCTGTCTTGTATGCACACATGCAAAACCAGTGAGAAAACAGGACGGATTACCATGTCCAAAGACTTGCATGTTCTCCTGGGATGTTGCTCAGGGTTATATTTAGACTGAGCAGTCCCATCTAGTATTATAACTTCTGCTCCAGGAACCTGTTCTTTGTCGCTGTAGTCTGTCAGGCTTTTATCACTCAATCAGAGACTTTCAGGTTGTGTCTCTCTCTGGCTAAATTTATTCTCATATCATCAGCCAAAGTAATTTGACCATTTCCAAGAAAAACTAGGGGGAGGAGGAAGGGCAAAAGGAATGTTGTTTCACCCACATTAAAAAGGAGAAAGGAAAAAAAAAACACAACTTCCAGCTGTTTGATTGAACTGCATTGCCATCACATTCAGGAACAGGACCTTTGGTTATGAGACTTGGAGATGTCTGTGTGTGTTCTCAGCAGGTGCATCTCTGATTCCAGTCACTCCATTTTCCCAAGATTTTGTCTTCACATTCATCAGCATCTCGTATTCCCTGGTGCAGGGACAGTGCTGGTGCTCTCATTGCTCCTATGTGTAAGCAGAGCATGCCTGTAGCCCCTGTTTTCCCCAGGCAAATCGCTCCTTAGTTTAAGGAACTGGGAAGTGAAGGCACCAGAGTGCAAAGAAGTGAGAAGTTAATGGCGCAAGGAAAGTGGGGGCAGCCTGGACAAAAGGGTTGTGGCTGGTTAGGTGGGCAGAGGAACAGAGGTAAGAGAAAAATTACTGCAGCCAACCTCTTAGGTCACCTTGTTTGTGGAATTGTTTAGTCTGGAGAAGAGGTAACTCAGGGAGACCTTGTCATTCTCCTTATGATTGCTTGAATAGAGGTTGTAGTGAGTTGGAGGTCAGCCTCTGTGCCAGGAGAGATTCGGGTTGGATATTTGGAAAAATTTCTTCTCAGAAAGAGTGGTGGTAAGACATTAGAACAGCTTTCTAAGGAGATAATGGAGTAATCGTTCCTGAAGGTGATCAGTAAACATGTGGATGTGGCACTGAGGGACATGGTTTAGTGGACACGGTGGGGATGGACTACATGATTTCGAAGGTCTTTTCCGACCTTCCTCATTCTATGTTTCTATGTCTTTGTGGGCTTCTGGCACCTGGCTTCCCACATGTGGCGCAGTGTGCAGAGCTCTGGGCTCTTCAGCAGTATCTTGCTCAGTTTTAATGCTATGCTTTCAAAAACTCTGCATACAGACACTTGACCAGGTGCCTAGAATGGAGAGGGTGGTTGTCACTTAAATCTGTCTACATGAATACTTCTGTGTGGCACTCTTCTGACATAAAACAAGGATAATGTCACCACACTGCAGAAATGAGGGAAGATAAGCTAGTTTAATTGTGACCCATCTAGATAACACAGTTTGTAATTCAAATGCCTGTTGGTAACTCCATCTTCAGAGTAGCATCTGGATAATTGCTGTAGATAAGCCCATGAAGATAACATCACCTCCAGAGGAAGAAGGAGTCCTGCAGGCTCGGTAATCACTACCTGCAGCACCTTGTGTGTCCATGCAGAGGGCCCTCATTTGGGCAACTCATGATGGCTGCATGATTCATTTTGTGTGAATAACGCTCCCTCATTGTTTCTGTTTCTGTAAAGTTGTACAGAATTGCTTGCAAAATGTTGTAGTTGAGCGAAGATGAATGGGGAGAATCATGCAATCCAAATTACTCTAAATGGCAGAGGGAGGTGAGATGTAACAGAGGGCAGCCAGCCTGTGCCCAGCTCTGTGTCCTTGCTGCTTCCCACTGAGATGCATGGTGTTCTGCCGGGGAACTCTGCCATGTGCTGAGTAAAGGGGCACAGCTGTATGGGGGGTCAGTAGCACAAGTCCTTCCAGAGCACTGACAGAGCTGCTGCTGCAGCAAGAGTTGGCATTCATCGTCACTGACAGCACTGGTGGCACTCCCAGAAAATAAGGCTGGAAAGCAGCTGTGCAAACGTGCAGATACAGGCAGAACATAGCAGAAATGAGCATGTTTTTCCCACAGACAGTGGCTCTGGAAGCAGCATGGTGGTGGCTCCAGCACCAGGTTTCTCAGAGGCTTTTGGGAGTGCCCAGGGCTTATCCCTGGGGCAGTAATGCCATCCCTGTGCTGGGACAGGCACCCCTGTCGCTTTGTGGCCCTCCCACCCAAGGCTCCCATCGTGAGCTACCTGCTGGGATCCCATCGTGTCTGTGTTCCGGTACCACAGTCAGCCCCCGTGCATCTGAGAGTTGCTGAGAAGTTTCTGTAGAAAAGCTTGGCTCTGTTTGCAGCTTAGTGCAGAGCTGTACCGGCTGACGGGGACAAGTCGGAAACCCTGGCAAGATAGCAGGCATCCTCAGGAAGCAAACCCTATCAGAGAGCACTGATGTCATTGGCAAACAAAACAAATGAGCGCTGGAAAAACAAACTGTTTTCCAGCGTTGTTGATCTTACCTCAAATTAGAAGCCCTGTGCAGCCTTTGCTCTTTGGCCCAGTCTCACAGATTATTTACAGGGACGTGCTGCAGCCACAGTTTTGCTACTCCTGCCAGTGCAACTCCTTTGATATTCATTTTTTACATATATTTCTCTAAGGGAGGCTGGGAAGAGCATCCCAGCACCATGACTGGTTTGGGGAAGCCAGTTTGTGTCCCTGTGGGAGCTGGGTGCTAACTCAGAGGGCATCCCGCTGCTCCTCACCAGGAGTGGGATCAGAGCTCCCCTCACTGCTCCCCTCTGCCTCCCTGGTGGCCCTGCAGCGGCAGCGCGAGGGTTAAGCCATGCTCTGCGCCAGACTGGCAATAATAGCAGGAAAAGCGCAGCTCTTCCTTGCACCTGTGAGCGCTCCGATGGGCTTTCTGCTCTCCCTGGTCGTCACATCAGATCTTTCTCCTGTTGGAGGCTGAACAGCTCTAGCAGCCAGCTGTTCCCCTTGCTCAGCTCCTACCTGGCTCCTCACACAGTCCAGGGTGGGGGATGGATGGAAAATCAGCCTTTTAGGTTAGCGTTCAAAAATAACCCACAGAGCCTTCCAGGAGGGAACAGCCCGCTCCTCCCTGCTGGAGTTTGGAGCCCTGTTCAAGCAAGGGATACTCCTAACGTATCTTCACCACAGCTTTATTTTTATATTTTAAAGGGTGTGTAGTGTTATATGTGTGAAGAGGGAAGAGATTCATTAACCTCCAGAGACAAACCGGTTTAAATGCTAAGCAGGCTAGCAGGCTGCAAAGCCACTTTTGCAGCGTTCCAAGTTACTGGCTGCATCTTGGCTCTGCATTACAAATGTTTGTGTATTTCTGCACTACATATGTTCATGTATTTCATTAAATAGCAGTGACAAGAGTTCTCGCCTTCCTCTTGCCCAAGAAGAGCAATAGAGCCCTGTGTATAACATGCACTCACTTTTCATGGTTGGACTAGATGATCTTAGTGGCCTTTCCCAACTGTAATGCTTCTCTGATTCTATGATTCATGATCTTTGTTGAGACATTCTCCTTCCGAGCAGCTGCCAGTGAGAGCTGTTGTCCCTCAGGTAGGGCTGCTGCTATGCAAGGTACTCAGCACTCACCCTGCATGTTGGATGAAGTGCTTATGCAGGGAAAATCATCTCGAGTGTTCTGCTTTACATAACAAATCTATTTTGGTGTGTTTCACTTCTCATTTATGCACCTTTTCCTTTTCTTGTAGTGCAGAGGAATGTCCCAGAATTGGTTTCTCGCTGTGCACAACCTACAGAGTAGATCATTACCTTCCAGTCATTTTAGAACTATGGAGGAATGGATATCCCATAATTGCCATAACAAGATGTGAGAGAGGTGCAGACAATAGAGATTGTTTCCAGACAACTAATTCATTTTGCTGAATCTTTGCTGTAGTTGGTGAAGAGTTGAGAGCTGTCACTGGAGAGAAAAATCCTGACTGTCATGTGTGTTGGAATCATTGAGACACAATAGACACAGGCACCTCAGGTTGTTTTCAGTCAGTTTTCACAGGGAAAGTGTGCTTTAAAAACAGAGCATACTTGAAATCTTAGGCTTTGTGTTGTTCTGGGTGATGATTGCTGGATTCCAGCAGGTCAATGTAGGCCAAGAAGAAAATCATCTGTAAAAAAGGCTGTTTAACGGGGGCGTTGCATGGCATTACCTGGGTTTCTCATGTGGTTGCATCGTGAATTTTGGTTCTCATGCAAATACTGTCCTTATTCATGTGAACATTTTTTCTTAATAGGAATATGCAGAGCTGTAGGGAGTGGCACGTTGTCTTGTAGGCCGTCCCCTCCTCCCACAGTGACTTGAAACATAATGCAGAGCACGTCACTCCAGGACAGGAGTGAAGTTGGGTTTTAGGCAAAGGCGCGACTCGGATGGTGGGCTTGGCTCTGGCACAGGGTTTTTCGGAGATCTCGTAGTAAAATCTGAAAGCTGCATGAAGCCTTTGTCTTTAGTGGCGCTACCTGTGGATCAGGGATGTCTCTCCTTGTTTAAGGCTGTCTTCTCTTTGGTTTTTTTCCAGTGATGGGTTTTGCTGGGAAGAGCTTTCTGATGGCACAACTGTGAGTGAAACCAACGCAATATGTTCAGTGTGGAAGATCTCCTGATTTCTCATGGATACAAATTGTCTAAAAATCCCCCTGCTTCCTATGAGAACAGATATGATGGATACCGGCATGAAGCTGCAGGGAACAGATCTGTTCAGAGGACGCTGAATGGCTTTGAAGCAGACCCTAGAGCTGCTTACTGCAGGAAGCCTCTGACGAAAACCAACTCGAGCAGCACCGAAAGCAGTCATGGGAGCCAAGGGAGACAAGCAGGTCCTGGTTACCACCATGACCTTCAGGGTTTGTCCACTTTTCATACTTCAGAAGGGGGGTAAGTTTCAGCACCATGCCATGGCTTTGCTTTCTCTTTCTTTTGTTTCTGGCAGATAACTGAGCATGCCCCTAACCCCTGACACCATCTTCCTGTGATCCTTTCCTACTTCCATACCAGTGTGATTATTTCCATGCACTGCACGTTGAGATGAGAGGTAATAGCCTTAAGTTGTGTCCAGGAAGGTTCATGTTGGATATTAGGAGAAAATTTTTCTCAGAAGGAGTCATGAGATATTAGAATGGGCTGCTGAAGGAGTTGATGGAGTCATGGTCCCTGAAGGTGTTGGGTTGATGGTTGGACTGGATGATTATAGCGCTCCTTTCCAACCTTATAATTCTATGAGATGTCCACCCAAAGAGATGGCACTTCCATTTGGCTGCTGCGTTGAGAATACTGAGGTGAAGGAAAAAGCCATTGACTCATACTGTCTGTCTCAGAAATGCCTTGCTGATGCTCTTAGGAAAGCTCAGTCTAAGTGCGGTAAACATAAAGGGGCAAAAGCTCTTTCTTTTGTAAAGGAGTAGTTTCAAAAATCCAAACCCAGCTTCTTCTGCCACATGCATGCCCTGGTTGTGGTGGTAGATTCAGCTGTGTGCAGCTCTCAGTGGGTTTTCCTCCATGCACAGAGAACGTTCTTGTTTTCCTGAGGCTGTTCTTATGAAGTAAACATAAGGAGGTGCCTGTGTGTTTCTTTTTAAAGCAACTCAAAGCCAGTGGAAGCTCTTGTCACTCCATAGGATGTGCATGAGCACCAGCATGGCTCTCTCGCTGCAGAGTACGTGCGCACTGGGCTGGGGCAGGCTGGGCAGGAAGAGCTGTGTGTATACAGCGGCCCAGCATTGTTCTGCAGCTGTTTGAGAGCTCCCTGTGAACAAAGGAAGGGGTGAGAGTAGGACTGGGATCCAGCCCTGCTGTGACGGGGCATTTCGTGACGAAAAGCCCCTTCCTCCTGCAGAACAGGCTTGAAACTGAAAGCAGGACACAGTTCTCCAGTCTTGGAACCTTGTCCTCTTTCAAAGACCTTCAGTAACTCGTGGCAAAGGCATGTGTCCCCTGATTGCTGGGCCTGTCTGCTCTTCCCTTTCATCTCCCATCCTCTTCATCTCCCTTCCCCTTGTGAGGCCAGTTGCCTGGAGCAGGAGTGGCTCCTGACTGCCAGCTGGAATAGCGGGCAGGGTTGGATGGGAGCACTGTGTGGTGGTGCTAAGGTGGCATTCCCACGGCGGGGAAAGGCCCAGGTGAAAGCAGCGCTCCTGGAGGCAGGAGAGGACATGTCCTTTCTGGTGGTAAGGAGGATCCTTCATGGTGTACCTGGAATGAGGGTAACTAGACAGCAATGAAGTGAAGAAAGCCATGGCAGAGGCTTACTTGTCTGCCCTGTGTCTGAGATGTGACAGAGGCATCTGCAGGGGTGAGGGGAGGCTAAGTGCAAACTCCTGGCAGATTGAGTGTCCCTTTCTAACCTCTCAGAATGCAAGGTGAGGAATCTGTCAGCCTACAGCATGGTAAATATGGTATCCTGGTTTTAAAAAGCTGCTTTTTCACATGAAATAGGGATTACAGTCCTGTAAATGACTTGGTCGCTCTTCAACAAAAATAGAAATCTTTTCTTATTGTTAAGCAAACTGCAACTCCCAGTGAACCTGTTGGGAGTTCTTATGCGTCACTTGCAGCTAGGAATGAGGGAGAACCTCAGTAGCAGCTGCCCCTTCCTTGCCATCCCTGGATGCACAGCGCAGTGCTGGCTCTGTCCAGGAGCAGTCAGTGGACCAGATTGAATAAAGTTGGCTGCAGTGTTGGTGCTGCAGCACCTGTGCTTTAACTGCCAGGCTGTATGGTGAGAACCCTCCAGCCCATCTCCCTAGGCTAGGCCCTGGCTTTTCCTGTTTTTAAAACTCAGGAGAAGAAAAGACACAGCCATACAGACACTGCTTTTGAGAGATGAGCCACTTTGGGGTTGTTTCACTGTTCTGCCAGTATGATGATTTATTACATCTTGTTCTCCACATAGAGGAGCAGGTGCTGGTAGGGCTGTCCCAGTCATCCTTGCTTTGCTGAGCATTAGGAAGGCCACACAATAAAGGCAGAGAAAGGAGGGAAGCTGCCCTTGTGGTAGAGAAGAGAGGATTCATAGAAGGAGAACGGCTGCTTCTTTTCCAAGTGAGGAGATGCATGTTGCTTCGTTATTTGTGTGGGAGGAACTATGTTAGTAGCTAGCAAATTTAGAGCTAAGTAGATAGTGTCATTAATGAGGTCACCTGCTGCAAAAATTAGAAGACGGTACTGGTGTTTCAGGGTGGATGAGTGTATGTGAGGATAGGATCCCAAAATAGAACAGAAGTTGCCAGCATCCATAAAAGCTCTCTGAAATTTTTCCCCCTTGCTGCCAAATCCTGTAAATAAGTTCCTTACAGTACCTCCCTGTTGGGCACAAAGAACTGCCCCAGTGCCCACATCTCATGGACCCTGAGTAGCTGGGTGCCTGATGCCTACCGCTTACACCCTGGGACGGAAACTCCTATGCTGTTTCTGTACAGCCTTGCAGTTTTGTGATGTCGGCCATGCTCCTTTGCTTCTGGTGAGTCATGCGAGGTCCACTTGTCCAGCATCACCCTGTGGCAGCCATGACCCATTGCTCTGAGGGCTTCAGCTCAGTGACATGTGGCTGGGCAGCCCGTGCAGGGCAGGCTGATGGCCTCCTCTACTGAGAAGAGCTAGCAATAGTTTCTAAAATGTTTTCTCAGTAACCTAATTTTATATAGAATTAATTCCAAGCACTTTTGGACAGCACAAATGGTATCTGCTTGAAGCAGGACTTTCAGAAAAGAGCTCATAATGTTTTAATTTTTCTACTTGGTCCAATGGGACTCTTCTGTATCCCTGGATGGCTGTGCATAACCACCTCTAGCACCTAACCTGGGAGCTGGAGAGAATGCATTATTTGCCTAGTGAAAAGATCATGAAAAAGATCAGGTTTAAATGCTCTAAATACTTCTTTTTAAATGTCTTTTCTACGCTTGCATGACCACGAGATAGATTGTTTGTATCATGTTTGGAAGTTTATTATCAGAGTCCAGCTATTAATCGTTTAATCTTAAAAAATAAATTTAATATTTTTAACAGTTTTAATACATTTAAAATGTTTTACTAAGTGGAGGAACACCCTTTCTGTAACTGGCACTCTTCTCACTTAGGGCCAATTTACTTTAATGAAAATCTGAGCTTGAGCTTTGGTTGTCTTTAAAAAAGCAAACTAACCGAAACTGTTCTTTTATCGGTTTCCTAGGAAAGAGTTGAGTAATGTTTCCTTCCCTATTCCCTGTTTCCTATTAAAGCCTTTGAACAGCCAGCCCATTTCATTTCTGTACTGTTAGCTGTGGCCATTGCAAATCTCAATATTTGACCATACTTCCTTCCCCCAATGTTTTTATACTTGGGCTGATAAGTATTTGTTTTCACTTAATATTCAATGTTTTTGTTCTTTTTTTAAATGGTGAATGAATCTTTGCAACAATAGTGATTCACCAGTTCTAGAAATGTAAAGATTAAGATTTTGAGATGCTTTTCTAGGAGAAACTGCTAGCACTGAAGCAGGAACCATTTCAGGGAAGTCTGCTGGCCTACACTGAGCAGGATGTCAAACCAAATAATTGTAATCAATTCTGATCTTGGCATCATGACTCCTATGACTTTCTAGGATTTTCCTTAGATCCTTACATGATGATTAATTAAATCACATCAGATATTTTGTGTTGTTAGCAAATCTGACAGAACAGAAAGAGTGGTCCATCTGTCCCCACCTCACTGCTGCTAGAGCCTGCTTCCCTCCTTGTAAGCAGAGATACAAACAGTGCTGTAGTAGCACTGGGATCAGATGAAAGTAAAGATGTGATAATCTCAGAAGAAGACAGCTTTTGTTCCATTGTTTCCACATGCTGAAAGGCACTGAAAGGTTTGTTGTTACTGCAAACAACTTTCTAATATAGGAGGTTCCCTGTTGTATCCCATTGATTAATTTAGACATTTAATATTTCCTGGGATTCTGCAATTGAACAGTATTTTGTGCGTTAGAGTCAGAACATTTTGTTCAGATGTTAAGTCTTAATCTAACAGAATTAATGTGAACAAGATATCCCAGCTTTATTTTCAGCTCTTGTAGGATAAAGTTAATATATGTAAAAGAAAATTACTGTGGATCTAGACTGAATAATTTTCAGTTGAATTTTATTAAGTTTTCACAAACTGCTGTTCAAGTAGATTGTTTATAGTGAAAAAAAGAAAAAGGAGCCCAATGACACTGTTTATGTACCTTGGGGTTGATGGAAGAGGGAGAAATTCTTGGGTTCTATCTACATACTTGTCCTATTTATGTCAAAATTGATTTTTCATTCTAGTTGTATGCTGGTGGCAGCTGCATAGTGTAATAGCAGTTATCCTCTTGGACACCGTAGGTGTAAGAATAGCATAGCACAGTTGAAGTAGAAGATTAATTATTTAGAAGAAAAGGTACCAATTTTGTTCAGAAGTAATATCTGTTCAGAACACGTGGATAAATTGTTTTGTTCTTTTAAGTCTGTGTTCTGAATTTCTAATCTGCGATAAAATGTGTGATGTCTTTCATATTTCAGTAATGGGTAGCTGGAAATGATCCCTCTTTTTTTTCTAAGCACAAGTTATACTTCTTTTGGGGTGTTTTAGATTTAAATGTTGGTTCCATCATGGCAAGAGCTGTGCTGATACATTGCCATTGTTGTGTCATGTCTCATTTCATCCAAAGCCTATCAAAGGGATTTGTCCCCTCAGAAAGATGAACAAGAATCAACACAGGAAACGGCATGTTTAATTTCAGCTTATCGTGCTTCTTACAGGATATATTTTCAGAAGTAGCCCTCTACTTGTTCTCCTTACCCTCTGCATTTTAGCTTTAGAGTCCTATTAAACTTGCTTGTACCAGTGATCCCCTTGAAGTTTATAGATTTTGATGTAACAGAGTGCAGAAATAAGTTCATCATAATCATTTCTGGCTTTCTGGTGCCCATTGAGGGAGCTGTACATGTTTGCAGAGCACATAACTGTGTGCATTTGTTTCTCTTTCTAACAGCTTTGCATTGCTAACAACATGCCAGAAGAGCATCGGTTCCTTCACTGTTCCTTTGCTCGTGCTAATGACTGACTAAAATCCTCTCATTAAAATCATAAAGCCTTCTGGTTGCGAATAGATCACAGAAACCCCTTTGGCATAACTCAACATTTGACCTCTTAATGGAATTACCCATAAGGGAAAGAAAGTGCATCTGTGGAAATTGCCTATGACACTGTGTTTCTTTTTCAGGGTTTATGACAGACCTCAACTAGCATGGTCTTCCCAGCCCAAGAGTGATAAAGATCTGGCCTACTGGAGGAGGAGAGGGCAGGACTTCAGCGTGCTGCTGGGCTACTCCCAGAAAGGAGGTGCAGAAATGCAGGGTCTGGCCGCAGCCCACGGGGCACCCAGGCACCCCAAGGATGCCCAACTGAAAGTGGGGTTGAGTACAGAGTACGTCAGGAGAAGTGGATTGCCCGAGAGCTGTGAGGGGCCTGGGGACTGCAAATGGCAGAACATGAGAACAGAAAGCTGGAACCAACCAAAAAAGGTAGGAAGGCAAATGTCGGATGGTGACAGAGAGAAACTGCTCCAAGAGCTGTATTCGCTGACTCTGGGAGACGATGTCTTAGGCTCCCACAAAAAAGGTAAATCGCAGTCCTTGCCGAGAGTCCTTCTCCAGGAGAGCATGAGGTGTGTGGAAATGCCCTCCCTGACCAACAACAACAACTCCCTCAGCGTAAGTAAAGCCCCCTCCTACCCCTCACACAGACTGACTGTGGAATCAGCCAAGCACCATGAAACAGGAGGCCATTTCCTTCCCCTGGTGAAGCCCAAGTATGGGAGGCCTCTGAAGCCTCCATCCTATGAACTCCAGAGACAGAGCAGAACTGCTGAAACTGGTTTTCAGGACCACTACCAGAAGGATGAACCCATTTCCTATTTAGCCAAAGCAAGTGAGCCAAGGCAAGATGCTTGTGTTCATGATCCTGGTTTGGAGCCCCCAGTCTATGTACCTCCTCCTTCTTACAAATCCCCACCTCACCATACCGTGAGCCCACATCCCCTCAATGAAGTGCCTAACAGTGCCACATATGCCAGCAGTGATCAGCAGGACACTGCGGAGCGGGCTGTTACCTGCCAACGACCAGCTGTGAACAGTGTTGAAATGGGGGCCACACCTTGCAAAGACGACCATCTTCCTCCTGGAAAGCAAAGCCATTCGAGGCGCCCCGCTGAGTTCCTGCGTTCTGTTCAGTATATTCCCTTTGATGATCCTCGGATACGGCATATTAAAATCGCACCACCTGAAGGTCTGCAGGACAACATTAAATACATTGAAAATGCACATAGTCCCAGTTCTGGTACTTCACAAGAGAGAGATCTTGAAGTACAGTACAACAGTGCCTTTTTGGACGCATCACACTTAGCTGGTTCTGTAAAGGGAGAAAGAACTTCTGACAGCTCCACCCACAGCAGCAGATGGTTGGCACCATCCGTCCGAGATCAGGAAAATTGTGCCTTGCTGGACCAAAGAGACAGTTGTAGCACAGCTAATCACAGCCCCTGTAATGAAGCCAGCACAGAGTACACAAAAGGCAGACTTCTTGTAAGAAACTCACATATGGACAGCACCTGTGAGACCGTTACAAAAGTGAAAAAGTTTGAACCTGGAACTGGGATGCAGAGCAAAAAGAGTTCAAAGAAAAAAATGAATGAAACTATATTTTGTTTGGTCTCTATCCCAGTTAAATCAGAGTCAAATCTGCCAGATACAGATAGGAACAACAACATAACCCAGAGCCCTGATAAGAACGGGTTTGATAACAATGGGGCTTTGCAAGAACAAAGTCTCTTAAGTATGTCTTCAACTGACTTGGAGTTACAAGCTCTTACAGGAAGCATGACCAATAAAAATGAGTTACAAAAACAAGAGCTGTGGAGACCAGAAGAGTTCAAACAAATGAATGACCTCAGATTTATTCAGCCTGCAAAACACAGAGAGCTCAAATACTCTGGCTCCTGGCCAGGTGATCAGTACAAAGACCAGCAAACACAGACCAGTTTCTCTGAAGAACCTAAAAACCCACAGATTTTCCATGGTACAAAGCCTGGGCAACCCAGCAGTAACAAATCAGTGTCTCCAAAGCAACTAGGATGTACAGCATCCACAGCTGGGTCAAAACAGACAGGGTCACCCTCTGACGACAGAGGCTGCATACAGGGTGCTTATGGCATGAAGGGGCAGATGTACCTCAGCCAGTCCAGCAACAGTGCATTTTCTAGAACTGCCACTTCTGTCCCACAGGCCTCCTCACCAAAGGGCCACCAGAGCCAGACCCTGCCTGCCCAGGAGCGGGAAGCTGGCGTTCTTTCCAAGGCTGATGTAGTTAAGGGAGGAGCAGGAGCTCCTTGCAACAGTAAAGAGCTGTTTGGGCAGTTCCTTCTGAAGCCTGTCAGTCGCCGACCCTGGGATGCAATAAGTGAGCTAGAAAGTTTTAACAAGGAGCTGCAAGGGCAGGAAGAGAGCATGAGCAGTGAGGAAGACTTGGAAAGTGCAGGAGCTTCTCCACAGCCACATGCCCTTCCACAGAGAAGGTCACCTAGAAATGGGAACCAAGAACCAAAATGTTTTGGGAAGTTGGAGACAGTTGTGCCAGAGGTGCCTGTATTCAAGTCAGGGAGAGTTAAAAGTAAGTCTGAAAGTTGGAGCACAGGGACAGAGCATGGCGCTGAGATGGGCTGCATTGGCTCTCAGTGCTCTTCGCAGCCAGGAGGGAGCAATGAAGGAGTCAGACCAGCAGATGGAAGTCTGATAACAGAAATGAGGACAGGGGAAGCCAAGAATAGAGCAAACAGCCAGCCAGTTCGCACAGGACCTATCAAGAGATTCTTGTCCAGTAGCCCAAGCAGCTCCTACCATGGTAATCCTTTCAATAATCCTGTCTTACAGGAGATGAGTGAAGACCAAAATTATCTAGACTTTGTTAAACTGAGCAAAGGTGCAGCTCCCCAAAATGATACAAAATTCGAGAGAGGCTCAGTAGTACGCTTGTCCTTAACTAAGAGGAGCCAAGGGTGCTCTGAGCCAGATTTGAGGGCAGTGGGACTTGATACAGCCTCAGGCCCTGGTGCTAGCAATTCTGATTACTCTTCAAATGAAAATCCTGTGGAAATCCCTGTGAATGAGTCCTTGCAGGCAAGAGCTGCAAGAATTTTAGGCATAGAAATAGCAGTGGAATCTCTCCTTCCAGATGACCACGTTGGGCCCCAGCCAGGCGCAAGGCCTGCAAGCAATGCCCATGACTTTGGGTCATCAGCAGAGAGCACTGTAAGTGGCAAAGAAGGAAAAAAAGACAGTTCTTATGAAAGCAGACGTAAGTGTGGCTGGACAGAGAGTGCTCTCTTTGTTGGAGAGAGGGACAAATCATTATACCCTGATGAATGCCAGACCACTCACCAAGAAGGCAACACTAAAATGTTGGTGAAGGAGCAAGCGTCTGAACAACCTGTGAGACCCAGCCAAAGTGGAGACCAAAACTTGGTGTCCAAACCGACTGTGTGTCAGCACTCAGAAAAGAGAGTGAGGAGCACCTCAAAAGTGATAGAGACCCTACAAGGCAAGCTCACATCTCCACCAAGCCGGACTGCCATGGATCGCTTAGTGCGAATGAAAGAAGTTGACTCTGTGTCCCGGATGAGACGTCTGAGCATTAAAAGTGCAGACTCAGGAGAGGAGGTAGACGAGGAGAAGCTGTCGAAGGTACATGAGGAGAGAGGAAGCAAACTGGCAACTTCAGGGACTGTCTCCAAACGTGTTGTCTCTCTCAGTGAAAATGGATATTTTGGTGGAATGGACAAGAAGAAAATTGACAGAGATTTTTCCTTAGGTAAGACCCTACTTTGGGAGATCCAAATGGGTGCTGTTTTCTTATGTAACAGGCACAGTCGCTTTGCTTATGCCCACGTAATGATGCTCAAATAGTAACAGGCTGTAGGTGGTACTATCCCCATCTGGTTGCCACCTCCTTTACTCTCCTTGTGGAAGAGGTAACATGAGTGAGTGATCCTATTTTAGGAAAACTTACTGTAAAACTAACTTGTGATACTGAAATTCATTCACAGAGGCTGGAGCTGTCCCTGAGGTCTGCTGTCTGTTTAATTGTTTCAGGGAACTGCCAGTTTTAAATAGCTCAGTTCAAAGATAGTCACTCTTGTGCCAGTGTTTAGGAACATGTGGTGATTTAATCATAGCCTCTCCTTGAATACTTAATTTTCCATCTCTAATACTTAAGTAGACATACTGTATCAGAGTTCAGAAAGAGCTAAAAATAAAAATCTGATGTTCTTCTGTGAAGCCTTTGGGAAATGGCTACATTAAGGGGCCTGGAAAATTCTCTCTCTCATGAATATTTTCCAAATCACATGTTGAGCACAACTGTTATCCCCAGGTCAAATGGAACGTTGACTTTCTCAGTGAACACCTTTTTTTTTTTGGTGTGTGTGTGTTCCTCATCTCTCAAAAGCACATAAACTTGGGTAGTCTGTATGCACCCCCGAAGTAACGTGAGCTGTTCTCTCTCCACAGCAGTTTTCGTATGGCATTGTATTGAGCCACTGAAAATCAGTTGTTGCCGTAGATCTACGTAAAGGGATAAATCTCCCAGGCTACCTGCCTAGTGCATTAAATTAATTGGAGTGAGCCAGTGCGTAGTGTGAAAGTTGTTAAATTAATATTAATCTTCTCTCTTTCTCTACTCTCCTTGCAACAGCCACCACTCTATCTTGAAATTCACATTCATTAAACTCCATCAATGTAAATCTATTTACAGTTTTCCAGTACAGAGGGACCGAAACTAAATTGAGCATACTTTGTAGTGAATGTATGTATTTATTTCTGAAGATAAATGCCTATGTGAGTTCTAAGTATTGACTCTTCCAGTCTTACAGCCTTTTCCTTTGCATCTTTTTCTATATCCCACAGCTCTGCATCTCTTTCTGCTCTGAACCGTATTTCTTTAGAACAGGTTTTCCAAACAGGCTAATTCAGCTTCCACATATCCATCAGATCTAGTATGTCCCACATGTATTTTATATGCTTTCCTCTTTTGGGGTTTCTGCTGGAATGAAGAAAGTAACTGTTGTAGTGACAAGACTTCAGGGATATATGAAAACAGATTGTGTCTGTTTTATTGGAGCCTTGTACTCAGAATTATTCTGCAGCAAATTAGGCCAAGTTTTATCCTTCTTACTGACAATACCAGGCTCATATTCTGCAAGGTGTGCCCACTGCAGTAGTTTCTTTTAACGGCTTTCCCCATGTCTGCATCATGGCTGTCCCTTCGCACTGCACATATCAGCACTGCAGGGTAACACACATGGTAGAAGCAATCCCCTCCACTGGCCTCCTCCCATCAAAAAAGACTAATTTGCTTACAGCCGCAAGATCTTCACCTTGCCTTAGTGAGGCAGGGCTGAAGATTTGTGTTTATAGAAGAGCTTGATGTTTGTCGACTTTGCTAATTTTCATTCCATCTTCCAGACTGTCTCAGTGGTACCAGTGAAAGCCAAAATGAGAACTAGTCTTGATAAAAGCACTGACATGCGTTCCTTTCGTGGAGTAGATATTTCTGAAGTCCACTCTAGTTGGAGTGACCTAAGGTGATGTTAGTCTTATAATTGCAGACTGGGCCTCCTTTAGAGGCTCAGAAGCCTTAGAAGAAACAGGCTTTCACATGTATAATGTAGCTTGGCTGATGAACAGTCATCTCAGAGTAAGTGCTGATCTTACTATGCAGATAGTGGCATTTGAAGAACATCTCCAATGTTCCCAACTGCACTGGCTATTTTTTTTTTTTCTTTGCTGTTTGAAGACTGCTTCCGTGAGGCTACTGATCTGGCCTTGTTTCTGTAAAGAGCATTGCAAATTAGCTTAACCAAACACTGAAGAAATGTTTGTGCATCAGTGCAGAAGTTCTAGTATTTGCCCTTCCAGAATTTTGACATTGCTAGGAGTCTTCCTGGCACTCTGGATCTTTGAGATCCTTGGTTTGCATGTTGAAGATCTGAGTAAGCTTTTAAGGAATAACCTGGGCTGTGCAGAAGTTTTGTGGTCTGAGTTTCTCACCCCACTCCTTCAGACAGTGAGCTCCTCCAACTGGTGGCGAGTTCTCACAGCGTGAATGAGTCCAAAAACTGGGCCAGGGAGGCCTTGGGAGAACCTAGTTTCTGAAATGTTAATCTGTTTTTATTCTCAGGTCAGCTTTGTGCAGAGCGGTTCAGAACTGTTGTGTGTTCTTATATTTTAGATGGAGAAAACATTCGTAATTGCACCTGAAATAGTATCTTCTCACGTTGCCAATGCACTAAGCTTAGATGCAGTGCTGTCCTGGAGTGCACCAGCCCTCAGTTCCTTTTGAGTTTGTGCATTAATGTGGTGTCTGTCCTTGAAGTTTGGAAATATCAGCAGAGGCTGAACAGTGATAAGCAGTTCTTACATAGGTGCTGCTGGCACAGACTCATTTCTTGGCTAGCCTATCAGTGTGAGGAGAGTGGAATTACAGATCCCACCCCAGCACCCACTAGGGACAGAGTTCTTAGCCAGTCTCTTGATATGCATCTGGATGCTGCAGAGGGACACACAGAAGTAAAAATTTCCCTCTGAGGATTTTTATGCTTGTTTGAATGGAGATGCTCACTCATATCAATGTAAGACTCCTCAGGGTGAACATTTTACTCAAGTGTGATATTTATGGGTCCAACTATTTTCATGCTTAACTGTTCGAATGCAAGCTATGGGATTATAGCCCGCAGGAGGGACTTTTAAGGTTAACACAGATACCCAAGTTACAGAGGCACAGCAAGTAGCATAGCCTGCAGTGCTGGGTTGTCCAGGCCCCTGTGGGAATACAGACTCCCCTGTGGCTGTGCATCCCAAGGTGTCTGGGGTAAGGCAGGCATGTGCAGGGCAGGCAGATCTCAGAAGGCAAAGCCCTTCCATTGCAATCCTCTCCCAGAGTCACAGGGATGTAGGATGAAAGAGAAGTCTTGTGTTTGTTCGCTGCGTGGCTAACATCAGAAATGCAAAGTGAGGTCTATCCTGTGACCTCGTAAGAGGTAGGCTTAAAATAAAGATCAATGTTAGTAAGACAGTCCAGTGCTTTTGTGAATGATGTTCAAGCCATGAACTGCAGTTTTGCTGGCTGAAGGCAGTTTGACTGCTGTGATGTGATACAGTGATGCCATCCGTTATGCCACTGCATGAATCTCAAGCTGAGAAAGCACAATCAAATAAAAATACGCTAAAAACTGAACTATATCACTGAACTGGCCTTAATCACCGCACTAGGAAGTGTGCAGCATTTACGCAGTGTTCAGTGTAAGGGGGCAAATCTTGTATCTTTCAGTCTCAAAGCATCTGAACACTAGAAGCAATCATTTAGCAGTCAGTGAGCTTTCTCCTACGCACACAAGGATTCCCAATTATATCCCCATGCATTTGATCTGAGTTGCTCCTGAGTTATACTGGTGCAGATACAGAATTTGGGCCAGGAATGTATTATGTATTTTTAGGGCTGTCAGTCCAGTGTTAGTTTCCCTCTTCTTTATATAAAAATTAGGGGAAAAAAGTCTTATTTTCATGGCTCACTGCATCTACTGGTGTTGAAAAAGTTCCACAATACATTATTCATTGTGTTTTCTTGTCTTTTTCAGACACATATGACCCCACCAAGGTTGAAAAGGTGTGAGATGAACAGAGAAGAGAATAAAGATGCCTGCTCTACTAAGAATGTTTCACTGATTTTTTTTGCTGGGTGCTTTTTGTTTGTTTTTGTTCTTTGATGCTTGGAAATTGCCTCCATTTGTGGTGTTCATGGTGTACTGATAATGCCTTTACCACTGCCACTAGGAATTAGCTATTCATATCTGAGACTGTTGCGGAGACCGCAGAAAAATCTAACTTCTACATTGGAACCATCTGGCTTTGTAGCATTAAGACTTAATGCCTACAGTTGGCAAAGAGTTTTTATCTGAACAGTATTTCAGTCTTCAGCTGGGATGATGAAATGCATGAAGTGAGGCTTTTGAGCTTTCTCTTTGGTGTAGATGTAAACGTGGGAGATTAGTGAAATGATTTTTAAAAGAATGTGAATTTATAAGCTAAACTTCTAAGTCTCTACAGTCTAAACATTGTTTAACTTAAGGGATTTTTGGCCATAAGCAGAAAGTGCTGCTGCACTAAGTGGGAGAAGGAATGCAAGACAATGGTAGCAAAGACTGATTGTGAAATTATTTCTGACTTCCAGAGTCTGAATTTACTTGGATTAAATACTTACTTGCCACCTAGAGAGAAGAAAAGCAAAAATCCCAAAGCTTCTAAAAAATGAAGACTTTTATAATACATTGTACAGAACGTGTAATTATAGTAGCTGGCAACTAGTGTTCCTGACCAATGCAAAGTATACCACTGGCTGTTTTGCACTCAGTATTACCTATTTTTGTTTCGCTGTTTAGAAATTCTTTATATGAAAGAATAGTAGCTGGTTTAAAATAGCCCATTTTAACAAAATAACTATATTTCTTGTTACAGAATACTATCTATTTTTCTATGATGTAAACAATTGCTAACAAGTGGCAAGTATAAAGTATTATTATTATTATTATATTTTAAGAAGACTTATCCCTCTGAGTGAAAATGACCCAAGAAGATTTCACTTGTGTATCTTAATGCACACTCCATATTGCCCCATATTCAGTAGCGCTCCTTTATTTTCTGAGAAGAGCCATCTGTGTACGTATGTATGTACAACAGGGTTGTTTCTATTTTTCGGCACTCAAGCCTTGGATCGTTCTTCTTGGAGCAGCTTTCTGAAACACAGCTGAGAACCGTCTGGGCTGGTGTTGCTGCCATAACATTCCAGTGACTGTGCTTACCAAAAAAGTGAGTTTGGATCTCTGTCCCGCTATCTTTGAGCGGCTTGGATGAAATACCTGTTTCTTTCTTTCACTTAACTTCCTTTTACACATTTTGGATTAGGCCAGTGTAATAAAAGAAATAAACCTGGGTTAACTTCTTCCCTGCAGCTAACTGATGGTGCTGGGGAGGAGTTCAGATGTCTTCTTCAAGGCATTTGAATACATGTCTTTAAGTGTATGTTATCTGCACACACAAATGCATGAACTGCAAAGTATATAATAAAGCCTATGCATTCTGCTCTTTGATACTGAATTAGCCTGTGTAGAATCTGTGATTTTAAAGCCTTTATGTTCATTTCTGTGCATTGTTGTTTCCTTTTTTTTTTTTTTTTTTTTTTTTTATAAGTACCTGTTTGCTAACATTCTTTAGATAACTTGTTCATGTACATCACTGGTCTATTTTACCATCTTTTTTTGTTGTTGTCGTTGTTTTGTAGCATAATTTTATTTTCTAAGATCTAATGTCTTTAAATATTTTTTCCTAAGAAGTCTGTAATCTGGAAAGAACGACAGGGAGAAACACTCATCCTGTGTTTTGACAGAATGAATTTCTTGTCTGTAACACACAATTCTGTTACATATGGACTATTTAAAGCTTGTCTCAAAAGAAAATGTGGTGTATAATTCATTTCATTAACTCTTGAGTGTGCTGCCTAGCAATACTTGCTGACAAACTTTTTCTACCGTTCTTACTATATTCACCTTTCTTTTAAAATAATCACCAGTGCTCATCTAGGATGTCTGGGAGCCATTACATGGTTACAAAATGTCTTTCAACCCACTCTGTCCACAAAGAGCTACTTCCAAAAAAAGAACTGCTTGGACTCTCATCATCCCCCCTAATGGCAGAGTTGAGGGGCCTGGCAATAACTTGAAGATTTTAATGTACCCTTGGTTTCTGGAGAACTGTAAGTTGTCACATCACTGCTCCTGCTACCTTCAGTTTATGGCTGTGTGGAAAAATAGGTTTTTGTGCATTTTTTTTCCTTCAGATGGGAAGGGATCAACACATCTGTTTCATTGCTCATGTCAAGTAATTACTTTTCCAACACATGTAAGCATCCATGACGTTAAAAAAAGAAAACAAAAATCAGAAAAGATAGGAAAAAGCAATATTGCAAAATTACTTTTAGTGGACAAGACTATGAGAAATAAAAACGTAGGAAGTTACTAAGCTTTATTTTGCAGAAATGTGACTGAGAGATGGTTGAAATACTGCAGTTAGTTCTGCTTTAAAAATGGTGTTTTCATCTAAGTGCCCTGGCTATTTCATACTATTATGCATACCAGTAAGAAGAACACAGAGTACAGCTTTATGAATTATTGTGGCTTAGTGTTTTTACAGTACCTGTGCCATAATTAAAATACCAGCTATTTGAATGCGCAGGGAAATGCTATAAATTAACAGTTTTCCACCGCTTGCAAATAGTCAGCAGAAAGCTCCTTCTACACCAGATGTAGTTAAAAAGTAGAAAATGAGCACTTTCAGTGCTCAGTAGGAGCATAAACTGTCATGGCAACAGCTATCAGTGGTAATGGCAGCTGCAGGAGCTCAGGGCTGAGTGGATGCAGAAGAGGTTGTGGGGCCTGCTTATAGTGCCTCCTGCAATGCAGCGGTGCGACTGCAGGGCTGTGCATTTACATTTATTCTCAGGAGGCAGAGCAGAGCTGGTTCATCAAAAAGCACGTTGTTGGATATGTATGCAGCTTGTCTTGCTGTCCTATACTGGATCTGGGGATGCTGTGGTTGGATGGTAGGCTGTCAGAGTGGTTGGTTGGGATGATACTGGTTTCACAAGTGTTTCTAGAAACATGCAAAAAAAAAATACCCACAAATAAACCCAACAAACCAGAGTCTGGGCTTACATATTTTAAAAACATTTAATGGGGAGACTCCCCTGGAGATGGATAGCTGAACAACCATCTCCTTCCATTTACTCTGCTGAAATCCACAATGGATGGTCAACTTTCAGGGTTAGCAACAGTAACAGCACTTAGTGGCAGTGCTAAGGTGCCAGCTTCTGCGCCAGGAAGATACACAGCGAATCCAAAGGTTGAGGCTCTTCTGGCTGAGAAAGACGAGTCACCAGTGAGCTCTGAGTGCTACGCCAGCTTTGCTCACCTATGTTGAGCGAGAAAATCATGTCACTGGCTTTACAGCGGGAAGGTGAGAAGCGAAAAGGTGCTCGGGGACGCACTCCCTAAGGGGAATGACATGTTTTGAAGGTGGAAGTGCTCCCTCGTGTGGTTCCCCTGAGCACGAATTAGAACTCTGAAGAAAGAGTCGCTACTCTGAACCCGCTCCAGTCCTTGCTAGAGGCATCCTGAACTGGGCAGAAGTGTGTTCTGAAGCATGTATTTCAAATCCCACTGCCATCGCAGCGAAATGGGGTGGGATAAGTCGTGCAAAGAAGAGAAATCCCTTTGCGTGACTCAAAATCATTGGTAACTGAAAGGCCCGAATAAGCCTAACGTGTCAGCTAACATAAACAGCAACAACAACAAACAACAACAAAAAAGCATAAGATAGACTGTTGTATTTCATACCACTGCTTCCACAGCAAACAACTGCATAATGTTTTGAAGCCTCTATTTCCTTCACTCAGCTCCTGATGGAACATATAAAAATGAAAGGACATTGGGAGCAAAGATCCTTTATACTGAAACCTATATACTGAAACAGCCAAAACCTCTGAAAAAAAGGAAGGATAGTATGTGCTTAAAGTGTTTGAATAATAAAATTAATCTGTCAAGTGTGCACCCTTTGAAAACAACCAGTCCTGTCAAGCTTACTCACATATAAACATTTGAGTTTAGTAAAATATTTCTGTTTAACATCAAAAATCAATATTAGTCAATATTCTGTTACCTTTGGCACATGGACAGCCAGCTGAATGTTAGTTTTGCAGTACTGGACTTCTTCCTCACATTTAAAATGACATTTTCTTCACTGCCCCTTTTCAGAAGAAAAACAAATGACTGGGAGAATAGTAAAAGTGAGAGTCTTGCATTTCAAATAGCAGAAGTTCTTGCAAAGCAGGCATTTTGTCCAAGTTCAAGATCTGGCTGAGGTGAATATACCTGAGAAGCAAATCTTTACTTGACAGGACTCAACAGCTGAAGTGAGACAAAACTGCAGGGTAATACATGTTAAAAGGACGGGAAGGGATTGGTGTCTTATTGGCTTTTTGAATGATTTTTGTAAAGCTGTCCTTTTGCAGGACAATGTTACTTTGGGGGAGGATGAATCACTGTCCTAATTTCATTCCACTGGCAGTAAACCATGATACTGTGGTCCTCATTTACTGAAGTGAGATTTACTTACACGCATAGACCACAGCATTCAAACTTCTATTCTTCTGCATAGCCTCAATAAAGGATCAATCCGGACATTTCATGAGATGATGATTCTATCACTGAATCCATTAGAAATGTTGGGAAACTGTGATTTAGTGCTGCTATTGGAATTTGCATGAAAATGTACACTGCACCTCCCCTCTGGAACTAAACAAAAGCTGTTTACCATCAACTCTATTTTTAAAGGAAAAAATGTTTCCAAGAAAGAAAAAGGGAAATCCTGATATCAATAGCAAAGCCCCAAACCGCAGTGCTATCTCCCACCCATGCAGAAAAATATGTTTGCAATATGACTTGCA
This sequence comes from Perdix hodgsoniae, assembly GCA_035772895.1. Taxonomy (NCBI): domain Eukaryota; kingdom Metazoa; phylum Chordata; class Aves; order Galliformes; family Phasianidae; genus Perdix; species Perdix hodgsoniae. The sequence goes on along the minus strand of JAPSGF010000005.1, from coordinate 9,804,807 downwards.
GAGCTGCACAGCAGGGAGAGGGTGAAGGGAACTTAAGTCAGAACTGACCAACACATGGCTGAGATTAGAAATAAAAATGAAATTTCCCAGCCAAGAGAAACCACAATAACATACGGATTATAAATGAAAGAGGAGCTTTCCACCCTCAACAGCAGCAATCTCAGCCTTCTTTCTAGATCTGGACTTGCAGAGAAAACAATCAGAACCATTCCAAAAGCCATTCCTAACCTAAGGAAAATGAGGAGTTATATGTGCTAGACAGAATACCGGTATCTGTCTTTGTCTTTACACATTGCAGATAATTCTCTTTCAAGATACTGTGGCCTACCTCCAAAACTAATATTGGCTAATTTCCATGGATTTCTGCTCCAGGTAGCCCAAGGGAGGAGTTAGAGGGAGAAAGAGAGAACAGGAGCAAGCAATTACAATAGTATTTGTATCAGAATATGAATGTGTTTTAAGAGTTTTCTCTGTATTTTTCTCCACTCAATGCAAATACTGTGTTTCTGTGCTTACATGCAAACTGGAGGGGGGCTGTTGTTCAAGAGGAGACATTCTCCAAATAAAGATTTTGCATGGATATGCTCTTCTCTGATGTTGATAATGTTATCGTGGAGTCAAAATGGAGCATGTGCTGTGATGTTTGCACTGTTTTGATAAAGTGTATTGGTGAAGTGTGAAAAGGCTGCAGTATTCTCTAAGGGACTGCTACTTCACTGTAGCAAAACCTGTCGTGGCTGGTTAGTTACACCACAGAGTACAGACATTGGCTTTCTCTCTCATATGTCTACTTGCAAAAAAATTACCTTCCACATTTTCTGAGATCTTAGTCAGTAGGTCACATGTTTCCAAGCTGAGTTCTTTGTTTTCTACCTTTGAGGTATGTTCTGCTTCCATGCATGAGCAGGTTCTTCCTTTACAGCCTGGCAACCCGCCTGGCAACCAGCCATTTGCTTTGTGTAAACCCACCATGTCAGAACATTTTCCACTCTCTTTGCACAACTTGATATGAAACTGGGATAGTTTACTTTGGCTATGTTGCAGTAAAGAATGGCATGCTCTGTGCTGATAAGACTTCAAGACAGCAAAGCTATTATTTTAATATTAAAAAAAAAAACACCAACAACTCACTGACAATAGTGTAAGCTACGCATGGTCAAAATGTGCAAGTCTGTTTTTTGTCACTGGCTCACAAACAGGTTAGACCTCACCGTTGGGCCCACACATGCTGTGGAGAAACAATGAATTCACCTTCGTACTCCTGTCCAGATCTACCTGCAGAACATGAGACCAGCCAGATCCAGGGAGGCTGCATGTGTAAACCATTGTTGAAGTTTTGCTCTCTTTTTCCATCAACTAACCACTCTGATCTCACCCCAGCTTTTCTTCTTCCCCGGCTTCTTTAAGTATGAAGAGCTCTAGTCTGCCATAATCCCAACAACCATCCAATTTGAATCTACAAACGTTCTAGTTTTTCTTTCTTCTGGAGGTAGGAGAGGGCAAACATTCAGTTCTACCCAGTTGCAGTTATTTCTTTGTTCTGGTACCCTGAGATCTTACATACAAAGCATGGGGCTGGACGTGTCATGGGGGCCAGCACATAGAGCCCACTACTCCTTCCTAGCAAATCTGTAGGCACTCATGACAACCCTATAAAATAAGTAAGCAGGAAAGGCAGAGGTGACTGAGAGGATGCTGCTCAGCCGTCACTCAGGTTTCTGCTAGGGCAACCAGAAACCAGCTGCAAGGCTCTGCACCCCTTCCAGCACCAGCTTTGGAGCCAGCAGGTCACTAACCCCTGGACACATTATCCCACACAGCCCTGACTCTTTGCTACTCATGTAAGTCCCCTTGCTCTTATCTTATTCAACACACATCTCATCTTCTTTATCTCTCACTGGCCTCTTACAGCTCTAGAGCATGTTTGACCTTTGCTGGGTAGTGGCGGTATGCATGCCCCAATTCAGTTAAAGCTGTGTTATCTCTCTCTCTGTTCTGCTCTGAATCTTCTCAGGGGGAAGACAAACAGCTGCTGGGAATCCCCTTGTGTGATTCATGCAGAGGTGCTAACATCAGCCCCAAGCAGCATCACACCTCGGGGGTGATGCAGAAAGGAAGGGGGCTGATCAGGAAGCCAACTCCTTCGTTTTAACCTCTGAAATAAAGACATTTATTGTACAGATAATCAAGATCAAGGCAAATGTTTGCCGAAAATAATAGGAATACAAACATTAGATCCCTGCAAAGGGCTTTATTTCACCTGAGCCCTCCAGCACCGAACTTAAAGACCTGTCTGCATCTTGCTTTGCCATTGATTTAACAGCCAGACTTGGGACGGACTGGCTGGTCACATGTTGCCCTAACTGAGCAGCTTTAGCTTCTCGCCTTACCCCTTTGCTTCTCCATTCAAACTACAGAGCATTTACACTCTGTACCACCCCAGGTACAGCCCTTCACCTCAGTTTCACTGCAGCTGCAAGACCAGTCATGTGAAACCCACTGAACAAACACCACAGTGACCTAGCCAGTTGGTGTCATATGAAGTGGAGGGGTTATGACATCTTTTGGGCAGGAAAGTCTGTCATTTGTCCCACTTTCTCATTATTATGGTAGCAGTGTTTAGAGTATAAAGGAAGTCCTCTGCTCTCCCAGTGGTGGGTCACACTATAAATATCCAGATGGCACAGGACAACAAGGGCTGTAAAACTCAGGATGTGGGTCACAGGACCACTGTCTGCTTTCTGTCTGGGAGAACACGATAATAAACCCTTGCAAAGAACTCTGATAACACCACATGAAAGGACTGCAAACACAGAGAAAGAGATCTTTGGCTGCTGTGAAGTGCTGCTGCTCTCTTCACTTTGTGATATGCTGCTTTTCTTATTTCTTTCCCTTCCCAGCCCCTTCTTGAGCACCCATGGCTGAAAAGTATCCACAACACTTTCTTCCTTTCATTCTACTTTTCAGGTCCTCTTCCTTCTCAATGCAGATGCACATCTGTGTTTCTGCAGCACACTCCTTACCCTAAGCAGTTCTCATACAAATCAGTTACTCTGGTCATAGGCATCATGAGGGATATCGGTACCATGCCAAAAAACAGGGAGGGTCGTTCCCCTGCTCCAAAGAAGCACAGTGACTTCAGGGAGGTGAGTCAGGACAGAGACTAAGCCTAAGGTCTGCATCATATTCATATTTTTAAAGCAAAGATTCCTCATGTAAAAATCATTTGTTCCCCCAAAGAAGTGTAAAAACTCATGAGTGTTGTCAGCTCTTGTAATAAGAGGATGTTCATGGTGAATATGTGCCTTTTATTCCTGTGTACTTTGCATTTTTCTTACCAAATTATTATTGGCTATGGTTCTGGTATTTTAATAACCCCTGGACAATGTTTACTGCAAAAGATTTAAAAAGAAAATTCAGGGGAAGAGGGGATAATGACACAATTAGAGGTATATTTCAAACCCTCACAAATGCCCTTTGAAAATCTTCTTTTCCTTTTTTCCATTTTTTGATCTGCTTACATCCCTAGGTTCCACCCCCCATGCTTCACATCACAGCAACCCAAACTGCATACAAACAGCTCTGCAGAGCAATGGATCTCTTCAAATCAAAATTACAACTCAGTATTCGGTGGCTGCATTTATATCCACACAATTTCATTGACTGTTGAAAAAATCATATTGCTTTAATTGCATCACCGAGGCCACAGCATTTCATACTATAGGTTCACATTTCACACAGGCAGCTGTGCAAGGTGTTGCTCATGTCTCCTAAGGTAAGGGAGATTGATTTCCCTTTTTTATTCCTCTTCTTGAGACAGGGAGAACTGCTCTCGTGCTGAATCAGCAGGATATGCCCTGTGACAGAGCCTTTAGCTTGCTGAAGAGCTGTTAATGAGTCTAAAAATCGCAACTTATCCGAGCCTCTCTCCCATTAGCGAGCACAGGGAAGGAAAGATCTGAGCCCCTGCTGCACACAGCTGTGATCTGAGATAAGTGCCCCGGGCCCACCTCCACCTCCCTGCAGCAGGGAAGACATTTGAACTCTTGGACCCTTCCTCAGTTCAATCCCTAGCTGACAAACACACAGCAGGCAACTAGAAGAAAAAAAGAACCAACAAAAACACAAAGTTTAACCCATCCCAATGACTCAGTTTCTAGGACTTCTGACCAATTTCCTAAACTTTGCCTCAGGAATTTTTTTAGGCACTGTCTGTGCTTTTCAACCATAATAAATAGTTGAAAGAGTTCAACATAGCAGTAGAGCAGCAAAGCAAAGAGATTGAGCTGAGAAGGGAAAGAAAAAAACTCGATCACACGCAGACAGTGCAACAAAAAAACCACAAGTCCTATTCAGGGAAGTCACTTCTTCAAAGGGCTGCAGCTGACCTCTGTCAGCCCACAAACTGACCTGGAGTGGTGCTTTGCCTGCCTGTCCCTTCGCAGGTGGTCAGTGATAACCCCTCTCCAACAGGTCTGGCCATGTTATGCAGCACAAACCCATGACTGGCCTTCTCGGTGTCCTACTGGAAGACTGCTGCCTGAGGGTGAAGACAACAGGAGAGAGAAAATCACAGCTGTGAATTCAGCTTAATTTCTGACTTCTGAGCACCTGTTGCCACTTTCTGTTGTTACACACCACATCACGACCTCCTCAGTGGCCCAGGGGCTTGTCAAGAAGCTGCTGCTTTTCCCTCCTGTCAGCCCAGAGCACCTCATCAGCAGTACTTGGATCTTATTTCTCCATTTCCTCTCCATTTTATGCCACACAGCATGAGGAGCTGCTGCAGCCCCTTCCTCACACAGAGGCCATGTCCCCACAGCACAGCACAGCCCAAGAGCTGGCACTGACCGGCAGCCGTGCAGGGTTTGAGGCTGCCCTGCTCCTCCATCACCGTGCCCTGATTCCACGGCAAGAGCTGTAAGGAGACACAGGGCTTTCGTGCACCGTCGGTGTGAGCAGATGGGCCGTTCTGTGCCGCAGGGCACGTGGCCCACGGGCTGTGGGTCTCCCTGCTGGGGAAAGGCTGCCAGTGGATTTGCCACCATGATGGCTTGTTTGTTTTCTGCAGAATAAGGACCCCCCCGTGAAAAAACGATCTTGTGTTATTGTCCCCCTCCCCTCCCTTTTTTTTTTCCCTTCTTTTTTTTTTTTTCTTGGTGTTCTTTATACGTGGGAAAACTTGACAAGAAAGAAGCTGCCCCACTCCTCGCAGCTTCTGCAGGGGTACGCAATCTCCCTTTTCCTCGCAGGTGAAGGAGCTCTGGAGACAGGGTGGAATCCTGGCACATTCATGCCTTCCTCGCAGCCTTCCAAAAAACTGCCGTGCTGCCCGCGTGGGCTGAGCGGAGACCGAAACTCTGCGGCTCCCCGAGGCGCTCGGGGGCCGCGGGAGCCTTTGAAACAGCGCTACCTGCTGGCCGCAGCGGGCGCTGCGCGGTTCTTGGCGCGGCGGGAGCAGCGAGGGGCGCGCGGGAGGGATTGTGAGGCAGCCGCGGGATGCGGCAGGAACGCTAAGGGCCGAGTTGGGGTCGGGTGGGAGCTGGCGGGCTCATAAACTCATAAGCCTGAATAGGAAACAGAGTCAGATCGGGGAGGAGTGGGAAAATGCTGCGGGGCAGGCAGTTGACGCTGTGGCATGCTGCTAGAAGCACTGCTTTGTTTGGCAGAACCACAGAGAGACAGCCATTTCAGGAACTCTTCTCCTGGACTGGATTACCTTAGTCATCTCTTCTAGCCTTAAAGATTCTATGATTCTAGTCTCACTTTTGGGACTAGAGAGACTCCTGGGCAAGAGAGAATCTCTATCTCTTAATGCAGATTCCAGAAGGCCTGAGTTTTATTCCAGTGATGGTTCTCACAGAGGCAAAGCCTCCATGGGGGCTGTTTTCAAAATCAAGTAACCACATCTTCTTGCCACCTTCCGAATCCCAGCAGCCAGAGCTCCATGTCTCCTTTCATACCAGGTGTCCTACACCCCATGCCCAGATATGTGACCCATGATCCCATTTACCTTTGGGCCAATTCACAGCTGTATTGTTTGATCTCTGTCCTGTGACTTTAGACCCAGCACAGGTAAATTTGACGTTTCACACTTCTGTGGAAAATTGCTTTGGGGCAGTGAGTGAAAGGAGAGTCTGTGGGATGGCTTTATTTTTCATTACTGATTGTGTTGAGATGGCTGAAGAATAGCTGGAAAGGGATTAGGGAAGGTATCTCGATGCTGGAGGAGGAAAGCTATGTCTTGGCATTTCTGTCATGGGGAGCTGTGTCCTAGGATAGCAGGGAACACCCACTGAACAGAACCATCAGTCATCCAGCTGCTCTGTAACCTCATCCATAACTTAACACATTTTTTCTCAAATTTTGAAAGAGTTGTTGCTGAAATAACCCAGTTTTGCCTTGAAATTCATCTAAATCCCAGTCTTAATAAACATTTTCTCCAGTCTTTGATCTGAGAAAACCCTCTGCTGAGGGGAGATGGACATTTGTATTTGAACATGTCAGTAGGTGAGCTGGGAAGAGGAATGAAGGATATTTCAGGAGTGCATAAAGATAGTTTTTCACCCTTAATTCTCACGGAAAAAAAATATGTGGTGAACTCAGCAATGGGTTCTGTGTGCTTTTCACTTTGTAAAATGGATGTAGTTTACCCACTTTCTTTTGAGAAGCATTTTGAGAAAGTAAGAAAAGAATGTACTAGCACTGTATTTCTGTAAGTTTTCTATTTTTTCTCATGTGCATTTCTTAAAAAAGAGTATATTTCCAGCTCCCTACACATCTTCTCTTTCCTGTCCTGGGGAGATGTTTTGCTTCCTTTTCCAGTGTCACAGAAGCCAAGTAGGGCCTTCCCCTTACCTGTGCTGTGCCCATCATGGCTCTTTAGACCATCCTTGGAATTGCTGGCCTCTTTCAAGTCAAACAACAAATCCTTTTTTAATCTGTATGAATCCCTTTGGCATCACAGGCTATAGGAGACTATAGAAGCCAAATACCTATTGTGCTCTCTTTGTGTCTCCTTCTCCCCTCACCTTCTAATCCCGCCTATGAGAAAGCAGAGTATCCTCTTAAAGGACTCTGAGGATGGTGAAAATACAGTTATAACTGCAGAACCAAAACTGGAGAAATAAAAAGATAAAGACTTCAAGTCCCATAAATAGAAACTTCTGTTGTTTCAATGAGTGTTAGATCAGACTCTCCTCCACAGTGCTCCAGGAGCATTTATCTGTTTTTCTTCTGAGCTGACCAGAGCCAGAGCACAGGCTGCCCTCCTGGGAAATGCCTGCCAGCCACCTCTTTCGAACAAACATTTCTCAAATTGTCTCATCTGACAAGAAAAAGAACAAGAGAAACAGAACACCCAGGTTATTCACTAGATGCAAACAAATAGGCTGCACCCTTCAAGCACTTGTAGGCAGGAGGGAGTGAACATCTCTTCTAAGGAAGTTGCCACAGAAGTCCCCCTTCTTCAGACACATCTTCCTGCTGCCCCATGGCAAAGGCCAGGTTTAAGCACAACAGCTGTGAATCTCACCCTTTGGCAAGCTCCCAGAACCTGCAGGCTGCTTCCTATACAAGCCAAGCCAGCTGCTTTCCTTCTTTTCTAAAGGGCATGGATTGGTCTTACAAAGGTTTTTTGGGTGGCAGATTTATTTTCATAACAATAATGATCTTTAAGCCCAGTTTTGTTTTTTGTTTGTTTATTTGATTGTTTTTAAGGTTAAAAGCCTAATGCCTTTCACTCCAGCAGTGTCTGCCTGTAATGTGTAAGCTAGTATTATTTTTAAGATCTGCACAAACATCTTCAGTGAGCACATCTCTCCTGCAGTGCAAGAGACTATAGGGAAAATGCGTATCAGTGAAAAGCAAATTCAAAAGAACTAACATCATTTAGGTTAATAAATATGAAGGTATATCTATGTACATTTAGGTATCTTAGTCAGAACCTTATCTGAGTTACTGTTTAGAGTTCCCACATTTTAAGCCTTAGAAAGGGAAAAGCAGGCAAAGAGAGGCAAGGCAATGCTCACACAGAAGGAGTTAGTGTCAAGATAATGCTTTTCCTTTCGCTTTCAAACAGGGCTTCCTGCAAATAAATACCAACATTTTTGAAGTGACCATCCATAGGAAGAAAGAAGCTGATTTTGGGGAATATTTGTTATCACTTTGGTTTAATCTGTCAACAACTGTTGTCCATTAATTAACCCTACACTTTTTTTTAGAGCAGAACAGAACTCTAGTGACTCAATCTGAGCATACTGGATATTCACATTAAGCAAGAGACACTATCACTTTCTGGTTGTGGATTTAGTTCAGTGCAACTCTTGGTGTCAGTCTAATCTCAGTGAATGTCTGCAGCAAAATGTAGATCTTCATAAAGCATCAGTCCTAGGCTTAATAGCTTTGAACGCTGCGTGGAGCAACTTTTGTATATGTTCTATATCATGTGCTACTTTGAAGAGGTCTAGCAGTGCTTAGCTGCTTGCTATAAAGCCTAGTCTTCTTTGCTTATAATTTCACTAAACTTTTAAATATGTTTGGGCAGTAGATTTTCCATGTCCGGCATCTGTTTTGGGCTTTGATTTCAACAATTGAGCTACCTCCAAAATTCAAGTTCAGGATGAAAAATGCTCTTTTTTCCCCCATGTCCTGAAATATTTGAGAGCCCCTTGGTGGGTCGTGGCAGCTGGGGACAGTTCTTTCACACTCGGGAAATGGCTCACAGTGTGGCATAAGAAGTGGCCATGGAGTAGGGGCCAGAAGAACAGCCTTTGAAACACCAAAGCAGTCATGAAGACATATTTACAGACTGTGATTTTAGCATCTCCCAGAGCACATCCTCTCAGAGCTCATGCAGAAGGGGTGTGCACATTGCTGCAAGGAAGCACGTGGATAGGAAAGACTACCATCCCCCCCCAAAAAATTCTCCCCATCCCTCTGCCCCCACGGCTTGCAGGAAACATCATTCAAATCATTTTTGGAGACTATGGTAGCACCACTAACAGCCAGCAGGAGCTGTGCTTTGGGCAAATTGAGTGTCATGCTTGAAAATCCTGATAAATCAAGTGTGACACACTTCAAACTAAACAATCAATTTTCTAGCAGGCTTTAACTGTCATGATTGATACGGGTGAGTGTAGAATAGGGTGTTCACTCACAGATACGCTAATCTTGCAGACTGCCTTGAAAATAATAATTGTTTTCAGTGGAGCACAGAAACGACAGTGATGACTGCAACAGAAGGATAACATGACTCTGTCATTCAAAAAGCTAAAACAGTATAATGACCTTATTTCTGGTATTGCCTAACTTTTGAATACTTGACTTGACACCCTTTGTATTGGGTTTTTATGTGAGATAATATGACTCTGACAGGCTGAAAAGCCAATTATTAGGCAAGCTTCTTAATCTCTTTCTAACTTTACAGTTCCAGCACCCAGCCCTGAAATTGAGTTGCCAAATATGGTTGATCTAAAACTATGGTTCTCAGCCATCATCTGTGGATCCCTGGAACAGCTCCTGAGGGAACTGTCCGAGTTAACTAACTGCTTGTTGTCAGCCAGCTTACGTTTGAGAAGAAGGGCCTTCCACAACACTATATGCTCTTTAGAGGTTTGCAAATAAAAATCATGCATTTTATTATAGAATCATAGAGAAACAGAATATCCCAGTTGGAAGGGAATCGGAAGGTTCACCAAGTCCAAGCCCTGGCTCCACACGGGACCACCCAAATCTAATGCCTGCGAGCAGTGTCCAGATGCTCCTTGAACTCCAGCACTCAGGAGTTCATGTTCCATTCCCACCACCCTCTGGTGCAGAACCATTCCCTGGCCCCAGCTGCCCTCCCCTGACACTCTCCATGCCGTTCCCTCGGTCCCTGTCGCTGTCACTCAGCGCTGTCCTTCCGCTCCCAGAGATGAAGGCCGCCATGAGGCCTCCTTTCACCATTAACCTTTTTTTGTGAATTGGCCACAAACAAGTTATGATCATTTAAAACATTTTGCTTATTCAGAATTACTCAGTGGATAACTTCCATAACTTCCCGATCAAAAGAATACTGAATACTATGACTAGTATTCAGTATTTGGACGCTGACTGAGTTCATGAATCACAAGGATGTTGTTGCTGTGTTTTCCCATTGGACAAGTGAAATTTAGCTGCAAGTTTTCCGCCTGATCACTCCCATTTGTACAAGTCTAAAATTGCCCTTTTCTGTGAACATTTCCTATTGTTTCTTAAAAATGTGCTGCTTGGCTCAAACAATAGATCCTGTCAAATACAATGTGCATTTGAACACCTGCATGGCCTCTGGAAACTGATTGCTGGAGACACATGAGCAGCTTAAATTAAAGGCAGTAAATGCTTCACTTCACACTTTCTTTTTATTAAAGTATCTACCAACTCTTTGGCCTCTATGATATTCTTGTAGCAAGTGAATCAGTTGTAAAGATGTGAAATAATATTTTCAGAAAATATTTTTTATGTTCAAGATCTGAAGAGGGAAATCACTTCGGTTGTCTATAGGGCAACTCTGGAAGAGATGTATGTCACTTGTAGGTCACTACAGCATATCAAATATTGCAAGAGCAAAATACTATAATAAAGTATTGTAAATCAAAGCATATAGCAGTTTCCCTCCTTGACTGCTCTAAGTCAGTTAACTCCTGAATATAGTGGATTTTGAGCAGCTCCAATGGGATAGATACCAAGCTGTGCATTGCTCATTAGATTTGCCTTTTATAGATTTTGAGAGACAAAACACATACAAATTAGAAACCTCCATAGTTGTTGTTGTTTTTTAAATAAAATAATTTAGCTGTTCTTTTCATAACTGAAACGTAAAAGGTGCGATAAAGAAACTGCATATTTTGCTCACTTTTGTCACACTCTAAACTTACAGACTAATAGTAATAAATTGTTTTAAATACAGGAAACGGATCTGGAAAGGTTTTGGTTGGTCTTCCGGATTTCCCTGTCTGGATCCAGCCGTTCTGTTGCTTCCGCCTGACAGACAGCACTCTGGGTATCAACACTGTTCCCATTCTTTCATGTGAGCAAAAGGGATTAGAATGCTGCAATTAGACTTAAAGCGGAAGGATTTCATCTCTCTCGGGGCTAGCTGTCCTGGCTTTCATTGTAGTCAATGAAAAGAGGCAGGGAACACATTGGAGTTATGCTTCTTAGACATCTGTTTTGGGATGAAACATGACATACTCAATGATATCAGCCAAATATTATTTATTATTCCATACTCATGTCTGCCATGTCTCTCCATGGTCACTGTAGCTTTTGCTGTACTTTCCAAATGTAAATGGAGAGTTACTCTAAGTATAGAAAGACACTAGGGTTTCAGCACTCAGCTTAACTGTTCTCCCACACGGAAGAAGTTCCATTCAGGAAGCAGTGAGCTGTGGAAGTTGGGGCCCTTCTGCTCTCTGCCAACTTCCCTTGAAGGTGCTGAAGTACACAGGAAAGTAGGCAGGAGCAGAGTGGTGGACAGAGCATCTCAACAGATAGTCACATCTTGCTGTCACATCTGGGACACCAGCATATGGAGGAACATGGCTTTTTTTCTCCTGAAATCTGTATCTTGTTTCCATACTAAACTAATCACACTCCATGAACCTTGCTTGTATGCTCTTCCCACAACTCTCTTTTTTTTTTTTTTTTCTGTTGTAAATCACACGCACAGTGCACTGTAGAGCCCCATTTATGAAAACAAGATCTGTAACAAAACCCTCTTAACACCAGTAAATCTTCTTTTAATGAATTGGACCTGTAACTTCAATTACGAAGCTGGGCTATGACGGCTGCAGAATGAGCCATGCCAACAACAACAGTGAGGTAGATCACTGTCATGAGGGTGCTAGGAGAGTATCAGGAAAGGCTTGGATGCTCCTTCCCTTCAAGCACTTTCACATCTGCAGTGCATTACATCCCCGTCCAGATGACTTCACTGGGATCTCCAGTGTTCTCAGGAGTATTTACATTATCAGAAAGAAACCATTAATTTATTTGTTCAGTCTTCCACATAAATATACACATAGCCCAGTGTGAAACAGCTCACATTTATTTGTTTTTCTTTGTTTTCACATGGACCTACCCCGGATTTTCAGTTTTACAGTGTGTATAAAGAATTAAACTCTTTAATTAGGTTGTAAATCCTCTGAATAATATCTTTACCCTGTTTTTGTGCACTGCATGCCATCAGAGACTGCTCTCCTTCAGCATTATGAGAAATAGATATAACACTTTAAGAAGCTGGGCAGACCACTTATGGACAGATCTAGTGACTCTCAAATGGCCAACTAGTGGGGAAGGGCTGCAGATGCTATTTCTATCCTCTACTTTGGGTCTTGGGCAGAGAGAGAGGGGCAGAGCATGAAGGAATTACTTCTCCTCGTGCCTTCCTACTGTTTTCTGTGCTGGGCTGGAAGAACCCATTGGATGGCTCTGAGTCAAGCAACCATGATGGTCTTCACCCATTCTGTCAAACTGACACAAACTGCAAGATTTTCCTGCTACCTGCTTCATTTATTGGCATCTTAGAGTAGCTCTCTCATGTCATCTTGATACCGTCAAACTCAGAATAGCAGAGGACCTCTTTGGCTCCATTCAGTTTTTTGTCTGCTCCTACTGCATCATCTACATAAATACCCAGGAGCAGTAGAAAGGCTGCAGATGTTCAAGCTCCTGAATGGCTGCATTGCTCTGCAGTAAGGCAAAGGAGAGGTGTGTGGGTGTGCATGCTACATGGCCTTCTGGTGCTTGGGAATTCGGGGATGAATATTTCTCTCGCTTAGTTTCTAAAAACCAGCTGGGAGAATATCAATAATGTTTGGCATTGCTCATGAGTCCAAAATGTGACAGTATGTATGCTCACTGACAATACATCCAACCCTAAACGATCTGGGCTCAAAAAAGATGTTGCTGGTTTGGACTTGGAGTCAACTGCACACCCCAGGAGACGGTTTAAGGGTAGGGTGTGGCTGAGAAAGCAAGAGAAAAGCCCCTAGGACTGCAGCCAGCTTTAGTCAGAAGAACCGCATTGTTACTGTATTACAGCTGGACGTTGTTCTCAGCTATAAAGCACACTTCAGACTCACGCTGAAGTGGATTCGGGTACTGCAGAGATTCACAGAGCAAAACAATTGACAAAGCCACATGAGGCAGCGTTTGGAACTCCTTCGAAAGCATTGTTTGGCCAGCAGCAGGGGGCTTTTCAAGATCTGCTCTGGTTGCTACTCTTATTTCTGAAGGTACAGCTATACAAACAAGTGACTGGGGATGTGCATTTACATCACATTGTGTTTTCCACAGCAAGGTGCCGTACACAGCCTGTGGTAAGTGAAAAGTTGCCTAACCCTAAAGGCAAGTTTGCTCCAAGGAAAGAGGCTGCACCTGAGAATCTGCTATTACCAGATAAACCTGCACTGTAAATCCACACCTGCTCTCCATTTAGAGTAATGTTTTCATAGGCATATACCATGTTACTAATGCACTCGATAGAGGTATGGTTTCACGGATGGAAGAAGCAGTCATTCAGAAGGTGCAGTCCAAGCATGCAGCATGTGCTGGGTGTTAGAGATGGAGGCAGAATATGAGCATCCAGCTGGGGGGAGGGGAGAGGAGTCCAGAGTCAGCACTACTTCACAAGGTCATATATTATCTTTCTCCTCTGTCCATTACTTGGATAATTCTGGCCAGCAAGATGCTTTCCAAATGATTCATCATCTGATAATCAAAAAAAATTAATCAAAAGGAGACGGACCAAAGTTTCTGTCTACATCATCATGCACTGTGCAGTTACTCACCTGTTGGTCATTTCATTGGCACGTGGAAAGAACACCTGGAGAAACTTGCAGCCTGGCAGGGGAATGGCTCCTGCACATCCGCTGAGCTCCAATCAGCCTTCTCATGTGGAGAGGCCACAGGTTCCGTGTGGGCTGTTTTATAGACTTGAGTCACAGACTTTATCTATTACCCTCTTTTACAGGAAGAAAGAAGAAATACTGCATTAATGGGACAAGGATAACCCTATCTGTCTATCCATATTCCCCCACAACTAGATTTCTAGTGCCTATAATTCCCTAAGTTAGTGACGAGGTAAAATAGTGCCAAAGAAATATGGGCTAAGGCTGGAACTCCAGCCAGCCAATATCTGGGTAATAATTTAAAGTGTATTATTCATGAACACTATATTAGTACTCGTGTTGAGTCATTATAATTCTTTCAGTACCAATGTCTCTGCCTCAAATGAGAGGTGTTTAATATTAGCTGCTGTTCATCCCTTTCCAGCCAAATAAACTCAGTCTTAGTTCATTTTTTCTTCCTTAGATCAACAAACATGGAACATAATGAACTCGCCATGATCTCTGACTTATCTTTCCAGGATGGGAAAGGCAACACATGGCAGCAAAGCATTCCCCAGCATTTCCTTTTGACAGCACACCCTCCAACTGGGGTGAGGACTGTCACAGCACTGTGGGGTGCTGCATCCTCCAGACTCCTCCACCCACTGTGCCTTCTCTTTCTGCTGCCAGCTGCTTAGGAAATGCTGGGGGTGTGTTGCTGCTGTGGATAGACAGCTTTCCAGAATGGCTCCAGTACAGCAGCAGCTGCCTCTTTCCTGCCCCACTGTCCCATTGCAAGGGTGTCTACTGGCTTTGAGTCCGGTGTACTGCTGGGCTTCATCTGTGCAAGCAGCACTCCCTGGTCCTGGTCTTACACCCAGAACTGGGAAACTCACTCATAATGATGGAAAGAGGAAATCTGTGTATACCCTCCCCCCTCTCTATGAAGAGGTTTAAAACAGAGCTCTGGGAATATTTTTGAATCATGGAGGCAATACTAAGAACAAAACCATACAATAATGTCAAGTTCTACTGATTAAATCTATTTTTTCCCCACTATTACTAGGGAATTAGAAGCAGGCAAAATTATCCATCATGTTATAGATAACTTGGCTGCAGAAATATGGCATAAGCATATGCTGAAAACTAAAAGCTAATGTGATTAGTAGAATAGTAATTCTAGCAACAAGCTTGCCTGTATAGGATCCATCTGTTTAAAAAGTAATGTCTTTGCAGCAAAGACCAGCATTACTGTGAATCTGTAAAGCAGGTGGCATAGATGTGAGCATTAGACTCAAAATCTGGTATTGCAAAACCAGCTGTGAACTCTGAAAATATTGGCCTCTCTGAAGAGTGGCCAGGAACTGATGCTTCTATTGATGCATAAGGTGATGATATCTGTGTTTCATTGCACTGAACTGGATAGGCTGATATGGATCCAGCATCCAGATACGCTCATCCAAAAAAATATGTGTTCAAAGTATATCACAGCTCCTGGAGTTGATAAAAGCTTTCATTATAGAACTGGTAGTCAGTGCTGTGTGTGTTGTAATTTGAATAATGCATTGGGCACTGGCTCCCTGTGTGTTGAGAGACTGGGGCTGTGTTTTGCCTTTTGTTCTGCCCAGGTGCTTTAACCTAGTAGCACTGTGAAAGAAGAAAAAAGGACATACCTTTGACAAGTTACAATGCAGCTTCTTTGGCTGAGTAAAAGAATTGATTAAAGACTGTTAAAGATTTGATACCTAGTGGTATGATTATCCCCACTACATTACAGTGCTTTTTTTTCCTTTTTTTCCACAAGGAAAATGGAGAAGAAATTGCATCCCACTGAGTTTGGGTGGCTGTTTGGCAGAGGAAGGTCCATAAAGAAGACACTGTCAGCAAAGGTCCAGTGAAAAACAAACCTCAGCATCACTTTATCCAAATAGGCTCATTTACTCATGTTAAATGTTTTCGATGCATCCATAAGGGTACGACAGCTGGTGTCCCCATGTCACAGCAGCCTGGGTTAGGTTACAAGTTATATACGTGCTGTCCCCCACTCACCTCCTTCTCATGAATCCAGCTCAGCCCTTCCAAATCAATTTGGCTACAGCATTTCCCAGCCCAAACATAGTATTTCAACATAAATAACATTCGCTGCAGCTCATCTGTCACGAGATTCTCCTTTCCTGGTAGAATCCATCCCTTCTCCTGGGAAAGGCAGTGGTTTCCTGGTGGCTGCTGGCTGGGGCAATGTCCTGTGCCCAGGGCCATGTGTGTGTGTGTGTGTGCTCTGGCCTGACCTCCTGCAGTCACCTAAGTGCAGCTCTGCTGTGTAATGGTGACAGCCCCCAGTGAACCGCAGGAGGCCACTAGACCTTCCCATCCAAGGCCTTTCTGTCATTTTAATGTCAACGCATTTCATTATTGCTGGCTTTCTTTTTTTTTTTTTCTTTTTTCTCAAGTCCTCCTTTGGGATGAATGTGATGTTCATGTTGATCATTTCTCTAGAAGTTATAAATATATCTCTCTGCACAGAATAACTGCTTGTTTCCACTAGCTATATAAAGCTAAGGTTGTACAGTGCAAAGATCACAAAAGTAAAAAACAAAAGAGCTTTGTGAATGTGGTCATTTTGAGAAATTTCTGCCACAACTAAATGAAGCAAAACAAAGTGAAACAGAGCTGCGGGCAGGTCAAGAAAAGTTCATGGTGAGCACTCTGAGAACCTCAGTCATGAGCCTTTGCAAATTCAGTGCACAGCTTCTGTGTCTCTGGGAAGGGCCGTGCAGTGCAGTAGGGCTGCACCTGGTGCTCAGCCCTCTTCAGCTGGATGTGCTCTGGCTTTTCCAGAGCCTCATCCAAAAATCAGGCTGCTGGGTGGGGTTGGAACAGGTGAGGATGGGTGACAGCGACACACAGAGGCACCGCACTTTTTCAACTTTGTACAAGTCCGTACTTGCTTTTGTGATCAGCTTCTTGCAAGCTGATAGTGTAGCATACTGCTGCGAGTGCTGGAACATTTATCTCCTGCTTTTCATCTCTTGAGCTTTGAAGGAGCTCCAGGCCTGTTTTAACAGGGGCACAGCCTTGTTTTTGTGCTCCAGCTGCATCCCTGTAGGCTCGGGAAGCTGTACCTCCTTAGGCCTACTGCTACAGCTCAGTGGAGAGCAGAACACCTCACATTTGACATGGCAGCTGGTCAAGATTCTTTTCCCTTTCAGACACATCCCTTCCCCAGTAAATAACATTAGAGGACTTCTGGCACCCCTGCATCAGGCCAGACTTTACTGGGTTGGGTTCAGGGTATGGGGCACTTCTAAGCCAAACTGTCAGTATGCCTCTTGCCCCAGTCATCCTGAGCAAGAGAAGAAAATGCCACATTTGTCTAAATTTCAATGGGCAATAAATGAAGCAAGCCACACTCTGTAGAAGCTGGAAGTTATCTCCTGCTCCTCCTTGATTTACCGCATCCATAAGCAGCTTAGCACATCAATATTGTGAACTACGAAGTGGATATAAATTTCAAACTGAGGTTTCATCTCTCTTCTGTTCAAACCACAGCATGCAGCTGACAAAGTGGTGTGTGGTGTATACCTGTCTGCAAAGTCACAGTCATAGAAGTCCACAGAGAGCTTTTTCTTTGCTCTCTCTGTCAACAGTTTAATTTTACTTCCAAGACTGCTTGTATCTTACAGATCAGTATTATATCATTTTCTGGGTGAATGGAAGCTGCTTAAAATCCTGCATAGTTATACTTCCTTGCCAGATCTGTTTTTTCCTATGGCTTACATAGCCTGTGTACTACTGTGTCTCTTTGAAGCATCAGGACCAGGAAGAATTTTGCCAATGAAGAGGCCCTTTAGAATGGAAAATGATATTGTATGTGTCCCATGTTTAGCTCCAAATAATGTGAAAAATGCTCATTCTCAACACTGAAGATATCAGATACATCTCTCAGATGGTGGCTTGGGAGCCCTGGCAAGCTGCAGCAGAGGGAGCTTGTTTTGTTAATGCTCCCCTGACAATTGGATCCATGTGTGCCATTGGATACATGACACACCATGAGCTATCTTGTTTTCGGCTTCAGGCTTCTGACAGTGGTTTGTGCTAAAATTCAGGATGTGTTTCAAAATATAAAATACACAAAAATAAATGTTATTAAAGATTTATACTGCCAAATGAAGGTGCTGAGCTGGGAAAAGCTAGTGTCCATGATTGTGCTACTCTCTTGTGTCTCCTTGTACATCCTGCACAGTGACATAGCTGCTGGTTTCACAGACACTACACTTCCTGTAGGACCTCCATCTCACCCAGGGGACATCAGGCTATCATTAATTAACCAATAGTTAATCAGGGGATGAGTTTCACCCTGTTCCTTGGAGGTGGCCCAGCAGCCTGTGCTGTGGCAGGGTCAGAGCACAGCCCTGCAGCTGGAGCTGAGAGCGAACTTCCATCACCTCAGGGAACTGGAGAAAATAGCTCTTCTTCCTGCCTCATGCCCCAACAAACACAGGTCTTCCTCCATGTCCTCCTACCATCCTTCCTCCCCCTTTCTTCTTTGTATCACCTTTGGTTGCAGGCAGGATGCTGCTTCCCAGCCCTTGCCTCTCTGCTGGCACAGGTGAATCTGCAGTCGCAGAGCCAAATGGTAGCTGCAGCATGTGGTAGCTGGAGGAGACTTCCCAGAAAGGCTACAACAGAAGTTGCTAAAGTTCACAGGGAGCTGAGCTGTGTATGTTTTATTTTAGCCTTTGTCTTGGAAATGGATGAAATATTTCATACTGTAGTCTCTGGGTGACAAAGCCCATTGTAGTGCCAGCGCTCAACTACAGCCTGTTTCTGAATGGTGATGGAGGTGAGGCCACATCGCTGCTCCTTCCTCCTTCCACCTGCTGCCATGTCCCCCCCTACTCTGGTGTAGGACTGGCAGTGATGGGACACATGGGATGCTTCCATTGCAGGGATAGTTTCCATCACAGACATACCACAGCTCACCTTCCTTTCCTTAGGCTCCTTAGGCTGCCAGGGAGGCACAGAACTTATGTCTTAGTGCAAGAGGAGGGGATCCCAACCTAAATAACTGCATAAAATGAGAATGATGTTAGGAAAACACACCCAAAGATATAACCACTAAAGTGGAAAAAAAAAACATTTCATCATCACAGTCTTCCTAATACCCTATAACACGTTCTTCATGTCACAGAGCAAAATAATTTCCTGTTCGGCTTCACTTTGTGAGCACACCCAGGGACAGGAAGACTGCAGCAGGAGGTATGGGCTCTCCCCTCACCCCAGCCCCCAGTGCAGCTCCGGTGTCTGCTGCTTTGCTCCCAGCAGCAGCACACTCAGCCACTGGGTGATCTCTTGAATCACTTTTTAACCAGCTCAAGACAACTCCTATGGCAACAGCCTTGTTTGCGTTTGAGTAATGCAGGGGATTTCTAGCAAAGCAGTGAAGGGAGAGGGAGTAGAAGACGTTTGACTAAGGCTGCTAGCACAAGTAAAAAGCAGATTTCTTCCACATCTTGCTTCAGAGTGAGGATTTTTCTCTATAAACATGTAATTACCATTTACTTTCTGTGCAGATAACTTCTTTTGCCACTGGGGTATTGCGTTTTACTCTGATGGAAGCCAGTCTGCCCTGCAGACTAAAGCCCCCCTCCTGTACATGCTGCAATGCCTGCAGTTCCCCCTCTGCCTCAGCATCCTGCTGCCTGTCCCACCCCATGCCTTGGCACCTGATGTGTGAAGAGCTCTGCTTGTTGTGCACAGCAGAATCCAAATCGCTGCTCTGCTGTGACAGAGCTATCTTTAGGCTCTCCAGGAACTGCAACTGGGTTTCCTGAATTAAATCAATCTGCAGACCTGGTGTGCCCCAGGCTGCAGGGGTCTGGCAGCAGCGCCGAGTATGGCACATCCCTTCCCTTCCTCTCTTCTCTTGCCCTTCTCTGTCCTCTCCACTCGCTGCTGACCCATGCTAAGGTTCTCAGTGCTGAGACGAGTTCGGCTGAAGCAGAGATTTGCACCTATGCAGAAGGAATGCAGCTCCTGAGGTGCTCTGCTATTTTAACCATCACTTGATACCCATTTGGATTTGTGAAAAAATAACTGCCCTTCATTGACCTCTGTAGGAAACATATCAAATAAAACAATCTCTTCTACTACAAGAAGCAGAGCTTCGTCTTAAATCCATATTTTTATCCCAGAGATTCAGTTATAAGCTGAGCCCAGGGAAATGGCTGTAATTTTCATAAGCTGTTGTGAAAAAATTGTGAATCTAGCCAAATGGAATGTTCTCCATGCTCTCAGGAAACTCCTCTCTTCTTGTTGAGGGCTGGACACTGCAGAGCTCCTTAGAAATTTTGGTCTGCAGGACTTAGGCCTGAAGGATTCTATATGATTTCCCCATATTTCGGAATTATAAAGATCTGGTTTTAGCCTGTGCTTTTATCTACTGATAGCTGTGAGTTTTGCCATGCAGTACTGATCCGATAGAGATTTCACAGTTAGCAGCTTGATTCACATCTCTTTTCTCTGAGTCTTTTCTGCCTTCTCTGTAAGGCCCACTAACATTCATTTTATGGAGCAGTGAGGGATGCTCTTGGTTTTCAGATGCCAGCCCTGGGCTGGTACTCAACATAATCCAGGGCTGTTTGCAGCACTGGGTTCCCACAGGCTTACAGCATATTCAGAGAGCTCATCGCCAGAGAGAGTGAAGGGCCTCCAGCATGAAACCGCATTTCATAGCTGAACTATCAGCCCTGAAGATAGCTGCATACTCCTTTATTTACAAGTCACTGGCATCAATGCTAATAATTAATTAGCTGCTCTGATGTTGTGGTTCAGATAGGATTTTTCAGTCATATAGCACTGAAACTGAAAAATGCAAAACATCCTCATCTCCCTCGTTCATTTCAGCTCTGTGTCTCTTCCTATGCTAAAGTATAATTGTATTCTCCATCTACCAGACCTTGTGCAGCCAGACTAAGTGTGGGTGACATCCATAAGCCACAGCTATTATTGTTATGGTTGTGTGAATTTTGAACAGCACACTTCTATTCACCAAAGTGCAAACTCACCAAAAGCAGGTGATAGGCTCACCGGAGTTCAAAGTTCAAAGGAATTGTCAAACTCTACAAACTGCAACATTTCCCATAAATAAAAATGCTGCAGTGCATCAGCTGGCAGGAACCCAGTGCCTAATCTGTCCCATCACTGGCTGGAGTGATAGGGACACTGCAGCTGGAGAGATGCCTTTCTGGGAAACAGTCACATGTAGTCTGTACATTAATTCTTGGAGATTTCTTTGGAGTTTGGTCTAATCAGCTTTTTTCATTGTTGTTTTTAAAAAATCTTGTGACTCCTGCTCCAGTGATCTGGCTAACACCAAGGGTGAGGGGCTGAGAGACTCCAAATAAATCAGACATGAGAGCCAATTGAAAGGGGGTGTTCTTGGCAGGGCTCCTCCAAAACACAGGAACAGATGTAAAGAGGCACAGAGGAGCAGCAATGCCTCACTGCTGCTAACAGAGCCCAGCAGGGAGCTGGTTAACCCCGCACTAGGGCTTGCAGGCTCCATCCTGGCTGGACTGGGACTCAGAAAGGCAAGGTCAGCACATGCAGGAGTTAACTGGGTCTGGTCTGAGCACATGGCTATCACTGTCACATGTGACATGAAATTTGGGGTATATCAAGGATTCAATAACAGCCATTTTCCAGTGACACTGAATTTGGGGTCTCTCTTGATGCACAGCCTGTGCCAGCAAACTCTGTCCTGAGAGGAAAAAAATTGGAAACATGTCACAAGACCCTCTGCAGCAGAAAGGTTGCTGCTGCCCTCTGACTCCTGCTTGGAAGAATTCCCATGCACTCGAAGAGCCTGTGGTTATGTTAGTCATGTGGTGATGAGAAAAGAGCCTGCTGGAAGGGGGGGGGGGGGGGGGGGGGGGGGGCAGCTCTTTGTGACTGTGCCCCCTTTTCCTTCCACCAACATGAAATGAGGCAGAAACCAGCAGCATAAAGGCACAGCAGCTCAGGTGTGCCAGGCCAGCAGGGCACGCGGATGTTGGCACCCTGCAGCAGTGGGCACAGGAGCAGCTTGGGCACCGCACACTTTGGAGCAGAGAAGTGGCATTTTAGCTGCTGTATGAGAATGCAAACAAAGGGACGTTTGCTGTGTACTGCTTCCTGCTTTAGAGGCAATCACTGTTAGAAGAACAAGTTGTCTCCTGTAGGTTTTGCTTCATTGCTGTTTCATCAAACTGCAGATCCTGCATGTCTGAAATACTCCAGTTTTGTGAATTTGTCTTTATCAGAAAAAAAAAAAAAGTCTTGACTGACATGAAAGATGTGTTCTTGCCTGTTTGGGTAGAGCATCCTGCTGCAGTAATTCTGCCCAGACAAAAACAAAGGGCACTTTCTAATTGCTTAAGCAGGAAAGCAGAACAAAAAAAGCATAAAATATTCAGTAGGGTAAGCCATGCATTAAGGATAGCATTTCTGAGCACAGTGTCATGTTCTTGTACTAACGCTCTGCAGCCCCTGTAGTGTGAGTTTTGAAATGCTGATATCCACTTAGAAAACTGAATTAGAATTCAAAATATTTTTTTTCAAATGGGAAAAAAAAGCAAAAAGAAAAAAAGAAAAAAAGAAAAAAAAGAAAAAAAGAAAAAAAAGACTGATCAAAGTTTATCCCTATTTTTGCATTTGGGTATGGATTTCCCACTCCAGTGAGTTACAGGACTGTGGCTTGCCTATGCCATGTACCTGTGGCCCTGCAGCACTGAGCCCCGGGCTGGGGGCCATGGGTACAGCAGCACCAGGCTCCATCCAAGAGGGACAAAACCTGAAAGATTTTGGTTTCTCGTAGTTCCTGGGAGGCCATCATTTCATATTGACTCAACACTGTGAAAACTGGCTTTGAAATTTAATTATTCCCTGGATGAATCAGACTACCTAGAAAAGTGCAGACTACCTGTAATAACCAAAGCAGCATGCTGCTGTTCTCCTCTTCAGGAAGAGTCTATGCATCCAGGCAAGAGAACATCCCTGCCACCGCGTTCCTGAGGAGAAGGAAGGGCTGAGCATGGACGTGGTGGACATGGCAGAGTGCAAGGCAAGGAGGCATGGGCTGCAGCACCGAGCAGCACTGGTTAGAGGTAGGTGTTGGGCATTTCTGTCTCGCGGTTGTACAGGGCAAGTTTAAAGTATCTATATAAGGAGCAGCTGGTGTGCTTACAATCCATTAAGTCTGACAGGGAACATTAGTGGAAATAATGCTCTCTCATAGTGGTCTTCTCAAGGTTAGAACCAGTGCTGGAAATGTCTAAATGGAATAAATGGAATAACAGTTACCCCTCCATCTCTTGGTACACTTGCTGATCTCACTATTTCCCCCACCCTGTACCTCTTCTAGCCAGTAAACTGCAGCTTCCTGTGGTACTGAGGAAATCTGGACATGAAGTTTTGCAGAAGAGACAGGTCACTGTGGCAGTGAACAGTGGCAAGAAAGGACACACAACACACAGCTTATGTCTTTCTCCCTGGATGCACTGGTGCCAATGGTCTCTCATGCTGGGTGACAAAAGCCAGAGGGAAGCATGCTGGATACCAAGGGATTTAGCTAATAGGAATCAAAGTATGTTTGTATTAATTTCTCAGTGCTCAAATGTGTTAAAATTATCCACATAACAATAACAATCTATTACATAGCTTATGTATGACTTGCTATTTCCAAAGATGCTGTTAAACAGCATAGAGTCCATGACAACAGAGGAGAGCTTGTACATGCGTAAAACAAATAGCTTGAATGCCAGAAGACATTAGATTTGCTGGCAGAAGTCTCAAATTTAAGTATAGATCTTGGGGAATTGATGAAGGAAAGATGTTCTTCAAGGAAGGCTACGTTTGCTTAGATGTGATAACATAACATACGGTACTGCAGCCAGGGGGAGCATTTACAAGTACAAAGAGAAAAACAGCAGAGCAAAAAATTTGCAGGATATATGCAGATCTTTCATTATCAGCATGAGTGTCATGAGCCATGTTTCTTGAGTGTCTAGAATTGCTCCAGATCTTCTCTTTTCAACACGTCCTCAGTCCTGTTGAAAACAGTTCCTGTTGAAAAGTACTGGTCAACCAGTTTGGCCTTAAAAGTGTGAATCAGAGGGCAGTGTGACAGTCCATTAACATTCCCAGGCTTCTCAGCATAGACATCAGTCCAGATGATCCTAAATCCAAATCAAACCAGTGTTCAAAGCAGTGAAACACAGCACAGGGTTACTCGCAAGCTCATGCTGCAGAGCAACCAACTCAAGCTAAGTCAAAGCCTTTCACAACCTGTTTAATGACAGAGCACCAAACAGTTCTGCTGTTTAACTAAAGCAAAATCTCATGTCATAAAAGAGTTGCTCATCTGGGGCCATCAGTAGGGTGGGAAAGATTACCACACTCAACAGCTTTTCACCTTCCTGTGCTGCACATTACCTACTTAGCAACTGATGTATCTGCGCGCTCTCTGACTGACCCGCAAGCAGGTGACTTGTTCAAGCCGTCCCCACCTGATGGTGCCTCCTGCCTCTCCCAGGCTGTCCCATGCCCAGAAAACTCTGAGGATTTAAGCAACTGACAAGAGGAACTTTTCCTTTGAAACATATACATATGAGACATTGAGAAATGCGTTTGAAAAACTACAGAATAAATGTAGGCCTTCTTAGAATCTAATTGCCTTCTTTTTTGTGACCCTTTGAAACAATTAAACTCTAGCAAACCACTTCTGTAAAGTTTGTGGAACATTATGGCCCTCAGTATTAAAGTCATTGTAGCCATTTTTATTAGGGAGAAGTGGGGCTCTGTCTCTGCATCACTTCACACTGAACACACATCAACCCTATTTGATTTTCCATTATTTCTTGCAAACATGACTCAAGCCCACTCCAACTTCAAATGGGAGTGAAAAGGTCAGAATCATAAATTTCTGACTCTGCTGGGTAAAGGTAGATATTGCACTCGAATCCCTGTTACTAATGGCAGCTGTACTTCACTGCAGTGCGGGCAGCGCAAAAGGGCACCAGCAATGACATCTTTCATCACTTACACTGAAATGCTCATCACTTACTGTCTCTTGTACAGAGTGCCAGCAAAATGAGATGCAAATGGATCTGCTGACAAACAGATTAAATGTCAGCACCCAGGGCAATGTGTTGTTAGAGTAAGAGCACCAGATACTGCAGAATTGTTTAGAAGGGACGAGTGCTGAGAGGTGAGCAAAGTTGCCAGCACATTTGAAGCCTTCACCCACATCTCCCATTTCTTTCAGGTAGCTGCCTCCTTATGGCTCTCAGTTGGTGTTGCAGTGCAACAGGAGGAGTTAGAGGACATACATGGAGGCACCAAACCCCACGGGGAGCTGTGATTTGGGGATGAAATGCCCTCTGCTTGCTGGAGGCTGCTCTGAGTGGGGTGGAGAGCTTTTGACAGCAGATGTTGGGTGTTGTGCAACTCGGGGCAGTAATTAGATACAACACTCCTTCTGTGTGCTCTGACTTGTTTGCTTTAGGGTTAAGCTTTTTAATCCCACTGGTATTTATATTGTTTTGCAATATTTTTGTTATTACTCTGAATCACTATCCAGGGCTTGTGCTAAGCACAACTTAATCAATGCGTTTATTCCTGTTTGCTTTTCTCCCATAATAAGCATCTTGAGGCTCCTAGAGCTGCTGCTGAGAGGAGCAAACTGCAAAATTCCCTTTCTTTGATGCTGAAATATGCAGCGTTGTCCATGGGGAAGGAGATGGAGTAAGAGACTGCTGCTTGTTTCCTCTATGCCTGGAGCAAAGGAGGAAAGATATGACAGAAATATGAGCATATACATAAAAGGTTGTTCTTGTGATTGACTTAGTACCTTCTGGGCAAAATAATACATAAGCAAGGTAGCAATTAGACAAATGAGCCATTCTTTTTGTAAAGTTGTTATTACTAGCTTATGTTTAACATATGCTCAAGTCTCCACGTCCCATTAAGGACTGCTGGTTTTTGTGCTCTGCAAACAAGGTAGTGTATACATAGTGGGCAAGATTAGGCTTATTCCAGTCAGTTTTTGATGAGTAAACATTCTGATGGTATATTTTAATGATGTGAGGGGAGTAACTATCCCATGAAAGGATGTGAGCCAAGGGGAAAAGCAGCTCCTAATGAGATATGAGCAGCTCTGAAACCACAGGGTTTCCCATCTTAAGCTGATGGATTTGTCACTTCCTCCCTTGGTTCTTTCCCAAATGTAGATGCCAAGTGAAACAAAAACAATAACTTCAGCTGAAAATCTTCATGGATAAGGACGTTAATCAAAAATTGCAATGCAGAGCATCAGGGAAGTATTTCTATGAAAAAAAAAGTCAATATAAGATGTGAACATCTCGCTTTCTATGAAAGAAAAATGTGTTAAATAGTAAAAATAAACAGTGGCATGTAAGGAACTTCTGTAGAAATAAACTGGGGTATTTTAATCAGATATCATCTCAGACGGTCCTTACAGATAATCCTAAAATAACTTCATCATCTAAAACAATCCAGTTTTGAGATAGAAAAATGGCGGGAAAGTGAGAATCCCTGACGCTGTAGAAATAACAAAACATATCCTTGATAGTTTCCATACTTTGGAATATGTTTTTCATGCAGTAATTAGTAGAAATGTGGTATTTTTCTGAAGAGATTTTCAAAAATGAGGACTAAATCTGGTTTGAAAACCAGCAATGACAATTACCACTCTAGTACTAAACAAAGTAAAGCTGCAAGAGAAATGGGAAAGATATAAACCTCCAAGCAGTGGGGCAGATGTCATTACCTGATGCCTGGGAAAACTCCTCCTTGCATCATCTTGTCTCCAAAGTCAGCTCCAGGCTCTGCTCCTCTGCTGCTCTGGGATCTGAAATCAGGACAGTCAGCATGACCTGGAGCAGCGGTTTCTAAGTCCACCACAGAAGAAACAAGCCCTGTGGGAACACCACCCGTACCCCAGTGACCAACCGCACGTGTCACGCTCCATGGCAGCTTTCCTGCCCTGCCAGGGGTGCATTCTCTGACTCCTCCTGGCTGTCTGCTTCCTTTTGCATGTTTCCCATGGCATTCTTAGGGCCACAATCAGGCAGCTCCACCTGGCTCCTTCTATTGCTTACTCTGTCTCATGATTTCCTGTGTGTCTGTCAAAGACCGTCACATAGGAGCACATGTGCACTGAACAACTCTGACCTGCAGTAATAGGAAAGGGAGTATGTAGTTCTTACATATGAGATTTCATGCAGAATACAAGTCTGCCTCTCTGCCATGGTACTGAAACCCTCTCAGTCTAGCCCAGATTGTATATACCCACGTACCCATCCTTGCAAATGGCTTTGTCCTGTACTAAGGTAGTACCTGGAACCTGGCCATCTATAGGAAGATGCTTGAGTGCTCTTTATGCACTCCTGCTTCTATTTCTCTTTTCTCCATGGTTTGTTCATACTTCAAGCCTGACCTCTCTCTGCCCATTGTGGTTTCCCTGTGCCTTCCAGTCCAGCCCTGCCTCTCCCATCATTGTACCAAGCTCTCAGTCAGGCCCTCTCTCCAGACTCCTGCTGAAGTCCAGCATCTCGCCCATCATTATTACCATTTCATATTCCACATCTGAGATCTTTCTACAGTTGTAGGGCATCTTTTTCCAGCTATCCATTGCTGCAGAATTAGCAGTTGTCTGTCAAACCTGCTAGCAGCAGTGAACATTTGTACTTTGTTAGCATCTCAGCTGATACTTAGGCTGCATCAAAATGAGTATGTATAAAGTCAAAGGAAGATGGTCCTTGGCCTGATAGAAAAGCTGCAGAAGGTGGGTGAGTACAAGCAGAATGCCTCAGGGCAGCAAAAGTCAAAAGGATTGCTGTGCCATACAACACAGCAGTGGCTTCTCAAGCGGGAACTTCAGAAGCTTTTGTACACCACAGATTTTCAGCCTGTCTTCCTCCCCTCTGCCTTTGAGTTGCCATAAGAATCTCAGCCAAATAATTCAAACTGCATGCTAAACATTGGTTAGAGAACACCACACATGGTATCAACTTACATAAACTCCTAAGGTTACCAAAGATACAACTGCTCTGAACAATAGTATTTCACAGTGCCAAGACTGTAGCATGAACTCCTACTGGAAATACCTCATCATCTTCTGCCCTCACTGTGCTCCTTTGATGTCACCTTCTCTGAAATGAATAATAACAAGTGTGTGTTTTTATGAAACTCAAAGCATTGTATACTCTGGAAGAGAGGAAAAGAAAGCGAGCACAGGAGACTAGTTCTAGCAGGGAAAACAGGGCTGAGATGTGCTGAGACACAGTGATGATGTGCATAAGCTTCAGCACGGGAAGAACAGAGCATCTGAGTGACTTGCCAGGATGGATTGCTGACTCTGTGCAGATATGGGAGAAGACACCATTCCTGCAGCACTTCTGTGGGGTCAGCTGTGACTGAGCGCAAGGCTCTGTGGTGCTGGCAATGGCAACTCCCGGAGTTGATGAGCTTGTTGTTATCAGCAAAGTCAGAGCATGTTGTTAGTAAACGTACATGGACTCTGTGCTTGCCTATAGCACATGCTTATATAGCCATTTCTGACAGTTAAAGATGTGCTAAGCTTCCTTGATAGAAAACAGAGGTTTTAATAAAATGGCTGCCATTGGACTAGAGGCTCCTGGACAGAGCTCTAGGGGAAGAACTTCCCACGACCTTCTTGGGGAAGAAATGTTAGTTTTCTAATAGCAGTCCATGCTGTAAATAAAATCCTTACTCTCCAACATACAGAGTTTTTTAATGTAACCCCAGTGACTCAAGTCCTGAGCAACTGCATATGCTGTTTGCTGAAATGTATAGCAAGTTACACTCATCTTTCCTTTCAGGAAAAGGAACTTTTAAACGCTATTTCAAAACAGTGAACATGGAACTGCACAAGACTGAAGCAAGAACTCCTGTAATGCATCAAATTGCTTTATATCACAAATTTTAATCCTCACATGACAATCATTTACTGATTTATGCACCCTATTTAAGCAGCTGACTGCTGGTCCTGCATATCTGGGAATTTTCTACTTTACGTGGATTTTGTTTTGGATTATAGCTAAGTTCACATTCAATGTATTTACTTTTATTTAAAGCATGCTTTACGAAAGTAGCAAAACCCATAACCCAGCTATCTTTACTCATGGCACTCAGTTAATGCTTAAGGGTAAATTAGCTCCTTATTCAACATTGCTGGGCTATTGATAGGGTGCACATGTCACTGAACAAAGACTAAGGAAAGATTTATTCACAAGCTGCCCTACCTGAGAGTGCTCCCCAGTGGCAAGACAAGAAGTATGCAATGGGAAGTAGAGCTGCAAAGGAAGTTATGCCATCTGTTCTAACTGCGAGACATGATTGAGGGAGAAGGAAGGTATAGAAAGAGATATCCACAGCAAGCTGATTCATTCATGAACACATTTGCACCCAGAGACAACAGCTTGGTTTATGCTAAGGTGCTGCCCTTCCAAAGCTGTGTTGCACAATGGGGGGGAGAACATACTACACGCTGTGAACTCAGGGTAATTGACTTCATTGCACCAAAGGCCTTGTGTTGAAACTCTATTTCTTGTTTGTAGTTGGCAAATAAATGAGTTCTGGAAAAAGCAAAAAAAGGGGATTATCTCAGCAAAATCCACCTAGAATGACTACTTCTGATGTATCTGGGATGTTGGCTGACTTCTGGATGGACAGGATGCTCACACCAGCCCTCCAAGCTGCCTGGATATGAAATGCAAACTGCTTGCATGGCCCCGGCATTTGTGGCAACTGCTTCTGTGTTTCTGAACAAGCAGCAGCCTTGTGTGCAGTCTCTGTGAGCAAGATGATTTTTCCCTGGGTATTGATGGGCTTCTGCACCCGGCGAGAGGCACTTTGTCTTTGCTGAAGCAGAGGCAAACACCTTCAGAGCTGGTCTTGTGGTGAAGTGTCTGATCACATTTGAGTCCTAAGGTTCTAGTTCAACCCATCACTCATGCTCTTTTATAGTAAGACTTAAATATGCACTTAAATGCTTAAAATGTGAAGTAAGAGGAGTCCAAGAGAGAAGTTTCTCTGTAGGCTTCTACTATCTGCAAGAAGAAATCCCTCTAAAAAATAAAATAAAATACATTGAAATACACAAATTAAAAGGTCTATATACTTCTTGCTGAGACTGCTTCCAGAAGGAAATGAAGCTCACACAGTTTCACTCTGCCAGACTCCCTTTCGTGCAGACCACATCTTTGCAGTTTGCCTGCCAATTCAGACAGGATGGAGCAGAATAAGGGTCCAAGAGAGGCTCCTCCTTCCTGCTCTGTAAAACCTAGGGACTGCACAGAGAGAAGAAACCCTGATCAGCATCTCTCCTCCAGGGAAAATACCCCATTATGTGCCCTCTCTGTTATTTATATCTTATCCTCTGTTATATATTATCCTCTCTGTTTAGAAGGCCTGTTGGCAGATTAACTCATGCTGTCCCAAGACGATTCTTACCCCAGGTGTTTCTCACAGCTCACAGCTGTGACCGGGTACTCAGAGCTGTGCTACCCTTCACAAAGGTAATGCAGAGGAAACAGAGCTGGCATTGCCTGTGGCTGGGTCTAAGCTCTTGGACTCATTCCTAACCTCTTGTGTGAATTATTGCTATAATAGTGGCTGATTTGGTAATATTCTTGACCTGTCACAATGAGTGCTCTTGGAGGTAGGCAAAAGGACTTGGCAGTGTTGAAAATGAGTGGAGTAGTTGCACTTGTCATTGGGTTTGTTGCAGGTATTAAGGAGAGGTTCTTGAGGAAATGGTTGTGGTCTGTGGTGTTTCACACAACATATAGAAGAAACACTAAAAATGGTCAGCACATTATTTGGTCATGTCTTTGTTTCTCATTTTAAAAGTATAATGGCAAAGCAAAAAGATGAAAAGCAATATCTTTCCAGGTATAAAATACCTGACTTTGCATTTTGATTTCAGCAAAGAAAATTCCATTAATCAATTTAACCATTTTCACTGAAAAAAAAAATGTTGACAGAAGGTTTGAAATGAATTACCAAGCCAGGCATGCATGATTAAGAATAATCTCACTAGGAAGGAGTCTAAGCTCTGTTTTCAGTCATACTCCTGAATTTGTTAAAATGCATTAAGTTTATCAGGTACTTTCCTTCTTCACATGCAGGAATAGAAGGAACATTTTCCTTGTCTAAATAGAAAAGCTCCACACACAGCGAGTTTTATTAATTGATTAAGGAAAAAAAAAGTACTAAAACCTGTCTGTAACTACTATCTTAAACAAGAAGACTTTGAATTATTTGTTGAAGGGTAGAAGAAATATATGCCTAAGAGGAAAATGCATAGTCTCTAGGGGAAATGCCATGTCTCTGACAGCCCCTGCAAGATTTGTTCCTCATTTGTGCCTTGCATCCAACCAAACATACAGACTGTGGTACCAACCGCCTCAGTGCCAGATCACTGTTGTGCAATTACCATGTAGTCAGAGATGAGGCTTTCCAATGGCTGTCTTAACCGTAAACATCAGGAAAAAGTGCAGGTTGCCTCCAGAAATTGCAGTTGTGTTTATTCTGTCTTGTCAGTCATCACTGTGCAGACGTTGCAGTAGATCCTGAACTCACATGAGATAACAACACCTGAAAGAAAATGATGGTGCCAAAGTGATAGGAAGGTATGTATAAGGCCCAGTCCTCTTAGTAGGGGCTGCTGCCTTCTTTCTGAAATTCAGCCAGTAGCCTACCATGAACAGACATACTTTTACTCTCCATGGTTAGTGCGGCTCACCGATATTAGTAGCAGGGTACAGTACTGCTCTACAAAAGAAGTTTCAGAAACAGTACATTAGTGTCTCAGTGACATTCAGATGAGCTGTGACCTCTTTAAGCCTCTTTGGAATGAAGGCTCATTATGCACACTCCATAGCTGCACAACAGAATATTCCCTTCTTCCATTCATTTGTTGTGACTCCATTATGCTCTTCTGAATAGCTTCATACAGAGAAGAGCTCAGCTAAAACGCTTTACTTTTAGCCACCTCCTGAAGACCCGACCACAGCTGCAGATGCAGGACAGAAGAAACCTAAGAAACTTTTATCTCATCATTACTGTAATCTGAATGCTGCCTTCAGATAATAATTATCTCTCTAATATCTTTTTAACTCACATTTTAAGTCTTGCTCTAAGCCTACTTGTAAACTTAAAAGAAGACTTTTGAAAAGGGTAACAAATCTTTCATTACACTGTGAAATGCCAGTAGGCTGCGCAGGAAGACGAGGCACCTGAAGACAAGAGGCCTAGGGCTTTTATTACATACCTTTGTATTGCTTTAGGAATCTGCACTTGCTCTAATTCATTCAGATGGTACAAACAAGGACTTTGAAATAGATCTTGGTTCCTAGGGTTACGAGGGTTAGCCTCATATTCCTGGGTCTTCACAGTAGCACGTGGGTCCCAGCACCAAAACTAGAAGCACAAAACACAGAGGGCAGAGTTCCAGCCCAATCAGAGTAATTGGTTGAGTACTTGGTTGAGTCTTGTTTGACATTGCACTCTTTGTTTTTGTCTCAGCATGGTCGTTCAGAGTCTTATCATGCTGTAAAACATTTCCCTCCTAGAATCCAGCACAAGAATGTCTCATGTTGGAGATGTCACTAAAAGTGCTGTTTGTAGCCTATTTCATTCATATTGATAACACAGCCAAGGACTAAAGGCATGCTTCACCCTTGCCAAGACCCTATTTATCACCTTAGGACACAGCAAACCTAGTCTCAACCACTGCTATAGCCAGAGAAGACTTTATATTATTATTTTTTTTTTTCTAGAAAGCAGAACCCTGGAGCTGGTGCTGAAGAGCTGTCCCAGGAGCTGGCCAACCCACTTGCAGCATATGTGTCATTGTGTCTCCTCTCAGCTGCTGTTAGCAGCTCCAGAGCCCTAAGAGAAAGGTGATGTGGCAAGAACAGGAAAAATGAGGGCTCCTTTTCAAAATCCAGCTTGATCTTCAGAGATATCAGTGAGAATAAAATAACAGCATCTTCCAATTTGTTTACAAAATGAATATTATATAGATACTGTTGTGCAGTGCCAGCTTTTTGACTCGAGTTGGTCTTCAGTGAATAAGGAGAATCCTCAGAGGTCCAACCAGAGGACTTGTGCTTTGATAATTTGCTGTGCTGTGCTCCCCCATCTCCCCTTCCCTCTGTAATCAGACCATCGGTCACTACAAAGGATCAAAATTGCCACATCTAAATACTACTCTCCTTGTGAGAAACTAACATATGATCAAAGCTTAACAGCATGAAATGCATTTCTTGTTTTTGCAGTAAACCTTCACATCCCTTGTTGTCGATCCAAGTTCATAGAGGTTTATTTTCAAAGCAAATCTCTTGTTTTCGTTCCGCAAGAGAGCTGTTACAAAGCCAACTATTGTTACTGTAGAATATAACTATATTTTTTGTAGTCTAACTGTTCAAGGCAAATGGCTTTCATCAGGTAAAAAGTCATTGTATATGTGCATTATACAGACAAGTCTTGGACACAACAAACAGTTAATGGTTTTTAATTAAATGGAGTGAGACAAAGCACTCAAGGAGTGACCCAAGGATTACTTTTGGAAGAAGTTTCTCTCATGACTAATAGTGCCTACAAATAAGATGGGGTATTACAATAAAATTCTACTGCTGACAAAAATATTAACAGTAAACGATGACAGAGCTTTCATCTGGGACTAGGAGAACATCTGGAATGTATTAAGACTGTAAAATTTCCCTTTAAGTATGGATTGCTAAAGTTAAAACCAGCCACCCAGAAACTATGGCACTCAGAGTAACTCAATATTTTTTTTCATTAAAAATTACTTAAAGAGATTTACATCTTCCTTTGGTTGACATCGTGATGTTCTTCTTGTCCAGACTCTCAGCCATGAAAATATGTATGTGATGAGAAGGAATGAAGAAAAAAGTTCTCAGATCTGTCCTGTGTTCATCTGGGAAAGCAACTCCAGTTCCAGGCATCCTTCTGAATGCAATCAGTCAGATGCTCTTTGCAACCATTCTGTGCAGATACCCACTGCTTATTAATACCACATGTGAAGCTGATACATCACGTATCTAGAGATGCAGTGTAAGCACCAGATACTGATAAACAGAAGAGATGTGGGGTGTGCTGGGAGATCATTCTAGAAGACAAGAAAGTTTGCCTTAAACAAAAAGGCAGTGTGCTAACAGAAGGACGAGACTGTAGCAAGGTTCCTATTTCCCATCCTCCTTCTTCCCTGTTGCCAGTTCTCGTGACATTTCTCAGTGCAATCCTGTCTTAATTTAGACTGAGTTCCCGGAGACAGAAATTATCCTGTAACTTGTATATATTGCATGCAGTACAAGAAGTGCTCATCTCAACTGGATACTCAGATGGTGCCTACGAGGCACCAACAGCATAAAAAGGGGAGCTGAATGTCTTTGTGGCTCAACTCCAGAGGTGCTATTGTTCTTGGCTACAGTGGAAGCTCCCAGAAGGCAAGCCAACGTCTGTAGAACAAACTAAGGGAGGAGGGCTGGGTGCTGCCCTTCCTGCCTTCGGCGAACTGGACTGAAGCCCTCAAAGCCCCTCTAAGCCAGAATCCTTCCACATCCCAGGAGGCTCCAGGGCATGAAGATCCAGCGTTGATGGTCCAAGCTGCCTCTGCTGGGAAAGACATAGAGAGAGGACTCAAGGAATCATCCACCTCTCCTGAGAGAAGAGTGCAAATCATCTTCAGAAGTGCCCATTTTTTCTGCACTTTCACTAACAGCAATAGGAATACTTGAGAAGGACTAGTTGCTAATCACTTCCAACAACTAGCATTAAGCAAGACACAGCCCTTCACTGTGTTAAGAAATCAGTCCTGCCAGAGAGCTTTCCACCCCTACACATCCCACCCTGAGAAGCTTCCTGGCAGTTCCTGGAGGAGACTCAGAGCTATGCATGCAGCAGACAGCCCCCTGCTGCTGTTGGCACAGCAGCAGTGGGTCCTGGTCCCCCTTGGAGCTGCGCACCCTGTGGTGTAAGACATGCACAGATGAGGAACAGAAAGACAGGCCAAAATAGTGAGCCAGCTCACTAGGTGGCCTCGGTAAGCATCTGATGCCTCAGCTGAGTATTTATGTATTTATTTCCACTTACGCATGTTTTGCTCTGAATAGGGCAGAGGACTTGCACATCTCTGCCATCACTCACAAAGCTGCAACATTTAGGAAGAAGAAAGAAATCTTCTCTCTCTCTCTCTTCCTACCATCCTTCAGCTCTCTTTCTTCTAACCAGGCTGAAAAACTAAAAGTAGCTGCAGACATAGGATCAACTTTTTCAGAAGTTCTGCAAGGAGCAGTCAGTATATCCATTTAGATCCTCACGGACCTGCAGCATGCAGGATCCGAACTGTGATGAGATAGTGGATACTTCTGTGGCATTTAAGAGGGAATTTCAAAATGCCAGCCTGTAGTGTTAAGAAGACAATGTAATGTGGACACTTGAAGACCTGAACTTCTTGACCTGCCCCACAACCCATCTTACCAAGGAGCTGTTGAACATGAACAAAAAAATAATACAGAAAGAAAAGAAAATCTAATTCTAGAAAAATTCTGCAAGGCCCGTACAGACATATTCTGTCCTGAGCACCAATACTCATCCATTTTTGGGCATGGTAGTAATAGAGTGGCATGCGTTATGCAGGAGGCAAAGTAGGGGCTGGAATAAGCTGCTTATGTCCTCAAATTATTCCTCCTATCAGTAAGACATTGCTCCTAAAGGCAATGAAGGAAACCTGCCAATTACAACAGCTAAAACCAACACCCTGAAAAGCATAATATTTAGAGAACGATCTGTGTGGTGGAGCCAGCTAGTGCCAGCTGCCAAGTCTGCAGCCATGAGAGGCCTGGAGCAGCGGGAGGTCTCCAGGAGAATGGGCCTTGGTGGCTTAGCCCAGGGCAGCCCTCTGCTATGGCACCGAGCACAACAGCTGCGCACCCAGGGGCCCAGACTGCCAGCCCCACATTTCATGGAGCTTAGCAAGACCCCTGCTCACTATACAGGCCTTCTTGCAGGGTGGCAGCTCTTTCTGGTGCTACAGCAGTGACACAGTTCACCGTACCTCAGAAAAACAGGACTTGCTTGTTTCTTTCCCAATCCAGAGAGTCATAAAACAGCTTTAACTAACCCCATAGCAAGCAATTCCTAAGAGGTCTCCTGAATTTCTCTGTATAGCCCATTCTCTCCATTGGCTCCTGGGAACCATTGCAATTGCCACAGGCCTCTCTTCTTGCAGCTGCTGTTCTGCACACACTCTGCCTGCCGTCCCTGCTGCCGTTTTCATCTCCATGCCAGGACAGAGCTGCAGCTCACTGTAAAAATATTTCCTCATAAGGCTTTGCTTAAGAAGTATGGAGCTTCTATTTGTTGGTGCTGGGAGGTGGCATGTGAGGCTGTACAAAAGAAAACAAATGTTTGAGATGTTTGTGAAGGTGCTGTCATGAGACAAAGCAGGGCACTTGGGCCTGACATTAATACATTTCCTTGTGCTTGGATAGAGCAGAGTCTGTTCACTCTCTGCAACAACCCTCCCCTGGGAAGTTTCCATAGCCTCTCCTCCTGCTCTGCTGGCCTCCAGGGCTGTGCTCCTTGAGGAGAGAGCTGGTAGCTTGCTCTCACCTTGCAAAGAGGCTGACTGGCCACTGGCACCTTGCAAAAGCAACTCCTTCAGTCCTGTTTGTCATGCAGGTGAGACATCTGGGAATGCCCAAAATGCCAAGGGGACCAGGAAGCAGAGGAAGGGGTGATGAATCAGCCCCTGCATCTAATTCAGCTTGCTTTCTCCTTATCCAGCCTGGTTTGGAAGCAGAACTTAAAATCTTTTTGTTTAGGAGGTTTGTTATGGTTTTGGAAGCTTACACTAGAGTTACACAGAGCAGCAGGGCAGAGGGTAAAACAATATTTTATTCTGAAGTTAAAGCACTTTCACAAGGGTAAAATAAGTAGGTTGTGCTGGCTGGGGCTCATTCAAGTGCAGTGTCCTGTGGCGCAGGAACTGAGACCTTCCTCACTCCTG
Organism: Perdix hodgsoniae; assembly: GCA_035772895.1. Taxonomy (NCBI): domain Eukaryota; kingdom Metazoa; phylum Chordata; class Aves; order Galliformes; family Phasianidae; genus Perdix; species Perdix hodgsoniae. The sequence goes on along the minus strand of JAPSGF010000005.1, from coordinate 9,767,832 downwards.
TTCTAAATGTGGGCACACTGCACTCGTGGGTGAGAGAATCCCTGGGGCTCTTCTCACTCTGCTTATCATTTGGGATCCCTAGTGATTGCTTCTGGGAAGAAAGGGATTAATTTAATGGCCAGACAAATTTGGGCATAGTGTCTGTATTAAAGCCCTCAGAATACAAAACTTTCTTCCTTGACATAAGAAATTTACAACTATCCATCAGTGATGCCTGGAAAGATGATGCCTTCTTGTATGTTCAGGTGGCTGATCAGCCGATTAAATGTGGTGAAATACTCGCATTTGTGAGTCTGAGATCGGTAACAAAGCAATGCCAGGTATTTAGGCAGAGACATCTTTTGAAGTTGGAAATGTTTGCCAGTTTTGTGACCAAATCTGCTCTTCTTCTTCGAAATAAGAAAAACTCCCTCAGAGTTTTAGTTTTGGTGTTGAAGTTTCTTGTTTAGCTTTCTTGTTTTTCCTTTCTGAAACTTCCATACTAATTCCCCATGGAAATAAGATGTGCAAAGGAAATCTATTTGGAGAAAATTCATAGGCAAGTGAGGTCCCAGGAGGTACAAAGACTTGCCCTGAGCCCTGCAGGAAGCTAGCTGCACACTGTAGAACCACAAGGCCTTTAAAATCACACTCCTTTGTCTTAGCTGCAGTATTCTCTCAAATATTTGGGAGTCACATTTCAAAGTTCAAGCTGGGTTAATCACAAAGAATGCAGCTCTTCCTGCTCCGCATGAGGAGTGTAAGGTAACAGAGGCTGTGGTGCCCTCCATATACCCCATGCATCTGCACGGGTTTCGAGTAACATCTGATCTCTAAACTCCACATCACACACAAAGATTAATGTTTACCTGTCCGCTATCCTGGCTCCCAGTGAATTCCACTTTATCAACTTAGTCCTGACTCACTGGATGTGTATTAATCTTGCCTTTGTGTACACACAGCAGCCTCATTCTGATTATATACTTCCCCTAATTCTATTAAACAGTGTTATTATCACAGCACACTAAGAACTTGGCTCCATGCTAATGTGGGCTGCTGTTAACAGTCTACAGGCTCCGTGTGATAATTAGGAAAGCTGAATCTAGCCCCCTGTGTGAGAAGTGATTTGGTAACGAGACCCTGTCATGTCCTGACAGGAAGGAGAGAATGCCCCATCCCTGGAGATGCTCAAAATATTTCACCACTGTGAAATCGGCTGATCAGCCACCTGAACATACCAGAAAGCATCATCTTTCCAGGGATCGCTGATGGATAGTTGTAAATTTCTTAGGTCAAGAAAGTTTTGTATTCTGAGGGCTTTAATATGGACACTATGCCCTGTGCAGTCTGACCTGGTGGGTGTCAGCCCTGCCTACCACAGGGGGTTGGAGCTCAATGATCATTAGGGCCCTTCTGAGAGTTTCAGGGTCCTTCATAGAGTCCCTTTCTATGATTCTGTGATTCTATGAATAGGCTCAGGAGGCTGCAGGCAGTGAGGTTTTGTCTGTGCTGCAGGGCTGCCTCATGGCTCCAAGTAGATGACACTTTTGGGAAAGCCACTCCAGGGTTGAGTTCCCACCACATGGGATGCTGCTGGTGTAGCAGGGATGCTTTGGGCAGTGGGAGCTACCTCCAGATGTACATCCTCCAAAGGTTTGTTTTTCTGGGAGGTGACCAGCCTGCAAGGAGAAATAAGAACCTTTTATAAAAAGTGGGGGAGATTCACATAGCAGCTGTAAAAACGAGAACCTCCAGCAACACAACAAACAGAAAATTAGATTTCCCTTCATTGTGTTGAGGAAGCCAAGCTTCCAGCCAGCTGTGGAGGAAATAAGGAGTTTATATTATTTGCAATGTCAGTGAGACTCATGCACAAATTTCCTGTCTGGCTCCCTCTGCAGATTATCAAAACTCCAGCAAAGCATATACTTTCATTACATTTCATTTTCCTGTTTCTGTGGGAAGAAGAGACTCCCTGGGCAGAATGGTTGCAGAAGCAGTGGCTGAGAGGATGTGTCATAGGACACCGAGCATGCAGGAGACGAAGGTGCAAAGCTCCTGTGGTGCTGGGACAGCCCTGACATCTGCAGCTCCAGACCCAACTGAGGCCACATTTTGCAGGTCTGTGTCAATTGCTTTGGTCAGATAAGAATGTAATTGACTCACAGATCCAGTTTTTCCCAACATGTGTGTTGCCATGCAGAAAATGATCTCCTTTCAGTGTTTGTTTTAAACTTCAAAGCACTGATATGCAAACTTAAATGACTAAAAGAAAAATGCTTTATTCTGTCTCGGTGTTTACTTATCCAGTTTGTCTAAGCAGTAAGCACAGCCTACATGTGTCAGAGCTTTTTTGGCATCTTCTTGCACCCCAGTGCAGGGCATCCCACTGAGCTGTGGGGCACCACCAGGCCATGGTGTCTGCTGGCATCTACAGTGCTTTTACAGCTGTTTCATCCTGTGGCTGACAGCACTGAGCAAGGAGAAAACAGGCAGCAGGTTGCAGTCAGGTACAGTTACAGTAAAGCAGTCTCCTGATAGCCCTCTGCAAACTGCTCAGCACAACACGGGCTCCCCAAAATACCTTGATGAATGGCTACAGTAGAGACACCATGAACTCCATCCCTTGAAAGAAAGAAATGAGGAAACCCTGAACCTACTGTAAAAGTTCTTTAATTATGGCCTTCCAAGGGAGGCCATAATTAGGCCTTAAAGGGAGATTATAAACAGGAGGGAAATCAACTTTTTACACAGGTGGGTAGTGATAGGACAAGGGGGAATGGTTTTAAATTAAAAGAGGATTTAGATTAAATGCCAGGAGAAGTTTTTCACAGAAATGGTGGTGAGAGCTGGAACAGGGTGCCCAGAGATGTTGTGGGTGCCCCATCCCTGGAGGCACTCAAGGCTGGTTTGGATGGGACCCTGGGCAGCCTGAGCTGCTGGGTGGCACTGCCCAAAGTAGAGAGTTGGAGCTTAATGATCTTTGAGGTCCCTTCCAATCCAAACTCTTCTATGAATCTATGAACATCACCTGACTCAGCTACCCTCATTTCTGTAGCCAGACAGACCTTCTCCCTGTCCTAGAGGTGCCATATTTTAAAGAGTCTCTGCTAATGTGTTGTGCAGAGGTGATGTGTGATGGCCAGAGGGAACAGGGACAGAGGGACCAGGCTGAGGAAGATGCTCTAGGAGAGGAGGCAATCATTACAATCCAGTTATTAGGAAGGGGCAGAGATTTGCTTCAGGAAAGGCTGTGAGGTTTGTTGACGCCAGGGTCTCCCAAGCCCATTAATTTCTGCTGCAGAAATTGTTTACCTTCCTGGGAGATGAAAAACAGAGTGAGACTTTGCAGCACTCAAATTCCCTGCATTTTTTTAAGATTTTGATTAATCATGAGGCATTTTGTCAGCCTCCTCAGATACTCCGTAACCCCTGTTTAATCAGTCACTGCCTAAGTGCTAACTCTGTCTAGTTGAAGCAGCATGTCTTGAGTACATAGCGAGACCTGGTGGGCCTCAAGGTGTGGCAAAGCCGGCAACTGGCTCTGCTCAGGGCCTGTGCCGATATCCCTTGGTTTCTGTGAGGGGAGACCTCATGACGAAAGTCCTTACATGGTTGTAGAATGCGGAATAACTTTAGTCTATATGCTGTGGTGTCACTGCTTGCTTTTAGGGCTCAAAGGATAAAAAGATCCAGACGTCATGGATCTGGAGGCCATCATCCCTCCTTTTAAAGCTGGAGAATTAGGCCATCAGTATTGCAACTGTCAGAAGCTGTGGAAGTTGCCAGACAGGTTATTAAAGTGGGGAGTCTCAGTCTCCCTCAGCTTGAATGCTTGTGTGATGCCAGATGAAAGGATGGAAGGAGACCCCTGAGCTTCAGCATATGCTGGCTGTGCCTCCATTAGCACCTCAGTGCTAATGAGGCTTTTGAAGAAAACATCCCCACATGCAATACTTTGACTGGGATCACAGAGGAGCTTCGGAGGTTGTGAACTGGGTTCTTTCCAACAGAACATGGATATACTCCAGTCATGTACCCAGCAGAGCAGGAGCATATGTCCCATGAGACCACATCCAGATAGTACAAAGCAAGAACTCCTCAAACACTTTGTGGGTTGACATGGCCCTCAGCACAATGCATCCACATTACAGTTTTCCCCCTATTTAAACAAATGGAGTTGTTCCTTGTCTATCTTTTAATTGGATATAGGAGTTTCCTGGTGAAATAGATGTGTTTTACAATAAGGCAGGGATTTTTTCTTATAGGCTCTGCGTTCCTCAATTTTTCAACATCCTATCATGTTCAGACCCCAACTTCCCTAAAAAGCAATGCTAGCCTTCTTAATAGCAGGTAGCTATTCAAAGCTTTACCCCAGATATCATAAAATAGCATCAATTTATTTCACCAGCCTGTACGTGCCCTAAGTCTTTTGGTTTATTTCCAGAATTCTTAGCATTAACATTATCTTAGAAATGAGTTTGTCAAAGCAAGGTCATGCAAGAACAATTCCATGTCACTCCTGACTTTGGCTAGTGTCACTGAGATGGGTGTCTGGGAACTCTCCAGCAAGTTGCGTGTGCAGGGAAAGTCTTCTTTCATACTTCGCTGTTTGCAGTGCAATAGCCAGTTTGTATTTACATGCTAACAGTCAGCAGATTTTAAGTGTGCTACTATCATCACTTTTTTTCTGCCAGTGATGAAATAATTTGCCTTTCATTCGTTGTTATAACTGAATGACATGAGAACAGGAATGACACAGTCGATGAATGAGCAGATGACAGTTGCAAAATTCAGGTTTAACAGCACTTATCTAGTCATAAAAAAGGTTTGTTCAGATAACCACATGCTCAGTTAACTGTCATGCAGACAACTTGCAGTGGGTGTGCATGGAGCCCTTTTGCCTACAGCTGCTGTGTAAGCAAACAAGTAAAGGATCATTTTTTTAAGATTTCCTTCATAAATGTACTTATGATTTATAAAAAATACGGGAACACTCACTCTAACAGGCACCAAACTATTATCCAAGGGAATATTCACACCCTGTCCTCCATGAAAGATTCTGTCAGAAGTAGGATAAGCACATGAATTGAAGATACTGTAGGAATGATCACTCAGCTACCCAGATCAAACGTGGAGCTGGTCCAGACAGATATGTAGTGTGACTTTAGTTGCCAAGAGTTGTTCAGCTGGCACTGGTATTTCCTGAAAAATCTCAGGCTGCTTGGAAAGATTGTTCACACTTGAATTCAACTACTGTGAGGAATCAACAATGAAAGATTCCCCTTTCGTTTTTACTGCTGTCTATGTAACCTTCTATAATTTCTAACAAACACTGCAAATCACATATCAATTTTCCTGTGTCCATCTCCAGACTAGAGAAACATCAGACCTGCGCTCAGCCTGTGCCATTTAAAATTCTAAGGACACAATGGAATCAGCCTAAACCGTTCTTTGTACATATGTGAAATTTGGTATTTTGATGCTGCCATCTTAATTCCACTGCTGGTACATGGACAATAATTACACTGCTGCAAGGGGAGATAAATTCAAACCAGAGAGAGCAAGAAGTGAGAAATACACTGTTCTGCATCTCCTGAAGTATGCAGAATGCAGTATGCAGAATAGTGTCTTCTGCTGACAATACTTTTAATCTTGCATAGTTTCTATCTAAAGTGGTGGCATGATATGTGGAAAGAGTAATGACCCTCAAGCCTTCAAAGATTGGAAACTTCAACAGTAATAACACATTGAAAAGTTGGTACTTCCCTGAAACTTACCTTGAAACAACTGTAGCTCTTCAGTCTTCAGTTCCCATTTGTATCTTCATGAGAACAGCTCTGATCCTGATTATATCCAACTCTGAACTGGAAGAAAGAGGGTTTTTTAATCCTTTTTAGAACCTCAGAAAGATTTGAGATTTTTCATTGTGTGTGCAGAGGGAAGTTCACAGTAGAGCAGACCCATAATTCCTAGATACAGTTGCTTTAGTGAGAAACTGAGTGTGGCGTCAGTTCACTTGTTCCTATAGATGAGCAAGGTGCCTAGGCCTCCATATTTTCTTTAGCTTTATTTTTACAAGGGGTTCTACTTGTAATCACCGAAGGCTCTCCAAAATCCTTTGCTGCAGCGAGCAGATCACCCTTGACAGCAGCAGGAGCTCTGACACCTCATTCTCCTGCAGAGCCCTGCTTTCTGCTGTATGGCTCTGGGGGCTGAATTCCATCCCAGAATTTATAGCCAGATTGTTGCGTTTTGTAGGCAGTCACCAGGAGGCCTGGAGGATGCATGGGATACCGCATAGACCCTTGTGTTGCTAAGCCTGTTGTTCTCCTCCAGATTAGCTATTTGTTGCTTGCTGTCACTCCAACAGATGTGTGGCTGCACGCACAGGTGGATTATGCCACAGTGAAAGAGCAAGAATTCTAACATCAAAGTCTGGATCTCAGTTTGTGGATAGTAACTGCAGAATTCCACCTAGAAAACTGGAAAGAAGAAATTACCATTTACAGTGGATAAAATATGTCATCCACATCAAACAGGCAGCATTGTAAAGATTTAAATGCATCTAATAGACTAAAACTATATGGAAAAATCAATTATATGTTCTGCAGAACTGAAATGGAGACCTGGTTGGAAGTCTTCCAGTGGAAAGATTCTTCTTGCAAAATGCTGACTGCAGCTAACTGTCTTGAGGATATTTTGGCCCTTCTGTTAAAAACAAAAATCAACGGAAGGAAAGAAATTGGAAATACAGTTTTAATAACATTGAACATTTTGCTTTTGGGATATAATCTTCTTTTCCTTTGTATTATAAACAATAGCCTCTTTCCAAAAGCTTATTTCAATCAATGTCTTCATTCTTGTTAACACAGGATGTTTTAACCATCTTGTGTTTTTTTCACAATTAGGATTAATTTGCAATACTCAGTCTGAAATGAAAGAAACTTCAAAGCTGTAAAATGCAGTCTGCGATGAAAAATCTAACTCCAGGATTAGCTGTTACTTTTCTCCACTGAAATAACCCTCACTTATTGGCTTGCCCTTTTATTTATATGAGAAAATAGTTCAGCCTTTCAAAGCAAAGGACATTTGTTGACTGGGAAAATCTTCTCACACCTTGCAATATGTCTCTACAGGAATGCAAGTACATTTTACTTTTTTGATACATACCAGGTTCCTACAAATAGCTATATGATAAACATTTGTCTAAGTATCTCAGATTTATTAAACTTTTCCAGAAGTTTTGAAGAGCTCATTATATTATTTATTGAATTTGTATTTGATATTTTTATTTGTTCATCCCTAAGGCTCAGGCTGAAGATTTTCCCAGGCTGTATATATGAAATTTCTGATAAAGACAAGCAAAAGATTTACATTTTTTAACTTGCGCCTGAATTTTTGTTGTTGTCGTTTTTTATGAAAATAATAATGAAAAAGTATGCCCCTAAGATGTACTCCAAGCTTCTCAGCAAGGACTGCATATCTGAAGATAAATGAGTGGAGACTCTTGACTGATTCCATGTGAGAGAAGAAAGAAAAGACGCAAGGGAGAGCTGGCATTTCCTCAAAGAAGTGGTAGTTTGAGCACGTGGACAAATGTGTCAATCAGGAGAAGATGAGAGGGTGAAGAATAACTTGATTAGAAGAGTGGCTTTGAGCACTAAAGGGAAACAGAAATAAAGTGAAAACCTTGTTGTGTGAAGGAAGCATGAAGACTGAAAGAGAGAAGCAAGCCTGGAGCCGGACAGGAACATCTCTGAAGGGTGCATGACATTTGTGCCTTTGTGAGTGCTGGTGGTTTACAGCATTCAGGAGAGTAAGTTCACATGGAGTGGCAGGATCTTTCTTAGGCAAGCTGATATGGGTGATAGAATGCGTGACCTGTTGGATGTGGAGGTCCTTCCCAAGGAGACAGCACAGTAGATAATGGCATGCATCAGGTAGAAGCTGCCAGGAGACATCTTGAAGAAGTTGTTCGACAGATACTGTCACACTAGAAAGGCCAAAGGAAGCTTGGGTTCACAGCTCAATGGGGATGCAGCTCTTGGAAAAATGCTTAAATTTCTGATGCATTTTTGTGTTAGACTTTGCAGCAACCAGATGTCAAGCATAATCCATGGTAGGAGGACAGGACTTCTCTCAGAAAAGGCTAGATAAATATCCATAGTGAATGGAAAAAAGTGTAGAAGTGGAAAAGGATGGGGGATTGTTGGGGTCCCTTTCCATCTATTTTTCTATGATACTGTGACTTTTTATGTCTGTAAATGATTATTATTATCTGGTGTTCCATTTTGTCCATCTCCTGCCCTGAATCCCACACTGCTTTCCCTTGTCTGATTGATATGCAATTTTCCACAGTGCCTGTTGAATTTTATCATGTTTCTTAGTCCTCAGTGGCACAGCGATCTGACAGCCTATTTTGCAAGAGGAGTTTCTCTATTCTTTAAAGTTATTACATTCAGTAAAACAAGGCACGGAGATGGAATTGTTATTATCCCCACTTTGCAGACTACAGACTGAGACAGAGAAGCCAGACTCCATAGAAACCATAGCAAAGTTGATAAATGAGTTCAGATGTCCCAGATCCCCAAAGAGCATCTTATGTGCGCAACTGCCCTATTAATGCTGAGGGCAGAATGGGGTGTCAGCTACTGCTGAGGGACCTCAGTTCAGTAACCTGCCATTTGCTCTTCTTCTCAATGTGAGTGGGTACGGGAGCAATCAGGTTGAGTCTAAATTGTGTAAGCCCAGAAAATAACACAGGCTTGAGCAGCCTAACAAAGCCAAAGTTTGGATTTCAGCATCACAAGCTAATGAGCCCTCCAAAGTTCCCCTCAGGTTGTCTGGAGCCATTCCCCAGCCACAGATTTACTTCTCTCTATATACTCCTCTATTTAATATTCTACCCACAACTTGGCTTGAGGCTACTTGAAGATATTGTTTGGATTTTTTTTTCCTGTCTGTTAATTATACCTACGCTGGCAAACTGCCATTTGTGACGTAAAGCTGCATGTGATGTGTCCCTAAGCCAAATCACATATGATCTTAGACTGGAAAGCTAGCAGCCAGCAGCCAAACACAGCAAAAGCTGGGCTCTGAAGGTATCCCTAGAGAATATGTCAGCTGCAGCCAAGACACAACGCAAAAATACCAGAATAGCAGACCCTGAAGTGCTGGTTCAGTTTCTACGGCAATCCTTTAGGCAGATAAAATTCTCATTGGTTTTAGGAAGGTAAAGAATTTGGGACTTGGATCTTCAGTGCTTAGAGGCAGATGAAGACCCTCTGAGGAAAGCCCCTCAGTTGTACCTCCAGAGATGCTTGAAACAGGCACACATCCTGCCCTGGGCTCCAGGAGGTGGACACCCCTGCCCAGTGGGCGGCACCAACAATGCAGCACTGCCAAAAGCCACCTAATGTGGTGCACTTGAACTCTTAGCCAGTCATGAGGGAAGAGGCAGGCCAGATCTAAGGATTCCCTCTGATCTCATCCTTTTTCCTAGGAAACCACCAGAGCTGGTCCCCAAGGCCCATCCCATGGCAGAGAGAGACACGCGGCCACATCTCTCGCAGGGATTCTTCTGAACCTGTCTCTTGCAGCCCACACCAGGAGGGACGGTTCAAAGCCAAACAGTTATGACTCAATGAATGCAGTAAGAAACCAGAGTGAAATTTTAAAAAAGTAACCAAAAACAATTAAAAACTTCATTTTGCAGAATTGGAGGTGATCATTTTTATGTTTTTCACAATTTGTGGAAGATTTCTGAAGTGTTTCAACTTTGTGATGGTTTAGCTTTGAGCGTCTTTGCTGCCAAACGTAACAAGCTAAGCTGTGGCCACAGGGTAGCACTTTTCCCTACTTTTTCACTTTTCCCTTTGTTACCCAAAGTTTTCAAGACATCATAAAAACAAGGAAGTTCTGAAAATTTAGAAAGCAGCAGAAGGAAAATGAAAAGAAATATGGAGATTAGAGACGAGAACAGGCATTACCCGTTTTCATTTTAAAAATAAAGATGAAAGGGTTCTGATTTGGCAAATAGGCCTTTTCTTAGAAATTTGAACAGACTGGATGAGAAATAGAGCCCACCCCAGCTGAGTTTGTGCAGCCACACACAACCACAGGCTCGTCCCTCTGACTCCATGGGCGGATCTGCTGTTCTGAAGCAGAAAATGGTTTTGTGCCACAATGCTGTTGCCTTAATTACAAATGTTCTAAATGCCAAACTTGGAGGAAGTCTGAGAGGCGACTTAATGTGGCCAATTAATGTGAGATCAGGCCTGTGAAACCCCTTGTATAAACATTTCAGAGTCAGTGCAATCTATTTCCTACTTAGCACAAAACAAACCTCTCTTTTCCATGAAATTCAGAGCACAGAAATAAAAACTGGCTAGAATGAGTCCCTTGGTAGAAAGGCTGCTTTCTGCAGTGATGCAAAATAAGGTGTTTTACAAGCAAAACTGTAAAGTCATATAAAACAACGCTCCAGCCAGAGCAGCAGGATGGGAGGTGCACTGGCTTTTTGCTTGTGCAGTGATGGAGTAACACAGAGTACAGCAGTGGCTGGATCTGCAGCCATTATAGAAACAGGACACCTCCCTACAGGGAAACCTGTGTCACCATTGCTTGATGCAGGACAGAGTCCACCATGACCTGGCAAACAGCAAGGGAAGGAGAAGAGAAGACACTTGACAGAGGAGTCAGTGTACTTGAGCATTTGCCTCATAGCGAATGAATTTGGAGCAGCAGTTTTGCTGGGAAATAATGTATGAGAATTTACAGGGAATTTACATCTGTTTCAGTGTCAGAGTTCATTAGTGAGGGAAAGGGGAATACAGGTACACCAGAGGGATTTGGAAAATCTGAGATTACAAACAAATGTGTCATTCAAGATCCATTATATTCTGTTTTTTTGCAACTTTGTTCAACAGATCAAACGAATTTGAGTCCAGCTAAAGAGTATATGTGAGGCTTAGAAGTATTATGGTACTCATTATCCTTCACGCAATCCTCTTTAATGATTTGTTCTGTGGCCATATACAGGATCACAAATGCAATAAAAGTGGGAAATGTTGAGTTAAAGCAACTGTCTGGTGTGGTGATATCATCTATACAATAAACAAATGTCAGTGCAGAGCTATAAATAATCTTTTTATTGTAATCTTGAATTGATTTGATACCAGATGCATACACACTTCATGAAAATTCCTTAGCTTTGAAAGAGGACAATAACCTATGATATAAAGTTGGATATATTTGTATGTGTTTTTCTTACGGGTAATATACATTACAGGCAAGAGGAGCCAGGGCCCTGTCTATCCTGCAAATGACACCTGTACACCTGTGCCAAGCATGACATGTTCCTATGAGCAGTGAGGCTGAATCACTCTAGCCTGGTAGAGATCTCCCCAATAGCTCACAGATCCTTAGAGATATAGAAAAACCCTGTTAAAAAAAAAAAAAAAAAAAACATTTAATTTACTGCATGGGAGAGGTCATTTCTAGCTGACGTGGGGGAGCACCCAGTTTATGATGTTAACCCTCTGCTGGTGCACCCGAGCTTTTCCTCCATACAAAGCACAGTGCAAAGCACATGATTGTGGAACATCATAGTACACAAACATTAATCCATGATGAAATGGCAGTCTTGGGTGGCTAAATCTGTTCTTTTGTTTGAGGCCTCTTTAATTCTGTTTCTATGAGATATTTCTGTCCAACAGAAGCTTTTACATTATAACAATTGCATTTTAAAAAAAGAAAATCTCATTCCATCGGTCTAACAGTGTCTTGGGGCTAGCTGAAGCCTATGAGAATCTTTCCATTGACGTCACTAAGCTTTTACTCGGGCTTTTAATCTGCAATCAATCAACCCTTAATATTATTCTGCACAGAGCTCTATGCCTTCTTTTGGTGGTAGAAAAAAATGAGACCAAACGCTTGTCCCAGCCACCCATGCTGGCAGAATTGCCTGGGTCATGATCTTATTTGCAGTGTGCCTCAGTCGGGAGCTGTCCTGAAATGCACTACTGTTTTGCCATTTCTCCCTTGTGTACATTCCTCCAGCTCCATGGTTTGGCTCTCAGGGATGTGCCTGAAGACCTGGGCTGGATAGCACAGAGGGACTAGCAGCCTGAGCCCTAGGCTGGCTCCATGGCATCTCCCAGGGCCTGGGATGCTGAATCCTCCTGCAAAAACATGGGGTATTTTCTAGTGATGCTGAAATACTACACCATATTGTTAGCAAAACATACATCTAATCCTGAACCTTCCTTGGCCTCTTCATCAGGTTCATTGCCCCAGGACTGCGGTGTGGCTGTGTCTGGAGTGAAATGAATTTCTCATTTAGCAGCAGAAGAACAGGCATAGAAAGAAAGAGTCAAAAAACAAGTGATGGCACCAAGAGATTCCCTGTGCTGCCCAGGTCCAAAGGTCAAACAGGAGTCTTCAGCCCCAGTACTGCAGGATCTCAGTAGCAAACACTGTTTCTCTGTCTTGTGAGGAGCCTCACTGTATTAGTAGCTTCTCTACAATGCTAAAGATTACATACTTGTAACCCAAGGCTTAATTTATGGTGAAACTATAAGTTAAATCATTCTCATCTCTCATCATTCATCGTTTCTAGGAAGATGTGAGCAGGTACAGGTCACGGCTGGAAAAAGAGCAGTAATTGATGGAGCAGCCAGAGGGTTCTGCTGTAGCCACATTCATTTGGGGCTTGTGGATTATGCCAACAATGGCAAATAAATTTACACACATTAGTAGTGCATTCAGGGTGATTTCACTGTGTGAAAAGCATGTGCAGGCATTCTGTATATTCTCCAGTGATACCCTGTATCAACAACAGGCTGCTCTGTTCTTGAATTATTGCTGAGGATTGCAGGTGCTGTACAAGACTGAACGCTTTTGCACTATAAATCACACGAGAGCAATAGTTTCAGCCTTTCACAATGAGAAAGCTTGTTCTGGAAAACCTCTGCCTTTCAAAGGCTCCCTCTTGATTTCGGGTGGTTTGGGCGTACAGCTTTCATGATTTTCTAGGTCAGAGATTACAGATAGAAACTAAAAACCAGAATTGTGTCGTTAATATTTATCACAGGTGTGAATATAATCTAACTCAAAGGTAATGGTGGCCAGCCTGGGGCAGTGAGGCCTTCCTTTATGGTGCTTACAGCCACAGGAAATTAAAGAGTTTAAGCAGAGGAGGGTCGCATATGCAATGTGCAGAGCTGTTCCCTTTGAGTACTGAGGCTCCAGGATGCAGGGACCTGCTGTCAGCCTCTGCTGCCACAAGGGTCTGCCATTTCAGGTGTCCTGAGAGATCTGCCATATGGACATGCGAGAAATACAAATGTCAGTGCACAGGATGATTTTCTTGCTCTCAGCACTGCAGAAACAAAAATACCCTGGAAAATATGAAATGAATCACGGAATCACAGAATTGTAGGGGTTGGAAGGAACCTCGAGAGATCATAAAAAATAGTATTAATGGCTCACAGAAATTGAGAGGAAAAACTATGTGAAGTAAATTATTGTACCAAATATCACAACATCAAATCACAGTCATTAGGTCTGACTGACCAGGGGTGTGTCCTACAGTCAGTAGGGCCAGTGTTCCTCCAGCACTGCAATAACTGGTGACTACAATAATGCAACCAAATCAGGTTGCTTTTGTATGAATCTTCTCAGAAAAGATCTGCAGAGCTGTGCCGATGGCAGTGCTGCAGCTCCTCTGCTCAGGCCCTGGAAACTGTGGAGCAGAGGATGAGGATCACTGCCTGCCATTGCCCCCAAATCACCCAGCTTGAATCAAACAAAGGAGGAGGATGAGGGGGTGAGGTACCTGGATAAATGTTTTCATGGTAGGAATGGGATTTGCACAGTGGGCTCATGAGGAGAACATCCATCTGCTCTGCCTTCCTCAGCCCCAGTCCCCAGAGTCCCCAGGTCAAGACACCTTCAGAGGGCTCCTGGGGTACCGCACAGGAAGGCCCTGGTACGGGTTCATCCCATTCACTCAGTTCTGATCCCTTCCCACTGACACCCAGCAGCCCCCTCATCCCGAGGCCTTTCTGCTGTCACACAGGCTGCAGAACTGTGGCTCTCCCTGCCCTGGAGCTTGTGTACCCAGCACTACTGACGTTTGGGCAGCCTTGGCTGGCAGAACTGCTGGATTTCTGCTCTTATTTTTGCATATTTTAAGCCCAGGGAATGCGGCTGAACCCACAGGCTGGATAACTTCAGAAAATCTTAGGAAAATAAAATGTTCCCATAGGAGGTACCCATCCCATTGTGAAAAGGTACACAGTGGCATCACCTCCAGCCATTGGCATGACTACTATGGCAAAAGGAAAGCAGTGCCAGGTGCTCTTAGTACATTCATAAGCTTACCTGTGCACAGTATTCGTAAAATCATAGAATGACTTGGGTTGAAGGAGAACTTAAAGGTCATCCATTTCCAACCCCCTGCCATGGCAGGGCTGCCACTCACCAGCTCATGCTGCCCAGGGACCTGTCCAACTTGGGGTCTTGAGCACATTTGAGGAGGGAGGGGGGTGCATGCACAGCTTCTCTGGGCATTCTCTGGTATTTCTCAGTCCTAATTTCCCTGTGCACTGTTCTGCACAAAGGCCTGCTATGGATTCAGCGAGCACATTTGCCTGAGCACAACCAGCAGGGAAACGACCCTGGGCCTGCTTTTTTCACTGTTTCTAAGTATATGGGTAGTGACAGGTGTAAAATTACACCAACCAGGCAATAACTCAGACCTGTCCGAGTGCCAATTATGTGTCTTTTTACAACGCTGGGCCTCTGCCTGAACACATCATTTAAGAGAAAAATATGTTGTAAAAAGGTATTCATTCAAAAGAATGCTGTAAAAAGTGATTGTTAATAATGGTCTCACTTGTTTAATCTTCATTTTTTCTCTCTGCTCCTTCCCGCCCTGGGATAAACGAGATCTGGGTGCCCCGTGTTGCGTGCACAGTCCTGCAGAGCTAGCGAATAGGCCATCGGCAATAAATATACATAAATCTTAGCCATGTATGGTCTCTGAGTAAAGCTGAGTAAATGGCTTACAAACCCCAGAGGGATGACCAGCCATAACAAAAATGCTAGGCACCATTACTGGGATGGCAGAGACTTCAGCCATGCCGTGTGCAACACTGTTTACAGAAGCGGAGCTGGCGAGCTGAGCAGTGCTTCATCCAGCCTTGCAAACACACAGCTCTGGGTACTGCCTCTTTTCCAACAGGCATGATTTCCATATGGATTTAATTGCCCACCTAACACATGGAACCTCTGCCTGCTTTGTAGGATGGGGACTTCTGTGGGTGGAAAGGGGATCTCTCTAGTGGAAGAAGGCTTAGAAAAGATGGGCAAGGAGGATGTGGCCATGGAGCTCACAAATGCATGTTGGAAATAATCACAGCTGTCATAACAGCAGCTGAACCTAACTCAAAATGAAGGGTACAGAAGAGCGGCCCTTGTTTTGGACAAGTAGCTACAACAGCTGAGTGGGTCACCTAGTTTTGTAAATGGTTGTCCCAAAAATAATCAGTGGAGTACTATCTTCCTGAGCCCAACAGAGCATCTGGGGGGAAGGGTATTTGTGGTTCATCCCAACACAATCTGAAAATTAAGCAGCTAACAAAATGAACATTGAGGAGAGCAATGATCTGCATACAATACTGCAATCCAGCTGTATGTTTCAGTCATTATATTGTGTTTGCATTTTCATTTTTGTATATTCTGGTAAATCAAACTCCCGCACAATGTCAAATACCCATAACTAAGTAAATCTCATATTAAATACAAAGCCTTCCTAATCTGGAATACCTAAAAGGAGCCAATCGGAAGCTGTTGCTCTCCGACATCCTCATGTCTTACCTTCACAAGCAGAACAGGACTCCTACACTCTGTGGAACACACTACTCCTGTCACTGAGGTTGGCTGCACATTCTCTGAAGAGGTTATCACACTTGGTGGCATGGTAGTTTCTACTATCCTCCTGTAATCTCTCAGACTGTGAATAACCAACAGAACTAATGCAAAACAACAGTTTCCTTGCAAACTTCCCAAAGCACTGCCCAAGCCTCCAGAAAGCATCTTACCTGTAGAAGTACTCTCACCTGCACGCTCTTCAGTTCAACTCAGGCTCTTCTCCCTAAGTTCTTTATCCCTCAGGTTGTTCATGCTCAGGTATAAGGACTCAGGTGAGCAGAAAAATTGTGTTTACTTTTTGTCTGTGTACATTGTTTACAGCAGAAGAGGAAAGGCTGAGCCCATGTTCTCAGACTGAAGTAGGCAGTTATTCAGAGCATGCCCATGCTTCAATCAAAGTTATATTATATACTGTAACAATATTATAATACATGATTATAATAATATAATAATATTTTAAATTAATTTGATTAATATTCATAATGGTATGTTTTTGTATTTAGATAAGTATGTTTATCTTTTTAAGCCAGCCAGTAGAAATGTTGGACAGGAACCCAGAAGCTCTAAAAAAGCTGAAATATATCAAATGCAGCAAATGAAAGTGCTTTGTCTTGTGGCAGAGACGTATTTACAAGAAATCACTTCACACATACAGTTCTGCTGCTGATATTTTGCTGATGCTGTATTCTTAAGCCTAAGGAAGCTGTTCCTTTCCTTACAAACCCTGTTTTAATAACACTTTAAGTCATTTAAAAATCCGCACTGCAAGCACAGTCCATAGGTGTAGAACAGATCAGAAATTGGGATGAGAAGAATGCAGCCAAGTCTGGGGCTCACACAGATGTTTCTGTGCATAGGTGTTGTTATGACTTAGAGGTATTCCTTTTGGTAAAGGAGCTGTGAAGTGAGGCTCAAAGGTTGTGCGTTCCCATGTATGGGAGAAAAGGCACATTTGTTAACATAAAGAAACTACCTCCAGCCAGATCCAGACACATATTCCCTGGGCTGCTGGTTTCAGCCATCACCTTTTAAAATAAGGTGCCTTGCTATAGGGTTTGTGCATGCAAATTTGTGACAAAGCCTGAGGTCTCCGCTCCGCTCTGACCTTCTCAGTATCCCACTAGCCTGGGGCCACCTTTACCCTTTCTTAATTTGCTCCCCAAGCCCCAGTTCATAGCAACCTCATTTCAGCCAGGGATAATGAGATGCTTCCTGAACTCTCAGGGTCATTTCTGAGCATCATCACATTCTTTCCTTCCCTCCCCCCACTGTTTCCAAGGACAGAGCTGGAAGTTCATTCTTTTTATACACATTTCAATTTCAGACAGAGATCAAGAAGAAGTAATAAGACTAAAAGAGATAATTGGCAGAGAGAGAGGGAGGGGCAGGTGGCCCCTGGGTTTGGGGCATTTGTGGTTCTTAGGACTTCAGCGGGCTCAGATATCACAAATTGTTGGAGAGTGGGACTGAACATCTTTCAGAAATCTAAATAAATACAGTCATGGTCCAGTGGTTCTGAGGTAGTCAGCAATTAATGGTCCTCGGGGGGGAACCCCATGACTAATTGGTTTATAAAACTGATCAAACTGGAAGCAATATCAAAGGGCAGACTAGGATCAGGATACAAAGTGCACCTGTGAGAGGAGATTTTAATTACTTCAAGCAGGAAGCGAAGAGGCAGCAATAAGAAGGCGTCAAGAAAGTAGCAAGACTGCTTGTCTTACCTGCGTGCCTTGGAAAGGCTAAACCCTCCAAGAGTATTTCTGCAGGATGTCCCAGCATCTGCTTGGATCTATTTACAGGATACCCCATGAAATAATTATGTGCTCAGGGTCCATAGAGAATACTGGCACTGGAGGCAGTATAAAATCTGAGGAAAAATGTCTTTTATTCAGAAGTGCTCAGCTTGTTACTGTGATTGAGCCAGATGGTAAATACCAGCTCATAATACAGTATAATGCAGTTTGCTGTGGAAAAAAATGTACCATAATTTAATATAAGGGCAAGGAACCAATCATCCAGAGCAATGAGCAAGAAAGGGATTGAGAGTATTATGGAAAAATCATTGAAACCATGAGGCCAACACACAGCTGCAGTAATAAAGTCTGCCATAAAGTGGAAGAGACTACAAGGGAGGAGGACTTAGTGCAGATGACATTAGAGCCTGATCTGCTCTAAGCCCCACACCACTGAGGGGGCTGCTAATGGCTCAGTGTGCAGAGGGCAGCGCAGGAGAGGGCATCTGTTCTACTGCCAGGACTGTGGGAGGAGGTGAACTTGCGGAGGCCACATTCTTGGATGCTGTCCTATGACATGGGGCTGAACTCAGGTTTGTAACGGTCAGGTCTTCAGGTCTCTAAACAGACAGAATTTATTGTATTTTTCAAGTGATTTCTGTTGATTGTTTGGCTTAAGTAAGGTTTGAGGATACTTTGCGATGTGTATGACCAGCTTGAACCTCTGGTCAACACCCAGTACTGAGTAAGCACTGGGCAGATCCACACCAGGCACCCAGCAGCACATGAGCTCCCCACCTTCTCCTTCTGAACCCCACTTGCTGCCAGCAAACCTTTCCACAGGCAGCAGCCTTTCTCTAATTTCACAGAATTAGATGCATTCTGGGCCAGGCTGGATTTCTCTAGGGAACTGTGATAAAACTTCTGAACTCATTCAATATCATGACTCTAAAATCTTTGGAAAAGCCCTTTCTCAAGCAGCACTGGTTTTCTGATTTGTTAAAAAAAAAAAAAAAAAAAAAAGATTCACTTCAGTTCAGAAAGACAAACTGGGGTTCCCCTGCTTGTATCCCATTCCTGGCCCCAAACAACCTGCAGACCCGCAGGTGATGTATGCCGTTGTGCTCCATCCCGACGCCTTGGGGACCTCCTTTGTCTTCCCTGGGATTGCAGAGTGATGAATGAGTACAGAAACCCAACTGAGCAGGTATTAATGAAGTTTAGTACTGCCTTTGGCCAGCCACAGCGACCACCACTTGATAGCTGAAGAAATGATTACATTCCACAAGAAACCATATAATTAAACCTACAGAAACCTCCACATCAAACACAACTATGTGTCACTGCCAAAGATAAAAGTACAAACAGGGCATGGAAGGGGGGAGAGTTTTACTGCCTATCCTTTTACAAAGGCTCATATGTTTGAGAAAGAGGAAGCCAAGGGAAACTAGCAGAGAAAATGTAAAAGAAGCACTTAAAACAAGAACACCCCAATAAAAGCTGTGCAAGAAAGAAACAGCACATGACTGGGTGAGAGCTGCAAGAAAAGGCATTACCTCCCTTTTTCTGATTTTTCTTCTGATTTTTGACTGGTACACATCCTTAGTGAATTAAGAAGTGTATCAAAAGAAATACCTCCCTCATCACCCTTTCTCTTTTTGAAGGAAACAATTCACAATTCCTTTTTTTGGCCTAATGGCTCAGATTAAAATGGGAGAGTGGTATTGCTGCTGCTTGGGATGGAACAGCACAACCCAACCACTGCACTGCCAACACAGAGAGGGATTACATTATATAAATCCTTGCCATCTAAGTAACTAGAGCCGATTCTGATTTCACACATGGAATATATCTTCAAAGGAAGCACTCTTTACAGTAAAACCACCCTTTAAATAATGAAGGATTGAAGAAGTGTATCAAAGATCAGAATTAAACTGCTTGTCACCATGAATAAAGGCTAACAGTGCTCTGGATGCCTTCAGGTCTGAATCTGGGAGCTTTTCTTCTAAACGAGTTAAGTGAGAGCACTGAAGTCTTGTGCACACTAACTCAGAAATAGGAGGCATCCCTCATCCTCTCACTCCCCCAGACCAGTTACTGCAGTGCAAATCCTGCTTGAGCTGCAGTCTTGGAGCCTCTTATCTCCCCCTCATGCCTGCCATGATTCTGTGGAGACCACTACATCCCCTGCAGGTCAAGGGCCACTGCAACAAGCCCTAGGCCATGTGGTGGTACACAGGAGAGCAACCAGGAGTGGCCAAGGCAGTATGCACCCAATGAGAAGGGATAACACAACTGCCCTCTGACAATTTTTGAGCTTTCCGTGTGCTGAAGGTTGTCCCACTTGTCCCAGTTTGCCCAGCTATGTGGTATCTCTCAGCCTACCTTCTCTGCAGGCTTGGTTGGTGCCAGTGTTGCCATGTGGAGTTGAATCACTGTGTTTTCTCCAGCATGGTGCCCTGTGTATACCAGAAGTTATGATGGAAATGTTGAGCCAAAATGGATCCACTCTGAGCTAGAAAATTCAGCCCAAATTTATGCTCAGTTGCAGCTGTTCTGATTTTGTTATTCCTATTTATTGCCTTGAAATAATAGGGTGTGGGACACTGTAAGTGATCTCTTTCCCTATGATCTTGTGATGACCACAAGATAAAATAAAAATGTAACGCAAGTAACATATTATGTGCTGCTGTTTACCTGCCCTAAAGTAATGAATCAGTAACAATATCTAAGGAAGAGTAAAATATGATTTGTTTTTAAATTGTATTTCAGTAAATTTATAAATGTCATTTTCTAGGTAGATTTCTTCTGTCCTCTCATTCTACTGCTAATTTTCAAAGTAACTGTTATTATCCTTGCTCTTTAAACACCCATATTTCTTACAAAATAGGAACACAGAGGTCCGAGGGCCAATTTGAGCAACAACCCAGGTTTTGCTCTGAAGGAGCTCCCCTCCCTGTAGCCTTCCTCAAGAGATCCAGGATAGCAAAGAGATCACAGCCATGAGATCTCTGAGGAGTTGAGCCTTCCCAGTCTGCCTGTCTTCTCTCTGTGCTGTTATCCATAACAGAAACAGAAGCCAAATCCTCTTACAGAGGACATACACAGGCAGTAGGCAGTGCACAAACCCAACCAAAAAAGAGAGTCTTGAGGCTCCCAGCCCATGCCAAGAGCATTCAGCTCACCTGGGGTGCCAGCTGTTTACCTGTTGACTTGGGATGCATTTGATCCCTCTTCTCCCACAGGAACTTCCACTGGGATTGCACAGATGGCCACCACTGGTTCAGATCCTCAGCTGGAGAAGGATCTCACCTTCACCAATTAAAGCAAAGACCTAAAATAGCATTCTGGTAACATGAAGTTACCAGAAGGTGGCAGCTACACTTTTGCCTGCTACCTATGTTCTCTACCACTGCCCCCATAACACTGTTGAACCCAAGGGCCAATATGGCTCTGTTTTTGTGGCCACAAATGTGCCAAGGTGGCTGATAATCACTGCCTGAGCTAAGTTAAAGCCAAGGGTTACAGTGAGGAGAAGCACCACAGCCGCACAAATCTCTGGGCTTCTCACCTCATGCTATCCTAGCACAGAGTGAGTCCTCCCCTGAATAACCAGGGCAAAGTCCCTGGTGCTGCCACTAACGCTCATCACAGCTGCCAGAGGCACACAGGCAGTCTTGCAATGGGGAGTTGAAGCAGTCAACCTCCACTCTGCCTCGAACACATGATCATGTCCTCATCAGATGTCCGACAGCATCAGGCACTGTGTGGGATCACGAGAGAATGGCAATCCCTAAGGGACTTCTATCAATGTACTTTTGGATAATTACCCCAAATAGTTTTAAGTAAGGTTAAGAAAAATACTTCCATCCTTCATTTTAACTGCTAATTTGCAGCAGTTCTGGGACAATGGATCCTTGTGTACTCCAAGAACTTTTCTTCGGGACTGGTTGCTTACCTTAGGAGGCTTCAAGAATCACAGAATCTTTAAGGTTGGAAAAGGCCACTGAAATCATCCAGTCCAACCATTAATCTACCACTGCCACACCCACTAACCCACGTCTGTCAGACGAAGGAAGAAGCACAGCTTATTCCTGGACTAAACAAAAAGTAATGCGCTAAAACATTCAGTGTTACACTTGGGCTGATTTTGAAACATCTGCATTATCGAAGTGTAGATCAAAGCCTGGATGCCTGACGGGTGGGAAGAAGGACTGTGCTTCTAGGGCCACTCAAGATATGTGCCAGGAGGAAATTCCTATCCCAGACAGATCAAACAAAAGCGGTCCTGAAGAAAGTTCTTGGTCCTCACCTGGCTGCTGTCACTGTTCCTCACAGGATGGGCCTTCAGCCTCAGTGTGGGCTGTGTGCACAGGGAGCCTGGCTCCACATCACAGCTCCCTTGTGCTTATCTGGGCACCGCACCTGAGTCAGGAGGCTCAGGTACACTCAGCACAGAGCTTATCTCAGGGCTCTGCGCTGACTGATCTGCAAGTTACAACAGTGAAGGTAATTAAATTGTTTCTTGTCGGTGAATTATAGATCCCTGAGGGCTCCTGCTGTCAGTTAGGAGACAGACAGTGTTTGCTCTTCCTGGAGCCATGACTGGTAACAAGCTGACCTACAAGGAATGCTCCACTTTAGGGGCAGATTTTTAGGGGAAGTTTAAAAGAGAAAGATTTTCTTTATGCAGGACAGAAATTCCATTGCCATCACATTACTTACAACAACATACCTATATATGCACACATTCATGCACATGCATATAAAAACATAATACATACACAGAATGCTTTTGCTTAGTATAAGTTTTATCCCTCAAGATTCATTCGGTGCAGGCAATCTCAGGTAATGATCTTTGATTTCATTTTATTTAGCTTTCACAGGAGAAAGATGGAAATACAATTTCTTATTAAAAAAACAAAACAAAACAAACAAACAGAACAAAACAAAAAAAAAGTATTCTGGAGTCCCACTTAATTTGTCTCTTATGCTGCACTCAAGGTGCTGGGAATAGGATTCTATTAGCCAAGCACACTGATCTGAGGAAGAATGTGTAAGTACTGCACTGTGTAATCATGAGCCCACTCTAAGTAGAGTTCCTGGGATCTTGCCATGGCATAACTCCTAAATGTGTGTTGTAAACACAAGTATGATCTATTTACCTAGCTCTTCCCAAGGAGTTTGCAATCTCCATTGTAGATAATGACCACTGAAAATAGAAATTTTGGATGAAGAAATTCTCTTCTTCCAGAACATGAAGCTTATGTCCCTTTTATTTTGGGACAGCTTTGCCATGCAACTAACCACACACTATCAGAAAACTGTAGGAAAATAGCACTAGTGTGTGCCTGGACCCGTCTGGGAGGCATTTCTGAATGCCAATCATTATCTAATTCTCCATAGTTAGATGACCAAGTGAAGTTAAAAAAACAGTCAGGTTTAGGGTCCCAGGTTCAAAAACTGGCCAAGGAACTGCATGTTACTTCAGTTAGAAACGAGAAGCTGGTGCCATTAAAAAACAACAACAGTGTTCACACCTAAAATAACACCCTTCAACAAAAAGAGGAAAGCATGCTGGCTTCCAGCCAATGAGACTTGCTTGTTCTGAAGCAATTTTGAGATAATGGCTCATTCAGCAAGAAGTCTTGCTCAACAGCAGCAGTGATCTATGGGAATGAGAGCCTCAGGGGCGCTGGAGTAGGGTCTAGGTGTGTTTGGTGGTGAACAACATGTCCCCATGCCACTGCATGCCTCCAACCAGGCAGAGCAGGGACACGGCTCAGCCTCTACATTTTGAGGAATGCAGTATTAGACAGGCCTGCGAAACTCTAAACAGCTCTGCTTTTTTAATGTAACACAAACCAAACTGATACCAGGGGATCTGCACAGTGCTCGTTTTGACTGTGTTTTGCACTGCCCATGGTTTCTTGCTTTGTATTTTTGGGTAGAAGTTTTTCGTACTAAGATAATATCCAAGAGGCTAGATTATTTGTAAAACTGCACACAAATGATTCAATATTAGGTAAATACAATTATCTCTGAACTAGCTTATAAAGAGTTGCCTACATTACTGCACTGCATTCCAGGACATGGATCTCATTACCCAACCTAAGTGGGCATCCTCTTTAGGAAAGGTAATTTCCATGGGTCTCCTCGTCATTTCTCTTGAGATCAGAGACTTTCTGACAGCTGATTCTTGAGGAATAATTGTAAGAAAAATAAGTTTTAAGATGTGCTAGAAAGTGAGAGAATATGAAAGAGAGAGTGAACAAGGAAGGAAGGGAGGAGCATTGTTAAGTACTCACCTTTTATTTCCATATGCAATTGATCAACAACAAATTTAAATACACAAGCATCATTGGAACAGATGGAAACAAAGCACTGCTACTAATTTAAGTCACTGTTTGAGACCTCTTCTGATCCTATCACAATTAACAAGTGGTAAAACTATCTTTGACTTACCTGGAAAACCCTTAAAGAGGGAAGCATGGATCTCCCATCTTTATGAGTAGCAAATACTATCTCAGATGCTTGGAAACCTGTCTCTGTCCATAGTCTGTCTCAACAGTACAAATGATTTCTGTTGTTTTGAAATCTCTCTCCTCTCCTGGTTTTGCACTCGAAGACCACAGCCAGGCCTGAAGCTTTTTTTTTTTTTTTGAGGAGTGTTGCATAAATGAAGATAAGAACGGGCCAATTTTGTGCCAAGATGATCTGCAAACTGGGACATGGTTACATCCATATTTATTGGCATTCCAGCGCTATGACTCACATAGAGCTACCTCTAGGAGCACAATGATGTGAGCTGAAGAGTTGAAGGATAAGCAAAGGAGATGGACTGAGTATCAAGCCTGCAAGAGATCTCACTTAAGAGAGAATTGGTGCTGTACAACTTTTTCATTCCTGGGACTCCTCTCCTCTCCTCTCCTCTCCTCTCCTCTCCTCTCCTCTCCTCTCCTCTCCTCTCCTCTCCTCTCCTCTCCTCTCCTCTCCTCTCCTCTCCTCTCCTCTCCTCTCCTCTCCTCTCCTCCCCTCTCCATAAAATAAGTTAACTTGTAGTCCTTAAAATAACTCACAGTGAACATAAAGAACACAAAGGGGAGCTTGCCACAGTGGTGAGGTATTGCAAATGTCTCAAAGAGCCAAGAAGTGATGTGGCTGTACTTCAAGAGCAAACACATAAGAAAGAGTGTCCCAGCTATGCTACTGAGCAGCAGGTATTTCTGGCTTCATGGTGTCCTCACACCTGACCCTCTAAGGGCTATCACAGCATCAAGAGGTTGGATGCTATTGTTGTGGAATTTGTGAGGAGGACTGGGAACATCAGAAAGGCCTATTTTGTTCCTTCTTCTGTCTTTGGGAATATCTCAGCTGAAAGAAGTAAGTAGGAAAACTCACAAGTGTAGCTGAAGTCTGTTCAAATACAGATGCAAAGTGTGAAGAAACAAACAATTTTAAAAATATTTGAAACTAAGTTTAACCTGTATGTTTCTCTCTTATCAAAGACATAGAAAAGCTTCAGGAGCAAATCAATTCCATCCCATCCAGAAGAAATACCCTAGGATTTGGCAAGAGTCATCAGGTAGAATGTTTCTAGAACAAGACACTGTTTCAAAGATAGACTCTACCTGAAATATGTAAATTTTTAAATCTTTTTCACACTTTATATTTCCTCTTTTGACCAGGACAAATAATGCCAGAATTTCACATGAAAAGCTGGCTTTGCAGGGTTTTGGCCAGTGTCTGAAGTCAGAGAGCTGAAAATTTTTATGTGAGAGAATTTCACTGGCCCCTGATCTTCTAAATTATGGGATATAAGTAAATGCCAGATAAATATTAGCCTTCAGGTACTTGGCTGAACCCTGACGCTGAAAATTATGAAGACCAGTCAAACTTCCTTCTGACTATTCTTTTTCTTTTGATAGGTAGAAAAAAGACGTTTGCCCCCCAGAATGCATGTAACTGACTCTCCTCTCAAGCCTCAAATTATTTTACCATTCTATTTGAAGAACACTTAGAACAACTCTTGAGAGCTCTGGTTCATCTGGGTAGGTTAGAAGCCAAGATAGTTCAAAACATTCCTTCCAGTTCTGTTTCTAATAAATTGTACTTGGGAATAACAAATAGTTCTGTGTGGTGATTAGGTAACCTATGGAACCGATGTACCATTGCATCTTTGTTTGAACCATGACTGTAGGGAAATAAACCTTCAAGGGCCAGGCCATAAGCCAGCTACCTGGCTTTGGAGGAAGCGTGCCTTGGGCAGGCTAAGCCTTAAACTTACCAGATTGCTTACACATTTTTCTGAAACATCTGGTATTTACCACTGCCTGAGCAGAAACTAAGTATGATGGATCATTGATCAAATGTGGAGAATACAACGTGATTAAGGTGAAAATGTTTCTTCTGCTAGCTCAGTTCTGTGACAATATGTTTCGTATTGAAATACTCTCTCAAGTTGTACAGAGCTCCCTCCCTTTTTTTGCAAAAGGGGTGCAGACAAGGCTGAAACTTATGCCAGAGCTGAGTGCCATGCCAACGAGGCCTTCTCTTTTTCTCCCATCTCTGCGTCTCTGTCCACCACATTCCTTGGGCACAGAAATTTCAGCTGTGATGGATGAATGAGAACAAGGAGCTGATCTTCTGTAAACAGCTCTAGAAACTGAAGTCTTTCTGTTCTCTACCCAGTCTCAATTTGTCATGTGATCTTGCAAGATTCTTTAGGGAGACACACTCATCTG
Source organism: Perdix hodgsoniae (assembly GCA_035772895.1). NCBI lineage: Eukaryota > Metazoa > Chordata > Aves > Galliformes > Phasianidae > Perdix > Perdix hodgsoniae. The sequence goes on along the minus strand of JAPSGF010000005.1, from coordinate 9,741,434 downwards.
CATTAGGCTGTTAAGAGTGGAATTGGTATTTCCATTTAATCTTTTCTCTTCACAGACTCCCTATGAAAAATAGGTTAACCTAACAGGAATTTTATGGGGATTGAATAATGAGGCCTGGTTATTTAGAGAAAAAACAAAGGTAGGAGGTAAAGCACAGAATGGAAACCTCTTGCTTAGGCTGATGTACCACGGCTGTGTCAGAGAGATGGGAACAAGCCAGGTCTTCTGAATTCAAGGTTAGTCCACAGAACTATTTCCAGATCTCCAGAAAGTGTCTGCAAGTTAATGAACCAGATAGCTGTTTGTGCATTCCTGTCATCTTAGCTCTCTATCTTGATACTTTCAGCTGTGTTAAAACAGCTTGACATCTTGACAGACTCAGTCTTGAAGCTGGAAACCAAATGAAGCCTGTGATTGTGAGCATTAGACAAATCTTAAAATGCTTCCCTGTCATTGCACTAAAAGGGAGCTGCCACTTGCTGCATGGGCAGTTCTGCCATATGCATGGATACAAATGACCACTGTGCAAAAGTAAATGCCACATAACACTTTTCAGCCTACAAGGTGCAGACCTGAGATAGCTGCCTAGCAATAGAAGTGCCTCCTGACAAAACATATGCACATGTTCTGACAAAAGAATTTATTTGTCTAAAAGCTGATGCCAGACTGACTAATTGCCTTGGAGGTAAGGCTCTTAAAATCAGCAGGAATTCCAACCATACCTAGATTAATAGTGCAAGCATGAAGGAATCACAAGACCCTTGTTGGAATTACTTCTTTCTTTCTATATTCTTCAAAGAATCTGCCTGGACTGTGCATGTGCTTACAGAAGAGCTGGAGAGTGAAATGCAGAATGTGTCTTGCATGCCACTGAAAACTAGAAAAAAATTGAGTAGGGCAGGATCATGTTAGGGAGATCATGTTAGGGAGTTCTTGGAGGATGGCTTTCATTGAGCTGCAGCAGGAGGGTCATACAGATATCCCTAGGACACTACTCAGCTCTTCGCCCAGCTCTAGCATGAGCTAGAACCCCCATGCTTTCCTCCTTTGTTGTTCTAGGAAAGAAAAAATATAAATTATTACTCCATGTTTGGCAAAAGGGAGAAACTCCATTATCAGAACAGAGTAAACATCTGCTTTGCTTATAGTCTGCAGGCTTGCTTTTTGTTCTGGTGCAATTGCAGTCAAAGCACACCTGAGACTCTCAACTATCGTGATTAATATTATTATACTGCTTCAAGCAGAAATTAGGTCCCCACTGAATGGTGTGCTGCCTGAATGCATACACAGATGCAGTTCCTGGCCTTAATTACTTGCAAGTTAAAAGGACAAACAGTGGTCACATTTGTGGGATATAATAGCAGAGACAAATTGAAGGAGGGAGTGATGAGAGATGCATGGCTTGTTAGCTCAATTTCTTTCTTACTCATTTGCTTTAGTTATATGACATGAACCTGGATTCAGGACATTGGGGGAAAACTGAATTGAAATAGGAGACAAGAGGGACTATTGGAATATGAGTGAAAGTGGGGGCAATTAGGGCATGATGGTGTACTCAGGATCCTAACTGAGATGTGGAGAGGTGGAAAACAAAGGAGCAAAAGACAAGAAAGGGAGAGCTGAACTAATTCATGCAACACATACAGAGCAGAAAAACAAAGACTTCCTTTTCTTCTGCTAAGAACTTTTTACTTAGAACAAAGAGTATCAGCCTTACAAATGTCTTTCTTTGCTTAATTGCTAGAAGGGACCAGTGTTGGCTCTTTCACTGGCCTGGGAAAAGGAACAGCCAGGGAAATGCACAGCTTGCCTCCTCTGAGAAGCCATCACAGAGCCCTGAGCCAGGCTGGTCTTGAAAATACTATTGTAGCTGGTGCAGAATCTTTTGGTGAAAACCTTTGCAAAAAATCAAGGAATCTCATTACTTCTGGGCAGATCAGCCAAGCTTTTCCTAAACCAGAAGCCAAGCTAGCCTCAGTAAGAACTGTCTACAGAGGGAAAAAAGAAAAGGAAAAAAGAAGAAAAAGAGAGAGAGAGAGAGAACCAGAGAGCTGAAATCTTCTTTCTACTCAGTTCATTAACTGCCCATCTCATGACTTGCTGTTTGCTTTCCAGACCCCAAAACTTCTGTTGTCCCAAAGCCACAAGTGCTGCTGGCTCTCTTCTACCATGACCAACTAATTGCTGCACTGCCTAATGTTTTTAAAGTACCAGAGAAGGCATACATTCCAACTGTATTTTTGTTTTGTTTTTGTGTGTGTGTGTTTGCAGAGTAGGACATATCCATCTTTCTCCAGGGACAACAATCCACTGAAAACCATCTCCAGTGAAGTATTCTTTACATCTGATTTCTTTTCTCACTCTCCTAGGATTTCAGGGTATCCTTTCATCCTGAACAGGTGTCAAGCATCATGTGGTATTTTTCTCTGCACATCACTTTTACACAGTAAAGTTCATTTACGTGAGTCCATATGGTTTCCTAGCTACAATCACCTTTGTTAAGTGCCCATGAGACGGTTTCAACTTCTTCCCAGCACATGGCTCAGCTGAGTGTCTGATGCTTCAACTCAGAATTTTTGTCTTGAAACTGCTCAGCAGTGTCCCTTTATGAGATTTATTTGGTGGCTGCCACCATGATAAATGGTGTTTTTCGAGACTTGGTGTGAACACAAACCACATGAATAACTTCCTAGTTTTATAAGGGTTTTTTTTTTTTTTTTGACAAATGGTTTCCAGACTTTGTTTCTGACCCTCATCTCATGGCAAACAATGGTGCCTCCTTAAGCCGAAGTTTACCCTACATTAACGTTTGCCTGTAGCTAGAAATCTAAAATAGGCAGATAAAAAATAGAAATGAGCTAATGTGCCAGTGTTTCTGTATTTAAACTTTCCTCCTCTTTGAAGTAAATCCACAGGTATTTCATGATGCTGACTTCCAGAGAACACAAGTATTTCCCCAGATAATTATCCTTTGGAAACTTCTACAGTAACTCCTTTTTAAAACAAAACAGGCAAAGTGTCAGGACTATGAAGGGAAAGAAAGACAAGAAATGTTATTAGCTCAACAGCAAGCAACGAACAGAATCACGTGGGAAAAATCTTGAGGCTCTTTTGCAAATAAACTAGTCACTGGAGACATATCTGCTTTGTCTTTGTGGGTCATGTAAGTCTGAAATATTTGTGATATAATGGACATTTTGCACATGTGCACTTTAATGGCACGATACATACCTTATAGGGTAGATACATTAACTAAGCTTACTGAACATGCACCAAAGCAGAAGAAAAGGTCTGCCTTTGCACAGTGCACATGGGAGGAATTTCTGGACACTAGCAGCCTAGCTAGGTATATACATTTACCTCTATGTTAATTTCTAATATACAGTAATAAATATTATTTTAGTTATAATATATTAATTTATAATACTGTCTATCTTGATCATTTATATTATATACTGGTTTTGTCTTCTAGGTACAGGTCCAGAAATCGTGGAAAAATGTGTAAAGATCACAAATTCTGCTCTGACATGCAGGAGAGAATTGCACAGCCGAGGCACAGCAGACAGAATTAGCAATTCAAAAGCCAGGTTGGTTAAGAGGCTGTTGATTTTATCCTTGTGTCCATCACCCCAGCAGTTGCACTTGGTCTGAAAGGTACGAAGAAATTCTTTCCCAATGGTCACCCAATGGACAGGAGGGCCATGTGTCTGGTTAAACCACATCACTAAGACATGACAAATGGAACCAAGTTCCTTCAACAAGCAACTAAATCCTGCTACCTATAAAAACAACTCTATACCTGGCAGAGGTTCTCTTCTCCCCTGCAGATGGAGTTGCAGTTGGTGGTGTTGCTTACACAGATGAGATAAAAATATATCAGACTTGCTACAGGAAGGGCATTGGCACCGTCTCAGCCTCAGACCATGGCTGGAGTTTTTGAGGTCAAGGGAAGTATTTCAGCTCTTCCTCCCAGAAGCAAAACAGCAGCCATCAGGCAGCCGAGGCTGTCAGCCCCCAGCTGTCCTGCAAAAAAGAGCACTTATCCTTTGACTCTCCTGAAAGTGGGATTAAATTTCCCTGCACTGCAGGGAGTGGGCGAAGTGCTTTGGGAAGGAAAGCAGTAGAGGCTCCCCACGGCCGTGGCCTTGTGCAGGGTTCCTGTGGCCCAGCTGACTCACTCCCTGCTGGCAGCCCGAAGCCGCACGGACACCACAAATAGGCCGCTGACCTACTTGCGGAGGGGCCAGCAGCAGCAGTAGGCACTCAGCCCGCTCTCAGGATGACACATGCGTCTCTTCCCAGCTGACTCCTCACTTCAGTTCATAACTGGCTTCATTCTGCATTTGATGCTAACTCCGGGGCTTCCACATGCAGGGCCAGGAGTACAGGTCCGTTTCCAGTGTTCTGTGAATTTGAAATTAATGGAGGAGTAATCTGCCAGTCTACAGTGGTATTACTAAAGTCAAGGAAGAACTGCCATTTCAATTCCAGTCATGCTGTCCAGCTTCTCGATCATCTTAGAGGCCTTCTACTAACATATGTGATAATTTTGTCATGCTCCATCCCTGGAGACATTCAAGGTCAAGCTGGATGGGGCACTGTGAAGCCTGATCTGGTGGGTGGCAGCCCTGCCCATGGCAGGGGTTGGAACAGAATGATCTGTACAGCTTCCAACACAAGCCATCCTGTGATTCTGTGTTTCTGTACTTTATGTTAACTCCTAATATTTTATGCTGAGAAGGGGCTCAGTGCATTGGTTTTGATCACACTGTCGTTGCTCTTCTCCAGCACCACTCCATGAATGTATGTGTAACTTTTAACTCAGTATGCATAATAATTACTAATTTTGGAGTTTAAACAGTTTTAGATAAGAAATACACTTTCCATCCACCTTTAAATAGAGACTTAGAAACTTGTTTGTGCTACTCGCCTTGGCTCATATCTGGTTGGAGTATGAGTCTTACGTCTCTCGAGACAATGTCTGCTTTTGATACGGTTGCTAAATCTGGTTCTTTTCCCTGTTAAATTTGACTGCCTTGACAGAGTAATCCACCCTCCTACAAACCAGATGACTAGAAAGGCCGGTTATATTTTTCAAGCAGTTCTCTTTCGGGATGATCAAGTTACAGCAAATTTATCAGCAATTATACAAATAAAGATTTACTTTAACTTCTAGTGCCTGGGATTTCTTAAGGTAGAAATTCTAAGAAAATACAGAAAAATGGAAAAATATACATTAGCAGAGGGTCATTAAAATGGCCAGAGGTCTGGAGCGCGTGACTTACAGAGAGAATTTGGCATGTTCGGCCTGCAGAAGAGAAGGCTAAAAGGGGCATCTAACTGCTGTCATGACTACCTGCTGGATAGTTACAGGGAAAATGGAGACATTTTCTGGGAAGTCAACAGCAAAAGAGGCAACAGAGATGAATCACAAGAAGAAAATTCTGAGTAAGAAAAAAATCCTCACAATGAAGGTGACCAAACATCAAAACATGTCATCCAAAGAACTTGTGGAGAACATTCTGGCAAGTACTCATAACTCAACTAGACAAAATCCAGAGCAACCTGACATAATATTCAAGTTAGTCCTGCTTTGAGCAGAAGACTAGACTTCCCTTTCTTATGACATCCCCTGAATTTTGCATTGATTCTATGAAAAAATGTTGTAATTAGTTGTCTAATAAGACATGCAGTGATGGGTATACCACAACTTCCACAAGAAACAAAAAGTACTAAATTAAATCTCTTTATTTCCAGAAGTCGTTTCATCAATATAAAAATACAAAATGTATTTCAAATTTATCATAAAGTTATTTTATCTTCATAGGTTGTGAGTGTCTGTTTAATCAATCACAGAAGCCACAAAGCTGGAAATTCAGTGTGCTGTTCAGACTTTCAGTGATGTCTGGTGATGTGAACAGTTTGCTTGCATATGCCCAGGAACAGTGATCTCTTCTGTGAAATAAATGTAGAGAATAATAGACACATTCTTCTTGATTAGCAGAGTTAAGGATAACTCTGTAACATACCCTGCAGCTATGATAAAAGAGATAAAATGGGAAAAAATAATGGAAATTAATTTCTGTAGAGAAGTAAAGGCTATATGATCATTTCTCTCTCTGGGGCATTCTTCAGAAGTGAAGCTGAACCAAATATGTGGAGTAACTCAAGTTCAAACTGACAAGTAATCACATATTTAAGAGTTCAATATGTGAAGCAATTTCAAATCTACTCCAAAAAAGAGAGGTTTGGGGAGAGTTTCTTCTGGGAAAATACTTATCTGTAGCCAGGACTAGGTTAAGCATTTTGTCTAATCCCAAAGTTATAGTCAATGTAGAGAAACAGGCATGTCTGGAGGTCAATTCATTCTGTTCAAGGGCATGCATTTGAAACTGTGATTCTTATAGCTGATGAAATGAATGCCACTCAAAGGTTTCATAATGTTGAAAAGTAAATATTTAACTATGGAAATAAGGAAATTATTTTGACTTTTTCTAAAAAAGTTGGGCTATTACTTAAAAGAAGAATAGAAGAATATATTTTGATTAATAATTACAAAATTGTGAAATTCAACATGTAGCTCTATTTCTGGGCAAAAAACTAAAACAAACCAAAACCAAAACCAAAACAAAACAAAAAAAACCCACCAAAACAGCAACAACAACGACTGAACTTCCTTTTCTTTGCAGTTTTTTTTTGGTTTTGTCAACACAACAGAAAAGTTAACTCGGTGTTTTATATTCTACAGGTCCTGTACCACACACATTATGGTAGGGTTGAGTCAGTATTTACAAAGCATAACAAAAAGCCTCTTAAGTAGCAAATGTGGTTGCTCATAGGCTGCAGAATGTGATCTGATAATTAGTATTATTATGTTGCCTTTTAGAAAATCGCTGAGCACTTCATCCAAATGTCTGTGACTATAAATGTTTCATTATTTTTAAGAAAGTGATTATCCTCTTGAAACTGAATATGTGATAGTTTGATGTTTTCATTCATTGATTTGTGATCCTTTTTAAAATTTTGGAGTCATTCAGAGAGGGAAGACACTACTTGAAAGTTCAAACACGTGACATGTACAAATACACAGAAATGCTCAAAGAAAGTTCATTCAAACAGCTAGAGGATTGAATATTATTTATGTAAAAATATTCCACAAAGAAAGAACTTAAAAAAAAAAAAAAACATAAAACAAAAACTAAAAACACTAAAAAGCCCATTTCAGAATTTTCTCTCTTCAAAAATAATGTTAAATCCACAATAAACAGTTCAGCCAGGTCTAGACTCAACTGCAATCGCATCCAGTCATTATTTTGGTACTTGAAAGCAAAAGAGATTTGATGGGAACGTATGATGGATTATTTTCTGCACGTTTTTAATTGGGTGACTTCTTTCCTTAAAGAGTTCATAATTTTTCACACATGTCTCCAAACATCCTCTGCCAATACTAAATTCCGCTCAGATGGGTTTTCTGTTAGAGAAAAATCTGGCAGTTACAACTCTTTGGCTATAATCCAGTAAATCCAAGTAGGAGGAGCCAGCAAACTGAAGTGTTTTATGTAGATAGCATATTCATTCTCTGTGCATGCAGATTTATACATTCTTGTAATAAACAAAGTCCTGAACATTTTTTGGTTCCTTTTTAAAATTATTTTAAAAGCATTAGTAACACAGAACTTCCTTCCAAATCATTAGCTATTCTTTCTCTGGTCCTCAGTTTATCAAAAGTTAACTGTCAGTATTTATTGATGTCTACATATCTCTCCACGTATCTCTCTCTTTGTCTACATTGGTGTATATGATCTGATGGAAACATTGTTAGAAATTAAAAGCCAATTGGTCTGATAGTGTGAATTATCCATCATTTTCTTAGGCAGAATCAATCTTACTGAGCAGCTGAATGCCACCACAAGATATTATATCCTCTTTAGGTATTTCCTCTTTTAATCTTCAGAAAGCGGATTTGAGACAGAGAAACTGCTTGATAGATTTCCTTGAAAAAAATAGAAGACCTTGTGTACATAAATGATGGACTTTTAACTCAGACGGAGAACTGAGATTTCCAAGTTTGTAGATGAAGATTCAAGTATGCCAACAATGAGCAGTTGAAGTAGTACAGCTGAGCAAATCAAGGCAGCTTTAAAAGGCTCCAAATGCCTTCATCCACATTCCATGATTTTATGAGTGATTATTTTTGCTACAGATTTAAACAAAGCCTATCATCTTATTCCAGCTTGCTGAAAAAAATGACTTGAAGAAGTACCATACCACTGATGCCTCCTTTGTACAACAACGTCAGAAGTTTAGGGCTAGAAAGGTCCCATATCTAAGTTCAGTTAGAGAGACAATTGCATGTATGCTTGAGCTCCCGAGGGCATAATGAGTACAAAAACCTGCAGAAAGTATTTCTACTCTCTCTCTCTCTCTCTTAATCTTTTGTATCTCTCCTGCGAGTTTGGGTTTGTTGGCTGATTACCAATGTTGATGACTGTTCTTCATTCTAAAGGCTCAACAGTCAGGGCTATGTCAGAACTGAAAATTCTGTTTCACAGGAAGTTCTGACATTTGGAAATACGTCCAGGTTTGGAGGGAGAATTCCCATATAATAAAACATTCCCCTAAAGCCTTGTCAATAGAAATATACCATTTTATTAAAATGTTATTTTTTAAAAGAGCTTTTCTGAAAGAGGCATTGTAAATAAGAAGTATTCAATTCCAAAAGCTTTGCAATGAGCCTTAAACAAATCCTCTTTTACTAAGAATGAATACTTCCAATTTGAAACACCCAACTTGATATCAGTTCCCACTGTTGAACTGGCATTTTCAAAATGGAAAATATCAATTTACAAAGGTAAGAGGATGCAGTTAAAGTGAGCTAATCCTGCTCAAGTAAGGCCAACCCTGCTGACCTAAAAGCAATCTCACCCAACTGTGTTCATTTTATAGAATTATAAGACACTTTTAATATTCTTTGACTTGTGACTTCTTTATTACAGGTACTGGGTTTTTAAAATAGTTCTGGGCATGTTCCAGAATCATGGATTTACAGATTATTTGAACACACCGAGATATTTTAATTGGCTAAAATGCAAACATTTTACATTTAATGAGAAATAACTGTTGAGCTGATTTTCCACTACCTGGTACAGTAATATAGCCATAACTTTACAGTGGAGGTATGGCCTCAATGCACAGTTTGGCAGTTTACTGCTCGTGACCTTCCAATGACATAAAGCCCACTGGGCTTTCAGAAACCTTCTGCTCTGGCTCTTCCCTGCTGTTCCAGCAGCACAATGATGTTCATAGCAATGCAACTGCTCTGCAGAGATTCTACAAGGCATTCAGTGGTCCCTTAGTCATCCCCAGCTTCAGCAGCCATTCTTTGGAACATATTAATGGAGAAAGACTTGTTGCCATGCTGTATTACGCTTTTCTTTTTTCTCTCCAGCTATTGTATTACTTGCTAGGCTGTTGAAAAGAACAAGCAAAAATACAGCTCAAAGTACCAGCATCCTTTGCCACATACCTGTATCAACAGCAGCTTGTCCTGGATGTCGAGCTCATCTCTCAGATCTGTAAATCTAACTCTGGCAAATCAGTTCACAGTATGTTTAACTTAAAACCTTCAAGTGTTACTATTGTATACTAGGAAGTATTCTCAAGTACTTCACTGGTATATTTAACTGGGGCCTAAAGAAACGATTAAATAAGATATAAGGCAGAAAAGAATGTGTCCTTGATTTGAGTGTTTTCACTGTTTAGGATAATGCATTTTATCACTAAATAATTTCTGATCTTTGCAAAACACTATAGAAATTGCTTGTTGACACTGTGTCAGAGATGAGATGTTTATGTTTTCCTGATGCTTTTAATCTGTCACAAATCTTTGGCAACAGTATCTTAGAGGCTGGGGAAAATGTGTCTGAAATTGTATTGACATTGCAAATGGATTTACAAGCTTGTCCTTCAAAATCTTCTTTTCACTTTGTGCTTTACCACTTACAGTATAGTGGCAACATTCGGGATCACTTCAGAAATACGTGTAGTGGTTTGTATGCAAACTGTATATTCAGAGACCAAGTTTCCATCTCAGCATCACTCCAACCACCATTTTTGTATACTGAGATATTTACACTGCAGGATCCTAATGAAAGGCTGCAAGAAACTCAGACTTTTCCAGGGAGGGCTAACAAGATTCATACCACACGCTTGCATAATATTGGCAGCTATAAGACTTAGGAGGGATTATTTTAACAGTTTGTTGTTCTCACATATCTTTAAATATTTGTCTTTGTGGGTCTCAGGCGAAGCCTGTGTTTAAGTTGCTCAAGAGTGCTACGGATAAATCATTACTGCTAGCAGATCATTCAGGACCATCCACTTCCATTGTTGGGCTCTATTACTCATCAGCTCTAGTCCCAGCTGAAGACACCAAGGCACAGCTTCATGCTGGAATATCACTGGAATCCTTGAATATTACTGGATCTCTGAGTAGTGGCCAGAGCTGCCTATGGAACCACATAGGCCATGGGTTTCTGAAATTTGAAAACCTTCACAGTTGTGAATTTTCAAGGTGTTCTGTTTCACAGATTTATTTACCTATTTTGCAACTCTTCACAATCAAGCTAAATATAAAACTGATGTGCCACTGCCAAATCCAAAATCAAAGCATTTATCATGAAAATATCAAGATTAAACTTTTAATCTCTGATTCCTTCCCTCTTAGTTTTTCCAGATGAAACAATTAAGGAAATTCATTTGAAGTTCCCATGTACTCTTGATCCCTTGAACATAACTTGTTCAGAGAATTTACTATTTAAAATAAAAATCTTGTTCCTCCGAAGCAGTGCAAAGCAATCCTTCCTCTGCAGCCAAGACATTCTGCAAAACTGAGAGCCAAAAGTGCTCCCAGTGGGCAGTCCACTCTCATGATGTCCCACATAAGCAATCACATGTTGCACATATTGAAACATTTGCAGTTCTAATTGTAAGAGTTTTCAAGTAAACACCTTGCTTTTGTGTTTTATTTTATTTACGTTGCTTAAAATTTGAATGCTCCCTCACAGTATTGCAAACACAAACACAGCTTCACAGAACAATATTTCTGTGGATCAGAATTTGGAAGTACAGACAACTGATTAAGCCCAATTACACAAATGCAGGGAGCTGGAACCTCTAGGGTTTTCCACGGGGGAAGTGCCCTGCATGCAAACGGATTGGCACTTTTTTTCTCCATCTTTTTTTCACATGTAATTCCAGAAAGCAGAACCAGACTACAAACTCATGCCATGGCTCCATAGCCAGCTGAGGCCGAGAAGCCCGAGGAATTTCCTCTAGACACCTTGCATAAGCCTGTATATTAAAACTATTAGCATCACAGATGATAGGCTTCAATCACAGAATGGATAAATGATGGTATCACTGTGCAAGGAGAATCTGTTCTTCCTGAGGTCTCTAGGATGCACAAGGGCACATTCTGATATTGTTGAGGTAAGGCAGTACCTCTGGAAGGCCTACATTAAGCTCCTTTTAGACACTGTCTACTGCCCGTATTTGTGCCAATAACTCACACAATAGTTACAAACAGCAAATTGGGATTGTTAAAATGAGGCGATTTTTCTCGCCATGGAATTATTTTGATTACCCCTGCCATGAGATTGTTACATGGCACTGGAAGCCAAGAGAGGAATGGAGTTCAAAATCCTGCATACTATTCTAAAAGCACTGTTTATTTTAATAACTATGAGCTCCATGTGAGGACTGTTATACCAAATAACACGAAGAAAATTCCGTGGCAGACAGGCCCTGTGCTGAAAACCATAAAGCCATGCCAGCTGGTTTCTGAAGGATATTTACCTAGGCTTTCAGCATTTTCCTGATGTTCTTCAGATGCTGTCAGTAGTTGAAAGCTTTATTCAGTGTGCCTCTAATACTGCTGTGTTCCAGCATTCCTCCGAGTTCAGTGGTTTGGATGCCAACACAGCTGACCATCCACAACACAGCCTTGCAGAATTTCAATAGCTGATCCCAAACAAAAATTAGTTATTTCCAAGTAGCAGCATCTCATCGTGAGATACATACAAGCAAGGAAATAAAAAGACAGCTACTTCATGCCCAGGAACTACCCAGTGGAAGACATAGGCATATGCAGAATAGAAGATAACTGTGAGCCCAGCATGTCAATGCATCACATGTATAGCGCATAAATCATATGGTTAGTCTGACTTCACACAGTAAGTGGGTTTACTATGCATTGTGCAGTTCATCTGGGCAACACATGCTCCAAAGGTCTAACACTATGGAGGTACCGCACATTTTGTGGGGCTGATCTGCTGCGCATGGGGAATGTGTCTGGGATCTCTAGGTATCCAGAAGCTCAGGCTGAGCTGCTATCCTGATCAGGCTGCCCCAAACAACTGTCAGCATTCTGCTCCTATGAAATACTGGGAACAAGAAAAGGACCTGTCTGGTGAAAACCAGATGCATGGTAGGTAAGAGGAAAAAAATATATTGCATTCCTGCATATTACATTTTGTTACTGACCTTGCACCAGAGCTCCAGGTTGCTAAGTCTCCTCCTCAAGACCTATGATATGTATATTTACAGAAGAAAATATCAAAGCATACAGAAATAACACTGAAACCTGAAGTGTTAAGTAGATGTTGAATAAAGTGATATAAAAAGTCAATGTAAAATTTAAAAAAAAAAAAAAAAAAAAAAGAAGCTTTAAATAACATAGAGCTACAATTCTACAAATTATTCCTAAGCACAAAAAAATGATACCATTGTCAGATCAGGAAGAATGGGCTGTATAACCAATGTGTGCAGTTCACAGAGATGGAGCTCAAAGAAGTGTGTATTCATTGTTCTGCATACAGTTGCAGCCGTTCCTTTTTAAATATTCTTTCTCCTTCACAATTGGAACCACACCACCCGTGTTGGGAGAGACTAGTTCCTGAGAAGTTACGAGTGTGGCAAAGCAGATCACGTGAAGATGACATATTCTGGGCCACTAACCCCATTCATCCACCCAGGGTTCCTTTTCCTTCAGATACCGTCTAGTGTTACCACGCTCGGTGTTGATTGCCAGGGCATCAACATTTGGTTGTTGTCTGATGAGAGCAACTAACTGGAATGCTCCCTCTGAGAAAACCTATTGACATATATGGGCTCCGTTGCATCTTTGCGTACATAGTTAATATGTCCTGAAACCCTACATAAGGAAAGCTCACCAAATGCTGCTTGGGTGTAGCACAAATGTAACTCTTCTTGCTTCATTAAACATTCACTCATAACTTGCAATTCAATTCCATCACCTGAAATAAAATACTGGAGACAACTGTAAACTAAATGTCAGGCCTCTTTCTTGTCAGAGAAGACGACTTTTCCATTAATCAACTTATCTTACTTGAAAAATATTTTTTTTCTGGAAACCTCCCAGAGAGTTAGCTTTGTGAAGCCATCTCCCAGCAATTCAATAGAAAACAATATGGGGTGATTCAGATGGGAAGGATCAAACAATGGGATATAAATCCTGATATAAGACTGCAGATGTTTTAAATACAAATATTTTTAACCCTAATACTCATCCATGTTATACCAATAATATGAACTGGCAGAATGAGAGACTTGCAAAAAAGTACAATAAGGCTGTTTCTACTCAGTGTATGAATTTGAAAATAAATCACATGGCGAATCATAGTTTTTTCAAACATCTTTTTCCAAAGCCAGTGGTTTCATGGTAACATAATTTAGGTGATGAGCACGCTTGGATAAACGCCACGTGGGCCACAAACTATCTGCTCAACCAAGAGAAACTGCCATCCCAACTTATCCCAGCTTCCTCTGCACCCACCGTTTTCATTTTTTCCAGTGCAGTAATAGCAAAAGCATTGACATGATTCAGGACTTACTCCAAAATTCTCTGCAGCTCCTTCTAGAAAATACACGGGGTTATACACTGAGAATATCTCCTGACAAACAAGAGATCTTTTCGGGATTATGCTGCCTTCCCCTCTCCCCACCTGCCCTTTGTCTTCCCTTTATTTCTCATTGCTTACGAGACGGATGGTTATTATCAGTTTATTATTACTGTTTTTCCACAGACTTTCTCAAATGTCAAATGAATCTGATCTGGAGTTCAGGCCCATAATTACACTGGATCGACTCCAGGAACTCGTAAATAAATCGGTGGTGGCTGCAATGGCTGCCAGAACTCTGTCGTTCTGCTCTTCTGAGGGTGGACAGAGGCTTTGGCTCTTTTCTAAAATTCTACACTTGCCCATGAGTTTTTCTCACCTTCTTTTAAAAGACCCTAGGCTTCCTCGCTCGAGTTTGGCATAGCCTTACACAGGAAGAGAGAGCTACCGGTCCGCCACATTGTTGAATACATTCATTTAGAAAAGCAGCTGAAATGCAGATTGTTACTTTCTGCTTTCTCCGTATGTGGAAACCTTGCAGGGACAGACATATTTCTGTCTCCCCTCTGGCCCCTTTGTTGATGTTCGTAGTTTACACTGGGCTTTACAGTGAGGCCCATCTTTGTCATGGGATATTGACCGTGTTGAGCTTTGGAGATCAGGTCCACAGCTTGCCAAGAAGGCCCCCTAAGCGCAAGGACACTTGGATTCAAGGTTATAGATTTAAAGGAAGCAGCAGGCAAAACATCCATTCACACGGCTTACGGAGCTCTGGGAAGCTGACTGGTAAAGTTCAGTGTTATTTCCAAGCCTGTTTCTAATCATATCAATCCATATGGAGTGCAGCATCTGGTTACAGAATGGAATCTCCACCCAGCATAGGCTAGAACTTAACACTGTAGATGTCATCCTGATAGCCCTCAACACTTTTTCCCTAAAAAACTTCAAATAAACTACTTCAGCAGAAGATGAGAGCTGAGGAGGACATCTTCAGAAAGCAGTTCCTTTGCCTCAACCTCATCTGCAGTTAGAACAAGTCCCTAAAGGGAGTCAAATGGATGGGGCTGGGCTCTTTTCAGCAGTGCCCAGCAACAGGACAATGTGCAGTGAGCACAAACTGGAACACGGGAGGTTCTGTCTGAACACAAGGACAGTGTTTACTGGGAAGGAAGGTGACAAAGCAGTGGAACAGGCTGCCCCAAGAGGTCGTGGAATCTTCTCAGGAGGTGTTCAAAACCCACCTGTGAAACCTACTGTACGGAACCCGCTGTAGCAAGGGCCAGAGGTCCCTTCCAGCCCTATGATTCTGAGGTTCTGTGCTCAGATATTGAATGAAGAAGATCACAACTTGCTGTATCTATGGTATGTTTGGACCAGCAGCTACAAAAATTGCTGAAACCAGAGCTAATCCTGAATGCAGTCTGGAATTCAGACTACCAAGGAGATTCAAATGTCTTTAAGATGGGAATACTTACATGCTGCCAATGAGACAAATTCTCTTCACAGGGGTCACTCAGACAAGAGTGGAGAATAGCAGAGCTTTATCAGTGATAACCTTGTTTGCTATCATACCAGTTGCATAAAGGTAAACTGCTGGACTCCTTTAAAATATGTTGAGCTACTGCGTCTTCTGCAGAGCACTTTTCAAAACAGTGCCAGTTACTTCATGGAGTGAAAAACACTGAATTCTTTGCAAAAGAATGTCATTTCTTTCCTATGTCTCCCCTCAGGCAGCCCCATTGTTTAAATAAGCATGTGCTTGTGCCCCAAATACAGATGGTTTTGACTCCCATCATAAATCAAACATGCTTGTGTCAAACACATTAAAAAAGTAGGGAAAATCATCTTTTTAACTGACGTGGATTAAGATGCTTGGTCTGACCCAAATTATGTTTCTTTAATAATCTTAATTCTTTCCTGGCTCTTCTGGGAACAAAAGATTCCAATATATCATCATGCCTCCCTCTCCTCCCCTGGAATTCCAATCAATCTTTTACTCCTTTTTAAATGTAAATTTTAAACAATCATGTATCTGGATCCTGGATTAAGTCTGCAGGAGAAAAAATCTTTGGCAGAAGATGGCAAGGACTGTGCCTAAGGCAAAATCCAGACAAATCGGTTCTCAACTGGAGCAAAAACAGTTCTTGGCAAACAGATTGCAGGTTTTGGTTGTAAGAGTCCCATTCTGATATTTGAAAATAAATCAGGACAATGTCATGTCAATCACGACACAAGCAAATGTAACATCCACTTGCACTTTCCCCCACTCAGACAGCTCTCTCAGGCTTGTTTTATAGGGTGTTTCTTACAGGATCAAAATTCCTTGATGATTCCAGTGAGAAGCTGTTGCCTTTTTTATCTGTAGGGAGAGGGAACACCTTTGATAGTTTCAATCAGGATGACAGGAGCTGTGCTGAAAGGCAGCAGGAGGAAGCACACCTTTAAGGTCACTGTCCTCTCCAGGATTTTTAACCTTGTATGGTTTATTTCTGTCCTCCTTTCTGAGCTAGCCTCGCTCCTTCTCTCCCTCAGTCAGACTGGAATGACCTGTCTGTGCTTTCTGTTTGATGTGGGTTTTGTGTATCTGCACAAAGTAATTCATAACCACTGGGCAAAAGGCAGTGCCCACACCGCATCATTAGCCGGCAATTAAGAAACTTCTGCCTGCACAGAGCTATAAAGCCCAGCAGTGCTTCAAGCCCTCAGCATTCAGTTAGAGCTCACCTAGGGCACAAAGCTGCCGTAGTGCTGCAGGGATGCATTTTGTAGCGTGCTCTGCAGAGTGCATTTTGGGCATTGATTTGAAGGCTTTATGATTTGCCTCGTCTTAGCATGTTTGTGCACCTTGAGATTCCCTTCTGCTTCTGTGCAAGGAGCTGAGCAGAAGGGAATTGGCCATTCTACTGGGTGCCACACACTGTCTGCTCCAGATCTCAGGTTCAGAAGCACCTGAGTGATTCTCTCTTCGGCAGTTCTTCTCATGTTCACATTTCATGTTGCTTTCTGAGACCTGATCAAGAGGCCTCAAAACCTTCATGTAGTACACTTTAAAAAAAGAAAAAAAAAAGGAAGGTGATTCCTTCTGGGCTGTTTAATATCAGAGAACGTGGACGTGTTCCCATGCCCCCTCACTTCAGTGCTGCTGGGGCTGTGACAGGGGAAGTGGGGACCTGGTCTCTATCCTGGTGGCCCAAAGAACAACTCGTGGCTTGTTTACAGGGGGGACCAACGAGGGAGCGGGGCAGGTCTCGGCGTGACACGGAGGGCAGTCCCGCGTGTCAGGGGGCTCGGGGCAGGGGCTCTCACACGGCGCCCCACGTCGGGCCGGGCGCGGCCCCTTTAAGGAACAGAGCAGCGCCCGCAGGAGGCGCGCGGAAGCGGGGCCGGGCGGTTGGGGGGCGCGGGGCGGGGCAGGGCCGGGCAAAGCGGAGGCGCGCCTCGTCCGCTCCCGTCCCATCCCGCGTGGGGCCGCTGCCGGCGGTTGCTCCTCGCGTGCCCCGCCGAGCTCGAGTCTCTCCGCTCCCCGCTGGGCGCAGCGGCGGCGAGCGCTTCCCCGCCTCGCCCCGCCGAGGAGGAGGGGAAGGAGGAGGCGCCGGCCCCTGCCGCGGGGTCCGCGCGGCCGCCCCGCTCGTCCCGCCCCGCCCCGCCCCGTCCCGCCCCGCTCCGGCCGGAGGCGCGGATGCCCGAGGCTGCGGCTGCCCCGAGCCGCGGGCTGCGAGGTG
>JAPSGF010000005.1:9667089-9723393 GCA_035772895.1 Perdix hodgsoniae | reverse complement strand
GCCCGAGGCTGCGGCTGCCCCGAGCCGCGGGCTGCGAGGTGAGCGGCGGCAGCGGCGGCGGCGGGTGGGGCGCGGGCGGTGCGGGGCGGCCGGGGCCGGGGGCGCGCCGCCGGGCTCCTGCGGAAAACTTCCCCGATTCCTCCCCCTCCGGCGGGCGAAGCCCGCAGCCCCGCCGTCAGCCCGCTCCCGCCTCCCGCCCCGCACCTGCCGCCCGACGGTCGGCGCCGTTCGCCCCTCGCCGTGCGGCGCGGTCGGGTCTGCCCGGCCCGGAGTTCTGTCCCCGCTTTCAGCCGGAGGAAGGCGGCAGCGGCGCGCACGTGCGGCGTGAAGGAAGAGCCTTTATCGCGGCGTGGAGGTTCGTGTTCGCTGGGCAGGGCGCGCTGGTAGCGGCGAGCGCGGTGCTCGGCGCCGCAGCCGGCTGCTTACTGACACCTCGGGATCTGTTTTACTCGTAATGCTCCTTAATGCTGCACGTGGTGGTGGATTATGGCTCTCTTAGAGATTTAAGCGGTCTCGCGAAGATCGGCTATGCTCGGGTTTAGTACTTGGCAGGGGGCAGCGGCCCGGGGCCGGGGGAGCAAATGGGAAACGCGAGTTATCCCGTTGGTTGCGGTGCTCTTGGGGGGGTTCGAGAGCTGTCAGCGTCCCGCTCTGAGCGTGTGAGCTGCCCTGCTTGGATCGTGTGCTTCTTGAGAAGCAAAGATATGATACTGTATGATGCTGAAAAGTGTTCTCAGCTTGCGGTTATCTTAATCGTTTCTGTTCAAAATGAAAACAAAAGCCACTTCAGAATGGGAACTTCTCGACAGATTCGCACGGCTGAGGTTTGTGACAACAGAGCCGTACGCGGCTTTTTGTGCGGGGTGCTGTGCTCTGGGAGCTGAAGTGTGGCCACAGCTGAGATGTGCTGTCGTCCCATGGCCGTGTGCACGGCGCAGCCGGGGGATCCAGCTGTGTTTGCAGATGAACTGTCCTGCATCAGATCCCTGAGAGACAGCGGTGCTCCTCTGGTGTGCTCGGTGGCTGTGTGCCCCAACAGCTGCCAGAAGGGCTCCCTGGGAGGGCGTGCTGTTCTCCTGTGCCTTGATGAAGGTATGCCGGCTTTAAAATGCACCTGGATGTGGGTACTGATGTGGTGAGATGCATGGGGATGAACTGCTCTTCAGTTCTGCGCTGCTTTTCTGGTCCGAGGACTTTATTGGATGCTATGGTGTTAACTAATTGAGATGATTTTGATTTTTTTTCTTTGCTGTTCTGATCGGAACTATATTTCAGCTTCCACTTTAAGCAAGGCAAAAAAAAAATAAGGCTCAGAGCCTCATCATGGGTGTGCATGCCTGTCAGCGTGTCTGGCTGTGCCATTGTTAGCCTCCCTAATACAGGCAGGACCAAAGTGCCTGCCCTGTGCAGAAACTTCTGACATTACTACAGGAAAATTGTGCACTCTGGAGCAATGAGGTACTGGAGCAAATTCCTGTCTCCAGGTGAGTGCTGGCTCCTGCCAGGTGCGGCCTGACTGTTCCCCTGGGGGAATCATTTCACACCCCCTGCTTCCTCGAAAATGCACCGTTTCCAACTGTGCTGCTCAGTTCTGTAGATGCAATCCGTGCTGACTCATATTCTGAACTGTTGCAGCCTTGCTCCACATAAACACAAGCACACATCTAAAATGTTTAATTTGCAATGTCCTCAGTGGAGAGCTATCCCACAGCTCCTGGCAGAATTCCCAGAAGCAGCAGATTTGGGGTGCTGGGAGTTGCAGAGGCCATTAGTGCCCGATGGGATGGCTGTCTGAACTGGTTGAGCTGTAGTTTGTCCTGGCACCGGGACAGTTCAAACTGAACAGGTATTTAATCTTGCTGAAAGCAAGTCTGCTTTGAACAGTGCTCAGTATGTGTATAAGCGATTTAGAGCCTGTTGGGACATGGCTGTCGAGAGATCTACATGGTAGGGAAATCTCTGTTACTGAAAGTAAACTTTGGTGTAGTTGCACCTCCAAGTCATTTTTAAGTAATGTCAGTGTAGTTATAATAAAATCCAGAATGAGCTATCAACAGACTTGTTTTCTTAGTTCCTCCTTAGTAAATAACAATTGTAATTACATTGTGAGAGAGTTCAGTTTACATCCATGTGTAAAATGTTAGAGAGAACTGAGAAACTTGTCCAGCTGCTGATCCATGTGTGCACACAAACAGCCCAGAAGGTCTTTCGATATGTAACTTGACTACAAAGAAGTGGGGTGGTGGTTAAAAGAGTGATTTCCAGCTACAAGTGCAGCTTGGTGCAGATCACTTACATCTCATTTGCTCTTGTGGGTTGACTGTCTGTAACTGTTGTAACTATAGCTTGTAACTGTTAACAATCAGCTGTTTGCTGAACTGTGCTAAGCTTCACGGATGTCTTCGTTCATTCCAGTATCCTGCTCTTGCTTCCATTAATTCTTTTGTATTTTCAGAACAAGACTTTAGAGACACTAGTGCATTCAGAGCTGGATAAATCTGAGTAGCAAGTCTGGGTCAAAACCGGAGAAAAACCTCTTGGTGTAGATTGGGTGGAAAAGCTCATACTGAGGTTGTTTACTCTGAGGATTTACAGAATGGTTTGGGAACTTAAACACTATCTCGATCCAAGCCGCTGCCATGTGCAGGGCTGCCACCCAGCAGCTCAGGCTGCCCAGGTCTCCATTCAACCCCACCTTCAACACCTCCAGGGATGGGACATAACCCAGTTTCTCTGGGCAGCAGTGCCAGGGCCTCACTGCCCTCTGAGTGAAGAATTTCCTCCTAACACCTAGCTTAAGTCTTCTGTTTTCCAGTTTAAAGCCTTTACCCCTTGCTCTATCACTATACTCCCTGATAAACAGTCCTTCTCCAGCTTTACCATAAAGCCCCTATATGTACTGGAAGGCCACAGTGAGGTCTCCCCAGAGCCTTTTTTTCCTCTAGGCTGAACAGTTCCAGTTCCTTCAGCCTTTCTTGTAGTAGAAGTGCTGCAGCCCTCTGAGCAGCCTCGTGGCCTTCTCTGACCTGCTCCTACAGCTCCACATCTTTACCGTGCTGGGGACCCTGGGTGCAGTACTTGAGATGGAGCCTCACAAGGGCAGAGCAGAGGAACAGTCACCTCTCTCCCAGCCGGTCATGCTGCTTTTGATGCAGCCTGGGATACAGTTGGCCTTCTGGGGTGCAGTCACACACTGCTGGCTCGTGATCAGCTTTTCACCCAACAGAACCCCCAAATCTTTCTCCTAAAGGCTGCTCCCAACCTTCTCTCCATCCAGCCTATGTTTGTGCCTGGAATTGCCCTGAGCTGGCTGTGGAGCTTCGTATTTGGCCCTGTTG
Organism: Perdix hodgsoniae; assembly: GCA_035772895.1. Taxonomy (NCBI): domain Eukaryota; kingdom Metazoa; phylum Chordata; class Aves; order Galliformes; family Phasianidae; genus Perdix; species Perdix hodgsoniae. The sequence continues at coordinate 9,720,055 of JAPSGF010000005.1, read as the reverse complement.
AACTTCTTGAGGTTTTCTTGAGCCTGTCCAGGAAATATGGATGGCAGCCCTTTCCTGCAGCATGTCAACCACACCACTCCACTTGGTTAAGTCAGTAAACTTGCTGAGGGTGTGCTCAGTCCTCCTGTCTGTGTCACTGACAAAAATGTTGGTCCCTTGAGGACATGAGGCATCACTCCCGACGTGACATGCCAACAGCTGTTTCTAGTGCCAGTACAGCTGGAAGAGCAAATCTGCGTTCTTATCTTTACAAATGTTAGGATTGCAAGGTAGCATGTCTGTCGTTGCTTTGCCTCCAGGAAGGGCACTGTGCTATGGTGCAATAGTATTTTGGTGCAAGAAGTGTTTTCTGTGTTTGCTTGTGATTCAAGGCTCTACTTATTTCCTTCTTTATTGTATACACATGTTCTATTTCTATGGGGAAATTCTTAGAAATATGGCTTATTTAACAAAGGAATTTTGCTAGAAAGCCTGTATAAGAAATCTGAGACTGAAATGTGTGGATGTGACATTTAGTTGGGTAGGTGTGCAAAAGCATACACTTCCTGTTAGCCAGTGACAGTCTTACAACCCCTGTTTCTAAATCCTTTCTGTGTTCACTATTACTAGCATTTTACTTTAAAAAGTGAAGAAGATTAAATATTGTGCTTGCATCTGTTTCAGTTGCTATGACAGCTGTCTTTGTCCAGTTTTAGCCACCATACTCTGAATAGCTCTTAACTGGGATTGTAACATTAATAGTTACATACAGAGGAAGAAGCATTGAAAGATTCCCAGTTCTGTCTCCTTTTCTCACTCAAAACCTGTTTCTTTTGTGTTATACTGGTTTTAATCAAGATGTGGATGGTTGAAACATTCCATTACCATGTTTTGGTGCCCAGCATAATTAGAAGTGGTACAGTTATGGTACAAAGTATTAACCAGGTTGTTAGCACTGCTTAATCATGGCTTGTCTTGAGCAAGAAAGATGGGACCGGTGATACTGTGCTTCTGAGATGTGAAAACTTGAGAAGATGTGATGCAATTTTTGTGCACAGTCGCATACAAAACTGTGTCTTAGATGGCAGTTGCGAAATAAGCCAGCGCTCTTTGCAGCATGCAATCAGTCATTGCAAAACCAGCAGACAACAAAGGCTATCTCTCTAGGTGTGAGCAGTGCGATGTGTTGTCTTCAGATACCAACTTACCTTTACACTGATGTGCAAAACTGGTGTAAAAGAGCAGCAAAATGGCCCATGCTCAGTTAAATACTGCTGTCTAGCTCACTGATTATTTCTTTGGATAACTTACTTCTGTGTACTTAGTGTCAGTATTAAGAGTTCCTGTGTTGCTATCTTCCTGGCGCTAGCTGGAAAGCACTGTAATGAGAGCCCTTGTTGTGTGTCAGGCCTGTCAGTCTGTTGGTCTGAAGACTGCATCTTTGGTAGCTGCCAGTGGCAGAGTAGCAGCAGTCTGTGACCCTAATCCAGAGCTGTTCTACAGGGTAACTTCCAGTGCAGGATATCATAGGGTTTAGCCCAGTTGGAAGGCCAGCTGCTTATTTTGGAAACCGAGCTGCTGCTTTTTAAGATGAAAGCCATATTTTTGTGAATATGAACTCTTTTGTATCTGCTGGCTGTGCCTCGTCTGAAGGCAGGAGCAGCTGTGGTGCGTCCGCCAGGCCTGCATTTGGCTGTTGCTGCCATTGTGTTGTGTGTAAACGTCCACCATTATTTTGGATCACATAGCAGCCTGTTCAAAAGGGTCTCGCATTCCCCAGCTGTTCTGCAGCTTTTCCATCTCAGGGCTTGCCAGCTGCTTAATACAGGGAACTGTAGCTGCATTTGCTTCTGTGGTGTTAAGTATTAGTGGAGATAAAATTGACTTCTTGCTAAATGCTGGGAGCCCCTGTGCTGTTTCTAATGGACTTAAACTATTAGCAGACTGTTCTTACAACACCAGGATAGCCAGGAGATGCTTTTTTGGTCACTTGTTGCATCAGTGGCGTAAAAAAAACCAACTTATTTTCCTATAGATTTGGCACAAGAATGAAGTGCACCGTTATTTACATATTGCTGTACATCCACAGCCCATGGTAGTAACTCATGTAAGAGAAGCTCCCCTTACAGCCTCATCAACAGCTCTTTTGTTCCCCACTTCTCTGACCTGCCTCCAGCTGAACAAGGCACTTTCTGATGGTTGTCAGCCAAGGTGCTCGTTTTCCAGCTCTGAGTTGTGTTTCACAGGCAGTGCCACAGGGATCAGATGTTGAGGAGGGCCGGAGCCGTGATGCTGGTTTCTGCTGTGTGTGCTCAGCCCAGATGAGGGTTCTCAGCTGCTTCTCTTGATTACATGAGTATGACTCTGCAGATGGAAGTGAAAAAGCAGACAGTCTTCATAGAAAGGTTCAAGCGAAGTTTTGAACAGGGTAACTTTGGCTGCTTTGGTGGAGAAATCTTTCGGTGGCCAAAGTTATTGCTCAGAGCACTTAACCTGTGCTACAGTGTTAGCTTGAAACTTTGGATAGGAAGGAATGTGTCCTTGTTTGTTGCTAGGCAGTATTGAGGATGAGATAAAGGTAACTTTTCAGAAGACTAGGGTGATTTCATTAGCTAGTATTCCATGCTGATTTTCAAGGGGATGGATCAGGCATTTTCTTGAAAACATTTAATGCACTTTGTAGTTTAGGGATGAAAACTTGCATTTTCCTGGCTGTGTGAATCATTGCATGGTGAAGCGGACTGGAAGGGAACATGAGCGTTCTTGCTGCAGAGAACAGAACATTCCATCTGCACTGGGCTCTTAGTCACCCATTTTAATTGATCTGAAACCCCTCTTATTCAGAGAGGAAATTTTCAGGTGACTGTAGAGGTATTTATGTATTTCTCCCCTGATCTGTTTTTTCTTTCACCAGCCCTACCCCATCACAGCTGGTCATAGCAGTCCTGCTTGCGTTAACATGATTTCCATACTATCTGTGCTTAATAGGATGATGACTTCGGCTTGATAGTAAAGCATTGCCCTGTAAAAACAGAGCAAGAACACAAAAAGAAACCCCTTGATTTAAACTAGTATATTTTGGAATCTGTTCTTATTTCCAAATGGCTGAGATTTTGAACTTTTCCATCCCAGTGCTAGTGAGTTAGTGTCTTAGGAGATGTTGAAACACTGTCTTTGGCTAGATAGTTGCTCATCCTCTGGAAATATTACTCTTTCAGACTCTGTGTTGGGCTGTGAGAACAATGTATCTCTGAAATCAGAGCAGAGGTACAGGCCGCTAGTTCAGAATGATCTTATTTGGTACATAGCTGGGCAGAGGCATGGTTATTAGTTTTAAATATGTATTCAATACAGGGAAATGAATAATAATAATAAAGTAGAAATGCATGTTCTGGGGTTAAAAGTGATGTGCACAAATGGCAGAGTGGCCATGTTTCAAAAATGGAAAAGACGGGTGAGGGCAGGGAGGGGCAAGTGAGGAGTGGAGGAGAAACGTATGTAACAGAGAAGGTTAAGGAATGTCTTACTTCTTTTAAAAGTACTTTGTTGAATTTGTACTCTCTCTTCCCCCTCCTCCCCACCTTTGGAGTGAGTGGAGGGAGTGGGCACAGAGAAGTGGAATTTGAGAAGTATAAAAATAAGGGGGCGTCTGTCCTCAGCTGAGCTGTGGAAGAAGACAATATCTGATGAATAATTTTGACACCTCTTACGAAAGGCTTTAAGAAAAACAAATACTTATTTTTCTTGAAAGGCAGTGGGAAGCTGAGTGACATGACTTTAAATGGCTTTAAATCACTAAACGTGTTCAAAGGAATGGAGTAAATAGAAGGAGTTATCCTTCTCACCTGCCTCCAAAGCTGTTCCTAATTGAAATCGGTGCAAGTTCTGGAGGTGCATGGAAAAAAAGAGCATCAGAGAAAGCTTTTTGTTGTTTCTTTTAAATGGAAGGTTCTGCCAATGTTGTCAACTTGTCTTACATTTGCTCCGTCCCCTAAAGGGGAAAATATTTATTTTAAAGTTTCCTCTAAATTTAAATTGGCTTCCCTGCCAATTTAAAGACATGTCTGTCCATGTCAAGCCTTCCGGCTCCAGGAAAGCTGGCAGCTCTGTGGCTCAGCAGAGGAAGAGACCTTGGGCTGCATGGGAGAGCAGCATTTCCAGCAGCAGGGAAATTCCTGTCCTGAACTGTAACTTGAATTCATCTCTTCAACCTTTGCTTCCTTTTGCTGTTGTTAATGATTTCCTTTGCACAGTTTGTGGTAAGTGCTGCTCTGCCTGCCTCACTGCACTGCTTCTTCCATTGCTGTCTGGCACTAAAAACAAAACTATAGAATGGATTAATTTAAAAGGAGCAGCAGAGCAGTGTCAGGCAGAGCTGCTTTCCCAAGCCACAGGCTGATGTTTGCTGAGAGCGATTTACAGCTGCTGTGCTTGGTTTCTCTCCAGGTTGGTCACTGCAGCTCCTGCTGTGGGTTGTCCAGCATGCTGGTGAGCTCAGGTGTGTGTTATCTGATGGGCTGTGTGGTTCCAGAGCCTGCCCTGTAACCATGGATTGGTCACACGCAAGGCACCACGGAGCGGTTAAATATGGTTATGGAAAGATTCAAGAGTCTGGAAGTTGACTTCAGCAGAAGTTGCAGTAGTGAACAGAAATATTTACAAAAAAGAAAGGGTATTTGCTGAGATAATGTCTATCAGCACAGATCTGGCTTTAATGTGTTCCTTTTTTGAGAGTTTCCTGTTGTAGTTATTCGAGTTCTGGATGCTGTGCCTTGTTTATGAGCTGCTGTGAGGCTGCATTCTCGTTAGTAGCAGGCACTGAGGTGTTACATGCTAAAATGTAGCTGCTTCTCCCACTGTGCTCCAGAAGAATACTCAATTTGTGTATTTCTGATTGCATTATGCTGTTGGCTTTAGGCTTTAATTATGTCAGAATATTGTGTCATTTCTGGTTTCAGGTGTATACTGTGACAAATGCTACTTCAGAGGAGTTTGTACCAAACCTGATCCTTATGAGGCTCAGAGTAAAGATTCCCCTTGGCTCCAGAAATGCTGTGGCTGAGGCTTTGGGTGAAATCTCTCCTCAGTGTCCCATACTGAGGGAGCCCTAGAGCAGACTGGAGCACAGAGCACGCTGAGCCTGCCCTCTTCCTTCCTGTCATATTGCACAGGCCAGGAACCAGCAGATAAAAGACTTGGTTATTTTAAATACACTTGTTTATCTTGTCTCTGTGATATTTGGTGCATGCCTGACTTTACAACTTGCATGCAAATAATCATTTTGTATTGTTTTTGTGGGTTGGCAACAAAGCTGTTCTGGCTTCCTACTCCAAGCAAAAGCCTGGAGAATGGAAAGTTGTTTTTATGGGTTCTTGCTATGGAATGGAAGTTTAATTCTTCCAGCTTGAAATAAAGTTACTTTGAATAAAATTAACTTAAAGTGGCAGTGAACCCAGAAAAACAACTTCCTAGGACTTAGGCTAATAAAAGCTAACTGTAGCGTAAGTAATAGCTGCTGGGCATGCATTTCAGGTTCTTGAAACTTGTGGTTTAAGAGGGAAATGCCTGGCTATGACTTCTGTATTAAATTTGATGTCTGAAACGCACAATGCATTGTACCCTGCTGGGGCAGCACAGCCACAGACAACTTGAAGGGATCTGTGTGGGCAGGAGTTGGCAGATTCTGACTGAGAATTTCCCTTCCTTATTTTGGGAACCTAAACTGACTTCCCATGGGGAACTGCAATTTAGTTTCATCTGATCCCCTGATGAAATTTTGACCTAGGAGCCTTTTAAAAGAGATCTTTAGAGCAGTGTTGGGTTGGACATGCTCTCTGTGGAGTGCCAGGTGATGCTCGCTGGCAACAAACTGCTGACACCAAAAGGCAGGGATGTGTGTATGAAGTAAGGCCTAGGTCTGCATGGTTTGTGCTGAACGGCAGCCTGGCCTAAAGATCTCTTCAAATTCAAGCTGGAGAGGCAACACCTTAACTACTGCCTTCAGGAATTATGATTACTTCTGAAATTCCTAGAGCAACATGCATGTGTGCATTCGTGGTGTAATAGTAAACAGCATCCTTCCAATAAAGCAAGTACTGCTTCAGGAAATGATCCTTATGCAAAGACTGGCATGAGAACTTACCATTGTGCCAGTCTGCTGAAACAAAACAAGTGATGTTACAGAACTCAGTTTTTCAAGGAAGCCCCAAAAAAACTTTTTCCATGAACATGTTGGTATGAATTGGCATGCTTTCTTGCACAGGAAACCACAAATTCTTATTGTGGAAAACTTCTAACTCCTGCAAAGTAGTCATTAGATTTGTGTTTTAAAGTTGTTCAGAATGTTCTGGTGTTTTTGGTGTGGGCTGTAGAGCTGCTGTAAGAAACTCTGCTGTTTTGATAAGCAGAAGATCGCTTGCTCAAATGTTTGTAATCTTGCATCCATTTTGTGTGAGTTCCAAGTGCTTGGATACCTGCAAGCCTAAGACTGTGTATTCCTCAGTTATTTCTACCCCCTCCAGTCTGTAGAGATGACAGTTGTGGCAACTGAACATGATCTCAGTCTTAAATACATCCTGGTGTCTGATGAGCTGCTTCGTTAGGGCTGCTGAAAGTGGTACACTTGGAAATGGCCCATGTGGTTGGGTCACTCCTGGGTCAGGGCACTCAGTGTGTGCATGTACAGGTGTGCTCGCACACTTACGTGCATGTACCCACTCCTTGGCTGTACTTGGCCAATACACGGTGCCGCATCAACGTGGTGTGCAACCCGTCAGTGTGTGCTGCAGGCTGGGAGCTTGGAGTTCTGGTGACTAGAAAAATTACTGGCTTTATCAGTTCCTTGGGGCTACGCCTGGGGCTTCCATCTTTATGTTTTTCATGGGTCACTTCTGGGTTTTCAGCATTCCTTATTTCACCTTGAAGTATGACCTGATCTTGTCAGTTTTCTCATCTTCTGTTTGCTGTTTGTTTTAATCCTTCTTCTGGATTTCTAAGGATCAGTTTTTCAGACTTGTTCTAATGTAAGGCTTTCTGTTATCTGAGAGCTCGATCCTTGCTTTGTTTCATTCACATGTGCTGTCAAGAGTAGAACTCAAATTACACAGTCCTTTTTTTTTTTCCTCTTTCTTTCTGATGAAATAACAGTGGGTAGGGATGTAGCAAACTGACTAAGCTAGTGATGGTAAATAGCGATTTTATTTATTTATTTTTGCTTTGCAGGGTGTGCTGCTTGTTCGAAACTGATCAATCACATCATCTTCATTTATGTTCGTTACAGCCCCCTCCCTGGGGCCAGGCTGGATGGGGCTGTGAGCAACCTGGTGTAGAGGGAGGTGACCCTGCCGATAGCAGGGAGTTGGAACTAGATGTCTTAAAGTTTCCTTCCAACCCAAACCATCCTATGATTCTATGATTTTCGATACTTTCTGCTATTTTTTATGTTAGCTGGGCTCTCAAGTATGGCAACATTATTGCTGCTATTTGAGGCAAGGCATCTGTCATGGTGTGTTTAGAGTCTGATTTCCCCAAGCCAGAACAATTCTTGCTTTCATACTCTACCTGCGTAGCTGTTGCTTCTTCTACAAACTAAAAATACTGCAGTTAAATAAAGCCGCAGTGAGGTTATACAACTCTTGGAAAGTCTGTGGTTTCTGAGAGCAGGAACTCACCAGTAGCTGTACCTGGTGTTGTCTGGGCAATACTTTGGCAGAGCTTTTAGTATTAAGAATTTGCAAAACTAGACTGAATTTCCTTTCCTTTCTGGTCAGCCATAACTTTCTGTGCTGGGAAGCTGTGTACAACCTTTATGCTGAGTTCCTGCTCCTGTGCCTTGCATAGGGGCTGCCTTGGGCTCTGGGCTCCTCCCGGCCTTGGTGCTGGCTGCTGAATTCTGGTATTATGAAATATTCCCTGAGCAGGAGAGCGAGGGAGCCTCAGCATTCATTTTTGGAAGGAGCAGACTTTACAGAGCAATCCAAAGAAATGATTTTCCTTCTCTCATTGAAACCTTACTCTGAAAACGTCGTTTTGGAGGCATTTTAACGAGCACTGAAACCCACAGTACAGTTCTGAGACGAGAATATGTGTGTGTGGCTTTGCAGAAACACAGTTCTGGGGATGAAGTTTCATGAGCCTAGCAGCTCCCTGCTCCTCCCACCCCTCTTCCTTCCTGTTCCCAGCCATATGCCTACACTGATTATTGTGGGGTGGCTCTGTCCACTCTTTGAACTGCCCTGTTAGCTGTGTTTGATCTAACCACAGCATAAACATGCATTTTCCCACTGCACCTTAAAAGCTTTCAAATAGAATTCTGAGTGGTATTTATTTGTTACTTAAAATGCTAGAATGGATGTTCTTTTTCTTTGTGCTTGTGGCTCCTTCCCCAAGCTATTTTAAAAAGTTGCTTGTCTAAAGGAAGCGCTGTGCCTTTAGCGGGGGAACACCAAAAGCTACTGCAGTGTGTCTGGGCTCTACTGGTCTGCGTACGGCAAGCAGAACTCGTCTTCCCCTGAAACTGCAGATCCCTTCCTTGTGCATCAGACTGTAAAGATGCTATATGAGCATCTTAAAGAGAGCAGGAGATGTTGTTTTTTGGAGATGCAGTATTCATGGTGACGGTGTGTCTCTTCTGTGCTTGGAGTGAATTAAGAAGAACAGGGAAGAAGTACTTGGGAGGAAGGAGATGCAGGAGATGCTCAGGCCAGTACCTACAGGTTAGTGGCTTTGGGAAGCTTTCTGAAACTCAGACTGAGTACTTTAAAAAAATTTACTAGAGAGTAGTATGTGCTGTTAACCTGATGACTTTGGCTTGTGATCATGAGCAAATAGCTGCTTTTCTCCTAGCTTTGCAACTCAGGGTTTGCTTTGGCACAGAGGAGATGAGGGTCTTGTTGGCGTTGCCTATGGCTGGGCATGTTTCCAGCAACAGTCTGATTCCTCCCCCTTTCTGGCACTGCCCCATCATGCCATCAGTGCTTATGTGGCCACAAACTCCATCTTCTTTCACATCTTAACAAAACTTCTGGTCTCTATAGAATAGTTGGAATCTGAGGTTTAGACTCAAAGGTTATACCTCAGTGGCAAAGTCCGTGTTCCAGTTAATTGTTAACAGGGTGCTCCTGTCTAGAGCTGTAGGGTTTGGTAGCTGGGCACTGCCTGGAGCATGTCAGCTGTTCAAGTGCTGTTCCTCATGTCCCACAGCACTGACGTTTGATTTAATAGCTGTTACATGAAAGACCCTTATCCTCAAATCTGCTGCTAAAACTTACTGGGGAGTGTTTGCTCACAAATATGACTTGATATTTTCTCCAGATTTAATTACAGCATCTACTTGATTCATTCTGTTTGGTGTGCTCTAATTAATGGAGAGGGAAGAAAGCAAACTTGTTTTGATCTTCAATCAGAAGACCTAACACTACTTGTTTTTTCATGGAAACCCCAGTATTGTGTTCTGTTCCTTTGAATCCTCTTAATAGATTCTGCATTGAATGCTGTAATTTCAGGTTATAAAACAAAATATTGTTTGAAAAATAAGTTGTTTTTAAACTGAAAGGATTGTTACATTTATTGAATATATAAGTAATGAAATTTCACTACTGAGGTTGAAGCTCTGAAGACTTCCTTGCAAGCTGCTCAGGCAATCTTCAGGTACTCAAGCAGGTACTCCTAAGGAATTGCTTTTGCTTTACGGGTCAGTGCAGCTTTAATTCTCTCTTTTTGTATTACTCAGCTGTTCCTGGTTTTATCCAGATACACAAGGCAATTCTGCTGTTTCTGTACTTCCCTGTGAATCGTGCTGCTTTGGTGCAGAACTGTAGTAATTGCTAGCCTAGCTGGGGCAGGAAATGCCAGTCTGTTTCTGCCAAACCCAAATTTGGTTCTTACTTTGTAGAGATGTAAAAGGAGCATGTGCTGAGGCTTCTGTATGAGCAGGTCTTGCAAAATACCTGACTGTAACTGAAGATTAGCGCTACCTTCTATGTTTTATAGTGGGTGATATGTGATAGATCACATGCAGACCAGTTTAATGGAAACTTGGTCTATCTTACTGCTGAGAATCTACTACTCTCTCTGCCTGAAATTGATACCAATTGCCCAATTCAAGTAAGAAGTTTCTTATTCATCAGTGTCTTGGAACATGGTTTGTACTTCCTCCCCTTTCCCAATTTTTATTCAAGTAACATTCCTTGACTTCCCACTTCCACATTGGCTGACCGAGCACTTGGAGTTGCCAATCATCCTAGCACCTCTACTTCTGCCTGCCTTCCACCAAAGCCTTTCCTTTATCTGTGTCTGCAAGATTTTCTCTTCTGCCTGAAAGAAGCACCTCTCTTTGGTTTGGTTTATGCACCAATCATCTCTGTTGTACCAGGTTGGGGCAGCAGTGTGTGTTGAAATACTGTGTTCTGGGGAATAGCATCTCCCTTCCTGCTGCCAGCTAAATGGGAGTGCTGAGAGGGCTGGAACCAGCACTGCTTGCTCTCCTGCCTTGCCTCAGTTGCCTGCCTGCATTATCCAACGAATTTCTCCTCTTTTGGAGGTGGGGTCTGAGATAAATAGGTTAATCTGTGCAGTACTCTTTGGGATCGCCCATGCTCACTTACCAATTCCACTGGTGGTTGTTTGGTGTTTGTTTGTTTGTTTTGCATGGAGTGAGGAGTATATTTGTTTAAAAGCCTTTGCTCTCCTGACATGCATTTGAAATCATCAGCCCCAACATTTCAGAGTCCAGAAGGGGCAGAAGTTTCCCAAGTTCCTTTTCCATAGGTAAGAACCAAGGAGGGTCAAAACCAAGACAAATTAAAAAGGCTCTTCCAGACTACTTTGAAAAAAAACTTGATCAGTTGCCCCAAATTGGGCAATTACTGCATTAGGGAGAGAGGAATGACAATATTCTTGATCCCAGTGCTGGGTATTAACATTGAAACTTCAGGATAGTTCAAGTGCCACAGAGTGTGGGAGATAACACAGCTGCAAAATGATTAGGAGTAGTAAGAGAAAATAGGTAAATCAAACTTTAACAAAGTCTCGAATGTGAATTTATTTATTTATGTACTGCTTCTTTTGAAGTTATGGGGTTTCTTTGTGTGCTGTAAGCTGCAATATAACCAGATATGTCTTCTGAAGGAAAAAAAAAAAAACCTGCTGCTCTTAGGAAATCAGAACATGCAAATATTTCTGAGCCTGAACAAATGCTTCCGAAAATTCCTTTGGAGGACTTGGAAAACAGTCCGATAAGCTCATGTGGCAATCTGTTCTACAGTACTTATTAGGTTGGCAGAAATCATTGGTTTATATGCTGATAAAATATCTCTTCCATGACTGCTACAACTCAACAAGTCTAAGAACATAATAATTCAGTTCTGCAACCTTTTCAGAAGGTTTCCTAAATAATTGATGTTTCTGCCTAAGGAGCTAAAAGAGACTGTAATGGAACCACTTCAGTTGTGGAGGAGCTTTTTAAGTCATGAAGCCTCCTTTAAATCTAAGCTTGAATTTTGTTTTGGCTAAGAGTGGCATTTATTTCATTGCAGGTTTGCTCTAGTTCCAGGGCTTCTGTGAGAAATTTGTGAAAGTTGTGAAATGTTCTTGCACAAACACACTGCTGAGCATCGCAATTTACCACAAGTGCTGTTAGCCATCGGTGTTTGCCTCTGTTGGGCGGTGAGGTCGAGATGGACCGCTGCCTAACTTGAATCGCTGGCTGTTAATCTACAAACATAAAAGGAAGCTTCTGATTGCCAGGTGTTTTTTCAACAAAGCTGTTGGAGGCGATGAACAGATCAGTGAAAGCTGTACTCTCGTCTGTGTAAAGGCTTCAGAATTCTTCAGCACCAGGATACCCACACTTGTGCTGTCCTGAACACGCAGCAGTTGCTGTGCTTCACTTCTTTGAAATTGGACTTTGGGGATGAAAAAGTTCACACAGCTGCCATTTGGCTTTTGTTTTGGTCTATCTACTTGATATGTAAAAGATGAGGAAGGAATTCAACTTGAAGATTAAGGAGTAGGTGTGCCTAGGAGGGAACAAACTGTATGATCTGCCCTCTGAACTGATGATAGGTGTTGGGTCCCGATCTGCTGGCTGGCTAATGCATGTGGTGGGTGCTCTGTAGCACATAAACTCTTGCTCACAGTTCAGGGTGAAAGCAGTGGTTGATTCCTGGGCTTGCTGTGAACTTAATTTTAATGTTTTTGTTTGTATTGCGCTGTTGTGTTTAGCCTTGAGGTAGGGAAATTCCCTTAAACTTAGATGAAATTCAAAGATAATGCAAATAGTTAATTTTTGTTTTCACTGAGGTTCTTGCCCTTCGTCTAGCCTGGAGGGTGACTTAGCTGAAAGGGAATTGCTTTTCCGCAATATGGCCAGGTTTTTGAAAGCTTGTTTCCAGCCTAAAAATAACCTAGCTCCCAGGCATTTCAAGTGAAACAAGACCATGTATAAAATTCAATTAAAGTGTAAACTCTACTTCTATTTTTATGTCATACTTTTGTATATGTTTCAGAAAACTCATTTATCCACTCCTGGCTAACTAGCTAACTGATGGGTCTGCCTTAAGAATATATTTCATGAATTTGTGTGAGGCTGGGGAAAAGCAAGAGAGCACACTCCTGTGCAGGGCAGGACTGAGCTGCAGTTTCTCAAGAGCTGCAGCAGGGAGGTCTGCTCTGGTTCAGATAGATGCCTTCCCCAGCACGCGGTGGGAGGAGAGCAGAGCTAACTGCTTGCCAGGAATGATAAGGCCTCCAGGTGCTGAGCACAGAAATCATGTTCTGAGAATCACAGCCCTGCTTTCCCAGGAGTTGAGTGAGCAAGGAGGTGCTTCTGTCGTCGGTACAGTTGGGAGCTTCTTGCCTCCAGCAGCTGTATGACATGCAACTAATCAGGCAATGTCTCTTCCGTTGTTACTGGTGTTTTGGCTTATTGCACTTGCTTCTGTTTTCGAAACATAATTTGTCAGCACAGACAGACTACTTCACTCTGAAAATATAAAAATCTTATCACAAGTGCTTGTTGTGTTGTAATAAACACACAACTCATGTAGCTTTCCTTTATAACAAGAGCTGCATGTCATGATGTTCGTTCAATAGCCTGCCAAGCAGTAAAGATATCTTCTGAACAGATATATGCAAAATGGGCAGATAGAATGGCAATAATATAGCTCTCATGAAATTCAGGCTGTTGTCTTCTACGTATTTGAGCTTTTGACAACAACTGACAAGGCTGCTTGGCTACAATGGAGTATGCAGTAAGATTGCTCTGATCTCAGATTAAGGTATTTGTCTCAAAGTTCAAAACATAAGAAGCAAAGTCCATAAATAAACTGTGAGCACAATGAACTTCTTAATAGTGGAGACAGCTAGCAAGGAACTGAGTGAATCCCATAGGACTGGGCAGTCTCTACCATAACTATGCAGTCAACTAAGTGAGTAAAATTTCCAAAGCATAGCTTGTAAATAAGACTGATTTGTTTGTTTTATGATTTCATAAAATAAACAAGGAAACTAAAGGCTCTGGAGGCTACTTAAGACTCTGCAGATGGGTTAATGGCTACTGCTTAATTGTTTAAAGTGTATGTAAGTGGATACGTGGCAGCCACAAAAATAATGTTTAAGAGAGAAACTCATCATTATGTATGTGCTGAATTTCTTTATTGGTATAGCTGTTTCCTAAAGGCCTTTTTTCCTCTCTTCCTAAAGACATTTTTCATCTTCTGTCTACCATAACCTTTAAATGGTGAGTTAGGTCTTCACTATTTATTTGGCTGGCAGAGGAACAGCCATCGCACTGGAGATCATAGGAAGTTGTAGCTTCTCTTTGGGATGCTTTATGAATGAATTTGACCACTTCCTTTTGTTGAGGGAGGAGAAATGACATTCTGCCTTTGGAGGACGTCTTATGTAGGGAACTTCCTGAAGAGCCTGTCTTGCCTTTTCCCTTTTTATGGTCAAGTCTTATCCAATTAAGATAAAGCAGAAGTGTGCACTTGTTTGGATAGATATGCTGTGTGATGTCCTGTAGCCAAGAACAAAAAGAAACAGCAGCATATTATGATCTTGTTGAAGAGTTGAAGATAATGTCAATTCTGTGCCTGTTCCCCCCCACCTCTGTGGTCCTTCAGGCTTGGTCTGGTGTCTTCTGCCTCAACAAGGATTCCTATGAAAATGTCATTTCATTTTAGGAAGTCTCTGCTTTGGCTCTAGATGATGGGGACCATGGGTTTCTCTGAAAATGGGTATTCTGTTAAGATATTCCCTTCCTTATGGATATCCTCTAAAATTTTATTCCGGAGTTAATGTGAATCTCAGTGACTTTTAAGCTCTAGTTATTCATCCTCACCAGCACTCCTTTCAGGTGGTGGACTGGGAGCTGGAATATAGGGGCAAACCCCCATGTCCCAGCTTTCTTCTGAGCATCAGCTCTGCATTTCTGACCCTGAGTTGAGTCATTTGTGTGTTTAACGTGCAAGGAAGCAGTGGAATTATTTTTGTGGTCACTGGTTTGAAATGAGTCAGTTCAGGGACAAACAAGTTGTGGGGCAGGGACAGAATGCTTGTGCAGCCAGGAAGGGGAGTTGGGAATCTAGCAGCTGGCAGCAGTTGAGGTCGCTGCAGGGCCACTGACCGGCCCTAGGGACTCCTGCAAGGTCACACAGGCTTCTGCCAGCAAGAAACTGAAACCATGTCAGGATGGACTGCTGGTCGGTCATTTGCAATAGCTGGTAGAAAATGACTTAGGATTTTTTTTTTTCCCACTTGAATGTGTTGCAGGTACTGATGGATGAATTAATAGATGTTGTCTAGTGTATGCCGAAATCCAAATGTAAGAGCTGATCATGTAAGTCTCTATAAGCTGTGTGTGTTTGATGAAGAATGCATAGTCAACTCCAGATAACTTTCCCATGGAAGTGTGGTTGTTGGATGGACAGCAATCTGTCAAACAAGGGCCACTACCCCAGACTAGCACAGATATTGGTTTGTTTGCTAGAGTGGTAAAAATTGGGTCCACACACAATTGCCTGATAACTCATGCAGCACACACTTTATCAGTTGCCTAATAAACCTTTTTTATTAGTAGTAAGTAATATGTAGTATAATGTAGTAAGTAATAACATTTATTTACTAACCCTGAAGACAAAAGTGTCTTAACAGATACCACCCCCTGAGCTGTGTTCCTTATGATGATCACAGTGCTGAACGTGTCTGAGGGCAGAACTTAAGTAATGTGGTTTGGAATTTATTTCTGTGCCATACTTTTGTTTGTGAAGGAATACTCTAGGAAATTTGAGGGAAGAGTTTAGAGCTCTGTGCTGGCTATGAAGTTGTCTGCTTCTCTCTTGTTTTATGCCTCCTTTAGAAAATAGCTGGCCAAATAACAGTTCTGGACATGAACATATGTAGTAAATGCATGTGCTTCTTAACACAACAGTCAGTTCAGTTTGAAGGACTTTCTCTAGCTCTATCAAATTTTGTCAGGGTACCATTTGACTTGAGGTTTCTGTATGTATTTTAATGTTAGTTATGGAAACCGAAGAAGTCTTGTTTGAGCTTTAAAAAAAAAAAAAGGCAATGTTGGAGAAGCCTGTCTTCAGCAATCTAATCTATCGTTCGTCTAGGAACAAATGTATCATGTGTGGATTTTTATGTAGGAGGATTTTTAGCCTGTAATGGTTGGGTGTTAGCCACAAAGTTCATGTGACATGACAAATGTGGAACATCTGTGTACTGATGCACACCACTGTTCTAAAAGTCAATTCCACTACCACATGTATTGAATTAAATACAAGAATTTAGGACAAAAATAGTTGGAAGAATACATTCTGTCAAATACAATGGCAGGGATCTGTTGTTCATGCCATCAGAATTCACTCTGCACTTTTCCACACACTTTTTGCTTAGAGATGTATTGGATGCGTGCAGTGTGTTACCTGTGCCCTCTTCGGACAGAGGAGAAGCTCTGTGCTTTCCTGATCATGGTGTTTGATGAACAGAAATGGTAGCTTAGCATAAGGAATTTCTTGATAATGTTCCTTCTCTGAGTGATGTGTATGAAGGAAGTAGTTGACCAAGTTTGCACGCTTTAGAATTAGAAGTGAAATCTGAGTGGCTTAGACTAGTATCTCTCATATTAAAACAGCGTCTTGTAAGTAATTCAGCATAAAACAACCTTACTTACTGGCCAGTATCCTTGGAAATCCTTAATGCTGCTATTTTGACTCAATGCTACATTTAGGTATGAGTTCTGGATTATAGAAGAGCTATGGCATGGAAAAGAAAAGCAATTCTTGTAGGTTAGATTTGCTTTTTTGCAGTTCTGGACCAGTAGGCAGGAATTCCATTTCTTCTAGAATGCTTAGTAGATTGCATAAAGGCTGCCATGCTTCATTACGATTTGTATATTTGGTGTTATGTCTTAGGTCTGCAGGGTTTAGACTGCAGGATACAGCGAGTCCAAAAAGCTTGGGACTGCTTTGGGATGTTGGTGGCCAGTTTATTAACATGGAATTCATTACTGGAAGCAGCAAGAAGCTCCATGTTATGTGGGATGCAAGTGTGGTAGATGCCAACAGTTGTCTTCATCATGACTTGCATGTATTTCAGAAGTGGCCCTTAGCATTACATGTTTAGGCTTAAACATAACTTGGTCACTTTGGGAATGTCACTTAACTCAGAAATGGTTTCTGAATGACTCACTGCTCTTACAGGACTTTGAGACAAACTGAATGTCTCTGGGATGTGCTGTCCAAAGTCGTCTGGAGTGGTGCTTAGGTAACGGTATTAAAGCCCTAAATAATTTGAGCTTCCATTTTAATTGTGTTCAGCAACACTGTCTTAGAATTTGCTCCACATCCTCTAGGTAGACTTTATAATAAAACTGTACTCAGCTCATAATGAAGTGCAAACTATTAATGGATATTTAGATTTTGAGTTGGCACTTTGGAAACCAGCTTAACATCTTTTTCAAAAGCTGTTGGTCAAAACTAGGCAGCTGCTATCCCTATCCCATCTGCCTGCCCTACTACATGGGGTGTGAGGACTTCTAGGGGTTTGTGCATCCTGTTTGAGGGAGTTCCCTTTGCTTCCAGCAGACTTGTTCCAAGTGCTGGCTGCAGTCAGGCCCGTTTCCGTGTGCCCTCTGATGGTCTGGTGCAGAACCTGGGCCGATCTGTGTCTGTCAGGTACAGTTTTCCCAAACCAGGTGTTTCTATCTCAGATGCCTTTTTAACTGAGCTTTATAAAACTCTATTTAGGAAACAATTCTATACATCCAGAGTACTTAGAAGTTAAATTAAGCTGGGATTCAGAGTCCCTACATGCAGCTTTGATGTAAAGTACAGTATGTAAATGCAGCAATAGTTTTGTATCCACTGAAGAGCTTAAGTTTCATAACTTCTTTTACCTTTATTTACCTATTGAGAATGATGTATTTTGTGGGACCATCTGACTAAAGTATGTTTTACTGCATGGAAATGTCTTTTAGACTATTGGGAAAATAACATGATAGTATTTTCTAAGGCTTTGCAAAGACTCTCGATGTCTTGAGTCTTTATTACACTAGAGGTCAGTGTATGACGGGAGCTTGTGATGTGGTGTAGAGTTTCTTGCAGAATCCTATTTCATCAAATTTGAAACCAGATTCTAAGAGAAACCGTAGCCTGCTACTTTGGAAAAAAAAAACACCTTCATGCTAATATGTCTTATGACTTTCTTGGCTAAAGGGCTTTTTGAGCTTCCTGCTTTTAATTCTCCTTGCTTGAAGAGTATTTGGCACGTATCAATAATAGTGCTTTAATGTGGTAAGGATGAATGTACGCACTCGATTGTTCCAACATGCACCTCAAACATTCACACTGTGTTGCAATAACAGGATTTTTGTTTCAGATGTATTTCTCTATTTCTAGGAGTCATCTTTATCTCACACTCTGTATAAACTTCTTACTGATGTGGTGAGAGAATTGTGTCTGCACCTATTATGCTTTGTGTAGCTCTCCAGGGTGCCAGATGATACCTTTCAGGTGGATGGTTTCACTTCAGGGCGTTGAGGGAAGCAGTCATGCATGTTTCTCCCATGAGACTTGCAGAGGTTGGCTCCTTAGCAGGTCGTCCTCAGTACTCAGAAGAGTCCTCAGAAGAAAAGTGATCACTTTTTAACATCTGGAATGTGCAAAAGCAGATTATTTCTGAAAACGTCATGGGGCAGGGGGACTGAAACAGATGGGCAAACCACAACAGTGCTATCTGAGGTCAAATGAAAATTAGCTAAAGGAGAGTCCTGCTGATTGGAGATGATTTATATACGAAAAAAAATTAATTTGTGCTCCAGTGACTTACTGCATTGTTCTTGCTGTTTTGTGTGGATACAAGTCCATTTTGCCTCTTGAAATGAGAAGAAATTTTCAGTGTAGTAACCAAAACTCTTTTGACTTGCTGCATTAAATGTTTGAAAGCAACCCACGCTGTTCTGTATGACTTTACTTAATGCTTGGCTCCCTTTCCTATTTGGAAAGGACACATGAAGTAATTTTGAGGCACAGCTCTCTCTTGTAGTCTTGTTGATTGGAATGTAGTGCAAGAATGATAGAAACACAGTTGTTGGGGATAGGCCACACAATCATCCCTCAGGGTCTCTTTCATACTACATACCCTGGTGAGCTTCTAAATTTTTATGAAGATAGAAGCAAGCTGAATGTTTACTTTAAAAATTCTTGCTTTAATCAGCTAGTTGCATACAAAAGCAAAACACAAAACACTAAATACCTGTAAATAGATGGAGTGAATGCACAACGAAATCATATCCGATAGAAAGAGATGATTGAAGCAAACTAAATCAGCTAGCAAAACCTATTTCCTACTGCCAGGTACGTATCTCCTTTCTAGACATAACACTTCAGTGATGTTTTTATTATAGAAAACTTAATACTGAAGGTTGGCTCATAAAACAGGTGGTGATTCAAGTCACCTTTCTTCAACTTGCTAGAATCATTTCTTATAAAACATATACAGAACGTACCGAAAAACAAAAAATGCCATTTTAACACGTGGAACATGCACCTTAAAATGAATGTCAGGGATCTGGGTGCTATATTTGTAAGGTGATCCTAGCTTCCTGATAGGCTTGCAGACTTCTGCTTCAGATAGTCAGCTGATATTTTTTACCTTAATTTCTTAAAGTGAAATCAAGTCTCTCTGCATGTAGGAACTGCAGAACTACAGGACTCTTTAAAAAAGTAGCTAATCTGTTACATAGCCACCCTGTATACAACCCAGTTTGGTGCAGACTCTCACAAAGCAGCTACAGCTCTGTCTGCTGTGCACTAGTGACAGTCTTTCCTGGTTTGATTTTCAAGTGACAAATCAGTGCAGACAGCGATGAACTGATGTTCCACATCCAAGACCATCTTTGTCTAGAAAAACTGGAAGTTTTACTCTCTTTTACAGTCAAAAATGATGCATCTGTGTGGCTGAGTGGAAGCAGTTACCCCTAGCCATTCTTTCTGAATCATAATAACAAGCAGCCAAATAGTATTTTGGTGTTTGTCTACCTTTTATAACATACTATGTGATCCTGGGAGCCATCCATTATGTAGCAAAGCGGAATCCATCAAAAAGGCAAAATTAGTATTTGGGGTGTCTTTTCCTGCTTTTGTTCTAAGCTCTCACAATGTGTGAGTTGTCAGATAAATGGTTCAAGTGACCTGCCAGACACTTCTCAGACAAACTGGAGAGAATACAAAAAAATTGCAGCCAAGGTCAGCCTTTAAAAGGTTGAAATTGAATTGCTAGCTCTCACATGTTGATTGCAATTGCAAATGTATCACTGATAGGTGCTCTGTATTTCTTGGGCCTTGTGTTTGTCTCATCATACATTTGTGCCAAAACTTCTTGTAAGAACGTCTGTAGCTAAGAAGAATGCATAGAATATAGTAACATGGGCAAATATCCAAAAACCAGCCAACCAATAAAACCACCAGCAAACAAATCCGCCAAGATCCTACACACCAGATACTCAGAGCTCTTTTGCAAGGACTGACTTTGACAGGTTTCAAAGTTACAAGCCTTCAAAGCTGCAGTGCTGCCATTTTCTCTGTTTCGTTTCAATATAACAAACAAATGTAGCATTTTCCAAATCAAAAGAAATAATGAAATGTGCCTTGGGAACAGTGGCAGTGCACGCTAGCTTCAGTGCACTGGATGCTGTCTCTTCCCACCTCACGGTGACTTCCAGGAAACCCGTGAAGTAGTTGACCAAACCTATGGCTGCACTTCAGATTCCTGGCTTTTCTGTTTAAGAACAGAAAGCCTCTATCATTCATTCACTTCAAACGAGTGTTCCTTGGAAAGTTGGAAGTGGGAATAGCATGGTTTGCCATATTCGAGGAAATTTGGAGTAGTTTATTCTAAAATAAGAGTGTGAATGTGAGCTTATGGAGAAAAAGGGAGTTAATTAGGATGTGTTAACAGCTGCATAACATTTGGAGCAAGCTGAATTGCTCCCTTTCCTGTTCCTATGGACCCTGAAGTAGCCTATACTGGGGCTCTTGTTTGCTTTCAAAAATGAGAATTTTTTTGAACTCACGCAAAATTTCTGCCTTGTCTGTCTTTCTGCCTTTTCAGTGAATTATTTTGCTTTGACCTCTTCTGTAGATGCTGTTATTAGTGTCTGACATGTTCAGCAGCTGCAGTGGACGCAGAGCAGTGATCTGATTGCTCTGAGCAGTTGTTGCTCTGGTTGCTTGGAGTATCATAGCTTCATTTTATACCTCCTACTTGATTAAAAGAGAAAGTTTAATGAAGTGACTTTGGAAGTGAAGGACTTGAGCAGTGTATTTGCTAGCTAAGAATAGCATGCAGATGAGCTGAGCCTCACCCTACAGGAGTAAAAATATGGGTTTTTTGATCCTTTGTTACAGGAAGGGAGACAACAGTCTGTTCAGTGCAGGTGCTGTGTCACGGAGGTCAGGTGTTTGTGTTTTAGGGCTCTTCTCTTTGGGAAGGAACTGCCACTTTAGTGGTAGAAAATAGAGTAGCAAGTGTGGAACAGTTGATTGTTGTGGGTTTTTAATGAGTTCAAGGGTTGGCATCCTTAAGGACAGGTCAGTGCCAGGATAGTTCAACTAGTTCAAAACAACCTAGATTGGATGCTGCATCAACACAAATCTCCACATGGGCAAAGTCACCAGGCAGAACAGCAGTTTGCATTACAGGCAGAGCTGGAGATGGTTTATATTTGTCAAAGCAAACACAAGCAGATGTGGTTGAAGATGTGGGGACCAGGAGGCAGGCTCTGTGGTGAGCACTGTGGGCAGGCCAGGACTGCTTAGTGGGTTGGTGCAGAGGCTGCCAGTCTGTATCCCGGTCACCATGGCTCTGGGAAGAGAACTGGCTGTTCCAGCTGTGTACGTTAATGTTAAAATTGAAGACTGTGAGGATAACAGTCTTGTGGTAGACGGTGCAATCTTCATGTTGTTTACAGTGCTGCTTGACCTTACTGAAAGATGTAACGGACTGCTTTCTGTGAGGTGGTGAAGTAAAAGCTCCGTTTCTGGAGAAATTTTTGGTTCAAGAATGTGCCTTGTGTCAAAGGCTCTGACTTTAACTGAGGGGTCAGGTTCCTCAGGGTTCCTGGTAATCATGCAAAACCTCTCTTTCCATATGAACATAACTGCAGTATGTCAGTAGATAAACTTCAAAAAGTGCTGTTGCTCGTGATGATGATCTTACCATACAAATGAATGAGGTAACAATATAAACTATTCTCATTCCTGTATTCAGCCCTTTGTGCAACTGCCTTGAGTTGTTTTCATACCCTGGGATGTACGTCTGGGGGTTCTTACCCATACTTTGTGTTTATTTCTTGTAGAAGGAGGACTGTCTTGGTCATGGTGATACAGATCTACCTGGAGACTAAGGCCTGGATGACTGGGATTTAAGGTATGTCTGTGCTGAAAAAAGTGTGCAGATTTGAACCATGACCTGTGGCTTTTTTGTTGGTGGTGGTAATGGTGATTGTTTTTTTTAGTTTTTTTTTAATTTTCCTAGAGTTTGTACCAAACATTTAAAGAAGAATCCACATATGCCTCCTAATACTTGTGTAAGGTATAGCATAAATAAAATGCAGTTCAGACTCCTGAGTGGCCTTCATGACTTTCAGGAAGGACAAATGGTATTTAAATACCTTGTAAATGCTGTTGCTACTTTAAGGTGAAATGTAATTCAATGTAAAAGTGACAATAGGTGTTCCCAAAACTTCACCTAAATGAATAAGCAGCAGGCAGATGAGATGCAACCTTTCTTCCAGCCTTCTTGTCATTGACTTTTCCAATTGTGTGTTAAAGTAATGTCAACCATTCTAATGGCATTTATATAAAATCTAACATTTTAGTCACAGATCTGTAGTCTGCCCTTTATGTTGTACACTATAGGGAACCTGCCTTAGCAGGGGGTGTGGAGTTGATGATCACTGGAGGTCCCTTCCAAGCCCTACAGTTTTGAGATACATTTGCAACTTAATTCAGTTATTTTGGCTTTTGGCTACTAAGTTGCTTGAATCTAGTCCTGCCAAGTGGAGTTTTATGGTTTTATGTTGTTTTCTTGAATATAAATAACTTTCTAGATTCTTCTGTAATGAGTGAGGTGTGGTACAAGTTCTCCAGCGATCCCAGAGCAGGCTGCAGCTGTGTGACTTGAGTATGTGGTGTTCAGGCATTAATGATCTGCTCTATGAAAGTGACTAACAGAGTACTTTGTTGCCAGCTTCGTTTAGTTGTGCTCAGCACTATGCTTTGGTGTCATCCCTGCTTTGCAATACTGAGGAACTGATTCTTTTTTGAAAGCTAAAATTATAAATAGGCCCATGGTTCTCTGTGCTGTCATTGTTTGAAAACAAACTGTGGGGTGAGAGAATCTTTCTCCACCTTCATCTGTCATTCCCCTTTACTGAAGAGAAATGAGTTTTTCACTTGTAGCACTAAATCTATCTGTAATAGAGGACAGACGTTCTGGGAACTCAGATAAAAACCAGCAGAGAAAATGCCTTTTGTTTGCAAAACACTCTGGAAGTATAAAGCTATTGATATGTATCATTTTAAAAAACATTTCAACTCTCTGTTATTTGAAAGCTTAAAGTGATATTTAATCCAGCCAGATCTTTCCTATGTGTTACGGTTGTTTTTCCTGTAGAAAATTGGTAAGCATTTTCCCACACAAACAAAGAACAAATGGGGCCTTTTATGTATGTGTATCAGGTCCTGCCACTTCCATAAAGGCAGCTCCTGCAACTGGTGTAGAGCATGGAATTAGATTTGCTCTTTGCAAATTACATAGTTACTGTGAGTAGAGAGACACAATTTCTTGGAGATGATCAGCAAGATGTCACTATTTTATATCAGAAAAATAATGGATAGAAAATCCTTTCATGATTCTTAAGCTTCCTAAAACAAGTGATGTGTAATTCTGGCTATAATGGCTGGTAAGAGTGGTCCTGCTATTTCTCTCACAACAGGTAGCCTCTGTTTTTTCTAAAAAATACTGGGTACTGTTTTAGATGTTGCTCCGAAATTATGAGAGAACTCTTTTCTTGCAACTTGCCATAGCTTCTGAAGGCAGTGAGAACATGCTGTAAAGAGTGGAAGTTTGAATAAAGGCTGGAATAGAGGAGGTCTGAGGACAGTGAGTACACTCATATGCGCCGTAGAGCTTGACAAGTTGGAAAGACTTGCAATAGAAAAGTGAAACTTGACCACGATTCCCAAAAGATTAGATATGCATGGTCATGAAAAATGAATTGAATCTTGACAATGCTGAATACAGTTAATTGTGTAAAACTTCCTCAGAAAATATTTAGTACAAGCATATTCACTTCACATGTCTTAACTGTGCTTTCTGAAAGTAAGCAGAAGTAAGCTGTTTAAGCAATAATACCAGGCAGTATTTCACAATTTCTTACTGGTGGAAAACTTTTTTTTAAGAATATTTTGTCTGAACTTTTGTGTTTTACTGCTGTAGAACAGTAGTACTGGGCTTTTTGCAAAAAACTAAGCATACAGAAAACCTAATCCTCTTGAGAGTGGTTTGTTGAAATGTGTGCATTTGGTGTGGTACCTGTTGTGAGTATTTTCATGCTCGCTTTGCCAGAAGATGCCTGTGTTAGCACTGGGTTATCCTGGTGTCTAGGTACAGAGTGTGGGGGCTCTCACTATTTGCTTTGTATTTTGTGGTTAAGAACCAGTCTTTGGTTATTTTCTCCATAGAGTTTCTCTCAGGCCTTTGGGCTTGCAGTGTTTGAAGTGCAATACTCAAAATTTTTGGATTTTTTTTTTTTTTTTTTTGGGGGGGGGGGGGGGGGGTTTGTCCAGATCATTGTGATGTTTTAACAGGAATGATTGCTGCCCTATGTCATTTGCTGTTGATTATGATCAACAAAAGAACAATTTGAGAGCTGTAAACTTGGGATGGAATGACTGGTTCACTAATCTGGCTTTCCTTCTGAGAACAGAAACGTAGAAAGTTTTTGAGGAGCAATCTGTCTACCTGAGAAATTCAGTGAATAGAGATCAAGAAGCAAAGGTTTTGGGTTTGCTTTCTACGATCTGAATTACCCATGCCTCTTTCCAAAACTTTTCCTGTGGTGTCCCACTGAAAACATCAGAAATCTTTGTGTTTAGGAATATTTTGTTTCCCCCAGACTGTGATGACTCAAGGCTGTTGTTGTGGAGCTATGCAAAGCAAGGGAAGGTAAAGAAATCTGAGAAGTGATGACTCAATTATCATGCTTTTGCTTATTCCTTTGAATTGTGGATTCTAAATTCACTATTGCTTTGCAAACGTTAGTGTGTGAGATTTGCAACTGATACCTTTTCTAAAAACAGGAGGGGAGGAGAGGGAGCTCTGTTTATTTCAACAAGCACAAGCAATACTTCCAAAATACACTTGTGCTTGTATCACAGTTATGAATCTTAGGTTATCTAGTGGTGACTAACGTGGTGAAATGGCAGCCTAATATGTCCATGCTTTTTTTGGAAAAGGTAGTTCTTATCAAAAGATGAAGAACACCAGTGTTTCATTCAGTGTTTGTTGAATCTCTAAGCACAGATACCATGTCTGTCAACACCTCACACTGTGAGATGCAGGAACTTGCCTTTCACAGCTGCACAGTAAGTTCTTGAGGATTGCGTGAGACAAATGTCCTCCACTTTCCTTCATGTGCATGTTTTTTAGTCTCTCTTATTGTATGACCATAGTTAACAAAAGATGTAGATGTCTCTTAATCAGATAGAATTGTCCTTATGTTGTGATATGGTTTGTTTTTTTAACACTGCGTTATTTCACTGGGGTGGTGGTTAACAAATAGATTGTAACAGCTTTCCAAATTCTTTGGGTAGAGCCAAGCTCATACCGGCTATTATATTTAAGCAGTCCTACAGATTAAAAAGCAAAACAAAACAAAAACAAACATAAAAACCTTTATTTACTGCAAAGTTTAACCTATAGAGTTTAGGTTTGCTTCTTCAGTAAGACAGCTATCCTCCTGTTTAAAAATAAAATGAATGAGTACATTCTCCCTGGCAAATCAGAGATCCTCAGTCTGGGGGTGTATGTAGTTTGCATTGAAGAGAAGCTGGGCTGGAGGGCATAGACTGTGGCATAAAACATATGTCTTTACTTCCACAGGCAGCCAGCTCCATGGGGCTGGGGGATGCCTCCCTGCTGCCCACCTCTCCCAGTTCAGAGCACAGGCAATTATTTGGCCCTCTGACAATCACGCCAACTGTGGCATGTGTCTGATAGTGAAACAATGAATGGCTTGTTCTCTCAGAAGAAAAAAAAGTGGGTTGGGTTGAAAAATGATAAATAAGAATTTCTCCGTTGGTCATTTTAGGCTCTCACAGCAGTTTGAATGTGCTGAATGAGTGGCTTTTGAACTGAGCCAATGGGGATGGTCAGGCACAGGCATCACTTTTATCCCACACGGGGGAGGAGGGGTGAATGAGCTGGAAGATATAAGCTGAAACAAAGCCATGCAGTCCTTCTGAGTCATTCGCATGCACTGGATGGGTAAGGCTTCCTGCTTCCTGGGACATAGAAGTGGGGTCATGATTCTAACAATGGATGCTGGTAAGTTGCTTGTTATTAAATTTGTCTTTGATTTTTCTGGGAAGTCTTGCCTTTCCCTCCTGTCTCCAGCTGCAAAAAAGATAGCTGTAAATTAGGAAGCTGAATGTTAAATAAAGACATGCCTCCTTTAAGCTGTGTGCAGTCTACTGCATGGTTTTTCTTGACTGTTAGTCATAGAAGCCCATAACCTCTCTTGCAATGGATGACCATGGTACCAAAGATGTGTTTATTCATTTGTACATCTGTCTTCATTGAGACAAAGCCTGTGACCTGAGAAGTAGTATCATTTTTGTATGATACAAGTCAGATTTTACGCTTTCTGTAAAGAGCTAGAGACAAACTAATGTTGTAGCTTGATCTACTTTGTGCTTACAGAAATCTTGTGCTGGGGAGGAAGGGGAAGAAAATATTGCATTCCCATGACGATCTGTTCTGTTTCTGTGTATATAGCTGAGGAAATATGTGTGAAAAGAGCACATGCATGTTTTTTGTTGTTTTTTTTGTTTTTTTTTTTTACGTTTGCCATGAAAGTGAAATCTTTAACATAATGCCCTGTGTGACAGAGAGGATGAATGCCAGCAGTAAGATGTAGGGTGGTATGTCTAAAAGAAACCAGGGATCCCAGTTGTGCTCCTTGAGGAGGGGGCTACGTTTCCATCTCATAGCCCACATCCTTCACATTCCTCAGCAAGAAAAGTTCTAAGATGTTAAATGCTTATGGGCAGGGCATAAAGCGCCAGCACTTGTGCTCTGGCAGTATGCTGACGACTGCTCTTTCTCTTAGCAGTTGCAAGCATGCTTTCTGCATTCTAAGAGCTCTGTTGAACTTCTGTCAGCAATTGGTTTAGCTACTTTTCCACCCCTGTGCAGAAGCAGCACAATGTGACAAGTCCTACAAGTAGCGTTCAAAGTGATGAACTTATTCAGGCATATCTTGCAGGTCTGTGTAATCTACTTGTCACATGCTCAGTTTATTCCATGCTAATGAAAAGCTCTCTGTCCGCTGTACATCTGAATTAATTTGTTTGGGCACTTGCTAGAGCCTGAAGGGAAACTCTGTGCCCACTTCCAACTCTTTCTTTTCTGAGACTTGCAGAAAATGACACAACTGGGCTCTCCGTGCACTGTTTGAAGGAAATAACAAACCTCTTCATTTAACCCACCCACACTTAATTGAAGCTACTTTGTCGTTCACTGTCACTGCAGACAGGATTGAAGGCAGTGACTCCTGTGCTCAATGTATGTTGCATACTTTGCAAAGCCCAGGCCCTTTAATTGAGATAAGATGAACAGAAGCTCAGAGAGGAGTGAGGGTAGCATGTAGCTAATAAAGGGGTACAGAATTTTCCACAATGGGCTTATTTATTATGTTTTATTTTGTTGCTTTGATTCTAGAGGAGCCAAATTTCTGGCCCTTGCTAAAGCAGTTTGGGCACTGGGAGTTAGTAATGCTCTTCTCTCTGCCTCGTGCAAAAAGAACCAATGTCTGTGCTAGATGTTGTGCCTGGTATTACATGGGGCAATGTGCAGGCTGAAAGTGCTCCCAGCAGATAATGGATTCAGAGTTTGTGCACAGGGCACATCATCCCTGTCAGAGTCTTGGAGTTCCTGCACTGTATCGGAGTAATTTAACTCTTTGTTTTGGAAAGACTGGGGAGATGTTAATAATACACAGTTAAAAATACATCTGTTGTTTATGTATCCTTATGTACTTGTGTGCTGCTGCTTTGCAGTGTGAAGTGAACCATAAAGATAACGCTGCTCATCTGCGCTCCCCCTGCTCCAAAGGGTATCTCCTTTCACTGAGCGCTCGGGGTTGCAGGGTTCTGGCAGCCCTTGGGGTGCTTTTCATGCTTCTGTTGACTTACATTGTTAGCAAGAGCTCATTTTGGTAGCTCCCAGGTATTGAAGAGTTCTGAAATTATAGTCCTGAGCTTCTTGGTGGGCAAATGGTTCAAAATGCTAGAAAGGAAATGTTATGAGGATTTAACCATGAGTTCTAGTGCTTTGCATTTGTGTTTAAGTTACAGTAAAAATACGCAAGCAATTCAGTACCTTAATCTGGACCATGGATAGCACGCCATGAAGTTTTATCTGCTTGTCCTTACCCACCTTTTAAGGCTGAGCCGACTGTTCTTGGGACTGTTTACTTATTTCAGATTGTATGTTTGCATTACGAGTCAGGGCCGATAAAAAAAAATTACTGGCATCAAATGCTCAAGATGTTTTTAACACAGCAAAACCTTTTCTCCTTAAGAGAACTGTAAAAATACATGCTTGTTTCTGTTTTTATGAAACAGAAGCGTTTTATTGCCATATTTGTCCCTGCAGCATTTAATTTCTTGTAGGAGTGGGACTTTAAAAGTTGTGGATGGGCGAAGAAAAAAGAAAGCTGCAAGACAGAGCTGACAGTATAATTGGATTTGAAGCAGCTACAGGCTGGGACTGTTGCAACAGCTGATTTGATCCTTCTGAGTTTCAAGAGCTATTTATGGTAGATTAGCTGTATCAAAGCTCTACTGTTCCAACCATAAAAGGCCGGTCCTATGCGAAGTTGCCACACTGCATTTGGCTTAGTCCTCCGAGGTTGGAGAGCCTATAGCTTTTTATGTGGATAAATCCAGTGATGGATGGAAGTACTAAAGGCAGATTGAGGAGTAACGTTGTTGAGGACTTCAGATGGCAGCGAACTCTGAAAAGGAGATTTTCACTAATAAATTTTCTGTTCTGATGTTTGGAATCAGCGCTTGGAATATAGCTCCTGCGTGTGCACTGCATTTGGTGAACGCATGCTTTTAGGAAAGCGTTGTTCTAAATTTATCTGACTTATCTGAATCATCTTGACTGCACATGTACTCGCCAGCCTTGCATGTTGATATCTGGTAACTTTGTGAAGTCACTTTTCCGTTTTATTAGCGGTGAGCATTAGTCCTTTGGAAAGGAACCTTAGCTGAAGTGAGGAACTTCTCTAAAACAAGAATCATGAAATTCTTGGCTCACGAGTGCTGCCGGAGTTATCAGTAAGTATTTTGAGAAGGCTGACCCCTTCTGCTGCGTCTGTACCTTCTTTCTTTCCTCCTTTGCATAGGGCAGGCAAGTGGATTTTTGCAGGATTGTGAAGTAAGTCGTATGTCCTTTGCGTGCAGCCACCTGCGCCAGTTGTCTGAGGCTTTGTCAGGTTGAAATGATAGTGGGTTTATTCCAGCCTGTGCATGCCATTCATTCAGCCCTCCTTAAGGCATTTTGTGTTTTTATTCTTGTGGTTTTGCTTGGAGGATGAGTTCATGCTGCTATGAATGGAAGGTCCCATTGCTGGTTGGCTTGTGTGCGAGGTGAATCTTTCTTAGTTTTAATAGACTAACCTTAGGCACTGTAAGAACTCTCTGAAAAACAAAATTTTGCAGTAGCTATTTTGTCCTGTCTGAGAGATTCTATATACATAGTGGATACTATTGCATTAGTATTACACAACATATTGTTGTGTGTTGACACCTGGAGTTTTCTGAAGAAAGCTTCCTCCAACTTTCCATTCCCTTATTTTTAAATGTTGCTAGGACACAACAGGTGAAAGTACTGCCACTGCCTTTCCATCCACTTCTGCTGCAGATCAGCTGCTAACAGGGAGCACAGTGAGGGTTGGAGGGAAGAGGAGGTTCCTCACTTCAAGGGTGTTCCAGGTGTTGTATTTTGGTCTCCAGAAATGCAACAAGATTGTCTTTACCAAGGAAATAAGTTTTAAAACCAGCTCTTCTCATTCCCTCTCTTTCCCTTCCAGGAGCTAGCAATTTAGGGCTATCTTCCATTTTCTTTGGATTGTAAATCTGTATTTGTCTGTCAGATGGCTCTAAAACTTTTGCTGTGAACTGTATAAAAATATTTTGGCCTAGAGAATATCAGGAGACAAACAAAATGTGTCTAAATGTTTGAGAAGTATTTTTAGCAGTTTAGTGCAAGGATTATTTATTTGAAAAAAATAGATGTATATTTATAACTTTTTTCACATGAGCCTTGGCAGATACCCATTTAAATACTCCCCTCTATTTGTAGATTGTATAGGAGATTAGATCCTTCTGCCTGCAGAGGCAATGGAGAAAAAAGAATATTCTGATTATCTGTTAATTTTTCTCTGGGATTGACAGGTATATAACTTTTTACAATGCTTCCAGTTAAGTTAGTATTTGTAATAATGACCCTTTTGTAGCACTGACTTTTTTTTATATACTTTGCTGCCTGCATTTTAAAAAGTAAGTTGATGTAAATTCATCATTTTATCATGCCGGTGTCGTGCTCCTGTGAATGTGCTAGAAGGCGTCAGTGCCTTATAAGCCCTAAAATAGGCCACAAAGACAGCAGACAAGAAAGTTGGCTGCCCCTGGGTCTGCGCAAGAGCACGAGTCTCTAACTTGGGTTTCAGCCTGAAGAGCACCATGGGTGTAGTGCAGGAACTGATTAGAAGTAATAATATCAGCTCCTCTTTGTGCAGCAGATGTTTTAACTGTTGGAATAGGTAAACATTTCTTCCTTGGTGTCTATCTCAGAGGAGATTAATTAGTCAATTTAAGCATTAATTCTACCTCTTCCAATGCTGTTTAATCTTGGTTGTATTAGTAAATGACATTCTTGGCAGACGTCTTCAATGCGAAGGAGATTTTCAGATCTCTAAGGGCCTGTTCTGATGGAGTACAGCTTTGTATTTGACGTTTCTTTCCAAATTCCTTATATTTGATAGTGTCAATGAGATGAAGGTAATAGGGGACAGGCAAAGAGCTGTAATCCAGCAATTCCATCTTTCCTTTTTGTACAGAGAAGAGAATTTACAGTATAAACATAATCTGCATGTAGAGCCCAGAGAGGGGGAGGAAAAGTGAAACTGTGGTTTACACATTTCTTCTTCACAGTGAGTCTGAGCAGAGCTGGAGGTGGTGGAGCTGAGCCATTTGTGACAAAGACATTCCCAGAGGCTGGAGGAGCCTATTGCTGGTTCCCTATGTGGCCATGTGTGTTACCATGCATACATCATAACACCCTCTGAACTTTTTTTGGAGTTATGCTGATGAAGTGGTTTGAAAGCTTTTTATAGTCTTAGTACATTTGTTTAAGCAAAGCTCTTCCTATAGTGTGTAGAAGTTTGTACAAAATGTGTTCAGCTCTGTTATTTTCCTTGCTTACAATGGATTGACAAGACATGCTGTTATGTGTGAAGCCTTTCATATCATGGACTTAAGTGAAAATTGCATGAGCTCATTTAGTTTAAACTGCCATTGCTAGAGTGCATTTTTGCTCTCCAATTTGTTGGCTCTTGTGTGTGGCAATTTCATTACAACTTCAAAAAAGCCAAAGCTGTGGAACAGTTTGCAGGATCAGGGTGGTCTGAGATGGTTCACTTTTCAGAGGTATTGCTGTAGGCTCCTGTTTCTCCACACAGAGTCCTCATTTGGCATTGTAGAAGGGAGTGCTATGCTGTCAAGTGAAACAGTAGGCAAAACTTTCTCCCCTTATGTATTTACTGTTTTTACTACTTTCCCTGCTAGCTGGTTTAGAGTTAACTGACACATTGGAAGGTCTCTGGTTTTTAAAGAACGAAGTACGTCCTAGTTGGAATTTGCCTTAAGCAGATAAGAATACATTGGGTAACCGATGATTAAAAAAAAAAAAAAAAATGCTTGTGATGTCACTTACCACTAAACCAGTTCAGGCTACATCTGCAGATGCAAGTGATGCAGTGAAGAGCCAGGCAAACCAATGATGCTGGTGCCAGCCAAAGTAGAGGAGGAGTTAAGTCTTCATTGAGCTACTTGCTGTCCTCTGCAGTTCAAGTGAGATGCCCAGTCAGAGATCTCACAGTGATACTAGGATAAATGGAATACTGGAGCTGTGGAGAGCTTGGTTAGTTAGGTTCTTTGAAGCAGTAGTGAAGAATTGGCTGTTTTGAAGTATCTTAGAGCTCAACTGAAGAGCTTTGACCGTAAACTCATGCGTAGCATCCTGTGCCAGATAAAGAGAAAGAAGCATTCAGCTGAGAATTCTGGTAACTTAGTAGTTGTGAAGTTTAGAAAGCTCGCATGTATATAAGTGGTTGGAATTTCTGCTCTCATCAGTCATTAGACAAAGACACAGTCCTTTATGTGTAAAGGTCCCATGTAGGTGGGCAAAGGAAAAAGAATCCATTCTGGCACTCAGAGTCATAAAGGCATAGTTTTTTCCAGTGTTAATCATGTTCTGGTATATTTGGATCATGTATAGATGTTGGATATAATGATGCATAATGGTTGAGTCAAAGGTGAAAACAGCATCAGGTTGCCCAGCACACTTCAGTCCAAAATTCTGTTCTCTGAGCAAGTCACGTGTCAAACGTTAACTAAGAGGGCTTATAGTGATTGCTAATTGCAGAAAAACATAAAATAGTCAATAAGACTTTCTGTGCTCATCTCAGCTGCCCTGCTTTTGAAGCAAGGGAGCTCAAAGTTGCCTTGCAGTTCACGTGCTTGTAGACTCATGTTTATGACTATCTCTTGAAGTGGAGGTTCAGATTTCTGGCTCATAAGTTTCAAATTCAGGTCTCTCTATTTACCGTGGAGATGCCTAGACAGTTTGAACACCATTTGGTGAAGCCAGCAACATTCTTTCCTACTGTCAGCTGAGTTAATAAAAGCAGCCATGGTTGCTGCTCACGTATGTTAGGTATATTCAAGCACACCTACTGGGACATGTTCCTGCCAATGTTTAAGGCTAGGCATAAAAGGTTTTTTTTCTGATTGCTTTGGGCAGCTGATGGTTTGGATTTGCAAATTAGAATGCTGGAAATGGCAACCTTGCTTTAAAATACTCTTTAGGAAACCATTCAAGTCATTGCCACTCCCCAAATTGCTCCAGAACTGTTCTCTCCATCTGCCACAGTTCACCATCTGGCTGCACAGCGCTGTTTGAGGGTTATGCTATCATTCTAATATTCTTAGTCTTACTTTATATCCTTAATATTCTTATGCCAGAAAGAGCTTATCTCTCATTTTAAGTTTGATTCTTGGGCTAAGCCTACTGCTGTTCCTTCTAGCTCCGAGTTCGTGTTGCCAAGCTGTCTCCTTGCTTCTGCTTCGTGCTTTGATGCTTTCCCTCTGAAAAAGCATCATGGGGACTAAGGTCTGAACAGTCTTTTGCTTAAAATTAGTCACCTCTGCACCTTTCATATGATGTTTAAATAAACTTTTGTCCGAATTGCAGAGGCTTACGCGCTACCTATGCTCATTTCTTTGGACTCCATTAAATGAGATGTAGATAAAGCAAGGGCATAATTTTGAAGTGCAGATGCCAAAGACAAATATATTTGATATCTTGGGAGCTTTACAACTTTATTGAAGCCAGGACAGAAATTGCTACTTTGCACTGAAACACTAAATGAATGCGTATTTCTGAGTTAAACATGGGGCCAGTAGTTGCATAGACTTCTATGACTGACTTGCAATTGTCAGTGATGTGACACTGTATGCAGACAATGATATGTCGTGACAGCATGGATCTGTGAAAGTAATTGCCAGGAAAGAAAGTGACTCTGTGCACATTCCTCTAAGCAAACACTAAAGGTAGAGCAAGCACTCCTAGGCTTGGTTGCTCTGGCTTGTCTTCCAAGCTCAGCAGCCTGTCGCAGTGGGCCACTTGGTTCCTGTGCAAAACTTGAGGGAGGTGGAGAGAGAGCAGTGAGAGCAGAGTTTGGGTATGACTAAGAATAGGGGACCAGGCTTCGAGGCTGAAACTAGAAATGATTTCAAGGAGAACCGAAGGAACTACTTAAAGAGGAGCTTTCACACGCTTTTGTTTTTACTGTCTTGATTGGATAAATGGGCTGGTTTAAACAGGATCTTTGGGTCACCTCTCTGCTGGAAACAGTCAGGGTTGATATGCTGGGATAATAGTCTAAGATTTAATCTGAGTATTGTATCATGAGATTACACCCTAGGAGGTGTAAGTAGCTGTTGCTTGACATGACTTTGCTCATGTATCATGTACCTAACAGTGTTCAGCACCTTGGGATGCTTTACTCCATCTTTGATTCAGTGGCTGTTGAATGCAACCTGAAAAAACAGCTCAAGTTTAACAGGCTCCAGGTTGATTAACACTCCTGAATTGCTTCTCTTGCAGCATGCAATGATTGGTTCAATGACAAAGTAGCTTTCTGGTGTTTGTGTTGCTTCTGCAAACCTAGACTTATTTTCATTTATTTATTTATTTATTTTGCTGAACAAAAGTTCCCATTGGCAGAGGAGTAAAACTTCAGAATGGCCCTTGCACGTGATGAGACTGGTAGGCTGAAACTTGAACATGACAGGCGGTGCTTCTGCCTGCACAGTGACACTCTGGTGCAACATGCTGTGCAGGCGCGTGGCTCTTCTGACACAGAAGAGTCTTCTGTAAGTTCCCTGGGGTTATAAGTACAATACAGTAAGGCACTATACATTTGGCTGTATTGTTCCAATGGCCACCAGGCTATACTGCCTGGGTGGTCCAGCAAGGCAGACAAGCTGTAAGCACTAGGAAGTATTTACATAATGCAGGACCCTAACACTGGCCAATGTAGCTCTATGTCTTATGAGAGAACTGGATGCCAAAAAAACCCTGGGCATCCAGCTTTACCCTGCCTATCTTGTTTTTCCATGTAGCTGAAGTTCCTTCCTACAACCAGCTGCCAAGTGGTGTAGCTTTTCAGCTTTAAGGGCTGACAGCAATCCAAATGAGGTTTTGTTGTGGGCTAAGGGTTTAGCTTGCAAGTCCATAAAAATAAATAAATAAACGAGGGAAGAGCAGAGCAAACTTGTTGTTTTTTTTTTTTCTTCCTTCTAGATTTCTTAAAAAAGCAAAAATCTAGCTCAGGGATTCTTGAAATAATTTATTGTAACTTTTGTTGTTGTTGTTTAAAAACAGTAATAACAACAATTTGCTTCTCAAGGAGATCTCTTAGAAGAAAAAGGTTCCCCTTCCCCCTCCACCACAAAAGATATATGGTTGTTCCCTGTTGGGGCAAACAAGCTGCTGGTGACTGACCATAGGCCTTTGTGTTCTGAAAACATAGCTTAAATTATTCCATACCCAAAGAGGTCTCAGAATAAAAAAAAAAAAAAATTGGCCAAATATCCTGGTTTGTCTGCAGAAGCAACCAGAAATAGTGTAGCTGAATCACAGTGGTGCTGTGCCTGCTGTACTCTAGCCAGTGCAAGGGACTGCCTGTAGTCTTGGAGCTTTTCACCAGGTTTTGGGAAGAATTTACAGCTCTGTTCCAACTCCCAAAGCTATGGCCTAGGAGCTAAAGGAAGCATCAAGTTAAAAATCTCAAGTGATGCTTTGTAAATCATTTTATTCATGGTACTTCTAAGTTTCAGGACTGGCCATTAGACCATTGTATCAGTTGCAATTTTAGCCTTTCCCTTTTTAAAACAAGATCATGATTACATCCCTCAAGACTTTCTGACCTTTCTTCTTGACTGCCTTTGAGTTGCTGGTCTCTAATTTCCCCTTCCTTTCCCTCCAAGGACTATACCCTTTTATTACTTAAGTTATTCTTTATCTGTGTTTCTGACCCCCTTTTCCCTTGCTAGCTTTCAATGGCCTGCAGGTTCCATTTGGAGTTACTTTTAAATATTACATTTGCTGAATGGTACTATTGGAAATGACTCTCTGAAACAGAGATCTTTCCATTGCTTTTTAAATATTTGGAGCAGAAACACAAACAAAGCAGAAACTTTGAATACTTGTTTATGACAAATCAAAACCTTTCATGAACTTGTTCTGTAGCGGTGACAGTGAGGGGAAAACAACATAATTGCATAAATCGTTCTAAGGTAAGGTTTGACAGTGCCTTCAGAAAGATCTCTTTAAATTCATTTTGCTACAGAACGGCAAAAGCACTTCTGAGACTCTCGAGCTGCTTCTTTGCTGACAAAGAAGTGCATCTGAGGGATAGATGAGAGAAATGATGAATACCACTTGGCTGTCTGGTTTTGCTTACCAGTTTGCATGAATATTATAAGAAAGCTTCTAAATAATTGAGTGAAAATACACCTGACTTAAACATGTTTAACATAGCCTTTTCAAATGATGCTCTAAACATTTGTTTTATGATTGAAATCCAAAAGAGCTTTTGATAAACCTGCTCTGTGAGGTTTCATTGATCTCTCCTTTCAGAACAAGGAGCTGCTTTGCATCTGGGGATGGTTTGGTCACACATCTGTGAAATGCAATAATGTCCAAGTCAATGTTTTACACTGCAGCACTTCCACAGTTCTGAGGGGGGAAAACAAAAACAAGAGCAATTGTCAAGCAAATGATGTAATTCAGTACATAAGAAGTGTTTACGACTCTCGGTATTGGAATGATGTGTCACAAACTTTATTTAGCTGTTTGCAGTGTGCCAGTTTCATCTGACTTGCAGCATTTGCTGAAGCAAGCTGACTGCATGAAATAACTGTCTCTCCCAAACTCATAAACCCCTCGTGGTCTGGGCTTTGGGAGTCCATGGCTGCTCTTACACAGCAGCAGACTTTGAAGGGCTGGCTGCTGCGTGCCTGGCTTCTCATCGCAGTGGCATGTGGGAGGAGAGAACAAGAGGAGATAAAGGAGGAGCAGGGTTTGAAGGCTAGAACCAATGAGGCCTGTGAAGAAGCATCATGTCCAGTGAGGGATTAAAAACCATCCTTAGCAGGAGCACTCTGTCTGCTTTGCCTGTTAATCTCTATGAAATGACCTAGATGGCTGGACCAACTGCAGGCTTGATGCACTTTCTGACAGCATGAAATTGGTTTGTAATAAATACACTAAGGAGCAGCAGGAATAATGGAATCTATTTGGGAACTGACGTGTCATTGGGTTTTCATAAATCCCTGGAAGTGTAATGCTGGCAAATGAATATTCATAAACCAGGTTATTAAAATTTTAAGAGAACCTTGAGGGGATGATGATGTCAGACTCCAGAGTTAATTATAGAGATGGTAAAATTCTTGGCTAACTAGGCTGAACACAGGCTCGCAGCAGTTTTTACACAGTATGGCAATCAGAGGGAGCCACAGCCTTGGATGTAGGTTCCAAATCTCTTAATATATTCCCTAACTAAAGGTCTACTGCTTTAGAGGAGAAGTATTTACATCTAGCTACTGTATAAATAAATCATCTTCAAGTAGTTCAGCAGCTGATTGTATCTTTTGTTACTGCGTTGGTCTTGATTTCTGGCTTGCTTGCTATGAAGTACCCTGCTGGGCTGGGAAGCATGGAGTGGCTCTCTTGAAAATTGCCAGTTGTTGTTAGACACAGTGTTTTATCTGGAGCATGCACTAGACTTATTACAGGGGATACTAATACTGCAATAACTCACTTGTAAGGATTGTTGCTTTAAGAGACTCTATGCGTCTTGAAAGAACTATGAAAAATACCTCATTTCTGTTTTGTACGTTATCAGTAGTTTATATTGCTTTCAGCATTGCTGGGGATTGGAGAGAGCTACAGAGATCATAGTTCTAGTCTTGCTTGGCTGAAACAGCTTGAAAAATCTCTAGCTGTTGTTGATGGTCTGTGTGCTCTTATTTTTCCTACTGCCTTTCTCCATCATATTGGTTGAAACTTCAGAAATGCTGAAGTAAATCCTATGTGATCCCAACAGTGATATGATGGGCAAAAGTGTTGAACTGCTTGCAATCAAGGTAGTCAGGTCTTGAATTTTAGGATCTTCCTAAAATTAATACTACTGTTCTGCTTAAAGGAAATACAAATTTTCTTTCTTAAATAGAGGGAATGCTAAGAAAGAACGCGCTATTGTGCTTCTTGAATTGAGATCGTGACACAAGAACCTTTTATCAGCACAGTTGGCAGAAGGAACAGAAATAATACTTGAATTTTATTTTATTTTTTTTATAAGGTATAAAGCTACAGTCTAAACTAAACTAAACTAGTCATTTGTTTGGGTCAGGACATTTGAACAGCTGACCATCCCCTGCCTTCTTCCAGAGCAAGGAACAGTAAACACTGTAAACACAAATGAAGCACTTTGTAAATGCCAGCAAAAAAAGTCTGAGAACAACTGTACATCTCAAAACATGCTAAATAGGATTTGGAAGGTTTGGGAGGACTTAGGAAATAGTTCTGAGTTGTTTTGAAGTTGGAATCTTACTTAAGAGGAAACCCTTCAGCAGTGAGCAACAGAGATGCCATCATAGCCATAAAGACGCAAGAAACCTCAAGTTTTGAAATATCCTGCATGAGAAATAATGCTCATGAGAGTGCTAGCAAACTGGGGGAGTGCAAAAAGAAATCACTGTGCCTAATGAGACTTGCTTCAATTTTGAGAGAAGGAAAATCACTTCTTTCCTCAGCCTTCGTCAGCCCTTGCTGTGGGATGACTACAGAGGCAATGTCTGCCTTTTTACAACAGCCTTCAGAATCTTCTGCAGGGAGAAGTTATTTACCACATATGTGATTTTGCAGTTTGCATGACTAAATAAGCATGATTCCCTTCCATGCTTATTCTTCAGCTCTGGTCCCTTGCTGAAAAGTGAGTAACAGCAATGGTCTTTTCTCCCAACCCACCTCCTCCTGCTTTACTGTCCAAGACACTGCATGGACTCTCTTTGTGAGATCAGGAAAAAGTACACGTTCACAAGATGTGTTTCATGATGGGAAACAAACTTCAAGGCTCTTCTGGATGAGTCTTGAAAAATGTAACTTGCAGGCAGGCAAAATGCTGCTGATTGTGTCTGTGCAGGAGGCAGCAAGGCTGCTGTCAGGGAGGAGGAACTGAACAGGTGCCAAACCATCAGCACAAGGCTGTCCCCTGAGAAGAAAAGCTCTTTGTTTTAAGTCCAGGCTTTTCCTTAGCAAATTAGGTTTTTTAAGTAGGTATTTCCTCTTCATTCTATCACAGGCTCATTATTGTGTTGCTGTTGTACTTGGTTTTCTTGGCTGAAATGTCTGGGCTTTCCAGATGGGGATCTGGCATTTTTAGGAAGATGTGAATCATGTCTGGCTCAAGAGATTCTTTTGGTTGCCCTCCTGAGGTGAACAGTACCCACAGGCACAGGGCCTGGTGTAATCAGATCAGGTGTCTGCCACGGGATGCATGCAACTAGTTTCTTGGGACGCGGTGCCAGTCATGGCAAGCAGGTGTTTCTGTGAACACTGTGGTCTAGAAAATGGGGATGCGGGAGTCTGGCTGGGTGGTGGTGACCCACCCAGCACAAGTGGAGAGCAATGTCAGAGTGGATAATTTTTCCTCAGCTCAACAATGCTGAGCCAGTGCTCTGGGAGCAGCACAGGGGATAATCCAGGCTGAAGACGACAGAATGAGAGCTTTGACTTCAGGCACAGAAGTTCATTTTCTGTGAAAGCTGAAAGTGCATTTGAATAGATATCTCCTATTTTGCCTTTTAAAAATTTTTACTTATTTACTTTTAAAAGATTCCTGTGCATGACCTTGGCATTGTCTGAGAGGGAGGAGATGGAGGCTGAGGGGAACCAGGATGGAACATGATTGGGGGGTTTTCCAAAAAATAAAAATCCTTGAAGGGATGATAAGCCTCTTAACTGAGAAGATATGAGAAAAGCAGGGTGAAGAAAGGACATTCAGATGGATCCTGATGTCAGATAAGCATCAGAGGTGAACAGCTTTGAATTCTCAGGGTCTCCTGTTGTCACTTGGGTTTCTTTGCTGCCCATGTCCCCGCAACCCATGGAAGACAGTGGTGTAAGGAGGATGGCTGGCCTTGAGTTCTAGTTCTGGCTGGCCGACTTTGATGAAAATAAACAGTGGGTGTGTAAAAATAGTATCTCTTCTCTGTCTGTAGGAAGAAAGGGGGATGTGATCCCAGGGAATTGTCTTGCAGGAGTTACAATGAAGTGGTGAGTGCAGTGCCAACATGTGAGCTGATTCCTACATTTAAGTAGAGAATCTACTTTCTACTAGTTTAAGAGAAGACTTAAGTAGCAGTAGGAGAGATTCAGATGTTAGGAAAAAGTTGTTCTCAGAAGGTGATGATGCATTAGCACAGGCTGAGCTGAGAGGTGGTGGAATCACCATCCCTGGGGGTGTTTGGGAACCGTGGAGATGTGGCACTGATGGGTATGGTTAGTGGGCATGGTGGTGGGTTCTGACTGGATGATCTTAGTGGTCTTTTCCTACCTTAATGGTTTTATTCTCAGTCATTTGGCAGCATTTCATTTAGCTGCCCAACTATCTTGCATTTACAACCAATGCTGCTTGTGTGGCTGCAGAGACTGGACTAAGTGTCTCTTATTTGTTCTCAGGAGCAAATATTATTACTGAGGGTAATACTGTGGTACAGAAAGCAAGCATCTTGAAGAGTACAGCTGTGTGAGCTTAAAGCTTTTTGAGGAGTATTGGCCTCTGTCAACAAGCAAAGACTGCCATTCTTCTCTTTCCTTTAATGATCAATAATAAGCAATAACAAGGGGTTTCTGCTTGATTGCTTTTTCAGACTATCAGCTCTGCATTGTTTGTGTGCAGGGATGTTTAGAGCAGCATGTATCTGCATT
Organism: Perdix hodgsoniae; assembly: GCA_035772895.1. NCBI lineage: Eukaryota > Metazoa > Chordata > Aves > Galliformes > Phasianidae > Perdix > Perdix hodgsoniae. The sequence goes on along the minus strand of JAPSGF010000005.1, from coordinate 9,679,438 downwards.
GACTGAGCAGAGCTGCCACTCAGTTTGCCCAGTTGTTGTTAGCTCTCCGGGCACCGTGTCTGAAGAAGCCCAGCCCTGCGAGCTCCGGCATTGTTTCCAAATAAAGGCATGTCTGAGTGGGAGCTGAGCCTCCAGCTGCCGGACCTTGGGGGAAAAAAAAAGAGCCTTTCCCAATGGACTGAAAAGAGATGATTTATCTGCAGCAAAACGTTCCTTCCCCAGCCCCCTTCTCTTTCTCAAATGAAACGAGAAAGTTGCTTTTAAATTTAAATCATGCAAACTGGTTATACGCTGGTGCTCTGCAGCAAAGAGTTTAAGAGCCTAACCATCAGCCCTAGAGTTACCTCAAACTAAGTACGATCTGCAATCAGTATTTTTATTTCAAATATTTGGAGCAACTTGGACAGGGAATATTTCTGTTACTGAAAGTTATTTAATAAGTGAGCCTTTGCTTATGTGTATACCCTCATCTGTGTGATGAGTGGAGAATTTGAAGTACCTCTGTAATCCAAGGCAGTAGTTTAGGTGACTTGTTTTTAACTAAATCAGAAGGTTTAGGATTAAGGCTTAATGTAAGTTTGAAGTGGCATGATAGTGTTTTTGCTGTATGATCTAAGGACATAGCTCACACAGGAATAGGTAATTTATTAGACCAGCTGGTATAGGGGGGAAAAAATGAGACAAGCTTTCAGGCACACCAGCACTTCATCAGTCTGAAATAGAAGCAGCAGATTTCAAGGTTAAACAGAAGTTATGAAAAACTACTCCGTTCAGTCAGATATGTTTTGAAGTGTTGGAGAGGAGCTTGCTGGTATGGTGTTCCTGCAGCAGGGGGGCAGAGGAGAAGGTAACTGATTAAATGGGGAAAGAAATAAGGAGTTTACAGGCTGGGGAGGTTATAAACGTGTTACCTGGTGAGCGCATGGCTGTTCTAATTGTCAAGTAGTTCTCTGACTTCTCTTTGAAAGGTTTTATTTTTATAGTTTTTCTTTGAGCATTGAGATTTCAAGATCAGATTCATTTGCACACAAATAGAATCAGCTTTATTTAAAGGAACTTAATCGGGCAAATGTAGCTTCAGGCATTCTTTGTCAGCTGGTTTCCATCCTTAGCCTGTGGTGTTAGCTTACAGAGCTACCTGCAGTCAATCCACAGTTACAAGTGAAAGTGAAATAGTAAAAAGAAAAAAACTACTGTTTTTCTCTCTTTTTTTTTAATACCCATATTATTTACTTCTGAAATCAGATAAAATCTACGCTAACAAAAACTGTGAGTTGATTGTTTTTAGTTTTTTTCCTACTTTTTTTTTCTTTTCTTTTTTTTTTTCCTTAGCAGGAATGAAATTCAGAGCTGAAACATTAAGAAACAGTTTTAAGGCTTTGCAGAGTGACGGATGCTTTACTTGTGCTGCTAGCAGAGTTGGCAATAGGCTTTTTTAGGCTTTGAATTAGGCTGTTTTATCAAGGTGGTGATTTCAGTACACATCCAATGATGCACTGTCAATGTGTATTGGCTGCACAGTGCAGAGGAGAGCAGAGCAAAGCTCTCAGTGCTCTTTTTTGAAGCTTTTCACTGTTTTTTTTTTCTTAGGTGTTTTTTTCTTAGGTACTGGAAAGTTATTAATGTATAGTTAAAGCAGTGTCAGATTAAAGAAGTTACAGGAGAGGTCAGTACCTTCTGACTTGCTTGTCTGACTTTTTGGTTCCTTTTAATAGGCTGTCTGTACAAATGGCCTCTAAATTAAGTCCTTATAAATGTTGATTTTAAAGTTAAGATATCTGGCTTTCTCATGAAAACTGACTTTGCATATCAGTTACAGTATTCAAAATGGCAGAGGCCACTGGTGTGGTGAGGGGTTTGGAAGCAGCCTGCTCCCCAACCTGCGCCCAGGGCTGTGTGCCAGCAGGGCTGGGCTGTGTGCTCAGCTGCAGCCTGCCAGTGCTGCCGGGGCTGCAGAGCCAACCACAGTCCTCAACCCTAGCTCTGGCTAAGTGGAGGAGGTCAGAAAAGCTAATTTGGATAAATTGCATGCCAGGAAAGAGGGTGTTTTTGTGCTAGCATTTGTCTTTACGTGTTACAAGCCAGCAGCTTCCAAGCTGCTCACTCAACAGGGAAAAAAATGGAGTCTTGTTGGGAACAGGTCAGCAGTAAATAGGATATATTGAAGGAGCAACTGCATCATCCTCCATGGTCATTGATGTTGTAGGTACAGCTTGTCTGTGTCTGAGCTTCTTTGAAGGCAGTTCTTCAGAAACTGTGAAAGACAGAAGTATGTTAAAACATCCCTTTCACTGTGGCACTTTGGTTCCATATGTCTTCAGTCATGTGAATGGAACTGGAGGCAGGGTTTTGTGTTCTGCTCTCAATTTTTTCAATACTAGAGTCTATTAGTAAAGCCCTTCCACCGTTACTGCTGCCTGCTTTTATAACCTGTCTTATGGATGTCAGGAGATGTCCTGAAAACCTAAGGTGGACACAAAGTCACCCTGCAACTGGTCTTCAGGCATCAGATAGAGATGGACTGAGTGTGGCCTCTGTGCCACAAGTTCACAAGCAAGTTAATATTAAAAGTTTCAAATAATATATCATTTTAATATTTGACCAAAACAGAGTAGCAGCAATTTGCGTTCAGAAAGCTATTGATGTGGAAGAAGTCACAGGAAAAACTATAATTTAACTGGAGCTTAACAGAGTGCAATGGCTCAGTTCTACAAAAGATAAGGGCTTTGTTTGTAGATTGGCTGTGCATCATATAAGTGGCTTTTATTTCTGACAGGGGTAACCAACATGCTCTGTTAAGTCAGAATAAGAGGAATTAAAAATAGGAGTAGTTTAGATATCAGTTCCAGCCAGGAGTTGGACTCGATCTTTGTGAGTCCCTTCCAACTCAGGTTATTCTATATTTGTAGCACCAGTAGATGGTGATGGATATATCTATCTATTGTTCTTACATAATGGAACCCAAAAGGGGTTCTGAGCTCTCTTTCTCACCATCGTATTTTCCAAACCCTACCTCTTAGTAAGGATAACTGAAAGGCAGCCAAAGTCCTGCTGCAGGCTTTAAACTTGAAAATACAAGTACCCTGTATGGAGTCTATACTAGCTTATATTCCTCACAGTATAGGATACTAAGGCAAAAATAATAATAATAGTAGTAGTAATAATCTGTGAACAGGAGTAGTTCAGGTATGGAAAGAGAAAAAAAATGTAAGTTTTATTTCTGGGGGGAGAGGTTAAATTTTGTTACATCATTTAACAGTGCAAGTTACTGGATGTTCCTTTTAAGGTACTTGCCACAAAGTAGTGAACCTGGAATGCCCTCAGTGACACACTTTCACCCTTTAGAACAAAAAGTACAGTGTCTGCCAGCGTATCACTAACACAAAGAAACAGCTGCTCGACTTTTTACATAAAACAGGCAGTGGTGTACACCAATGAAGATTTCTGGCATTCCTGGTGCTAATTCACCTCAGCATCCTTCAGTCTCCTTTCTCTTCCCTGCTTTTCTATGTTTGGAAGTCATTTTTCAGTTTTACTTACCAAGCTGTCTGCCTTCTGTTTCTCTTTGCTTCCTGATTACAGGATGAGAAGACAGAATGGGTTAATAAGACATTTCCCATCATGAGTTTTGTGTTTGTTCTAACAGAACATTTTCTTACAGTCTATAGCTGAAACAAAGCCCTACCATGAAATATCAGAAACTGTGAATGCTCTCATACCATTCCTCATAATGACTTGCAAGAAATGAAGATAATTCTTGACAATCAAAATCTCCAAGAAATAGGACTAGCTGAGAACTTGAGAACTTACATATGCCAAAGTCTTTAATATTATTTTTTACTCTCTCTTGGGATAGAAGTGTGAATTTGACTATAAAAATGAAATTATGCTTTCCAAGTGAAATCCCTATATAGTATCCTCTCTAAGAGCAGTTGTCTAGTTTTGTTCAGCCTGCATCAAATAGCATTCTAGTTCTCTGGATCTTCTTGGATAGGGTTGTGTTCCTTTACTGCATACTGTTAGCTAATGCAACTCTTGGACTTTATCCAGCCTGTACTGTCTGAAATACAGACTTCGGGTATAAGCTGCTGAATATGGTTTCAGACTTCCCAGGAAACAAAAATATAAAGAGCTGAAGAAAATGCTGCAGCTTTTCACAGTGATCTCATGCATGGCCACATGCTGTCAGGATGTTTAAGTTTCTTGTATTGAGTTTTAATGCGGACATACTTTCCATAGGAGTTTAAAGTACTACTGTAGTTTGACTTGAAGCCATTGGCAAACAATGGACACAAAAGATAGCGTCAGTGTCTTGAATTGTAGCCGCGACTGAGTCTTTCTTCTGTCTACTTGACTATTTGAGAACTAAGTCCAAGCAAGATGCAGATGCTGAAGTGAAGGATGATACAGATTCTTAAATTATTTATTCGGAGAAACTGCTGGGTTCTCTAGCTTTTCTGCTGCTTTCTCTTATTCAGTTTTTCCATTAGCAAATATAAGAATCAGGTCAAGTATGGAAGGACATTGAAGAAAACAAATATCTTGTTTGGGTCTCCAGATCCTTTGTGTGGAGTGCTGATACATCAGTTCAGTAGTAAACACACCAGTACTGCTGGTGCTGAAATAGTTCCCAAATGGCTCCCAGCAGCTCCCTCCTGTAGGAAGGAGGGCTGTTCTCATGCATTAAGACAACCTTGTGCAGCAGGCCTTGTGAGCAGGGCACCACCAATAAATAAACAAGGTGGGTTTCTGTGAATTTCTTGTGTGACTGCCCCATACATGTTCTGTTAAAAGTGCTAAAGTTGGCATAAGGCTATGCTGCAGTGCTTGGATCAGGAATTGAGGGTGCAGTTACCTTGGGGTTGATGTACCTAATGTTCCCCACAGGTCGCTTACCTCTCATTGTATCAGAAATAGCAATGCCAGCAGGAGCAGCAAAGTGATCATCCCTCTCTGTGCCCAGCCCTGGTGAAGCTGAATCTCAAGTACAGCATTCAGTTTTGGGCCCCTCACTGCAAGAAAGACATCAAAGCCTTGGAGTGTGTCCAGAGAAGAGCAGTGAAGATGTGAGGGGTCTGGAGCACAAGGCTTATGGGGCGCAGCAGCTGAGGGAGCTGGGATTGTTCAGTCTGAAGAAGAGGAGACTCAGGGGAGACCTTATTCTCTCTACAACTTCCTGAAAGGAGGTTGTAGTGAGGTGGGGGTAGGCCTCTTCTCCCATCTAACTAGCAATAGGACTGGAGGTAATGGCCTCAAGTTGTGCCAGGGGAGATTCATGTTGGATGTTAGGAAATACTTCATCAAGAGAGTGGTCAGGTGCTGGAACGGGCTGCTCAGGGAGGTGGTGGAGTCACTGACCCTGGAGGTGTTCAAGAAGCATTTACACGTTGTACTGAGGAAATGGTTTAGTGGGAAATATTGGTGATAGGTGGATGGTTCTCAGAGCCCTTTTCCAACCTTAGTGATCCTACGATTCTGTGATTGTTCCCCAAGACTGCCGGGATTTGTGGCAGATGTGAGTGGGAAGTCTTGCTGCAGCACGTGCTGTTTGCCTGCTGGGTTTTACAGCCCATGCTGAGCTATGGCCCGTGGTAGCTGCACCTTGCTGCTGCCTTGTCTGAGCGGGTGGAACACTTTGCTCAGCAGCAGACTCAAGCCACACATGATGTGCCTTGGTGAGTGTGGGTTTGCAGCATCACCTGGCATGGGGCTGTGTCCCACTGTGCCCTGTGGGCTAGGAAGCATTGTGCTGTGTGTGTTTGTGATTTACCTGATAATGTTCTGCTTCTTCTGAGTGTTTTTCCTCTCTTTGGGACAAGTAATGCTATAGGTATATTTCTAAAACTGTGGCTATAAGGTCTGCCTTTGCAAGGACCTAGTCCAGACTTAGCAATACAGAATTCATTCTATAACCAGTTGTGCTACTATATTACTGTAATAACTGGTGGCCATCAAGTTGTCCAGAGAGTCTATTCTTTCCAACTCTAATTTATTCAAGCTGGCTCTTCTCTCTCCTCTAAGAGATGTCTCTTTTTCCATTACACATGCTTAGTGCCTCCCTTCCATCTGCACAGCATTCCTTTGGTGCTATTCATGGGACAAACAAGTTGACTGATGAAGGGAATTTACCTGCAAAAAACAAGTGTCTAAGATTATCTGCATGCTCACACTATGACCTGCAGTTGTTGGCATGCTCTGCAGCTTGCTGCTGAAGCTGAAGTTGGTTTGGCTCTCTCAAATGCTGTTGCTCATCATGTTTTCAGTTTCCCATGTGCAGATCTCACCTACTGAAGGGGAGGGTAAGAATTGAGTCTACTGGACTGGACCTAGAGAAGGAAAGTAAAACCCTGCTTGAGAAGGTGGCCTGGCTTGGAGCAGAGGTGAAGAGAGCCATGAAGGTGGGACAGGGTGTGATGGGGGGCTCTGCAGTAGGAACTGGAGAAGAGACAGGGGAAAAGTGGAAATAAAATGATAGGTGCTAATGAAAACAGATGTGGCTGGATTACCAATAGGAAGGGGGTGTAGGAGGAAGGTAAAGCTATAAAGAAAGCAGCAAGAATAAAAGTCAGAAGAGAGGGATGGGCAAGGTTCATCTAGGGACCTAGAAAACTAGGGGAGTGAAAGGGGACTGTGTCTGGGAATGGCAATTTTTAATCTCAGGAAGACTGATGCAGCCTGGGCCAGCTCCTGTGTGTCAGATGAGCTGCGGAGCAGCAGTTTTAGAGATGTCCACTTTATGTTCTCTGTGTACCCTGAGGAGTCATGATGAACCTCTCAACTTCCCATGTATCTGTCCTTATCCTTTCATTTGTAGGATCTGTTTTCTCTGCTTACTACGTTTCATTTGAACAAGGCAGTGATATTCTGTATTTAATTTTGGAGCATCTTTAAATCAAAGGAAGAAACTCCCCATTTGTCTTCAGTCCAAAATGTGCCTGCAGCACATAGATGTTGGTTACATGGCAGATGTATTTCTTCTCATGTGGACTGGGGTGGGAGTTGACTCTTGTAGGATCACTGGGGGAAGTGGCCTGGCTTGGTGGGGGAGTGTGGGGGGAAAAAAAAAAACCCAAAACACCACACCTATTCAGCCTTGATTTAAATTCATTACTCTGTTTTTAAGTGTAACCTTTGATACGCATAGATGTTGCTGAAAATTGCCATCCAACTATTCCTGCAGAGGATAGAGTTCTCACTCCTAGCTCTGTACTAGTTAAGTAGCTAGTAAAAAAAACTATGCTTTATCCTGAGCAGTGAAAAAGCCATGCTTCCTGGTGGGGGCAACTTCTGTGCCCAGCAGGTGATCTTTTGCACTTAAGATAATCAGCATACAGACACAAAAATGTTAATTGTACTTTTTTCCTTTCTTTCTGTCTTACTCACAATGGAGAAATACCTCCATGTTTCTAACCAGTCCCCAAAATTTCTACCTAAAGTGTGATTTTTTTGAAATTGTTAATGTCTGTAAGCAAAGATGGACAGTGGGAGTGTTAGAAGGGGAAAATGTCAGCTATTACTTTACCTCGGTTTGAAATTAAAACTGCAAAAGCATAAAAGCCTTTTGAAACCATTTTCTGCTGTGCAGCTGCACAAATGGCCCTAAATTAACAGGTGCCAAATAATCACCTGTGAGAGTGCCACAGTGGCTTTCTGGATGTGCCTGAATTGGAGATTCTCCTTTTTAATCAAAAAGAAAGAGTTCCCCCTGGCACTTGGGGTTTGTTGGTATGTGTTCTGAAAGACTAATAAAAATCTTGAAATCTTGAAACCCATTTCTGTCAGGAAATAGAGCAAGCCTGGTAGGTTTTGTCAGTGTTAGCTGTGACTGATTTCCATGGGCCAGTGCTATTCTTTGTAAGACTTTGTTGACAGATCTGTCGAATGCACACATGCACCAATCCATCTCATTCCTTGTTATTTACTTTTGTACAGCTTTTGTTATTAATATTAAATAGTAATGAGAACATACTGTGCTGCTGATCTAAGCAAATTGGACACAAAGTAAGTTAGTTTATTTTTAGGACTACTGGCATGTAATCATTTCTGACCCTTTTTTGAATGTGTCCCATTTCTTTGGATTAGTGAGGCGTATTTTAGCAGAAAATCAGCAGTTCTGAGCCAGGGTCTGTGAGTGCATCTGGGCACGGCTTCAACCTGAGATGATAATGGCTGAGCTTACATACTGCCAGCACGATTCACAGCTGTACTGCTTAATGCACACTGCTGAAAGAGCAAGTTGCCAAATATGCTCTTACTTTCGATCTAACAGTATGAACCTGGGGGTTGCTGTGGGAACTGGTAATACCTGTAACAGTTTGATTTCTTTCACTGGGGTGATAATCATGGCTCAGTTTTAGTCACTGTGTTGGAGGTCTTTCTAGCTGCGATAAGCATGGTCCTTAAATGCATTCTTACATACATCTAGTGTTTGATAGGCATTGAGCCCTTACAGGGCAGTGTTTCTTCGGTCCTTCAGAGCTGTGGGACTGAGTTCCAAATTTCAAGGACTAAATTTCCCAGGGCAGCAGGCAGCATCCCCCTGCAGTGCCTCCTACATGCTCCACAGATGTGTACTGATGAGATGGTCAGACTGTGGCCTCGGCTGCGTGCTCACCAGTGACGCTTCATTCAAGGGAGCAGAGCACTTAGAAGATTGGATGCCAATTTTAGAAATATCAGGGTACAAGCAGCATTTGAACTGCCTCTGTATTTTACTGCTCAGGGCCAGACAGGGCGTGGAGCTGTGTCTGCACTGAAGTGCTGCCTGCTGACAGTGGAGGCTGCAGCAGTGGGTGGAAGTGACCTGTGCTCTGTGGCCTGGCCCAGCCTCTGGCAGGGTGTGCGCTTCCTGCACAGCCTCTGCTCTGTGAAAGACAAGAGAGCTGTCCAAATCTAGCCTCTTGAAATTACCTTGGGAGAGGTGTGAGAGGAGCTAGCCAGTGTTACAAGAGAGGCACCAAGCAGCAGAAGCAGAATTTTTGCTAGTTATCTATTTTGGGGAGAGCAGATCATTACTTTTGAAGCCATCTGTCTGAATTGCAGCAAATCTCACCATAAGTGATCAACAGCATTAAATAATTCAATGGTAGCGTTCAAACAAGTGTCTGTGCTTTGCTTTTATCTTTTTCATTTGGTTTTCGTGCTTGACAAGTACCTGTCTGGTGGCTGGCTGCACTCGTGCTGCTGGCCTACTTTTCAGCAATTCATGTAGTGAGAAACCCCATTATTTCTGCACCTACTGATCCTAAATGGTGCTGTGCAGAAAACCACCCCACAACCAGTCATTGGCTTGTGCTACTCATGGCTTACCCCAGGCTGTGGTTGCTGCCTCTCCCACCCCATGTTATGGAAGCCTGGGATGGGTGGGCAGCAACAAGGTAAGCACTGAGCGGTCACAAGGCAGCAGGGAGCTCATCCTGGCCTTATTAGGCTGCAGCAATGGTGTCTGGGGACAGGATGTGCTGCAGGGCAGCAAGGAGTATGCAGCCCGGAACAGATCCAGCCCAGGCCCTGGGAGACATGGCCCAGTACTGCCATGTGCTGTGCCTGGAGGAGCTGCATCGTGCTAGAGATGGCTCAGAAAAGCCTCCTGTGTAAACGCTTGCAGTAGCAGCTCTCTTTCCTGAAGTATTTCTCACAGGCTTGGTTATACCCTAAGATTCACGTTGTTATGCCACATATCAAATGCCTTTCAAATTCTTTGTCATGCTGTGTGATTTTAGGCACACACCTGACTTAAGAGAGGTGTTTTGTTTTTGTGACTTCAGGACTGTTTCTGCTTTCCTCTTGTGCAGTTTATACCCTTTATTGGAGAGCTATGTTTTATTGCCTAACACAATGGTCCAGTTCCCAGGGAGTGGGAGTGCTGGCACCTGCTGCCTGTGTACAGACCAGGGTTCTACTAGATTTCATCATCTTTTCCTCATACAACCTGACTTTTATTGTGGATGAAGGCTTTAAGAAAAAAAGTCTGTGTTATTTCTTCATTGAAATTCCCCTAGACTAAGACAAATTCAGTACAGCCAGGTGCTGTGCAGCTCTGGTAAAGCACTTCAGGTTGTATGCTGATTACCTGCTATTAATGATCAGCACCCCACTGAATGCTGTGCACACCTGAGGTCTTTGTAGGAGCTTGGGAGCACACAACGGCAATAGAGAGAAAAGGTCTTGGCTGCTTTGAATTTAAGGCTGCTCTCCAGAGCAAGTTGCTCCAGAACTGTAGTATCACTGTGCTAAACAAATTTCCTTTCTTCATGAATTTGTGCTCAGCAATGCTAGATGCAGATTAAGCCTCATGTATGTGCTTAGTCAGAGTGACGTTATTTTCAGTGGCAGTGTTTACTTGAGCTGTGTCACCTTGACCATCAGCACTAGAATAGAGCATATGGGTTTTTTTTTTCCTGTTTTTGTTTTACTGAATATTTAATTTTCTGGGGAAGCATTCCAACATGCTATAAACAGGTTGGGAACTAGATCTAGATTCCTTGTCTGCAAGATTGTTTTCTGCCTGAGCCTTAAAAATGAGTTATTTTTTAAGGTAAGTATGCAGGGCTATGAAGTAGCCTGCGAAATGTCACATCACCGTGGTAAACAAAATCAGTGCCTTCCTTAGATGACTATTGAGAAGAGCCAAGGAACTTTGTTATAAATTCTTTCTTGTGGTATGCATGCCTTTCTGCTCCCTTTTTGGGCTTTAAACGTGAGCAGATGGAGCAGCCAGGAGGAATTTTGGTAGCATGGCTGTGCTTTTAATATCACTTTACTGCCCAGGACCACTTGTGTCTGCAAACAAGGAGACAGCCCTGTTGCAATCTGGTGAAGCTTTCTGGAAATGGAAGGGTCTGGAGGTGACACAAGATAGGGATACGTGTCCTAAACAACTTGTTAGAACAGGAGACCTACAAACAGTCCCTCTTTTTTTACCCATGGTCGCTGCAACAGCAAAGCTGTCACCCACCACACTGGTAAACAAGAGCCTGCTGCCAATAGTATGATGTTGATGTAGGGTGGTTGCAGAAACTGGCCCCCATGCCTCTACAATCTGAACTGCAGCTGCTTTACATCAGGTTCTGGTGCAAAATGCTTAGCTATTATTTGTTATATTCTTCATAGAAAAATATTTGTAATAAAATTAATATTTAAGTCCAAAACTCTTCTTCCTCAAAGTCCTTGGGCATACAAATTGCACATCCTGCTGAGGCAGGAGCTCCTCCTTTATCCCTTGTTTCTAGTAGTTTACTCAGTGCATCCCTAATGATATGTACTTGATGAGTTTTTATATCTTTGGGCTCACAAATACCAGGTCTGATTCAATGTGGATATGCCTCACTGGTGTGTCTGATTATGACAAGTGAGAGGAGTGTATGGTTTTTCAGCATCCTCCCAAGAGCTAGTCTAGGCTGAGCCTGCTGCTAAAGAGAAAAACCTTGAAGGTGTTATGTAGCAATTGGGCAGATCAATATAATGGAAGGATTGGCATGATAGAAAGGTGCTATAAGGGAAGGGAAAAAGATTGCTTGCCTGTATCAGAAGATTCCAGGTTTGCAGGGAAAAGCTCCGTCAGGGATGGATCTCCAGAAAGAGACCCTTACCCAGTGGATGTCAGCCATTAAATGGGGTCTAAGAGAGTTGGAGCCAGTCTCCACCCCTTCCAGTCACACAGGTGAATTGCCTTCATCTGTGCTCCCAAGCTTGACCTGGTCCTTTCCCCAAGTGATCAGTCAGTGGTTCAGGCCATGACTCAACAGTTCCCATACATGTTTATATATGCTGTAGTCTCGACATGTCATTTAATGAACAGTGATCCAAGTTGTGGGAATGTCAGTGGGAATTACCTTTGCATTTCAGAATAAGAAAAAATGTTGTAGATTGGAAGGTACCAGAATCTCCTTTTAGGAGTAATTAACTTCTAAAATTAATGGTTTGACTGAGATTTTGTTAAATCTGAAACAGTAATCATTCTGAAAGGTTTTCTTAGAGTACACATGGAAAATAGAATTTTCCAGAACATTGTTAAATATTCGGTACCAAAAAATGATCCATACTTTTTAATACATCTGTTGCCTTGCTGTGCTATGCTAAAAAAGCTTAATTCTTTTTATGACCCTTACTAATCAGCTTTTCTGAGCTTGGTGTGGAACCTGCTTTAAATTGTCATACAGGTGATGTGATAATGACATTTATTTGGACTTGTCCAAAACACAGTCAGTAGCCAAACAGCAGATGTCATCTTCAGAGAATCATTACTTGAAAACTATTGTGCTGTGGAAGTGGAAAAGAAAAGAAAAGAAAAGAAAAGAAAAGAAAAGAAAAGAAAAGAAAAGAAAAGAAAAGAAAAGAAAAGAAAAGA
>JAPSGF010000005.1:9476303-9660430 GCA_035772895.1 Perdix hodgsoniae | reverse complement strand
CCCCCCCCCCCCCCCCCCCCCCCCCTTGCTTCCAGTCATCATTTGCAGACCTACAGTGATGTTCTTGAGTGCAGAAATGAGGAAGTTACAACTGTGTGGAGGGAGGGGAGATTGCCTGTTGCTTGCTGTGGTTCAGATAGGGATTTGGATAGCAGTGGCTTTGTAATACATACTTCTTGAATTTAAGGCTGCATCTCATACAGTTTTGCTCTCATGTAACCATGTTTATTATCAGAGTGGAACGCAGTACAAGTCCTAAGGTTATTCAGAAAAAAAATAGGAGTTTCCAAACAGTGGTCAACCTTCAGAAATGCTTTTGTGACAGAGGATGTAATAATGTTGCTACAACAAACCCTCAGCTGGGTATCTCTGATTTCTGCAGTGATTATGCAGTTTTTAGAGTATTGCCTGGCTGCATCCATAAAGGCTGCTGCTGCATTTTTCATTATCAAAGTGCTTTACAAACATAAAGCATATCTACTGTGCATTTTCTAAGCAGGGAAACCAAGTCAAGCAGTTTAAATGACACCCCCAGGCTGCAGTGTTACACTGGATACTGGGATTAGAATATCAAAAACTTCAATACCTTATGAAACTGCCATATGTTTTACTTTCTTTACTTACTTTTACAAGACTTTGGTTTATTACCACCTTGGGCATGGCAGCCTATGCCCGTTTGACTAGAAGAAAGGTCTTCGTACAGTTTTTTCCAGTGGAAAAGGACTATGGCTGGAAATTACAAAGTGGTTTCCTGAAAGTTCCCTATTTGTTAAAGCATGTCTTTGTAATGTTTTTTTTTTTCTTTTCTTTTTTTTTTTTTTTTTAATTTCACAGATTTTGACAAAGGAAACTCGGTTAGATTTAAGCCTTCACGATTGCTCCACAGGAAGAGAACATTAAGGTAAGGCCAAGTCTGTCTTCTTGCCTGGTGAAGTCAAATCGTTGCATGATTGTTACTTCAGTCATGGCAGGAATTTCCATTTGTTCTTTTGCTGGGAAAAATGATTCTTGGTTCTCTCACAGGACCAAGCTTTGGTCTGAATGGTTACTGAAAACCGCCTCCTTAAATAATCGTGTAAATTTACAACTCATACTGCTAAGGAAAGAGTCCCTTCATGCTGCTGCAATGAATCATAGAATCATTGAATGGTTTGAGTTGGTTGAGGGTTCCAACCCCTCTGCTATAGGCAGACATACCTCCCTTTAGACTAGGTTGCTCAAAGTCACACTTTCCTGAAAGGCATGGGCACAGTACCCACATCTAGTGGGACAGTGTGCAAAACTGATCTGTCTGAAAAGTCAGGTGTCAAGGTAAGGGAATTATTGGTATAGTTGTGCAGACAGCTTTGTCAGCATATAGAATGGGACCTTGCAGGTGAACAGAGGGGTGAGGTATCTGATTCCTTGCAGGGCACTGCTGCCTCATGCTTGCAGCCTTAAGGCCTGGTCTCGTGAGGCTGGGTAAGGTGTTGTAGTGCTTAGGTAAGAATGTGGCAGGTCATATTCCCTCTCTGTTCCCTTCCCCACTTCATTTGTGGGACCCCCTCCCATCAGTACACACTTGAACATCTCTGATTACCTGCTGTAGAGAAACGGTGAGCAGGTGTATGAGATGCACAGTCTTTGGGAGTGCAGGTAGGGGAAATCTGGGATAAGGCTACTGGAGAAAGATGCAACCATGGAACAGGTCTTTTATTTTGGAATCCAGAGAAATTGTGGAATTACAGAAGAAGAAGAATAAATGCCAAGCAGGTATTCAAGTGAATTTTCACGTATGTTTTTCAATCAAAAAAATCTCATTATGCCCTGCAGTTTTAATCCAGATGCCAGGGCAGTGTTACCAGTGGCATTTGGATCAAGCTTCTGCTTGCTTTTGGGCATGTAACTAGGTTAGTGGGACAGCTATTTAGAAACCATATGCTGCTACTGCAGCAGATGAAGTTTTCAAATTGGAATCCCTGATGTATAGAAGGAGTCTGCACTTTAGAACCTGCAAGAGCAGTGTACCTACTGAGGTTGTCAGATGCTCTACTAATGCCACTTCTACATCGTTTTTAAAGAAAAACTATTGAGATTGTGAAACACTGTGTTTTAATGGAATTGTATGAATTCCTGAAAATTGTGTAGCATGAGTTTCTTGGCAACCTGAGGCCAAACCACATGTAAATCCTTCATAAAGTGAACTTGTGGGACCTCATGCTGTTTATTCTATTTCATGAACCATAAACACAGGCTGTATTCCAGGCAAGCAAACGAGGAGGATTTACCCTTTTGGTACCCTTTTATGGCCAATCTCTTTTCAGTGGTCTGTGGGGACAGGACGAAGGGAAATAGCCACAAACTGGAGCATAGGAAGTTCTATAACAATATGCAGAGGAACTTCTTCACAGTAAGGGTGACAAAGCACTGGAATGGGCTGCCCGGAAAGGTTGTGGACTCTCCTTCTCTGGAGATATTCAAGACCTACCTGGACACCCACCTGTGCAGCCTGCTGTAGGGAGCCTTCTTTGAGGGGGATCGGACTATATGATTCTGGAGGTTCCTTCCAACCGCTACAACTGTATGATTCTCTGATGGCCAAATTTAACTGAAAAGGAAAAAGGGCAGTGGATGAGTTTGAAAGCACAGTATACCTGGCATTCTAAATCGGACTGTCTGACATAAGCAACTAAATTGATGATGCACCTGCTTCTTTAGCAGATAAGCTAATAAAACAGGGCAACATCTAGATAGATTCCCTTGAGGGAAAAAGTGAAGTCTTGATGTGGAATTGCTTATGAGCATATGTTTTAAACCCTTACAAATAATTTTCAAAAATTGTTGCTTTTAAAACTACTTGGAATTGCTTTAACATCATTCTGACTCAGTTTAGGTTCCTAAGGAATGTTCTTAGTGAATACTGTGACATGTCCTAAATATGTCTACATTCATTTTTAGAACAGTTTTTATATATGTACCTATAAATAGCCAATTATTTGGACAGACCATCATCCTCAGAACAGTACTCTGTCTCTGAATTCTCTGATCAAGTAAAAACAATATAATTGATACATTGGTTGAAAACATTTGGTTTCCAGTGTGTAAATATTTAAAACAAGCAATAGTACCTGCAGCAGTGTGAGAGAGCATGCCGCAAAACTGCCTGCAAAGAAGAGAAGCAAAAATTCTCACCTGTGGACAATATAGTCACTAGATGAAAACAGTTAATGATTAAAATAAATAAATAAATAAATGTTGACAGTGTGTCTCGAAGGAAAGGGTAAGTGAGGGCATGGGGGAAACTGTGAAGGGACGTGAGAAGCAGGTAGCCTATAATGTCACGTCGCCCAGAAAGGTGAAGCTTAAGAAGTTTGTGATTACAAGAATTTTAATGAAATCTGCCAATAAGCAGAGGCTGGAAGCCACTCTCAGTACAAAGGAGAAAGGAGCTCATGTGCAGGAGGAACTGGGTGACCTTGAAAAGGAATGAAAAAAAGGGACATAATGTAATAATACTAAGTGCATGGTTGTACACTGGGGGCTAATACATTTTTCTGTCACTTCCAACTGATGAAAGCCTGAGCATATTAGTTTCTCTTGCAGGATTGAGTAGTTAATGTAGTGTAGTTATAAAAAAGCAAACATTGTAGGGCACATGATTCATCCAGCTGGTCATGTAATCATGTTTTCTCCATTAGAAGTCCTATTTTTACAGGACAGTAGCAGAGCTGAGCCTAGACTCAAAATGTTCCAGTTCCGATCACCATTATACAAAAAAGATGACATAACTGAAACAGAGAATATTTTTTAATGATGATCAACGAAATTGAAAGAGCCTGTATTGAAAAAACTGAGTAAACATGGAAACTTTTGTAAAGGAGTAACGTAACTAACAGTGCTGGCAAGAGAACAAATGCGCGTAAGCCCAGCAAGAGACATTCAGGCTACAATTAAAGGATCTCTAGCTTCAGAGTCTTTGAAACAGTTTGGATGAAGGGGCAAAGGGGAACTGAACTAGTTTACAATATTTGAAAGTTTGTTGAAAATCCACAAGCCATCCAATAATGCCATTCTTTTTGTGACCAGTGTGCTAGTACTGGTCATGATTCTATATGGATTTTCCCTTGGAAATTGATATGTGAGTCAGGGACAGTAGTAGATGTTAGCGTGCAGTTAATTTGAAAAAGGATTTTGCTGCATAAGAGAATGTTCAGAGCCCTAGGTTAATGGAAACATAGGGTACTACTCTGACACAAGTATTACTGAAGCTATTGGAGGTGGTGTCAAACAAACCCCAGATACTCAAAAACTGTAAGTTGGGTCCCTCAGCACTTTGAGACAAATCTTAAGTAATCAAAATGTTTTGGCAAAATTGAATTTGGTTTTGATTTACTTGCAGTTTCCAACCTCAGCCAAAAGGAGTAGAAAAACTGCTTTCAAATTGAAACTGAGTCCCTCAACCTTGGGGTTTCTCCAGAACCTATCTGTAAGAAAATAGTGTATTGTGAAGCTAATAAAAGCCATGAGTGCTTGCAGTATCAGGTTTAGCACATGGAAGCGTGCTATTAATTGGCTGAGTCCCAGCCCAGTCTCAGATGACATATGCACCCATTTGCTCGTGGCCACTATAGAATTATTTATTTTAGTTCTGTTCTAAGTGTTTTTGCCCTATAAGGATGCACGATTTTCTGTAACAAGCAGCTTATTGCTGCTCGTAATCTTCTATTTGCTATTGCTTTTCTGTGGCGGCTAGCATTCCTGCTCTTGGCAGCACCTTGAACAATTACTCTAAGTGCAGTTGTTGAAGACAATTTGTAGCATGTGGCATGGTGCCCGGATGTGGCACAGCCAGTTCCTTACAGTCATTTCAAAAGCCCAATTTTTCCCACAATGTCGTCATACAAAGGAAAATTACTTGTAAATGATTAAGAAGCATATATTTCTTGCAGTTTGTGTAAAATGTTATTTAGTCATTATATTTCAGCATTTTCATTGAGAAATGTTCATCTGGATAAATTAGTACAAAAAAAAAAGAGAAAAAAGGACTTTTTTTTTTTCCTAGCCAAATACCCTTGATGAAATGATATTTAGCACTTCAAAAAGCCATTTAAAAACTGTCCTAAGAAAAGATTTTCCAGTGTTAAGGCTGTATAATTTGTTTTTATCAGAATGACAGCATCTTGTACAGCACATCAATTCCGTGGCAAAATGAAGAGCCCAGGATCACTGTGGGGATTTGCATCTGTTACACCTGTCTAGTAATTTACTAAAGATCTTAAGACTAGTAGAAGTTTCCTTATGCCTGTTTGGAATAGATTAACAACAAGGCTTGTGAACGCCTTGTAGAATATGCCCAGTGAGAAGCGACTGACGGAACTGGGGCTGTTCAGTCTGGGGAAAAGAAAGCTGAGGGAGACCTTATTGCTCTCTTCCAATATCTGAAAGGTGCCTACAGCAAGAGCAAGGCTGGTCTCTTCTCAGTGGTGACAGGTGACAGGACCGGGGGGGGGAAATGGCCTCAATTTGTGCCAGGAGAGGTTTAGGTTGGATATCAGGAAAACTTCTTTACAGAAAGTTGTTAAGCACTGCAGTAGGCTCCCAAGGGAGGTGATTGAGTCACCATCCCTGGGTGTGTTTAAAAACCATTAGGATGTGGTGCTTAGGGACATGATTTAGTAGAGGGTTGTTAGAGTTAGGGTAGTATGGTTAGGTTGTGGTTGGACTTCATGATGTTTAGGGTCTTTTCCAGCCCGAGCAATTCTGTGGTTCTATGATTCTAATACATCAGGTTTCCATCCATTTTTAATAGAGTAGATGCCACAGGGATGAACACTTTTCTTCTGAAAAAGTCATTATAGGCAATTATGACACTTCCATTTCAGAGTGAAAATCTGTATGTTTAATGAACATATTTAAGAGATTCTTTCTCATGTAATTAGGCGTTTTTGCTGTTATGAAGTGACTGAATGATCTGTTACTATTAAATGTATTATGAACTGTGTGTTATCCAGAGATCAGAGCAGGAGCAGCAACTAGGTGGTTGTGCAGAAGGCTTCTGGGTGGAGAGTACAGTTAGTACTGCATTTGATGAAGTATGTTTTAGTATTTGTGGCAAGTCATTCTATATAGATTTCAAAAGCAATTACTAGTTTTGAAGGCAGTCTCTGGTGAGCAATTTAATGCAAAAATGTGTCATAGTCAGTTCCAAATAAGTTTCAAATGATGTTAGGTTTGGCTTTGTGAGTTTCTTGGGGTTATTTCTAGTTTCATTCTTATGGAAAGTATTTTCTTTGGTATCTCTGTTGGACTATCTTGCAGGAATTGGTTACATCTTGACTGTATTTGATTTGTAGCAGAAACAGTCGCAGTTCTGTAAACCAGATGTTGCTTTCAGTTTTCAGAAGGAGTTCTCATTTGAAGATAAAGAGGAACTTGCCAACAGCACAAAGGATATTGATGCTAACCTCTTAGCAGTACTTCCAAAAGGTAGGTAAGGGAGACATATTATGAACACAAATGGTAATAGAGTATGAAATTTAACCTACGCAAGTGCACAGCAAAGGTAAATGCACTTAAGCTCAGCTGTTTTGTAAATGATTTTTCTTTTCCCCATGAAGTATAAAAATGGAATGAAATGGGATGAATCACAATGCTCTTTTATAAGACATGATGTCCCAGCTTCATAAAACTCAGTTTAGTTTACTTCATTTTAAATAGTTTAAAAAGTAACTGAAATTCAAAACTTCTGAAACGTTTGTTTGTACAAGTATATGAGTACTGAATTGAAGGTATTAACTTGGCTTGTATTTATGACTCTTTCCAGTCACTCTTGGTAGTTGATAGAATGCTTATGTGAATGACTGACTACATACAGATCTTTGATCTTGCATGCTAAAGGACCTGTACTACATAAGGTTTAATTTATAGTGGATGAGACCAGTTTGTAGCAAAGCAGAGCAGCAGTATTCCCAACACTCTTACATTAACACTGTTAAGCAGTTCAGCAGGTGGGCTGTGGCTAGTTCTGTGACACTACTCGTACAAGAAATTTTGTTTACAGTGGATAGTAAACCTCAGTACAGCCAAATTATTCAAGAACCAGAGGCTTTGGCTTAATGTCTTTTTCAAGTAAGAAACATGACCCTAATATCCCGTCTCTCTCTAGTATTTTGAGAAGAGAAACCTAGCGGCTGTTTTTTGTGCACTGGGGCATACTTTTTGTTTGCTTTTAAATCTGTCATCTTACCTTGAATAACTTCAGGAGAAGACATCAGTGTCATCTTTATTTTTTAAGACAGCTGAGATAGAGGACTGAAATTCACCTGTTTTTGTTAGAGGAGTCACAGTCTTTTTGGAACTACATTAAAAGATTACATTTGAATGAAGAGCTCTATGTAACTGGCATCAAGATGTTCCCTTTGTTTGAGGCATGTTGTAGATCTCAGAGCTTTGATAAAAATGGTGTTTGTATTCAAAACTGATGGTATTTACCCTTTTCAGACAAAAGTCTACAAGGCTATATGCACTAATTCCAGGAATTGAACTAACTGGCTTCTCTCTGATGTTATTTACTGCAGCTTACTTCTTCCAACATAGTATTTAAGTGATGTGCTTGCTCTTGTAGTGCAAATGTTTAGAAAGAGATTTCATTGGCACATTGATAGATTAAAATAATATGTACTTATACAGTGCAGACTACTAAGGAGTACAAGCCAGTATTAATAAGTAGTCCCTCATTACTCCAGATACTTAGCTTTGCAGGCATGCTGGCCAAAATGGGCAGTAAGTTAATTGTGAGAGCCTTCACTTGGGAAACCCTCTCTGCAAGTTACTTGTGAACTAGTGAAACAGTGAACTAGTTTCTGTTCCGAATTGATTTTTGTAATAAAGATGCCAGATTCAATTTGTACTGGAGCTGATTCTTACATTCTGAGGGCTGCATTATTTGGGGCTGTTTTCCACATCTAGGGGTTATCTTTGGTCCATTTTTGCATGTGTTGGAAAATGGGATATTTAATTTTCAACAGATAGAGACAGAACTAATGATCAAAGAGTCTAGCTGAAGTCTCACACATTGCTGCTTATGATTAGGCATTAAGTATATCAGTGTGCCCCTGCTCCATGAACAGAAGGTAAATGCTTCTCCAAACTGATTTGCAGGGCATTTCCTTTCCTGGTGGACAGAGGAGGAGGAAGGAAAAAGGCTTGTTGACTTCATTACTGTGTTAAACATTTTGAGGAAAATTTGTGTTGTAGTGAATATTTACAGTTTCTAAGAAATCGTTCCTGTGGCAGGTAAATTTTAACCCACCTCTACCAGGCTTTGTAAACCTATACCTCTGTGCAAGATTAAAAAATGTACATCCCTACCTTCTTCTAGAGACTTTTCAAAGACTTGATTTAGTTTTTACAGCTTCTGTATTTTATGAATAATATTATCATGTGCCTTCAACTTTACTGACATGTTTCTGCTGTGCTATTATTAAGGAGGGCTTCCGGCAAAAACATTTATATAATGTAAGTAATTTTTCTGAAATATTTCTGAATTCTCTAAGAAATCTCACTCAAATTTGAAATGCTGGGTTTTTTTGTTCACTTGTTTTTTAAAATGGGAACTCCAAATATACTTTTAAAAATCACTGCTCTGGGATGAGACATGGAACAATACCACTTTTGCTAGATACCTAGTCTTAAAAGGTAAATTCTGCTCAGGAGGTCTGCAGTTACTAAATTTAAGATGCCTCCTTGACAGTCTGCCTTAGAGGATATCTTAACCATAGCATCTTGCTCAACATCCTGAAATAAGGCCTGAAGCACAGGACAGTTCCTGAACTGTTGCTGTTCTGCTTTTTCTTAACTATACTTACTAACAGTGATAATGAATTGTTAACATGAACTAACTTAGATAAGGAGCTTTTACAGTGAGATGAATTTTAGTCTTTTCTTGTGCTAAATCGGAATCTTGTTTGCTGAATCAGATCTTTGTGCTACTTTTTAGGAAGAGGTGGTATTATTTTTAACTTTGTCATGGATGTCTTTGAGATGATGTCGTTTCTGATGATTATGTGGAAAAACATTAATGAACAGATGGGAAACTGGCACCAGCATATCCAAACTGCAACCCAAAAAATAGAAACGTGATCAACTAAGCGTGCAAAGGCCAGCCAAGGTCCTTGGGACAGAAATTTTTCCAACTAACTTTCATAATTTTAAGTGCTGTATTTTAGTTAGCAAAAAAATCACTACAGTAATAGAAAACTTCCTGCATTTTTTTTCTTTTTTTTTTTTTCTTTTTGTTTTTACTTTATTGTGTAACGTGTTATTATTTTCTTTCATCTTATTGGAAAAATATTACTGAAACTATTTTTCACAAAGGAACTCTGCAGGTATTGGTCAACCTAGCTGAAATAGCCGTCTGGAATCTCAAGTGTGGAAAAAGTATAAGGCACTATAGAGCCGTCTCATGCTATTTTTGTCCCATGTTGTTTGGGAAGGTGTTGGAGCGATGCTTCATGAGTCCAATGCTCTTTTTAGGACTGCAGAGTGGTGGTAGAATCTCTGGAACTTCAGCTAACACATATTGGGAGGGTGTTGAGCTAATGCTGCTGGAAGTTCTTTGGATGTTCCAAATTTCTTGTATGAGAGTGACTTATAGTCAAATTTCCTTGTTGGGGGGGGAGGGGAGTGTGGAGGCTTTAATATATGAAGCTGTGCTTCAAAGGCTGACTAAAATTCTCCAGAAGACCTGTTTTTTGATATTTTAGAGGGCTGAATACATTGGTGACTAGGGAAGAAAAATGATCAGGGTTTGAATGGAATGTGGTTTTATTAACTGTGAGTGATGGAGGCCTTCTCCCTGCCTGAAGTAGCAGAACAATTATGGCTTTTGTTTTGACCATTTCTTATAAGTATAGTCTACAGCAAGAGAAAACCCTAATATCCAGAGGAACACACTTAAATAGAAGTAGATTTGGTAGAGGTGGAAAGCAAAGTATTTGAGAAATTGTTTCCTTTGGTGTCAATGTGGAACAGCTTGTTTCACATGGATAAGATCTGTAATACAGTTCACTGAATGGTACTGAATGGGTAGAGCAGTGTGGGAATTGCTAGTGAATTGAGAAGGAAAAAAAAAACTATGAAAACGCAGTGTAAGAACTCATCTTCCTTTAATCCTGGTTTGGGATGCAGATTTTCCATTGGCCACAATCTGTTGTTATCTATCTGTAGAGATCTCTGACTGAAGCTTGCTGGCTTTCAGAAACTGTCTACATATGTGATCAACTTGGTCAACTTCACCCTTTTTGCTGCAGATGCTTAAGCAAGGTGTGGGAGGGGGTTAGCCCTGTTAGGTAGGTGGAACAGATTTTTATGATGTGATGGCAAGCAGTTTGACATAACCTGCCTCAAAAAAAGTGAAGTTGATGGTTTTGGTCTGTGTTCTGTAAAAAATGTAGACTAGGGCTTTTTCAGAGAGTGCCCCAGATTATTTTTTCCCCTATGTATTGTACTCCTGTAGGCATCCATCTTCAGTCTCAGACACTGTATCAGTACCTCAGTCATTTGCCTCTCTGAGTAGTAGAATGAGAGTGTATTCAGTCTTACTGGTCAAAGGCCTTTTACCTGGAGTCCTGGTGGATTTTTGTCATGTAAACATGATATGACAGCCAGTGTTAATAGTATCTATCTCTTCCTAGCTGTGATGTGATGTGCAAGCACTGATAGTGACTACAGAAGCCATTTGGGGTATGCGTCAGCTGAAACGCTGACTGATTTGCTCATGATTTCCAATAGTTAAGAAGGAAAAGGAGAGAAGGTGCACCTGACCTTTAGAAGGGTGGTGTTTCAACAATATTTAACTTACAAATATCTAGATCTGTGAGTTTCAATAGGGAATAAAGCTGAAGGAGTCACTTCTACTGTGATGTGGAACAGTGTATTCTAGATTCTCTTGAGTCATGAGGTGTTTCTGATGGCAATCTTGGACTGATCTAACAGGCTGAAGATTTCATTTTGCTTTGGCTTTTGATTCCTGTGTGAACAGGATCAGAAGGCTAGAGATACATTACCTCAGAATAGATTCACAAAGCTTTTAGCACCATGTCTTAGCCACGGCAATGACAGTTTGGGGACTTATGACTTCCACAGTCCTTCCGATCTGCTGTGTCCATTGACAGCCCAAATGGCTTATCTTCTTGCTTGTAAGAAATGATACACACTTGATGATGTAGCACTCACTGTTCCGTTGTGGTTTGCAAACAGTACTGATAACTGTACACATACATGTATATATAGGGATTACTTCATCCATCATGCCTCTTGTTGGTTCTCTACTATTCTGTGATCTGTGACAGCTGTCTGCTAACACATAACACCACCAAATGAGTTTAGGGCAAGAGAAGGAGAATCTGTCCAGTTAGAACTACAAGAGAGAACTAGTGAAGTGATTAACCATGCAGGAATACTTCAAGGATATGTGGTGTTTTGTACAGCTTATCTCCAAACTTGAGCCACTTGCAGCCATGGGAACTAAGGAATAAGGGCACTAAGGAATAAGGACACTTTTTCTCTTTAAGCACAGTCATCACCCTTTGTGTAGACAGTGTAAACAGTAAACTCTGCATAGCCTGGTTTTGAAGGAGTTAATTAGCACATAAGCTAATGAAAATACAACTTGCCCAGTTTACACTGGATCTTAAAAATTAGCATAGCCTGGAAGTACTTTGAGAACTCCTTGGTGTTTACATCTGTTGCCCTAATGCACTTTTGACAGAGCAAGCTAGTAAACTAGGAAAACAAAAGGTAAATGCTTGTTTCCAGACAAAAATTGTGAAATCTCTTAACATTTTGACTGTTCCTTCTTATTCTGAAGCGTTTTAGAAAGTTTCTTTGAGTTTCTGAAACTTAGTAGCTTATAAACTGTATAATCTTTTGTTGTCTCAGTTTCAGAATTAAGAAAACTGTTTGAACCAAACAACCAAGATTTTTTGGAAATGAAAAGGTAAAGAAGAAAAAGTCTTTGGCCTGTAAAACAAAACATACAGCTTGTTTTGTTACCTCCTCTTAGAAACTCTCCCTTCAAATCTTCAAGGATATTTCACTTCAGTTGTTTTGCATCTTTTTCAGAAAGGAGAGAATAGCTAGACGCTTAGAGGGAATTGAAAATGATACGCAACCTATGCTTCTACAGAACTGCCCAGGGTCAGTCACACACCGTTTACTAGAAGAAGATACACCAAGGTATATGCGTGCAACTGATCCATACAGTCATCACTTAGGTAAGTAGTATATTCCGTTGCTGAATGACTTCTTGTTTTCTACCCCAATGTATGCTCAGTAACAGAAGAAGAGTTTTATAGAACAAATTCTATCAGGATTTTTTTTTTAACCTGCTTTTGATATAATAATAATTTGATAGGAAACTCTTAGAGGGTTACAATTAGTGTAAGCTTCTTAATTATTTTTATGCGCCTTTGAAGACTGTAGTGAAAAACTGCAGTATGTCTATGCAGTCGCTAGTACATTTTGATTTGTAAGATGGAAAGCATTTACCCACCATTCAGAGTAAGTGGGCTAGGATACTTGGTGGAGTTTTGGATGGATTGGTCCATATGTGTTGTACTTTTGACAGGCAGATCAAATGAAGAGGAGGAAACTTCAGATTCTTCTGTAGAGAAACAACTCAGATCATCCAGATACCGCACAGAAACCACAGGAGGAAATACAGAGTCTTTGTACAGTACAGGAAACATGGATACCCATGAACTAGAGTCTAAAGCAGAAAGAATAGCTAGGTACAAGGCAGAGAGACGGCGCCAACTGGCAGAAAAGTATGGATTATCTCTTGATTCTGATTTGGATTCTGACTACTCATTCAGATATTCCCGGGCAAGGAAAGATCCTGACAGTGTGGAAAGAAAGGGATTGAGAAGTGAAAGGCACGATGATGAAAACAAGGACTCTGGCTCCTTGTACTTGTCCAGGACTGAGATGAAGGAGTCAAAGAGTGTAATTTCTGAATCCAGGGAGTACTCTAGCCATGAAAAAGATGGTATTCCAGCTAAAGAAGAGCTTTCAAATGAAAAGAGTGATAAAAGAGCAGATGATGACAGTGCCATTAGACAGGCTTCTGAACCTTCAGCAACACTGGACAGTTCTGTCTCACTTACACTTTCTGGACGAGAGTCTTCCTCCTGTAATGAAGTGCCAATATCACCAAAGCAAACCCCCCGAGAGTCTCTTTCTTCACCAAAGCGGGCAGCCTCACCAATCCATTTGCAGAATGATCAGCCCTTGCACAGTAACATCAGACAAAGGTAACAAGGATATTTTTGTTTGTTCATACAGTTTGTTTGTTTACCTTATACAACCATCAGATCAGTTTGCCCACAGCCCCATCCAGACTGTTTCTTGAACACCTCCAGGGATGAGGTATTCACAGCTTTTAACTGTTTAAAATCTTGATCACCCTCTGCATAAAGAATTTCTCCCTAATGTTTAATCCAAATCTCTCCCTCTCATAGCTTTCCTCTAGGCCTTTAGTTACTGGAAGGCTATAAGGTCTTGTTAAAACCTGATCTTCCCTAGTCCAAACAACATACAAGATATACTGTATCCCTCATCCTCCTTACCAGCCCACTTGCAAACTGGATTGGTTGGGTTTCTTGAATTGTGATGTGTTTGTGATGCAACAGTGTGGATATCTGTATTTCTGTGATTAGATATGTGCTTGGTTTACCTTTATACTTGCAGAATTCATGCTTCTCCTGGGGGAGTGAAATAACTGATGTTTTCTTAAATATCCTTATTTATACAAACTAGAAACAGCAGTAGATATGGTTTTAAATCTGCTTTTTTTATCATCACCTGTTAAAGCAAGCCTTTAACTTTTTCCCTCTATATCCTGTAATTGTTTGGATGCAGTTTCCAAGCAAATACGAATTGTTTATCAGTGAAGATTTGAATAGCTTCGTGGCTGCTTCTGCCAAGATAAAATAGGCCTCAGAGTTAAAAGCTGAGAAGTGTCTTGGGTTAGCTGAAAGGATAGATGATTTGTATTCCTGCTGTGAAAATGTTTTGAACTGTGATAGCTGATAGCTCAGATAGTATCAGGGTGTGTATGAAGGGGCAGAGAGGAAGTAAAAATTCCATGATGAACTGGGAGAACACAGCCTCCTTCTTGATATGCTGAATTACTTCAGATTTGACAAATCTAATGTATAAAAAAGATTACCAGGTTTTTCCAACAGGAAAAAAATGTATTTTTCACAAATTCCACATCATGGTTTCACAATGTAATTTAAAAACAGTCTATCAAGGTATCGTGGTAACTGAAAACAAGTGAATAAGAATTTTTAAATAGTATGATTTTCTCCAGGGTTGATTCTTAAATTTCTAGATAGGTGCTTATATGAAAAATCAGAACTTGAAGCAGAAGTTGTTAGAATGCTGCAGTTAAAAATGTTAGAAATTAGAGTGAGAATTGCACTCTGAACACATGCTTATCATAGAGCCTTGCTGACTGTTTCTAAGCAGGTGAGTTGCTTAAGCTGAAAAATTTGGCCATTGTAACCATGGAAGCAATGAGTTCAGAAACAAGGTACCTTGACTGGATTTCTGTATTGTTTCCATCAAAATCTCAAAACTTGATTCTTATATGGAAGGGGTTAAATGGTTACAGCCTTACTTACTAACTCACACAACTGTACCTTGAAGTTTGAATGATGACTCAGTCTTCAATGTCAAGGGTTAATAACCTTTTGGGTTGATCATGTCACCTGTGTACACTGGTAGGTAGTTTTACTTTCTTTTTTTTGGTTCACTTTATTGAATAGGAAACACTAGTGATAGTATTTAGTATTTTTTTTTAATCTCCTTTCATTATTCACTTGACTTCTAATTCTGCTCACCTTTTTTTGCATGGATAGGTGGGTATAAGCACTATCACTGGACCCTTCCAATTCACATTAGATTTTAAAGGAATATTGTCATTTAAAAAAAAGGTAGCATGCTGGGGAAGTTACTGTGATTTGATGTAATTTTACAGTTCTGTTACCAGAGTAAGGAAAGCAATCATCATAAGGTCACCCATAGAATTGAGAAGAGAATAGTATTGAAGCTTTGAGCTGACTAGGTTATTCCAAACTCCACAAATCTCAGAAGCAGTCTCAACTCAAATGCTACAAAATATTATCCCTTTGCTGCAGATGGTCAATTTAAGATACATCTCTTGGCTAATCCAATTACTGATAGGAAGAGATACTAAGCAATTGGAAGGAAGTAATTTGGCAGGTTCATCCTTAATTTTGTAAGTTATTTTCCTTGTTTTATAAGGTGAAGGAAGGGATCAAGTTTTCAACCTTGGAAAAGTAAAGAGAATAGCATATCAAACTTCATAGCCAAGAATGTGTCAGCTGCAGTGTAAAAGCAACTTTATTTTCTTAAAGCAACCACAGTCTGTTTTTCTGCGAGCAGAAATCAATGAGACACTGAAATGCTTTCTAGAAAATTTTCTCTTCCAGCTCAAGATTAGGCAGGCTACATGCAGCACTGGGAAGACTGCAGTTGTTCTGGCAAAGCAGCTCTTGTTGAATAGAGCTCCTTGCAGGCTTGTTCAAAGATGAGCTTTCTACGTGAAGTCCGGCCTTCTTATAAAGCTCTTTTCATTTGTAAATTCTGCTTTTTCAAGATCAAGGATTGGTTCTCATAAAAATAGTTTACCAAAATTTGTCTTAAAGGAATCAGAGCTAACAAGTGTGCTTTTCTAGTGTATGTGTATAAAACAGCTGCAAACTCAGGCTGAGTAGGATGAAGGCATATCAAGTCAATATGTTCCAGCTGCTTCACTTTAAATCTGCCACTTCAGCCATTACCTATTGCTGTGATAAAAGGTCCTGCAGAAGTTTGGCTGAAGAGAAATAACAAAGAAAGAGTCTTCAAGGGAGACATACTTCTCCATTTGTTAAAAGTTGTATGTCACTCTGAGATCTAATGCTGTGTATAACACTACGGGTCAATTGTATTTGGCAGTAACTGGAGGCAGGCTCCAAGTGTAAGATCTTCCTGTTTTTTAAGACTTGATTGTTATCTGTTTCCAGATAATAAAGTACTAAAATCCATTTTCACGTGGAATCCAATATAGGAATAGTTATGGAGACTTGCTCAAATAAAATAATATCTAAATCCCAATTTCCTGATCAGTGCTGGTCTAAAAGCAGCTTTCCATCATATATGTTGTTAAACTGTGTTTTGTTAAATTTTAGTTTCCTGAGTTCAAACTAGAAAATAAATTCAGCTTAGTTTGGGGTAAGTATGGAAGCTCTGTGCCTTTAGTCTTAAGTGTATTAATGAGCAATCCTTTAATCCCTCACTGAGAAGACAACAAAGTGCTGAGAAGGTATTGTTTGACATTGTATACATTCTGCTGCTGAAGTTGCTGATTAACTTCACATTCAAAATATGGCTTGCATTCTTCTGACAGCCCTCTTCAAAGGATGAATGATCAAGTACAAATAAATGTTGCTTGTGCCCTGCCCACTATAAAATGAGCCAAAGTACATATCAGGAGACAAGAGGGAAGTTTACTTTCTTCAGAGCAATTTCAGCTACCAGTCTGCTCCTGTTAAAGCTCCCATGAATGCCTCCTCTTTGATCAGTTTCTCTAGGAATTCAGAAACATTTGGAAAAAGAACGCAAAAGTTATTTCAGCAGTTGGTGTTTGGCTTTGTTCTAAGCTAGATTTGGATGAGGTGACAGCTGTCGGTGAGTTCTCAGATTTGCCAGTGTATTTACTGCAAGTAAATTTATGTTTAAAAACTGTCTTTGATTTGTCCTTTTCCAACTGTTCTTATTATATGACTAGATAAGAAAAATTGAAGCAGAAGACCTGGAGCTTGCTGGGATTTCTTATCCCAGGTGCAATGTATCCTGTAGTGCAATGTGAGGAGTTCTTTCAGAACTTCAGAAAGGAAGTCAGGGGTTGCTTTTCCTGCTCCTTTTTGTTTCCAGTCGTGCTGTTACACAGCACACCTCGCCTGGTGGCTCTGAGAGACTGTGGGGTTTGCACTCTGAAACTGCTGTATTGGAGCACTGGGAGAGAGGGGGATTCCTGCTGCCCCAGAGAATTTCTAGGAAGTACGATATGCCACCTGAGTTTCTAACTTCATTAAACTCATATTGCTTTCCTTTGGAACCTGCAGGCTGTGACGGGTTTTTACCACTAAAGGAACAATTTCAGCAAGCTGTAGGGATATTCTTCATAAGGCCTTCAAACCTGCAGTGGCAAAAATGAAATTGTACAGTGGCTTTTACTTATTGAATTCAGAACAGTGTACACTTGGCAAACTTACCTTTGCAAAAAACAACAAAAAAAACCCCACCAAAAAACAGTGCTCAGAAGGCAGTGTAGTCATTTGTGGAAATGTCTGTTGATGGTCTGATTCACAGGTTGTCACACTGTATTTTTATTAATGTGCTGTACTTTCCTTTTCCTTAACCATTTTCAGTAACAAAGTAATCGCATCTTTTTTTAAAAAACAAAGAGGTTTTGAGATGAAAATGGGGGAGGGAAGAGTGGGAGCTGAGGGTGAGCATGCACTGCAACCTTCTCCAAAACTACTTGAAGTTCTGTTTTCTGTAGTAGTGCAGGGAAAGCAAAACCTGAATGGTTCCTTCAGAAAGATTCAGAAGGGGACACACCATCTCTTATCAGCTGGCCCTCCAGGTATCACAGAGCTGTGTGCTAACAAGTGGACTGTGAAACTCCCCTTTTTCCCATTTACCCTGTCATGATTTAACATTTACCCTTTATTTTCCCTTAACAGCAGTGAATTACAAAGTATTGTTCCTTGTAGATAAGCAGCTGTTTAAACTTTTCTGAAGCATCTGCTTTTATTGTGACTTGTAACCAATTGATATTCTGTTGAAGAAATATAAATGCCACTCACTTTTTCCACAACTGCTATCATACCAGCTTCCCTTATTTTTTATAACTACTTACTTTATCTCATTTTGCACTCTACAAACCAGCAGATTTTTCCATCTCAATGCAATCCACATTAGCCTTCCTTACAGTTAATTCATTGAATTCCAAAGGTGATGGTGTAAGAAAAGTAAAAATTTAATACTGAAAAATATATCAAGCCCTTGATCAGAGCTACAAGCAGCTGCTTCCTCCCATTCAGTAACATATACCTTTAGCCCACCACGCAAAGCACTGCAGGAAATCTATTTTCTGCATTCCTAATTAGAATAATTCTTATAATCCAGTACTAACATCATTGTGGATGTTCTGGAAAATGCTTGATACATGCTTTATAGTTTAAAGAATCACTTTATCAGACTGAATAAAATTTGTGTTTGAGTAAACTTGAGAAGTTTCACTAACAAGTGCACCAGTTCTTGGGGAGAAAATAAATAACCACAAGAAAGGTTAATGTTTTGGATAACTTTGGATATGCTGATCATCCTCTCAAAATTTTTCCCTTTTTTTAAGTAGTACTTTTTTTTAGTAACATAAACATTCCAAAGTATGATGGTGGCAAGCCTGGAATTGCACATACTTCAAGCTGGATTGCTTACTTTCAAACCAAGATTTGTCTCTTTTTTTTTCCTTTTGATCCCCTTCAAGCCCTCCAAACAGTGGTAGCCATCTCATAGTTTCACCTAGGGCTTTGAGGCGTGCACTTGTAATGTTTTCTCAGGAGCCATGCATGTTTAAGAACCTGTGAATCTCCCTGAATGTTGTTAAGCAATATCACTTCTAATACTCGGGGTGGGGGGGGTATAAAGTGGTTGCATTATAACGTGGCTTCCTTATATATGCCATTTCTTTTTTATTTTAAGATGATACTGCTGTCTATACCCACAGTAGGTGGTGTCTGTGTTCCTTCCCTTGTTGGGTATTGCTCTTCACGGCTTTAATCCTTTTTCTTTCTTAAAGAGTAAAAGTTAGAGAGAAACTGGTGAAAGAGGAAAGTGCGCGTGGAAGCCCTGAACCTGTCACAGACAGTGTATCTCAGAGAAAATCCCAGCCAGTGCCAGCCCACTACATGCCTCTTCAGACAGAAACATCTGCCTTTGACAGGGTTCTCAATCAGCCCGTCAGCGCGATCCGCCAACCAATACATGGCTATATTCAGCCTGCTGGCGTTGCGCACACAGCTCAGCTGATGGCAACAGAAGAACCAGAAAACATCTTTGTTGGCAGCCGCCTCCTTCCAGACAGTGTCAGCCCCTTAACGAAACCAGCAGCAGCCACTGTACCAGAGGGTGAAAAGAAAGAGGCGCTGGCTTATGGAGCAAAGCCTGGTGAAGAAGAATCCCTGGAGGGTGAGCAGGCTTCCAAAGGCAGAAGACCAATTTTGCCGTCTGAGATTCGCAAACAAGGGAAGAGCCATGAAGGCCTCTTTGGAGGAGAAGACCTGGATACCAGTGTGGGGAGCCCATCTGCAAACAAGCCAAAGGTCGGCTCAGACATTCAGCAGGAGCAGGAGTGCAGAAAGAAGCAGGCGCCTGAGCAGCAGCTGAAGACACCTGAGAACATGGAGAGGAGCGAAGCTGTCATGTTCATACAGAGCGGGTCTGTATCGCAGCCGGCGCAGGCAAAAGGCCCTGTTTGGAAGGTGTCAAAGCATAAAGTCCTGACTCGCTCAATGTCTGACTATACTGTGCCTCCTAAGCTAGAAGCTTTTCATAGTAAGAGCATGGAAGCAAACGCAGCAAATGGTGAGATTGGCATGGTTGACACAAAGGTCTCTGTTGCCCAGCTCCGTAATGTCTTTCTGGAAACTGCTCATGCCAACAAGAAAACGGACCTGTAGGTGACATTTCAGATGTATTTTCGTGTGAAAGTTGCACGTCCTTGGCAAAATGACACACACTCAACATCAGTTGTGTTCGGCACTTACAGCACACAGCTTAGCTCTCACCAGTGTGTATTGGAGGCTGAGATGGTTTGAATCCCGCTTCCGTGCTTCTGCTTGCTAGTGCGAGTTGCGGTGTGGGGACCTGGAATGTGTCCGTCTGTGCATGTTACCGGAGGAGCATGCAGAGTGATCTCTGGTGAACTGTTGAGATGCTTACATCTATGCTTTACTTTTCTCTTCTATTTTCTTTTCTATGCACTCTCTATCGTGTGGTTTAAAAGTGAATCTCGGTTTGAGATGTCAACGTCAGGCAGCGCTTTGTCTGCCGGTGGTGACCGTGAAAGAGGGCCGCGAAGGCCGAGGCGCTATTTCACTCCTGGTGAAAATAGAAAGACTTCTGAGCGATTTAAAACCCAACCTATAACGTCAGCAGAACGAAAGGAGATGGATAGGTAGGCATGTGTGTAGATCTGTGTAGCGGTCTGGTGCAGGTAGATGTGAATGAGCGTATCAAGAAAATTTGTTCATTCGTTAGCATCAGTATTTTAAAAGGTTATCATTCTTCTTTAAAAAAACAAAACAAAAAAAAAAAAACAACCATTTGTTATAGAATAAATTCCAATTGACTTGGGTGTGAAGTTTCTTACAAAAGAAAAATCAACAGAAAGCAATTTGCTGCAAATGTCTGTATGTGAAGTGGTTAACAGTCAGTCGTGAAGTATTGCACCTGTCTGGTTCTGTCTGAAGATAAATGATTTTGTCTGTTGTCATAAAAGAGTTATATAGAATAGAGAGTCCATCCTACTCTGTCTCACTGTGAGCAATCAAGTCTACGTATTTGATGTGAATAGACAGGGCAGCAAATCTTAGACCTTAGTCTTCTGTGAGATAAACAGGAAATAATTTTCCTTTACTAAAGTTCGGATATGATTGCTTCCCT
Organism: Perdix hodgsoniae; assembly: GCA_035772895.1. Classification (NCBI taxonomy): domain Eukaryota; kingdom Metazoa; phylum Chordata; class Aves; order Galliformes; family Phasianidae; genus Perdix; species Perdix hodgsoniae. The sequence continues at coordinate 9,639,649 of JAPSGF010000005.1, read as the reverse complement.
TTCTATTAAAGGATGTTATAAGTGGAATTAGTTGAAAGTTGTTGAACCTTGAAAGATAAGCATGGTTTCTCTATTCTTAAGAATTTTGAGGTCTTTTGCTTCAGATGGAGTTTAAGTCTAATCTTTGATGTCGTCTTTCAAGCTAACTTGTTTCTGTTTATTTTTCACTAGGTCCGTTTTGTGTGCAGAAATACCAACTGCTGACGGTATGTCACTATACTACTTTCAAAGGAAGAAATGGGAATGAGTGTGCTTTCTTTACTGAAGTGGTGTTTGATAATGCAAAAAATCAATCCATCTGAAAATGAGCATCAGTAACTGTATATATTTGAAATACCACTTTTCCTTGGGCCACATCTGCTGCAGACTTGATTTTAAATTCATTTAAGCTTGAAAGTCTGCAGGTATCTAAGTATATATGGGAGGCGGAGGATGGTGTGGCTTGCTTTTTCAACATAATTACATTTATCTGGCTGGGAAAAAGAAAAACAACAACTTGTTTGGGGCAGTGTTCTAAGTTTAATAACAAAAAAGCTTTGTTATAATGGGAAAATCATATTGGTATTTTCTAGCTAAAAATGTTGGAAGATGCTGGTTATTAAATTATATAATTGTCTGCCATCTTGCCTCTCTTTTCCTCTTGTTGCTCTCAGCAAGTCTGGCACAAATTAAGAAGCTAATCTCATGAGTAGCTAAATTTAGATGTAATGCCTGGTGCTATTTGAAAGCTGATACTCTGCAGCTTTGAGATGCTGTTGGATCTGGAGGATGCTGATTTCAGCGCCTCAGGATACCAGCTGAACCTCTGAAAAATGGGGAAACAAGGTGGTAATCAGAAAGGCCAGCATGTCTGGCTGACTGAGAGAAAATAGATGCTTTGTGCAGCATAATGAATAACGAGACTTAAGAGAGTGGTCTGTCTCTTAGTTTAAGTGTTTTATTAGTCTGTGTGTTATCAGAGACTACCATAAAATATATGATCATTCATAGAAGTGTCTCTAGTTAACCTGAAAGGACGTGAGCTGCAATGCAGGGAATTCTTTTCTAGAAAGGATTTCTAGAAATCCTGTTCAGAATTTTTCTCTGATGCTATCCATGTAAATACAAGTAAAACTTTATACAATTTTCTTCATGATGTATCTTCAACTGAAAGAGAGTGCAGCCATCTTTTGACTTCCGGCTTTTTTTCATTAGCTAAACATAATTTAGGGTGAGTTCAGAAATCTTAGTCAGAAAAACTTTAACTTAATATGAGCTTTTTCTTATTTACTTTTGTAGATGAAGAAAAATTAGATGACCGAGCCAAACTAAGTGTAGCTGCAAAGAGGCTGCTTTTTAGAGTAAGTATTTAACTTTCTTAATAGAAAATAGAGGTAAACATTTCATGTTCAAGGTGTAGAAGGTTGCTAAGTTCATACCTGAACATTTCATATTCAAGATTCTGACAGTCGCTTAGTTAATAATAATGAAGTGTAATGCAGTTTGCCACGTCCAAGTACGTAGTTTTGTTTTTTTTTTATCTCATCTTCTTACACAGCAGACCTGTTGCTTTAAAGCCTTCTTTGAGAACATTATTTAAAGAGATGTGTAGTTAATTTTAACCGTGTGATGCCTGCTATGTGGTCATAGCCTGCTTCTAATTCAGAGGTGGATAATCAGCCAAATTAATACTTTGCAACCAAGAAGGCTGAAAATAATGTAGTGTTTAGAACTTTTCTTAGTTTGAATTCTGACGTTTGTCCTCTAAGGAAATGGAAAAATCTTTTGAAATGAAGAATATTCCTAAACCACCTACGAGAAGCTCAGCGGTAGAGAGAAGAATGCGGCGTTTGCAGGACAGATCACACACACAGCCAATTACCAGCGAGGAAGTGGTCATTGCAGCTACGTAAGTCTTGTGCATGTGTTGGCTCTAACCTTGGTTCCTGCTTTTAAATCTGGGAATGAGTTCCATATATGTGGTGTTTACAACTGTGTAGCACAAAGAATGCCTTTTCTTAAGGGCCAACTTCGTTGAGAACCACAGGGGAAGCTGTGGTGAGAATATTGAAATTCTCTTTTTGAAATAGAGGGAATAGTAAGGTATCAACTGCATGAACTGTAATTTAGCAGTTTTACAAAGCTGTGGATTAGGAAAAAGGGATTATTCGTAGCATTGGCTTGTAACTCAAATGAAAAGAATGCTTTGCACTGAGGGAAGTCTGCACAATTTCTCATGTAATGTATTTGTATTGGGGTAAACCTTTTAGAGTCTGGAATTTCAAGTGTACATCTTGAAAACATTTTTCAATGTTTTTTTTCAATCATTTTTTTTCAATCATTTTTCAATGTTTTTTTTCAATCATTTTTTTATGATGTCCAAGCACTCTGCTTGGACATCATAGAGCTTTCTTAAAAGAAGGAAAATATTTTGCGGGGGGGGAAATAGGGAAAAAAAAAAGGCAAATGGACATCCATCTAATAATCTGCTAAAAGATAACATTACGGGTAACATCAACTTCGAGACAACCTGTTTGCTCCTCTAAGCTTTTAGTTCTTCCAAAATATTTGATGTTGTTTTGCAAAGTTCATAGCAGGTAACTCTGTTAATTAAAAATCATTGCTGTTTGTTTTTTTTCTGTTTTGTTTTGTTTTTGGTCTTTTCTGTAGTTAACACTTAATGTATTGCTTTTCTTAATGCTTTTTTCTTCTCTCTCCCTGTGAATTTTCCTTCCTTGGCAATTCTTTAAAGTGAAACTACCCCTGCTTCACGTTCTGTGAATACCCACACAGTAGTGACAAGAGTACCTAGTCCCACTGTAGTTAAGAGCACTGTACAACCTACCAGGTACTGGGGGGGATAAACATGCATGTTACATGGAGCACAAGATTCCTCAATAGCAGATGCATCTTTAAAATCTTGAATGCCTTTTTCAATGTGTCAAGTGAAAACTCGTTTCAAGAATACCTAAAACACTTGTCAAATTCATTTATGTTTGCATGATGAAACGTTGCAGCTTTTTTTGTCAAGCATCTGTTTTAGGATCTTTCTAACCACACTCACCTATTCTTATATGTGAAAGACATGAAATTGCATGTGAGCAGACCTGGCAGAAGCCTCTTCGCTCTGTTACGTTTTTATACAATAATATCATCCTGACATGAAAAACCGAAGCTGGGTGCTTGACTTCACAAGCAGGACATACCCTCTTTGTCTGTCTCTACATACATTTTTTTAGCTTGCAAAATTTAAGGAAAGATAAGAAATTGCACCACCTATAGGTAATGTTGCAGAATACTGTTTGCCTGTTCTGAACAAGAGCATTTCAGCAAAGAGCACAACAGAAAATAAATACACTAATTCCTTAAATGTGGCTGAATATAGCTAGAGGTGAATAAAACGTTATTGTAGAGACAAATGCAGTTACAGCTTTTATGAATGAATGTGTCTGCCTTCAGCATTGGTCTTACAATCTTAAAAATTAATGGAGTAAATTGCAAAATTATTTTTTATTACTGAGTCTCCCCATGTAACTAAAACTAAAAATAAACATGAATTCTATTCTCCTTCAACTCTCGAAACGTCAAATGTCTCGAAAGAGACATTACAATTTACAACCTAAAAGCCGCACTAACTTGGAATTTAAATCCATCTTTTACATGTTTTATAAAATGTGCTCCACTAATTATTTCTAATGAAGCTGAATTTTAAATAAATTACAGTGTAGGACAAGTGTTTGTTCTACAGCAGCATCTTAAATGTCTCTCCATCGATCTGCATTATGTATAAATCGATAGGTCTCAAAAGCCTGTCTTCAGCCTTGAGTTTCCCTTCTCAAAAATTGTGGTATTATAATCAAATGAATTTGTGATTGAAAAAATTAACATTTCTTTAAATCTTCAGCTGTTTAATTGGAACCCTTCGTGCCAATGTTGAACCACTGCATAATCACTTAGGCTGCTACATTACATTGGCTATTATGCTTCATATGCAAGTTCTTCTGCTTCTCTCAGGTTAAGATTTTAAAACTTTGCAACAGCATCTTTAAAACTCATTTCCAGTTCTGTTTCTTCAGCTTGCAGGCATCAGCACACCAAAAAATATTAGCTAAAGAGGAGATAAGAGCAGCCAAAGAGGCGATGGGGCAAGATCAATCCGATGAACCAGATTCATCTACATTAAGCTTGGCAGAAAAGATGGCTTTGTTTAACAAACTGTCTCAGCCAGTATCCAGGGCTATATCCACAAGGAGTCGAGGAGATATTAGGCACAGGAGGATGAATACTCGTTACCAGACCCAGCCAGTCACTCTTGGAGAAGTTGAGCAGGTAAGTGCAATCTTAGCTGTTTTTTGTGTCTTTTCATCAGAGAAAACAGCTTCCACGTAAGATGCCGTGACAGCTGGCCTTTTCTTTGCTCCAAGCTACACATAGGGGTCATGACATATTCACAGGAAAAAGCTTGTCAAGAAGCAGACATAGAGGAACAGCATCCTCCAAAATGTTTGAGTTCATTGCTATGGTTTTCTTTTTTTAGTACTTTTAAGAGTATGTAATTTTCCTGATGAGTGCATGCTGTACCTTGCATAGCATCTGTCTTTTCCTGTGCAATGCTGTATGCCTTCTGAAAATAAATTCCTGACCAAAGGGCTGAAAGCTGTGACACATCTCGTTATTGAAGTCTATGATGTGCATCTTTCAAATCCTTTCCTGAAGGCGTTATTTATTTCCATCATTAGGGCTCTGCTCTGTCGTTTTCCTACAGGAGAGGGCATTGATTCTAATTTTTATTTTTTTCCCCCCCAAAGCAGAATACTTCTGAAATTTAGAAATTTTCAGTCAAGATGTTAATTTGTGGAGTGGAATTGAGCTTCCCCTTCCAGAATTCTTCAAAACTGGAAAGGAATATATTTTTAGTGAAGTTTGAGAACAGAGTGGCCAGTATTTCAGAGCTGATGTTCACAACAGAAAAATCCATTCCTTAGGGACAACAGTTTTGCATGTTCTGCTTCTACAAATTTGGATTAATCTAAGTGTGAAAAAGTTCCTATACTTCTCTTTCCATATTCTCAATCATGTTTATACATTTTTCCATATAATGATAGAATTGTGAGAAGATAGGATTCTTTAACCATATTGGTGCAAAACTGTATGACTATGTAACTGTACATTATGCCTAATTTTCTTAGGCTTAAAGCAGTAGGAAATATTTGGCATGTATACATAAAAATTTCCAGGCATTACAGAGTACTGTTTGCATTTATTTTCTAATGCTAACTACTGTCATAGCCTGGACTCCTTTATGATTGTGTTACTAACATGCTTGGGAGCCAGGAATGTGATCAGCAGAACTGCACTGAAGTAGACAAGAAAGAAGCCAGTGACAGTCACTTCAGTTTGTCAGGCTTTTACAGATGAACTTAGATTTCAGGCAGGGAAATGCAGAGGAAGCATGTTTTGTCATCTTTTTCTGAACCTAGCAAAAGAAACCAGGCTTGCCTCTGAATCAGAGTGCAGAAAGACTGCATGTAGCATACTGTGCATTTGGAGTTTGGAGAGACAGTTATGGCTTTTGTAGGAAGAAATACAAATACAAACAAAATAGACAACTTGAGGTTTCATTCGCAAAATACGTAATTGCAAATGTAAATAAATATCTTGTAATTAAAGCTGAAATCTCTTTACTGATCTCCTCTACATTTCTGATTCTGATAGATGCAATGGAAAAAGAGTAAACCGGTAACTATTTTATTAATGTTTTGGTTTTTTGGGTTTTTTTGTGGTTTTTTTTTTTTTGAATCTTTGAGCTAGTGTAGTAGTCTTTGCTCTGCTTTCTGATGTGTTTTTGAGTGTATTGTCCACACTTCGTGGAGTTTGCATGTGTGTTTTAAGTTCTCAGTTGTTTGTCTCCTGATGGTGTGATTTTTGTCGACTCCTTTTGCATGCTGTTCACTAGCCCTGCTGCAGAAAACAGCAAATAAGTCAAACAAAAGCCTTCTCCTGATTGATTGAAGGCATACAAATACTCTCACTGCCTTTGTCCTCTTCGGAGAAGAAAATGCCAAGCTTTGCACTTCCGGGAAAATTTTCATCTCAATTGTCTAGAAAAACTTCAGAAAAAGTATTGTATTTGTGTAGAAAACGTACTGCAGAGGCCACCAAAGCAAATTTGGAGTTTTTTTAATATTTTGCCCAGAGATGTATGGGACAGAAAATGTTTGGTATCCAAAAGTCTCAGACTAACAATCCTCAGAAGGTGATTTTTGTAGCAAAAGTATCAGAAATGTGTGCCCACTGTCAGCACAGAATACTCTTTCTGGTGCTGTGCTGGCTCCAGAGCTGGAAGCTGCATGACCGTATCAGAGCAGAGCTGTGCCAAAGCTAATTAGTCCTGCTGAGACACAGAGTTGATTAGCCTGGGCACATGGCATGTCATCCGGCGTCTGGAACCCGAACTAATTTCTTTTCCCAGTGTTGTGCAGCACCAGGTCAGTACAAATCTCTTCATGGAGCTCTGACATGTCATACTGCATGCTATGCATATACCCTTTACTGCTAACGATGCTCCTATTCATGTGCAGTCGTTTTTACCCTGGGTAGAATCGCCTGTTTGCAGACAGATTATGGGGGCATTTTTGCTCTCCTTGTATTTTTTAGAGCAGTATATTCATATGGAAGTACACCTTCTGCTCTGAGGAACTTAATGTGATACAGTTTTGGGGGGGAATGGATGATTTTGGAGCTCTCAGGTTGTTTTTTATTTCTGTTATTTTTCTGTTCATAGGTTCAAAATGAAAGTGGAAAACTTACTCCCCTGTCAAGTACAGTTTCAACATCAGTTTCAGCAATGGCTTCTGCCCTTTCTGCACTGTTTGCTGGAGACATGCATGCGAAACCACGCAGTGATGGAAGTGTGAGTGCTGCCACAAAAGATGATTTGAGATTCCACGTTTCAGCAGAAAGCTCAGACTCATCAGGAAAACGCGCACAGAAGTCAGAACAGTGGCAGCCCTCAATGGAAGTGCTAGAAAGCAAAAGAGCATCAAAGAAGCATGAAGAAGAGGGAAAAAGGTTTCTAGCGCATGAGGCTAATGAAATTAGAAAGTACAGCTCCTTTGAGGATGAAACCACACATCCTGTTCTTGAAAAAACAGGAGACTACCATAAAGAGGCAGCCTACAGCTTCCTGAGGAAGGGCAGCATGGAACTTAGTTCACAACCACTTTTTCAGCCTCTTGAAAGGAAGGAAATTGATACCATCATTCAAGGTAAATGGGAAGTCACAGAAAGCCACTCCTTTGGAGAAAAAATGGGTTTAGAAAGTGATGTGAAAAGCAAGACTTTGCACAGAGGTGCAGTACATGTACTCGTTCGTGTAGTTTGGTTCAGCAAACAGCAGTGTTTCTGTTTTACAACTACTTCTTTTCAAGTGTTACCGAGACTTTTTAGTTTTTAATGCTGCTTAAACTAGTGAAAGCAGTAGTTAATATGTTGCATGTACTTCTCAGCCTTTAAGTTTTGGAAGTGCAGATTTTTAGTTGTTCTTATAACACTTCAGGCCTTAGAGATGGCTCATTTTTACTGATGTTTTCTTACCTTGAAAGAAATGGTAGTACATGCTGAAGTTAAGATACATTTTTTTTCCTCCATTGCCCTTGCCCCTGTCCTCTGAAACCATGAATACACTGAACTAGCTGCTCTGGGTCAGTGTCTGCTGCAAACTGTGCAGTGTGCTCTGAGCCATTGTCTTCATATTAACTGCATATGTACATACATAGCTAGTTGTGGGTGGTTTTTGAAGCAGTGGTATTATTTTCCTTTCATTGTTGTGACAAAATGTAAATCAAGTAATTCTCAGAGCAGTTTTCTTTTTCACTAGGTTGGGGTACAGGTCAAGAGTGCTCTGTGGTGCTGGAAACAGTTTTGCAATTGACCCATGAAGTTAATTTATTTTTAATATAAATGGTCTCCAAACAGATGTAGGGAGAAATATACAGTTCTGCTTGTATTCCTCAAATCGGTGTCCATTCTAATTAAATTTCTCTGAGTCCTGGGGAGACAGAATGGATAGAACAGGAGCAGACCTGTAACAGGGAATGTTGTGCTTGCAGAATTTCAAAAAGAAAAATGAAGATAACATGCATTTATTTTTCTCTCAGGGCAGTTTTTCCTGCGGTTGAGTTGCAACTCAGGAAAATATGTCCCTAAGATCTTCCTAGAAAACAAGATCTTCATTAAATTATTAAATATTCTCCTATTGTGCTACCTCTACATTAAAATGCTTTACCTATATATTAACTTCATTAAATTTTCCTTTCTTTATCCTGCTCTTTGTTCCCCTCTCTCTTTCATCTGTCTGGGTTTTTTTCTCCTGTTGGCATGATGACAGGAGAAGCAGTTTGTGCCTCAGCCGTATGAAGTTCAGAGTACTGAACATGATACTCTGCAGCTTCATGTGCACTTCAGTCAGAAGGGGCCAGTCTATGCAGCAGATAATACTAAACAATTAATCTTTCTATGCTAGCTCAGACAGATATTTTTTTCTCTGTTAGGACAGCATGTGATTTGAATATCAAAAAGCGCATCTGCTGCTTTAGTGTTAGTAATTTTAAAAAAAGGGTTGAGAATAGTGCTAAGTGTAATTCAGCACTTTTCGTTTGACTGGGCAGACCATGTTGAGCCTACTTCTGAACTCACCAGCACGCCAGCAACGAGGACGCTTTCACAGAGTGCAGCTGTGGCATCCTGTAGGCTACAGGAGCTGTCTGAACAACTGGAGGGAAAATTCTACAAGAATTCCTGTGAGATGTTTTCTGCTGGAGAGAGCAAAATACAGACAACTGAGGATGCCCTTGATAGTTCCAGCAAAACGATGTCAATTAAGGAACGGTACTTGAATTTCACTTTCCTTTTTTTTTTTTTTTCTTTACAATCTATAAATAAAGTTTTTAGAGTGATATAAGAGAGAAGGTTTAAACCTGTTTCTCAGAAAGCTAAGCAGTGATTATAGGGCTTTATTGGATGTCAAAAGCTAACAGTAGAAATACGCAGCTGATCTGCTTGACACACCTGTAAGGCAGATTATGAATGAGTTACTGTTTGGGAGATCGTGATTTTGAAAGAGCCACCCAAATGATCAGAAAGTCAGAAAATGAAAGCTGTAAAAATTCATATTCTAGTTACATTTATGCTGATATACTCAACGTGCTTCCTCAGGTTCTTCAGTTAAAATAGTTACAGGGTGTTTTTTTTTTTTTAAATGCATGTTTTTTTGTTGCTTTATGGAAATGATCTCTTCTTAGTAAGCTGAGTACGGGAAATCGGGGATACACTTGGTGATTTTTCCCACTTCAGAAATACATAGTTTCCATTTTGACTTCTGAGATTTGCTCAGAGAGTTTTAAGGATGATGAGCTTCACAGGTTTATATGAGTGTTAGAAATGTTTTTTCCAACCTAAGCCCATTATAATCTGAAATTAAACAATAATTACTGTGTGCTTATAGTTCTAGCTGGAACTACAGTAGCTGCTTGTAGCACTTATGAAACTCATTCTTATTCAGTTGAAACTTTGAGAGTATAAACAGTGGAGTATGAAAGGGTTCCAGTAGCAGTGAGTAAAGTTATGGTGGTTTGCATCAAGTTGACAAATAGCCTTATCCTTCTGCTTTGTACGGTAAAAAAGTAGAACCAGTGCAACAAACTGGCTTCTTAACTTTCACTGTGTCGAAGTATACCATCACTTTGTGAGGCAAGTGTGATATTAGGAAGGATTCCCAAGCTTGCTTCATGTATTTCTAGGTGTGTGAGTCATCCTCATTTTTAGCATCCTCACTCCCTTTTATCCCTTTAACATAAAGTGGAGAGCAGAGCAACTAGAACAGTTATACAGTCTTGGATCCCTTTCTGAATTATTTACTTACCAACTTCAGTTCACTGGGTTTTTCTTTGTTCATTTTAATGCAACCTTTCCCTCCCCCCATCCTTTTGTAAATATGTTATTTGTCTGGTCAGATAAGATTTAAGTCCAGTAACTTCTGATTTTGGGGTAGTAAATGATCTGGTTTCTCTGAGCATGATGGAGAGACAAAGACTGGAAGGAGGGGGAAAGTCCATGCGTTAGCAGCTCTCTTGGTCCTAAATTTAATGCTTCAGGTGAGTTGGTCTCATGAGGAACTGATGCTCCTGTCAGACTGTCAATCACATTCACAGTCTGAAATTGCTTTTGTTAAGCCTTTGTGGCTGTCGGCTTAATCCCAGAATTGACACCATAAAATAGCTGCTTTCTTGTCAGGAGTTTTTTTATTCTGACTCTGCAAATGTCTGTAAATGACAAAGCTGGTATCAAAATATTTTAGCCTTCCAAAATAGCACAGTAGTCTTCTTGACCCAGAATTAATAAAATAATATTAATGACTGGTTGTATCTGTTTCTTTTGCTTGTCCGTAGCTGGCGCCAACTATTCATAAACCTCAAAGAGCATTTCTGCTAAAAATTACCTTTAACACTTTGTGTTTTAGGTGTTGTTTTTTTCTTTGCTGGAGTTTTTTGTTGTTGGCTTGGTTTTGTGTTTTTTTTACATTCATGAAGTTCATCTTCCTATCCAGTGTTTTGGTGTTTTTTTTTCTGGCTGTGTCAGACATTCTTTCACCTTATGGAAGAACAGCTTTTCCACAGATGTAATGATATTTGGGCAGGATGCATATTTGTTGATCTAGATGAAAGTGATTTTCCACAAAGACTTATTTCACTGAAGTAATATTATCTTGCGGGCTGAGTGCATACCTGGCATTTTTTAAATTACCAATATTATGTCAAAGACTGAAAATTATGATTTTTCAAGACAGAAAATATATGTTCTGCCAACATGCCACTTGGAGGTGAGAGGGAGCAGAGACTCCTCTCTTACAGTTGTTTTGGCTGTGTTTTGTGTTAGACTGGAAACCTTTTTATAATCACCTTGATTTCATATGAATGAAAAGCCTGGGAGAGGCCTTCAGGAAGGGGAATGACTTGGAGGACTTTGAACACAGTGTCAGTTGCGTGTAGCCTGTATTTGTACATTTACGGAGACCGAAGTTGCTAGAAGGCCACCTGGTCTGCTCTTCTATAGAAGTCAGCTGTATGCCATGATCACCATTTTCAAAAACCACAGATAAGTAGTTGGTGGACCTCCAACTTTCATTCAGTCTTTGTCAAGGCAAGCCAAGACTAGGCTTTATTTTCAGCCTTCGTTGATGTCTGAATATCACAGCTTTCTTCCTAGGTAGGCTAGTTCACATATGCAGTGAATTTGTGAATGCTTTGACCATCAGCTTCCATTTTGTAGTTTCTTCACTCAGATTGGCCTCTAGGATTTATGAATGGCCACAGGGAAGTACCAGTCAAGTGCAACCAATGGAGTCTGTGTGGAAGCCAAACTTGTGTCCAGTTCAGTCAGATACTGAAATACTGCCACAGAAGAAAGATGCATCTTTGTTTTCTTTTAGTCATTTTTTCGTGTGGGCTTTTGCCGAGGCCTTTCATATAACGTTCCTAGTTTAGGCAAAAATTATTGTTCAGATCTTGCTCATATTTCCCTTTAGTACTAAGTCAACATTTTGCCTTCAAATGTGAAATCTTTTGCTTTGAATCTGTCCTGACACCTCTGTGTCATTCTATCTCAGTAACAGGTGAAAAAAAGATACAGAGCAAGCTGCAAAGATGGGCAGATACATAATTAAGCTTTCCCTTCAGAGAATAGAGTAAAACATTTTCAGATTGGAAAAGGAACTTTTGGATGAAAAGGAGGAAGTATGTAAAGATCGATAAAAGTGAATAATGAATTGTAGTAATCAGACCTTAAACAGATCTGAGAGTTAGAACCAAAAACTGTCTTTGTTCTTTCTTTGCAGACTTTCCAAAGAATCAACTGCTACCTGCCTTCTGCGTTACGCTATTGATCTGTAGGGCTTGCTTATGTGATTTAATTCAGCAGTTTTTGCATCTTTATTTAAACAAAAAAAATATGACCTCCAATGGCTGCTGAATCAAAGTGGTCTGAATTTAATGTTCTTTCTATGGTTCATAACAAATGCATGGCTTCAGGTTTTGCACAGCAGTGAAGTTTTTGATGGCATGCTGGCCATACCAATTTCTTTAAGGAGTGATTTCATCATTTGGGTCAGACAGATGCCTTACTCTAGGAATGCATTGTTTCATTACATGTACAAGTGGAAGATGAAAGTGAATAATCCATCCTTATAATAGAGAATAGAGCAGTCTCCATAGACATAGAAACAGTCTTAGAATTAGAGATTTTCTCCTCTGGTCAGCCAAGCTGTTCAGAACAAATGTCTTGGGCAAAAACGCTGCAGTGATGTTGGTTTAAAAAAAAAAACACAGAAGAGAAATCTTTTCTTCTGTGCTGTGCAGCTAACAGACATTTTTAGAAACAAACTGATTTTAGGTCTGAGCTGATCAAGATGCTTTCCAGCTTCAGCTACTGAAGATCATTTCTAAGCAAAGCTGACCTGAGAGAACGTGCTGGCAATTCCGTCTGATCTTGGTCTCCTGTGCAGTTTCACGCATGCATGGATGCACTCTAGAAGATTAGTTCTGGACAGTGAGATCTTGCATACATTCTGGAAGCAATGACTGTGGTCTCAGCTCCTTATTGTGAGTCCTCTTCACCCCTATTCATGCCATGCAGTGAGGTATGAAGCAGCCAGGCAGTTAGGCCTGCTGGGCAGGAACAGAGGAAATAACTGCCTTATTGAATGCTTACATTCTTACTGCCATTGTACGCTGTAGATTTACTGTCTTCTGAATCCTCAGTTTTCCTCAGCTGACTGCCTCAGGACCAATTGGGTGCTCTTGAAGATGTCAGTATTGCACACTGTACACTCCCTGTAGTAGTCTACACAGGTACACTCCTAGGATTTCTACAGGAAGCAGCTGACTGAAACTTGCTTCTGGCTAGACCTATTCAGTCCTCACCCTCCCTTCTCCTTGTAGGTTCAGGACAAGGCTCAAAACTTACTGTGGCAGTTACAGTAGTCACACCTTTGAAAACACATCTTCACCTCCTGTGATTGAAACAGGTTGCCAACGTACTGAACCTACTGAACTGTGCAAATACAAATAGGGTTAAGGGTCTTAGTGTAATTCTTGCTGGAATGCTTTAGATTTAAAAAAGTTATGTAGCAAAATTTAACTATTCAACTGAAATAAAATGACTTAGTGGAACAGTGCAATTTTTTGAACAGGTATTACAAATATATATTTTATGGAATACTAAGAATGATTTCTGAAAGCTAGAAAATTCATACAAATGTTTAATTTCTGCAAGAAATAAGCTGAAGATTCATGTATTTGTGGACCTTCTATTCTGAACTAACTTGTCCTGTGCCGAAAGCTAGTCACTTTGGGGTTTGCATGGACAAGCAGGTTCTAATCCAGCAAAACAAACATATCTGCTTGCCCATGGGGACAGTCAATTGTCCCTCTGTGCTATGTTCAGAATGTTGGTTAAGATTAGAAAATAGCCCTTCTTCAAAATCCTGCTTACCTGAGATTAGTGGTAATCTACATTTTAAGCTTAAGGCATCATTTAAACCACTTGAATCTTGCAGATAGCGTTCACAGCTGTAGCACAGTAGCACCAAGTTGTTAGTGTGTTGTAACTACTGATTTATGGCAGCAATGCCTTAGATGAGTAAGAATATGCTAAATATTCCCTAGCAGTCCGACAGTCATTGGAACTCTAGTCCAAGCACTAATTGCAAAGTGATCACTTGACATGCCTGATGAGACTTTATTGATAGCTGCCTGCTGAATACACCTCTTCCTTCTTGGGTTTTAAAGAAAATAAAATTTTAAATCTTTTTTTAATGAGTACAGTAAATAGCAGTGATAGGATTCATCTCATTAACTTTGGTCATCTACAGCATAAGCATCCATAGCTGAGTTAGTCAATCTCTGTATATTATCAACAAGAAGAGGAAAAATAGCAGTGATTCATCTGACCTGCTTATATGTTTACTTCAGTATGGTCTGCATTGTACCCTGGCCTCTCTTGATTGTGTTGGCAGTTTCCACTGACTATACAAATTAACTGGAGTGCCTTTCTCCGATCTAGATGTCTGTGTTTTGTCAGATAGTTTTTGTTTGACCTGTGCAGTAAAAGTTTGTTGTTCATTTGTGAGCTTTGTATATGTGTATGAAATGTAAATAACTGCAATCAGTTAGAAAACTTAATTATTTCAAATTTTCTTGAATGTGTCATTACTGAGGCAATAGAGGTAGCTTGTAAAGACAATGGGAGGTATAGTATTTAAAGCTAATCTTTTGATATGGTTTTTCTTCTTAGGTTGGCATTGCTGAAGAAGAGTGGTGAAGAAGATTGGAAGAGCAGGCTCAGTAAAAAGCAGGAGTATGCAAAAGTGTCTGCCACTGATCGTAGTGCACAGATGCAAGAAGTTGAGCAGCTGTTGAGGAAGGTAACTCTATCCCTGTTTGGAAAACCTTGTTTGGATAAAACATCTTGCTTGAAATGCTTCAGCTTTGAAGATGCATCCCATGAGACAGGCATGCCTAATAGTAGTTACTAGCTTCTGCTATTCCTCTCATTGTCAGGCTTGTTTAAAAAGCAATTCTCCCAATGTGAGAGCTTTTTAAACAAGTATGTCTTCATGTCTGTCTTCATGAAAGCAATAAGTGAGCTTCAAAGCTTTCTGGAATATTTACAAGTTTTCTGCCACATGCACCAAAATACGTGAAAATGGCTTAAGACTTTAAGGTCAAGTATTTTCTTTGTGGAAGAACTTGGAAGAACTTCACATTGCTAAAGTTGTGTTGTCTCTATCCATATACTTTTTTTTTAATTGAGCAGTAATGTTCAATCATAGAAACACTAGAGAAGTGCTGACACCAGAGCATTCCTGCGTCATTTTTATTCCGCCTTTGGTTGTCTTGAGTGATCTTTTTGTTTGTAGATAGCTAGAACCTCTTGGACAGGGACTTTGTCTTGTCAGTGAATAGAGTAGAGATGGTAGAAAGTGTGGAGGAAAGGTAAGTTCACACCATTAGCACACTGTAGCAACATCTTTTTGGTTGTGTTGGCCATCAGGACTGGATCTGTAAAACAAAAAAATTACTGATGAGGACCAGATATCTATGCCATACTTACTTGATGGGTTTTAATCTGTTCCTGTGGCCTGACTGCCTGTTAGCAGCTGTGGTGTTAAGTGGGAGCCCAGGAGTATGCTTTAGGGCTTAGTTTCATCCAAACATCTGTTCATTCTGCGACAAGATCCAAAGCACAGGAGAAAAAATAAAAAATAAAAAATAAAAAATAGGATTAGTGAGAGATTTACTTCAAGAATGGAATCCCGATTCAAACTAATATAGATTTGCTTCTGTACCGCATTTAATATTTTTGAAAATGACACTGTCATTAAGATAAAATAGCTGTTCCAAAAGCCTCTGATTTTTGAAGGAATATTTCCATGGATAAGATTTGTAATACCAATTTTACCACAGGGAACAGCACTCCTTGGGTCTAATTATTTAGTTGTGAAATACCGTTTCTATTAAGTGATAGAGGTAAGCAAACAATAACAGAATGTCTCATTGTTCCATCAGTATGTGACAAGCAGGGAGTTGTTACAGTCTGTCATTATTAAGGATAACTCTACCCGAGCTCCTCAGTGGTTGTGTGTTAGTTAACTGTACAGAAAGGCAAGAAAACTGATCTTTGCAGTTTGGGCTTGCTGAAAAAATAAGTTGCTAGTTTGAAGATGTCCTAAAGCACAAATAGTTTGACTGAGGAAAGCAAATCTGTGGTCACATTTTTAACAGCCTAGTCTCCAAAATGACAACTGTGGAGATCAGATTACAGATGTACTCTGTCTAAAGACAATGGGGCAGAGAAAAAGCTTTAAGCAGCTGCCAAGAGTTAGGCTGAGACAAAACCTTTGTTCTTTCTTTTTTCTTACTCTCCAGCACCCATATCCTCCCTGCTGTGTTAGCAGCTTCATTCAGCATAGCACAAGTTAGGCTTTTGAAGCAAATAAGAGAGCATGAAGTGCTTGAAGGGTGTGAGCTTTGATGTGGTAGTGCGAGCAGTTGAAGCTTCTGTGACATAAGGTCACCCACTGTGTTGGTTCATGTTAGCTCTTGGTATGTGGAGACTAAAGCCAAGCATTTGCAGTTCTGCCAAAATGTCAGTGAAATCCTGACTGTGTAAGAAAAAATGTCTGATCAGACACACAGCAATATTGATATTTGTGATGCTGATTTATTATATACATGACAAATAATGTAAAGCTTTGTCCAAGCTGACCACGCTGGTTACAACACGTCGCTGTCAGATGTGCTCAAATCTGGAAATGTTATCTATAATTCTTCAGTTTGGTGCTATTGCTCTGTGAGGACCACAAGGCAACATGCCACTGAAGTCTCCATTTGTAGAAGAGCTTTGAGACTACAACGTACTTACTGCTTTCTGTTGCTCAATTTATGGTAAAAGTGCAGATATTGAATTGGCTACTGGTTTTGAGCTAGTTAAAGCACACCTTCCACAAATCACAGCCATGCATTTGTCACAAGGCTGTGTATGCTTCTGTCACAGCTTGCTGGTTCACAGTAATGCCTGAAGTTTTCCTAATTGTGTTAACTCTTGTTAACATAGCAAAGTGCACCTTTTTAGATTTTTTTTTTGTCCTTAGAAAAGTGATTCAAGAGGTTTGTTCTAGAGGTTTGATTACTGAAGCATAGCTATTTAAAATAGAAGTGTTAGAGTACTTTTAGATCAACAAAAGTTGAAAGATTCATGTCAATAGAATAGTTACACTAAGTAACGTTAGTCAAAATGCTTCTGCACAGTAGTCTACATGTTGAGATACTTCTCTAAAGGTGTTACAGTCCTTGACTCTACATGAATATGTAGACTAAACTCAGAAAAACCATGAAATTAATGGAAAAGCTGTCAGCAGTATGAAGTATGAAATAAAAGAATAAGTTTTTAACTCACAGAGTTAAGAAAAAAACAATTGAGATTTACTTGGAGATCTAGTGTCTTGTTTTGATGATTGCTGCATATTTGAAGAAGACTTGTTGGAAGCTGTGAGACTTCATAAATGACTTATATGTACCATAAAACATCCTTGGAGAATTTAAAGAATTGCTCTAACATCAGAGGAACAACTATAGGCAATGGAGTGTCATAGTGTGAGGAAATAAATGTTTTTTGGTTTTTTTTGGAAAAAAAAAATTGGGGATTTTATTTTTGTATTCCTCTTCTTAAGTTGGTGGAAGACTTTTTTTCTCTGTGTAGAAAAATTAACAAACTTTGAAATCTTTCCTTAGTATCAAAACAGCGAGGTTTACTGGAATGAAAATTCCTGTCCTGTTGTCGGCTGGCTTTAATGGAGACCCTGATTAATGTGATTGCCAGCTGTATTGCAGTAACATTAAAGCAGTGAATGATATTTCAAATGCACTTAATTTTTACGGCAAGCTCATACTGCATCTTGGTACTGGTGTTAAAGGCTGGGACTGAACAGATAAGGTGTATAAAAATCTTATAGGGTAGGCTGCTAAACATCAACATTTAGACAAACTATTGGTCTCCCACTGTGGTAATAGTTCTGTCTTTTTCAGATGTGGCATCCAAGTACTTGCATCCAGTGCTAATCAAAGCTGAGGCTCTTGTGGTTAGGCTTCATTTCAGGCCACTCTAATGAACTACGATTGCCTGCATTCTGTGCACTGTTCTGTATTTGCTTTAGCCTACTAAAAGGAAGAATAATTATTGATGGTAAAGCTGTGCCTAATCAGCTTTGAGTAAGACCAGCTCTGAGGCAGGGCTTATTTGTAGGCTTTGTTTGGAATGGTGAACCCACCTTCACTAGGTGCCATGGGCTTAGCACTTCCCTCCAGATGGTTTTTGAGTATCTTAGTTTCACTAAGTATTCCTTCCTCTATCCTCAAAATAAGTGGCTTGTTATTTAACAGGGTATGATTAAACTTGCAGCAGAATGATTCCCATCATGGTTGACATGGTTTATCATTTTAATGGTGCATGAAACAGAGACACACGCTTTTCATACATAGGTCATTTTTATCTCCTGGCTGTGCTGTTTAGTTTTGTGTTGAGTTGTAGTGATGTTACTACTAACTCGTTTAATTCTTGCATGGATTGTCTCTGTAAACATGCTGTTGTATGATGAAAACATTTTTTGATCTCTAGCTTTGCGGTAGGGAAGATCCTTCTAGAAGATTAAAGATTGAGATTTAATTTACTTCAAGAACTTGGGGGAAGAGGAGTGCTTATCCCCCATCCCCACCTCTGACAGTCCAGTTCTTTTCTGATTCCTTCACTTTGCTTCTGTCCTTGTCATAGGAACCTGTATATGCTTCTACTTACTCTCCTGTTATACCTGCTGTCCATAAATTTCATCCTTTTCTACCTATTAATCAGGTGAGCAAAAGTCTGCACAGTTCAAATGCTCAGTATTGTCCACTAGACTCATTCTGACTTTTTTTCAATATAGGGAATTAACAGTCCTCTTAGTTGATTAACCAACTTAACATAGCATTGTACCACTGCAGTGTGTGCCCTTCAGTATGTCTGCTACTGACACGTTCTGCTATTGTTTCCCTTATGACTAGTTTTCTAAGAATTCATTATCTGTTAAACTACATGAATAAGAAATGAAATGAAGGAGGTGCTATTGCATTAATTACAATGCAGAAAACTTGTCGCTTGTTCATAAAAACCCACACAAAACATAGAAAATGAACAGCATGCAACTGTACAGCATTTATTTCAGAATAAAATGCCATGTGCCCTGTCTTCTCTGTGAGAAATGTACATATACAGCTGTAAAAGTCTAAATAGTCTAATTCATTAACTGTGCAGAGCAAGCTGCTTCTGTTTAGAGGTGGCTTCTAATGCTTTTTTTTCCCTATTCCATGTCTGAAGGATTTTTGCCTTGGCACATACTGTCTCTATTCTCTGACTGTCCCATCTCCTTGCTTTTCTCTTTCTTAAGGTCTGTAGTACTAGCTTGAAAGAATCAAGCTCTCTGCTGAACGGCATCCTTGGAGATTGAAGGTGAAATGCTGTACAGACTTCCTAATTAATTAACAAAGTGAGAAGTAAGACAGAAAATTACATTCAGATCTAAGATGCGTGTTCCCAAAGCAACTTGTGATAACAAAGTTAACTGTGTTTGCTTGGGAATAGACATCTGCTGCTGCAACAGTAAACAGTAAAACTTCCTGTGAAGTTTTCGGCAAAATCATGCATACATCTTTGCAAACTCATCAGAAATGATTGGAAGAATTTACATAGGAAGAATACCAGATTTCTTCACAAGAAATGTGAAACAACCTGCTTTATTAGTTAGAACTACATAATGAAGTTGTCTTTGAGCAGAAGTAGAATACCAGATCTCTATTTGAGCAAACAGCACTTGTGTTGTGCAATTAGAGGTGAAAACAGTGAAGTCAGGAGTGGGTGAAGAAACAAGCTGAATGCAAGAAAACAAGGAGAACTGAGTGGAAAGTCTTGATAGATCTATCAAGATAGGTCATGATAGATCTGCAAGTCTACTTCTGCTTTGTTGCCTTGCCTCCCAGCTCAGATGTGTGGCTGTAGTTCTACAAGCAATGCACTGTGTTCTCCATTCCCCTCTGAATACAGCACATGGGATGTGTCAGGAGCATTCTGGCTAGCATGAGTAATGGTAATGAATGCATAGGGTGGTGGTTCACTGCTACAGCAGAGGATTATGATTATGGCAGAGATTACTGTAACTGTGTTCAAATATTTTAAGTACTGACATGTACCGTTCCCACACTCGCTTTCAGGCCACTTTCCGAGGATTATCTTTTACTCTGAACTTTTTCATTAAAAAGTAGGTTTTGGGCTATCAACTGAAAATCACTGGGTTTGGCTCCTCTCTTCAAGTTCTGAATTTAGTACAATTTTATTACTGTTTGACTTAAGATAACCTATTCATTCTGTTGTGAGAGTCCACTCACTCTATACATTGAGAATGTAAATTTATCTTCTAACTTAATAACCCTGATATCTCTGCATCAGGGGAGAGAGGAGGTCCTTCAATGGCTCATCTCAGCTGCCCTAAAAGAGGAAAAGTTGTCTCCAAACCAGAGAAATTATCTGTGTTGTAAGGCAGATACTTTTTGGAATACCTCTTTAAATAGTTCATGACACTGGTTTTAAGTGGATCCTCACTTTGAAAAATCCATTTTTAGCATCCATTCTTAGTTTTAGACTCCTATAGCTAGGAGCCATCGTGGTCCTCAATATAGAAAACTGTCAATTCATGTATTTCTTGCATATTATTAAAAAAAAAAAAATTAAAGGAAAAAAGTCTACTTCAGACCACTTTGAACTGTGACACTGTGACCTAAAGTGGTGCTGCTTAGACTAGAAAATCGTGGGATACAAAACAGAACATTGCCTAGATGTGATCCCTTCCTTAGCCCAAATTGGTGCTACAAGTGCATGCTCTCAAGAAATGTGTTGCCTTGCTAGAAGAGATTAGTATCATCAGCTAGCCTCGCAAGCAGTGGGCAAGAAAAGCTTCCAAAGCTATCGATATCCCAGACAGACATGTAGATGCTAGAAATGGATGAGCTATTTCAATAAAGATTTCAGTTTCACCATCTTCCTCCTCTCCTCAGCTTCTTGTTTATACAAGTAATGACAGATCATACCACCTCTTAGCTACCTTGTATGTCACCCCTTTTTCAGTTAATTATCTGTTCAGAGCTACTATTCCATGGGAATTTTTTCTTCTCTTTTTCTGTATTTCTAATTGGCCTGTTTTTTTCCTTTTTTTTTTTTAATTGATTCTCTTTTCAACTGATAACTGCTCTTAGAAGCCTGATTTTCCAGTTGTTTTTTTTTTTTCTTATAGCCTTTTAAAAAATGTATGTGATTACTTCTTTTTCATGGTTACCCACCCCTCTCTTCTCTCTGTGTGTGGTGTTTTCCTGAGCTGGTTCTCAGCAGAACTGCGGGTTTTTTTCCACCTGCATGAAATAATCTCAGTCAGGGTTGGGGTGATTCAGATCGCTGCATGGCTGTTTTCTGTTCAGAATGTTATTTTCCATCAGTTAACTAGTGAGCTGCATTTTTTATAGCGCCCAAAAAAAAAGCTCAGACTCTCATCTGTGATTAAGTCAAGTATATTAAAGAAATCAGAAGTAACTGTTAACATATTTAATCATACTTGATCTCATCAAACTTACCATTTTGATTAAACCTGTTTTCCATAATGCCATGTGGAATGGCATTAATTATGCAACTGTGTTTTGATTCTTTATTGATTGTCTTACAGCAATCTTGCCATGATTGTCTGGAACAAAACGCAGCTTATGTGGCCTGTGCTTATGTGCTTCAGTTCAGCTTCTTCTAAATGTTGTCCCTATGTAAGGTTTTATCAATGCTGTCTGTTGTCCATTTTGGTTGAAAAATTATATTATTAAATTTTATTTAATTTGGTTGCTTGTTTGAATTTTATTTTTTAAATTAGAAAAAATCAGTACTTATGCTTGGAGCATCTCCTGTCCCAGTTATTTCTTGTTGTTGGATGCCAGTTCTTCTGACCTTTTTGTATTTTCACTTGATTTTAGAGTTTTGTCATTTGTCTGAAAGAAGAGACATCAGAGATATATCTTTCAGTACAAATTAGAATGGGCTCTTTACTTTACCAAAAGGTCACATTTATGCATTTGAGGTCTTTATTTTATATCGTCATGTAGTTATTTATTTTCCCACTTGGAACTAAAACTTGCACTTTAAAGACTGGCAAGCTTTGTATTTCTCACAATATTCTGCCCCCAAGCAGAATGTGGTTTAGCCAACTCACTTCTTTGGGAATGCTGCCCTTTGGCAATTGTGAAAGCTTTTTTAAACTACTACTAATTACCACGTGTGCGTGTTGTGAAATTTCTATGGACAATTCTGTTGGCTCATAATAGTTTTCCTGCTAGAGAACTATTTAGGCACCGCATATGCTTTTGTTTTTCACCAGCATTATTATGGCAAGTTACATGGCCTAGGAATGGCCTACTGTCTATTCAGCTTACCATTGGTTTTCAGTTCATTAATAAAGGAAGATGGGAGTCTTTTTGCATTAGGGAGAGACTTGATATGAAATTATTCTGAAGCCTGTGTAATACACAACCCGTCCAATTTGTAGGAAATCCAGGGATGTTTTGCCCAAAGGAATAATGTGAAATCTTCTATTGAAAGAAAGTTTGTTTATGCTGTTGGAGCTACGTACTCTTTTGTTCTTTGACACTGCTCTAGAGTCGGTCATGATCTTTCTTACAGTTTATGTGTGCAGTGATTAATGCAAATGCATTCTGGGTTTGTGCCTTCAGAATGTCCAGTGGCTCTGCACACTTCACAACAATGTATTCTCTGGAGATAAAATTAAAATTAAGCCTCCTATTGTTAGAGGTTGGGGAAAAACCCAACATATAAAAGAATCCATGTGATTACATCTTCTCCCTTACTTCCCCACATGTTGTAATCAAAAACTTATTCACTAAGTTAAAAGTACGTGTTTTGTGTATGAAATTTCACTTGTGGTTTCATTAGGGATATATTAATTTCCTGCCCAGATCTTTGGTAGTGTGTTACTGTCATTTTCTTCTACTACCTGCTCATCCCAGAGGTGGCTGTGCTTCCAGCACTGGAATGGGAAAAGATTCAGGAAAGCAAGTAGAGGTTGCTTTCACTGTTTCTACTGAAGGTATTTAGAGGCTTTTACAGAAGAGGAGGAAATACTTGAGTAGACTTCCATTTTGTTATTTCTATGGAACAATTTGGAGGTCTGGGGAGAATTTAGTGTGTTTTACTTGGGTTATCGTGACCCTGAAGTTATAGTGTGACTGTGTTCCCTTGATAAATTGGGAGCAAACATTACTGCAGGAGGCTGCGGAGTTGCATGGATCTAGAGGAAGGACTGGAGAGTTTGCCTGTGCTAGTCCTTGTACAGCCGTTGCATTTGTCTTTATTCTTCTGACTGATATATGTTATTAATAGTACATGCTGAAAGGTGTAAGAAAATCTTATTTCACTGCATCTCTTGTAGTCAGAATAGTTCTTATGTAGTTCTACACAGAGTAGTAACCTTGGTCTAATTTCTTCAATGCTGTTGATTTAAAGAAAATAAATAAGATCAACTGGGTTTATATCCCTTCCTTGCACGTTGACCCCAAGAAGAGAGTTTACTTCATATTCACAAGCTTTTGGATTCCTATTAATTTAAACTTCTATGTAATTAGAAGTGTGTTATGCCAAAGCACTAGCTTTTAATTTTCATGTGGTTTTCAATTCTTAAGTTAACTTGTGAAGAAAAATGCTGAACAGCACACAACTTGGAAGTAATTCTTGTACTGACAGCCTCATGCACTAAAAAAAAAACTTTCATACTTGATTTCCATGCAGAATAATCCTGAAATGTTGCTACATTTTTAAGCTTAGTGCATTGAAGCAATATTTCTTCAGCCAAACCTGGCTATAGCTGATTATGTAAATTCCTTCCAATTCAATGTGCCTTCATCTGTACTTTGTATTAGGAAGGCACTAAGATGCTTAATGCTCTTGGCTGCCTTCAGTCGCTCAAGCTGTTGGGTGCTACTCTCTAAAGAAGGCAAGGAAAGCTAAAGGTGACCTCCACAAAATAAGTTTGGGGGATAGCAGGGGAAGGAACAATCACATTCATTGGAAGAATACTGAAAGGAGCAAGCTGACATAGGGCCTGCAATGAGCAGCCTCTGGAGCAATAAGACTGCTAATCCTGCCTGGAAAATTGAGTTACTTTTTCAGAAATGACGAACTACTGAGGCTACATTTTCTTAATTGTTACTCCCAGTGTCCCCTGCAAATTTACACTTGAAAATGTCTGTTGAAAGTTCAATTCATGATCTCAGTGGTGTAGCAAGTAACGTTTGAAGAGAACAAGATCTGGAAGAATATCCAGAGTAAGTGGTTTGGTTTGCTTAGGAGGATGCCTTTGCCTTGGCTGGTAGTTTCAATAAAAAGTCAAAATGCGTAGGTTGAAACCTTATCTTCTCATTGTAATGAGGCAGCAAAACAGTGAGGCTTGTCAGGGCTGGGGTCACTAAGCTGGATCTGTGACTTTCTTTCAGTAGCTTGTTAGTCCTCCTGTCTCTTCAGAGGCCAAGGGGCCCAGTCTTTTGCTATATCCTGGTCAGTTTACTTATTTTTAAACATCCTTTTTCTCTCTGCCCCCCGAAAAAGCAGAGGATAGCAGATAATCAGGAGAGTCAAATGACTATAGAAGAAAGAAAACACCTGATCACAGCTCGAGAAGAAGCCTGGAAGTCCAGGGGAAAAGGCGCAGCAAATGACTCCACGCAGTTCACTGTAGCTGGTCGAATGGTAAAAAAAGGTCAGTGATGAAATGATCCCAATATAAACAAGCCACTGCTTATCTGTTGAGTCAAAATAAAGTCTGGCTAAAATTAAGCAGAAACAGCATCCATGTTTAGCAAGAGGAGGACTGTTTATATTCAACTGAATATGTAAGGCCATTCTCTTGAGCTTCTTGTGACTCTCGGTACTGATCCATTTTGTTCTGCCCTGTTGCACTACCATCCAGTTATAACGGGGATCTGTCCAACTGGAGGTCATCAATCACTTCAACATTAATGTGCTTCATCTTTCTGTCTGATGCAATCCAAAGGGCACAGTTGAATTATCCTCTCTTATTTATTTATCGTTTAAAAACCCAGGTGCAGTTTCTGTAGAAAAGTTGTGAAATCTTGGTGTTGCTGGCACTTTCCCCACTCCGAGGGTCACTGGGAATATGAAGGAAACACATGTTATTTTTATGGCTGCTGTTTCGGACAACAACTTGGCTGAAGAAATCAGTGAACATATTTTTGCATAGAATCTGGGAGTAGAAATGACATGGGAGCTCTGCTGACATTTTGGGGTCTCTTGAATTCAGCCAGACTCTGTTTCCAGATGCAGCCATTCTCCAGAAGCAGAAAGAAATATGTGAGGGTTATCCATGGTAGAAACACAGCTGTTCATGCACTGGGCCTGGAAGGTGATCGTTTTGGAAGAACGTGTCTAAACTGATCTCTTGTAGTCAGAGAATACTAAAATCTGTTCCATGACAAGAAGCTGGCAAAATTCATGTGGAGGCAGTACTACAAGAGGGAACAACTCCATTTGCAATCCAGACCATATTCTGTTGGCAAACAAACATATTGTATTAGGAATTTCATTTATTAGCAGAGTATTTTAGCTGCTGCTTACGCTGTTTTTCTTTGATAATTGATTGCTGTTTGTTTCAAGACTAACCTATTTTTGGTGGGTCACTGAGAAAAAGTGGTCAGTTGCCCACAGACTGCTGGCTGAGATTTTATTTTACTTTAAAAAAAAAAATTAAAAAAAATGGTCTTTGGAAAGGAAGAGAAGGTGATAACGTTCACCCTTAATGGGAAGTGAAAAATACCCAGAAAGCATCTCTTTAGGTGCTGTGATCTGTCTTGTGGAGAAGAAAGGCATTCTTGTGACAGCGACATCAATAAAAGTAGCCCAAATGAGATTTTATGCAGATGTGTGCTATTTTTGTTGCCAAGAAGAAGAAATTATCATGATGGGTTTTTAATTTAAGGGATGATGAGAAAGCACTGCAAAATTAGATCCTTGTTATATACATGTGCACAGATGCTGTATTTTAATTGATTCTTACTGCTTGAAATTTTAAATTCCTTAATTGGAAGGTGATTCTTGACTAACACATGAAGTAGATCTTGTAGTCTTGTGGATTAAGTCCTGTTAGAACTGCTTAAAAACTGTCCTCTCAAATATGTCTTGCTGAAGGCATTACAAACTGACTTGCTGAAAAATTGAATCTCTTAGGTAGAAGAGAAAAACAGTGTTTGTGGAAAAGCTACTGCATTATGTAATAAATCTATCTTGGTGTTTAGCAGTTAAGACTTGTTAGGATTTGAATTAAAGGCAGTGGAAGCATAGTGTATATTCTCTCAGTACAGTGCTAGTTTATCTGATCAAAACTAAGGATTGAAATTTATGTGGCTCTGTAATTAGTAAGCTATGGCTAGGTGAAAAATAGGCATTAGAGGAAGGCTTAAAGTATCATTTCCCTCCATCACTGAAAATCTAGGCAGCAATGGTTAATAGACAGAATTATTTGATACAATGTGCTTTTCCACCTAATCAAAAATACTAAATTGATAGTGTGCCATTTCTTTTACTGTGTCAGTGGATTCATATCAAAAGAACAAAGCATTCATTTTTATCTTTTGAGTCCAAAATAAATTGTTTAATGATAATTTCTGAAAAGAAGGGAGGACAGTACAAATTCAGTGGGTAGATTGCTTTACGTGGTGAGGGCATCCATTTCCACTTATATTTCTGTGTGTCCTTAAAAAAAAAAAAAAAAGCAACACAAAAAAACAACCCTCAATCACGCATGAAAAAACAACCATGCTGAAAAATAACTGTTTAATCTACAGACTGTATTCACAAGTCAGATGCATTCTTCTATCTCTATTAAGACTGGGTTTTGATTAAAAAGGGGACAGGAGACACCACACCGAGGTCTGGAAGGTTTCACTGCTATTTCTGCATCTTTCGAACAAAAGCAGTTGTGTATTTCTCACACATAGTCTGGAGTAGAACTTGAGTGTAAAATGTAAACCAAGTCATGCTTCAAAAGAGCGCACTCCAATATCCCTGATACAGCAGTTGTGGAGGCTGCAGTAGGATGAGGAGCCATAGGAAATGGTGATGCCCATCTGCTTTCCCTAAATAGCTCACATCCTGTCATCACTGTTGGAGATGTGGGATAACATGGGGATGGTGTTTTTGATATTCTCTGTTCTTATGCAGGCCTAGCTTCTCCAAGTGCACTGACACCAGTAGCATCCCCTTACAGTAACAGGCAGAAGTCTACCACTCCGGTTACAAAGCCTTTGGAAGGTAAGGAGTAGACATGGCTGAAATAAGTCCAGGATTTTTTTTTTTATAATTCCTATCACTAAACAAGTTCTGCTTTCTGTTTTGCTTAGAAATTGAAGCTAGGCCTGATATGCAATTGGAATCAGATATGAAGCTCGACAAGCTGGAGTCATTCTTGGGAAGGCTGAATAACAAAGGTCAGTAGTTACCAAAGAAGGCAATGTGTTCATTCTGACTTCACTAAATCACTTAAAGTACTTCTAGTCCTTATGCTGATACATTACATATATACAGCAAAATAAATCACAGCTGTCAAAAAAAAAAAAAAAAGAAAACCAAAAACCACCCTTTATTATTTCTCCACACATGACATACACATTTTGTTGTGAGCAAAATTCTTTAAATCCATGTGCTCAAGTCACTCTGGACCATACTGAAGGTATGCAGTGAGACAGCTTTAAATGTTGCTGAACTTACTGATCTTACTTGAGCTGTGCTCAAGCACAGTTATTCACTTTCCTGCTTTTTTGAAAACAAACTTTCTGTAGCGGCTCATACATCTTTCTTGTATAGGTTGGCCATAAAGGAAGCTGTCTAGAGCTCTCTGACTGTTCCCATCTCATATATTAGTCTTCAGTGTTGTAAAGACAAAAATTCTTTTGTGAATGGTAGAGTTTTGAATAGCAAAAATAAATGTATTCACATTTCACCAGCAGAGGCAGTAGCACAGTGGAATGATTGCTTTAGACTCAATAATCTCAAGAAGTGATTTTGCACTTGCAGCTACAGTAGATCTTTGGAAGGGAAGGAGTTATTTGGTTGGAGGCAAGACAGAATATACAAGACCATAAAATGCACATATCTTCCTACCAAAATAACTCATTTTTAATAGCGCCTAATTTTGTTTTAGCCATATTTCCCAACCATTTTTTAACAGGGATTATTGTATATGAGTTACAGGTGTGCTCCTTTTTAATCATTTATTTTCCAAGAGACACTTCTGTTCTGTTTCCTTCAAATTCCATCAGTCAATGAGAACCAAACTAAAACCACAGCAAGTCATATTTACTTCTTATTGAGTTAGAATCTAGCGTGATTATTTATTGGATGGGCTGTTTTTTTGTTTGTTTTTTTTTTTTTTCCTGTAGTCGCTGGAATGCAGGAGACAGTGCTGACAGTTACAGGAAAATCTGTGAAAGAAGTGATGAAGTTGGATGATGATGAAACATTTTCCAAATTTTACCGCCATGTGGATTTCCCTTCCTCCTCAGTGCCTTTGGACCTTGATGAGGACTTTGATGCCATCTTTGATCCTTATGCACCAAAGTAAGAATTACTCTTTTCACTGCTTGGAATGCAGAAATAGGAATGGTAGTCAGAATGTTCGGCTTTAAGTTATCTTGTAGACAGTGTTATACTGGGCATGTCTGTTTCTACTACATTTTTCTAAATCCAGCCTTCTGCCTGGATCAGTGGTTTCCTCACAAATGTTATACTCCAAATCAAGCAGATCTCTTGTCATCAAACTCTTATGATTTATCAATTATCAACTGATAATTTTAAACGCTGCTTGTTTTTTCAGGTTAATATCCTCTGTAGCAGAGCACAAACGTGCAGTGAGGCCTATGCGCAGGGTTCAGTCCTCCAGAAACCCCCTTAAAATGCTGGCAGCAAGAGAAGATATTCTTCATGAGTACACTGAACAAAGACTGAATGTTGCCTTCATGGAGTCAAAGCGAATGAAAGTAGAAAAAAGTAAGTTAACAAGGTGGTTTGTGGAATCCACTGTCTTGCTAATTTAATTAAAACCAAAACTATACAAAAAGCAAAAACCACAACTGAAGAAATAGTATATATTCTCCAAAAGACCACATATTGGTTAAGGTATAAGACTGAATGTAGAATGGCTGAGGAGGCTTGGAAAAAAGAGTTCACTTTCTCAGAGAACGCTACCTGCAGCCTCTTCCTCTGTGTATTTATTTATTGTTAGCACTCACCTTGTGCAGAGGTAGAGCAGTTGTACTTGCAGGTGAGGACAGGAGATGAAGCAAAGCAAATCTAGCAATGTGCTACCGGGGCTGGAGGGAGCTGGGAAGAACAGATAAATGTTCGGGAATACTAGCCTCAGTTTTGGGTCCTTGGTTTTTCTCAACCTGGAACAAGCCAGGTTAATTTCTATAAAGGATCTGTGCTCTGTAGCAGGGCTTTGTGTTTTGCTTATGATGTTGCTTTCTCCTGATAACCAGACTCGACAGCAAGACAGATAACTGTAAAATTTGCTCAAAGATTAGTCAAGCCACTTGTAACATTTGGGGTATAAGTTTTTTTATTATGTTTGAATAAAGGGAGGTCATCTCTGTATTGCCTGTATTGATGAAAGACTAATTGTGTGTCTAATATTTTATTGCATTTCATGAGGAGCATTCCATGAATTATAAATTCATAAACTGCTTTGTCTTTGGTAGAGAAATAAGCAAAAGCAGCAAAGCATTTAAGGCTTGAACTGTACAGTAAAAAGTGGATAGGACTTTGAAATGCCGATTGCTGTTGTATTGCACTGGCTGAGACAAATCTGAAGTGAATTTCAGTTCGTTAGCATTGACTACTTGGGTCTCTTTCATAATTAATCATATTTATGGCATTGAGGATCTACACAATACTTCATAACACACCAGATAATACTAACACTGGTATGTCTACCGAAATTTATAATTCCAGTGCAAATTAGAAACTTAGAAACTTAGGTACTGGTAAACCCACAACACTTTTAGGGTAGCATTTAATCTAAATTCAGCCTGTTTTTGCTGTTGCTTTTGAGGAGGGGAAAATTGTAAACATTTGAGAAAACATTTTTTTAATGCAATAACTGAAGCTATTTGAATATAATTTATCCTCATTTGCGCGTGTTTTTTATCCAACTTTGTTTTGTTTGTTTTTTAATCTACAAGTGTCTGCAAACTCAAATTTCTCAGAAGTAGCACTTGCTGGTTTGGCAAGCAAGGAGAACTTCAGCAACGTTAGTCTGCGGAGTGTTAACCTAACAGAGCAAAATTCTAACAACAGTGCTGTGCCATACAAGAAGTTAATGCTGCTGCAAATTAAAGGTATGCTAGAACTGCATTCATTGTCTGTATATATTAAGCTGATTGCAGTCGGTGGGAGTTGCTGTTATGGCTGAATGCTTAGTTTCTAGGAGGTGCACAGCTCAAGATTTACGTCTAAAAGCTAAGAATAGTGAGAACTGTGCAGCAAATGAAAACCCTTTCAAATAGGTTTGCATTTTCATCACTGATATGTGTTTTCTAAGGAGAAAATAGAATGTTTCAGGAATTGTAGCCTTCTCCTGTGGAAATTTTTGAACTGTCTTCTAGTTCTTTTAGTGTTTAGCATAGCTTGGAAATGCCTTGATGATTTTTTTGCTCCACTTCCTCCATGTGCAGAAGAAGTCAAGTAGAGCAGGCAGGCAACTGACATGGCTGAGCAAGGACTTGCAGCTTAAACTGGGTGAAAAGAGAGGAATGTACTACAAGTAGTAGCAAGGCTGTGTTGCCTGAGAGGAATATAGGGACATTGTCTGCATGTATAGGGATAAGATCAGGAAAGCCAAGGTGCAGATGGAGCTGGATTTGGCAAGGGATGTGAAAATAACACAAAGTGGTCCTATGTAAACAGGAGGAGACAGACCAAGGAGAGTGTTCCCCCCCCCGATAAATGAGGATGGAGAACTGGCTTCCTCAGACATGGAAAAAGCTGAGGTGCACAAAAAGTGCTTTCCCTCAGTCGTCACTGGTGATCAGGCTTGCCATGTTTGCAAGGACCCTGAAGCTCTAGGTCTGGGTCAGAGGAGCGGACTCCATCCCACTGTAACAGTGGAACAAGTCTGAGACCTCCTCATGAAACTGAATATGAATCCATGGGGCCAGATGATATGCATCCCAGGGTTCTGAGAGAGATGGCTGATGTGGTTGCTGAACCACACTCCAACACATTTGAAAAATCATGGCTGTTGGGTGCAATCACTGGTGACTAGATAAAGGGAAATGTTAGTCCTGTTTTTAAGAAAGGGAGAAAGGAAGAGCCGGGGAACTACAGCCTGGTGAGCCTCACCTCTGTGCCTGGGGAGATCATGACACAGATTCTCATGCTTACCATGTTAAGGCACATACAGTGATCTGAGATGGCCAGCATGGCTTCACCAAGGGTAGATCTTGACTGACCAATCTGGTGGCCTTCTTTGAAAGAGTGACAGCACTGGTGGATGGGGAAGTGGTGGTGGATGTCATCTACCTGAACTTTGACGTGTAAAGCCTTTGACAGGGTCCCTCACCACATCCTTCTCTCTAAATTGGAGAAGAATGGATTTGAAGGATGGACTGTTTTATGGATGAAGAACTGGTTGGCTGTTGACAACCAAAGGGTTGTGATCAATGGTTCTGTGTCTGGGTGGAGGCCAGACGTGAATGGTTTCCCCAAGGATCAGTCTTGGGAACAGTTCTTCAGCATCTTAATCAGTGGCATAGATGATCGCATCAAGTGCACCCTCAGCAAGTTTGCAGACAACACCAAGCTGAGCAGTGCAGTTGATAAATTGGAAGGGAGGGAAGCCATCCAGAGGGATCAGGCTGGTGAAGTGGGCCCATGTGAACCTAATGAGATTCAGCAAGGCCAAGTGCAGGGTCTTGAACTTCGTCTGGGGCAGTCTCTAGTATTTATATAAACTGGGAGAAGAACTACTTTTGAGCAGCCCTGCAGAGAAGGATTTGGGGGTCCAGGTGGATGAGAAGCTGGACATTAGTTAGCAGTGTGCATTTGCAGCCCGGAAGGCCAACTGTGTTCTGAGCTGTGTTAAAAAAGGGGTGGCCAGCAGTAATAGGCAGGTGATTGTCCCCTCTATTGAGTTCTTGTGGGGTCCCATCTGCAGTACTGTGTCCAGGTGGAGCCCCCAGGACAGGAAGGACATGGAGCTCTTGGAATGGGTCCAGAGGAGAGCCACCAAGATGACTAGAGGGCTGGAGCACCTCTCCTATGAGGAAAGGTTGAGAGAACTGAGCTTGTTTAGCTTGGAGAAGAGAAGGCTCCAGGGAGACCTCATTGTGGCCTTCCAGCCTTGAAGGGAGTGTATAAACAGGAGGGGAAATTATTATTTACATGGGTTGATAGTGACAGGACAAGGAGGAATGGTTTTAAACTAAGACAGGAGGTTTAGGTTAGATATTAGGAGGAAGTTTTTCACAGAGAGTGATGACACACTGGAACAGGTTGCCCGGAGAGATTGTGGATGCCCCATCCCTGGAGGCATTCAAGGCCAGGCTGGATGTGGCTCTGGGCAGCCTGGTCTGGTGGTTGGCGACCCTGCACATAGCAGGGGGTTTGGAATGATCATTTTGGTCCTTTACAATCCAGGCCATTCTATGATTCTGTATCATAGTAATGTATCTGATACTTCAAAATAATAGCTACTTGGGCAAAAACTCATAAAACTTTTTACTGACTACAGACTGTGCCATGCCTTCTTGAGTGCATATAAGTGATTCTAGAATTTGGCTGTTTCTCTGCCATCTACTTAACTGATTTCTTTCCAGAAGGACATAAAGTTGTTAAAGCAAGAATGGGAAATAATAGAAATATTAGTTGATAGGAGGCAACAAATTTTGCTTCCCATAAGTAAATCCTACTTCCACCATTACATTCTTTCATTCTTATTTAACAGACTTTTTCCATGTATTTTGCTAACTGTGCGGGGATTGTTTGTCTTTCATTCAAAATGATTAGATCTTGGCATTTGATGGCGGTATTCATGGGAATATAATTAGCTTTGGTTTATCTTTAGGAAGAAGACATGTTCAAACAAGATTAGTTGAACCAAGGGCCTCATCACTGAACAGTGGAGACTGTTTCCTATTGTTAACTCCACATCTCTGTTTCTTATGGGTAGGAGAGTTTGCAAATGTCATAGAAAAAGCAAAGGTTAGTACTAGTTCATTTTTTATTTTTTATTTTTTTTAGATCTGTCACAGCATAAACCTCTTTGATGTAACTGAGCCGTGGTGCTACTTGTCTTGTAAGGTTGCGTGCAGTTGAAAGTCAGCAATGGGTAGTTATGCAAGTTTCCCATTAATATGTTTTAGCACTGTGCACTGAATGAAAGCTGATGTAGACATGTGTAGGTTGCAAATCTGTGAGAGGAAAAGAGGATATCCTCAGGAAATGGATTTGCACGCAAACAAAAAATAGTCTGTGTTGCAGGATGTCCTTTTTATTCCTATTCTTGTTAAGATCAAGCCTTGTTTTAGGCGAATGAAAGAACGAATGCATTTCTGTAGCTTTTTCTCTAGAATCTGTTTATTTGGTGTATCTCTTATTTGGTGCAACCAAGTATCTACTTTTGCCTTCTCTCTGAATGCCATATGCACAAGTATGCCTAAGACTTATGCAACCCTGTCCAGATAACTGTTCATCTTTTAGGCTTCAGAACTTGCAACTTTGATTCAGACAAAGAGGGAACTTGGCTGTAGAGCTTCTTATATACAGACTATAGAAGAAGGAATAAACACCCATACCCATGCAGCCAAAGACTTCTGGAAACTCCTTGGTGGCCAAGCAAATTACCAGTGTAAGCATTTTCATGTTTACATTATGTCATGCTTTATCACAGTAAAGTAATTGAGTTGGTTCTCTCTACAAAAAATAAATAAATAAATAAATAAAAATGAATTATTTTGGACAATCTTTTCCTTCAGCTGCTGGAAGACCCGAAGAGGATGAAATGTATGAAGCTGCCATAATAGAAACTAATTGCATTTACCGTCTTGTAGAAGATAAACTCATTCCTGAAGATGACTACTGGGGAAAGATGCCAAAATGTACCCTGCTACAACCAAAAGAGGTATTGTGCCACTTACTTCTCCTGTGGTAAGTACAGGAACAGACAGCTGATATGACTGCAAATGCTCATGGAAATGTTCACTGAAAATGGGCTCCTTTGTGTTTGGGAAAAGCTTCTGCATATAGTATTGGCTGAGCCAGTTACCCAGGCTGTATGTTCTGTCAGCATTCCTCTGTTGCAGGAAAAGTGTAGGTTCAAACTTTAGGGAAAGTTGCTGTTGTCAGATAGCATTTGGTCATAGAACAGAATGAGTTCTTGCATAGCCACAGCTTTCTGGTCTGCTGGCAACTTAGCTACCACCTAAGGATATACCTCATAGCATCCCCAATACTTAGTTCCAATCATTCTCAATTTCTAACTGCCATGGTGCATACCGCCACCCTGGCCTTATTTTCATTATAATGCTAGCTGTTAGTATCACTGTAGGTACTCTGATATTTGGAGGAGCTTGAGTTAAACACACAGTCAGCTTGTGGCACCAGGAAACCGGATTGGGATATTACCTAACTTGATGGTGCGTTACTGAAATGATTTCTTGGTTTTGTTTTTTTTTTATATTTGTTTTTCAGGTGCTCGTATTTGATTTTGGCAGTGAAGTGTATGTCTGGCATGGAAAGGAAGTTACTTTAGCACAAAGAAAAGTAGCATTCCAACTGGCAAAACACTTGTGGAATGGCACCTTCGACTACTCAAATTGTGACATAAATCCTCTGGACCCAGGAGAATGCAATCCCCTCATACCCAGGTACCAAAATTCAAGTTTAATCTCATTTCAGAAACATTGGTTTCTTTCCCTTCTTTCAGTGTTAAATTTGATTCTTTTTCTTATATTGCCTTGTACAGAAAGGGACAAGGACGTCCAGATTGGGCTGTGTTTGGCAGGCTCACAGAACATAATGAGACCATACTGTTCAAAGAAAAATTCCTTGATTGGACAGAGCTGAAGAAACTCAATGAGAAGAATTCTAGTGAATCCCTTCACCAGAAGGTGCATTTAATAAGCATGCTAGGTATTTCAAACTAGATGGCCTAGCTGGGATGGAAGCCAGGGAAGCTCGTTCTTAAGGATGCAGAGCACTTTCTTTATCTTGCGGGTTTTGACCTGAGGGTCAGAATGTCACCAGCTATGGTGTGAAGCCACAGAAGTGTTTTTTATTAGTGCTGAGCAAGTCAGTGAAGACTGACAAGGTGGCTTTGACAAGGCATCAGGTGATGACAAGACAGAAACCACTGAAATATGCAGGAGTCAAAATATTCAATGGAGCTGTGTGGTATGGGAAGGGGGGAAAGGCTGTGCTCAAAGAAATCTGTTCTGTGTTTTCTCGCAGGAAGAATCCAAATCTGATTCTAAACCATATGATGTCATGCTGATGGTACCTGTGCCTCAAACTGCTGTAGGCACAGTTCTGGATGGAATGAATATTGGCCGGGGCTATGGACTTGTAGAAGGAGAAGATGGGAGGCAGTTTGAAATTATCACTGCATCTGTGGATGTCTGGCACATCCTGGAGTTTGATTATAGTAGACTGCCTAA
Source organism: Perdix hodgsoniae (assembly GCA_035772895.1). Taxonomy (NCBI): domain Eukaryota; kingdom Metazoa; phylum Chordata; class Aves; order Galliformes; family Phasianidae; genus Perdix; species Perdix hodgsoniae. Next base: position 9,604,262 of record JAPSGF010000005.1, on the reverse strand, counting down.
ACAAAGCATAGGACAGTTCCATGAGGGAGACACATACGTGGTGAAGTGGAAGTACATGGTGAGCACTACAGGTTAGTGAACAATTCCGTTTCATCCTGCTGAAACATGGATAAGTGCAGATAAAACAGTTCCCGTTAGTGCTGAGATCCAGCACTATATGAAACTATTGTAAAGGTTAGGAATGCTAATTTAGTCTTCCTAGGCCTTGAATTAGTAAGAAAAAAAAAACACACAAACAGTAGTTATTTTTCATACCCCAAATGTAGTACTGTCTGTCTCTGCTTTTGCCCAACAGTGGTGTACACATTCACAAGACAGCTCATTAAGCCAGAATTGTGCCCACAGCTTAACACCAAAATAACTAGGCATCTGAATACAGGAGAGGTGGGCTTAGCAACTAGGAAAGCCTTTGTTGGGTATTGGAGAACAGCAACAGTGACAGGAAGAGTCCTTGCCAACTCAATGCCCTTACTGTCATTTTTGCTGGAAACCCTTTTCTATGGGTTTCAGGCTCAAATAAACAGTTTTGACTGTGTTCTGACAAAGCGCCTGACAGCAGCAGGTAAATATTGAAAATCAGCTCGGTGTGCTCATTGGAACTCTCCCTTCTGGCACTATAATAAGAAGTGGCATTTGTGATCAGTAAAATAGAAATAATCTAAAAAAGGATTGCTCTGAGTAGGAAAAGATCAAAGCTAGTTGAAAGCAGTAAAACAGCTATACAGCCTCAGGCTTTTAGCCAAAAAATGTAGGAAGGTCTTTTTCAGCATTACTGACTTCTGATACTGGTGAATCCAAGAAAAACACAAAAGCCTGTAAGCCGTGGGAGAAGTGTATAACACTAATATTGAATTGTAAACAGTCTCTTAATCCAAAGGGCTGAAAATATATTCCATCACTCCAAAAAAGAATACATTTTTGTGTAGGAGGCAGTACTTTTATGGCTGAATGCACAGTTCTGAGTGAAACCATACATTTTAGATATGACTAGTAGCTTGAATATTTTCAATTTAAAAAATAAAACCAGGATACTCTCTCTTAAGTGTTTCAGTTGGATTCTGCTTGAAAGCTCTTGGTTTTTAATTAATTATATGTTATCTACTATTCACCAGTAAGAATAAAATATTCCATAACTGGTTTTATTGCTGAACTTAACTTACTCTAAACATCATTTTAAAAAGCTTACCAAGTAGTCTCGTTTATGATTGCAAAATACTTCTTTGGTTTCTTTTGTTCTGTAGTCTTCCTTTACCAAGAAAGAGTTTTCTTTTATGCCTGTAGCTTTCTCAACTGCTGCTATTTCCACTATTGCTCAGCAGCCAGCTCTTTTGCTGCCAAAGAACAGTGTGTAATGTGGAAAATGAGCCATAAAGCACTCTTCTGGTAACTTGATGGGACACACCATTTCACATGCTAATTTGCTCAAGTGATTGTTAGTGATTTTGCTCCAGATACTACCACTTCTTTCTATATGCTCTCTCTTTTTGGCTTACATGAGCATCTCTGCACTTGGGCTTACATCCACCCAGTGAGGTTACACTAGCTTTGCATAACAGCATGCTGGCTTGGTGGCCTGATATTCCTCCAATTGGTTGTTTCATCTTTCCTGTTCTGGCCGGGATAGTGCTGAGCTGGCAGATGAGATAAAACCACGTGCCTCTTAAACCTGTAGACAACGTACTTTCTACAGCATGTGCTTTCTGTTTTGCAGTTGGAAGCAGACAAAAAGGAGAGCAACAAGTAAGAGCAGTTGGAAAAGAGAAATGTGTGTATTTCTTTTGGCAAGGAAGGCACTCCACAGTGAGTGAGAAAGGGACATCGGCACTGATGACAGTGGAACTTGATGAGGAGAGAGGAGCACAGGTGAGCTTCCTGCAGGTCTTGATGGGAGTCCTGGCAAGAGCTGCCAGCCCACAAAGTCACTGGCAGAAAGCATGGGTGATCTTTTTTGCCTCCTCTCTTTCTGTAATGATATCCTTGCAGGTGAAATTATCTAGCCTTCAAAATTACTTTTGGCTTTAGTCCAGCTTCCAAAGATGCATTGGTCTTCTTTATAGATCTTCATTTCACTCTCACTTATAAAAACTGTATTTCTGAGAATGGCTGAGGAAAGACATCTCTCTTCCCTCTTAGAAAGAAGTGAAGCATAAGTTAAAGAAATTTGTGCCTTCCCTTTCCATGTATCCAGGTAACAGAATATGTTCCTAGCAGTGGGAGCAGGAGAAGCACTCTGTTTTGTTGAACTCTGTCAGGAGCATTTTCTGCAAGGCTAAAACATGAAAATACGTTTGAAATCAAATTTTCAATTTGTTTACTCTGTCATTATGGAGGAGATTGCCTTATTTTGCAAAAATTCTAACAACTGCGCATACAGCTAATTTAAAGAGTATAGACTTGGTTGTTAGGCTGAGTTCAGCATTGCTGGTAAGAGCACACAAAATTAGGAGATTTAAAGTTAATCTCTGTACCTTGATAAAGCTGTAATTAATTCTTGAGCAGCAGTGTAAACATGACTATTAAGCCGTGAGTTCACAGAGAAGATTTGCAAACACCATGTGACCCAGTGTGTGGGATGCTGTGCAACCTAGCTGATTTAACAATTTGCTATCTCAGTTTCACAGTCAGAATTTAATAAAGAATGTGCTTGTTGTCACATAAGCCAGTTTTACAGCAAATTTTAAGCCTACCTGAGTTCCTATAGTATTTCCCAAACAGTTTCAAAGAATATCAGGCAAGATGGACAAGTCTTGTAAAGAATTCAAATAATGGTTAAATTAAACTAATATAAATTAAAATTTATTTGGTATTTTTTATCCTCTGAAACTCTTAACTGTTGGATTCCAGATAGAGGTTTCTTTTAATATGTAGGTTGCATATGAAACTCATTGCATGTCAACACATACGGTAATTTCAATGATATTCGGCCAAGTGTGGGTGGCTGTAAATATATAATTTTTAATAAACCACACAGAATAGTTCTCCCAAGACTATATGGTTGCTTCATTTTTTTTTTAATGAAAAGTGGTGCTTTCCAATTTCCAGGTACAAGTGCTTCAAGGGAAAGAACCACCATGCTTCCTGCAGTGCTTCCAAGGAGGGATGATTGTGCATGCTGGAAGAAGGGAAGAGGAAGAAGAAAATGCACAAAGTAAATTACTGTTCGTTAAGAGTCTCTGCCCCACAGTCTTTTCTTAACCTATTGTGAAGGACTTTGTGTTCAGTCTCAACTACCATACTCTGTAGAAAAGAGCAATGAATGCCATGAATACCATGAGACTGCTTTGCTGTCAAGGTGGTTTATATCTTCCCTGGGCTTAGAGTGGACTTTGTCAGCCAAGAGCAAGCTGACTTCATTGTATTGATGCATGCATAAATTGTTCTAGTTGGGTTTTAATTAAGCAAAGTGCCTCTTTGTGTTAAAATATTCTTTTCTACATACTCTAGGAAAAAGAGCATTTTTATGAGCAGTTCTGTGACTAATGCAAAATTAAGCTTTTGTTACCTATTTATTGCACTTTACAACATATTCCTTGATGTAGCTTGGAAATTTTCCAGTTCACTTCTGAACACAACCTGCTGTGCCTAAGGTGCACAGAGAAAGAGATGGTGAATAGAAAGACTACTCAGTTTTTTTCCCTTTTTGTTCTTGCAAGTTAAAAAGGAACAGCATCTTAACTTTTCTGCTCTTAACAGAGCAGATATGACTCTTGAAGTCTCTCTCATAGCAAGGTTTCATAAGGCACTTCTTTCTGGAGCAGTTTCTCAAGTAATTTTAGCCAAAACTGATGCTTAGTTCATTCTGCAACAATAGAGGAACAAACGTGAAATTCACGTAGTATGAAAACAGCTGTTCAGAGCAGAGGTCTTGAATTTTCAATTCTGTGTGACTGTATAATACCACTGCACTGTTCCTGTCTGCTCCAGGTGACTGGAGACTATATTGCGTGCGAGGAGAAGTTCCCAATGAAGGAAACTTACTTGAAGTAGCATGTCACTGCAGCAGCCTGCGTTCCCGGACATCCATGATTGTCCTCAATATAAATAAAGCTCTTATCTACCTGTGGCATGGCTGCAAAGCACAATCTCACACCAAGGATGTAGGAAGAACAGCAGCCAATAAAATAAAAGAACAGTGAGTGTCTGACCTATATTTTGGAAATGTTTATACAAACTACCAGTTTACTTAAAATAGTCTGCCTCATATAACAATTGAAATAAATAAAGCTGTCCTCTGAGTACAATTGCAGTAAGTGCATGCTTGATAAGAAGGAGAAATGGCAAGTAACTGATTCACTGGAGTGGGGAAAATGTGTTCTGTGTTCACTTCAGGTGAAATTCACTTATTCATCCTACTGTACTGATTATAGTTGCAAAAAACATCTCTTTCCACATGGAGAGAGAATCTCTATATTTGAGTAGCAAACTACATCCCAGCTGATAGGATTAGAACCAAGGGGAAGATGTGCCTTGTGAATAAGTGATTGGAAATTAATTTAAGAAAGCATGCAAGGAGGACAGCAGTAATTACAAACTTGAACAGTGAGCTCCTGTGAACATCTACTCTTCCTTGGGTATGTGATGCTACGAGAATGATTGTTGAAATTCTGTGTCTTGTTTACTGATAACTTTTGTCGTCATTTTCCAAAAGATCATGATGACACAATGTACAAAAAGTGGTTTTGTGTTCTAGTAAAACCTGAGCCAGCAAGTTTGTGTGGTGGTAATTGGGGCAGGGAGAAAAATTGGATTCAGTCTTTTTCTTTGTGTTTTGCAGATGTCCGCTGGAAGCAGGGCTGCACAGCAGCAGCAAGGTGACAATACATGAATGTGATGAAGGGTCAGAGCCTTTGGGATTCTGGGATGCATTAGGAAGGCGAGATCGAAAGGCCTATGATTGCATGTTGCAAGGTAGACCTGCATTCCTGAGTTTGGCACACCCAGTTTACTGGTCTATAGTATTGTCAAATTAAATGTACAGGTTTTGAAGAACTTCTTCCCTTCAATTTGTTGCTAACAAAAAAATCACAACCTCTACCAAGTTAAGCAATACTCTTCTAGAAGGAAAGTGTTGGAAAACAAGCGTTTCGTTTTCTTCTCACCCCCTTCTGCAACTCCACTGTGTTTATGCAGCATGGGGCAACAGTTAATGCTATTACCTAAACATTTTACTTCTGTTCTGAAGGGATTAAGGAGCTGTTCTGCACACACTCTTCTCCAGTCTTTGCTTTCAAACTGCCAGCAAGGGTAGCAGGAGAACTGATTTACAAAGTGGAAAGTAGGCTTTGAGAAGGGTTTGCTTCACTTAAGCTGTGAAACAGCCAGTTATGAAACGGCTGATAGTAACTAGCCAAGCAGCTAGTAACTGATGGCAGCCAGCCTTTTAGCTCAAGTTCATCACAGCTGCTGCCAGTCCCCCAAGACATCTGGTTATCTCTCTTGATTTTCGAAAAAACAGAGAATTTACAGTCACTCTAAATATTTATATTTATATATCTGTACATATATATATATATATATACACACACACACATTTTTTTTTTTAAATACATTCATCTCTATTATTTCCTATTGAAAATCTTTTTTTTTCTTGTTTTTATTCTTGCAAGATCCAGGAAAGTTTAATTTCACCCCCCGCCTGTTCAGCCTCAGTAGTTCTTCGGGAGAATTCTCAGCCACTGAGTTCGTTTACCCTTCAAGAGACCCTGCTGTCATCAATTCTATGCCCTTCTTGCAAGAGGATCTTTACACTGCCCCACAGCCAGGTATCTGCTTTAATATACTTCTGTAACTGAAAAACAGATAACTGTGTTGTGCCTTGGATCACTTCTAACTTGATTTATAGCAGGAAAATGTGTGTATGTGATGTTTATACAGCATTAAGCAATGAGTAATTTCTCCATGATAAATATGCTGAGAATTAATCAAATATATTTGTATCCCAAAAGTTTGCTATAAAAATACCTTGTTTATATCAGAAAATCAGAGTTCAGCTGAGGTTCAGCTGGATGAATAACAGAAGGGATTGGTAAGCTTCAAAATGATCCTGTTCTGGTGCAGACAAGCATGTAAGGCTGATGTTCAGGGAATTCCAAGAACTAGTGAGTGGTAATGGCGGGTTTGGTTTTTTTTTTTCTGCATAGCACTGTTCCTTGTTGACAATCACCATGAAGTGTACCTGTGGCAAGGCTGGTGGCCTGTGGAAAACAAAATTGCTGGATCAGCTCGAATCAGATGGGCTACAGACAGGAAATGTGCCATGGAGACAGTGCTCCAGTACTGCAAAGGTAACAGATGGCTGTGCCTGGCTGTTCTGTGTGTGCCGTTCTTTTCTAGGGGCTGCTCAGTTAGGTCGTCCCCTGATAAACACCAATGTATTTGAAGATACATTCTCTACTCTTTATTGGCAAATAATTTGCCCAGTAATGCCATTATTCCCAAGTTGCCATGTTTCTCTGGTGACCCGTTTCTCACAGAAAAGACTTTTATCCCCCTGTGTTCTCATTGTGGGAGCATAGTTCAGACATCAGATGTCTAAAAGGGAATTCTAAGAACAGAGCCTCTTAAATTTTCTTTCTCTCTAGCTCCTCTTAGATTTCATAAGTTTATGTGTGTCAAAAGACTGAATGAAAATACTTTTTGCTGATATAACTGGGTTTTGATTTATTGGGGAGATGGAAAGACTGAAGATCAACAAGTGTCGCACACAGACTGGAAAAGCTGGAACACAGAGTTAAGGCCCTTGCTCTGTGTTTCCTAGACGCATTTCTACAAGGCAGAGTTACTGCTGCTCAGTGTGCAGTGATTCAAGCTGTAATTGATGGTCATGTAAGAGTCCAAATTAATTTCTGCACGATTAGAGTTTCTTTGAAACAGTGTAGTGCTTCCATCTCATTTCATCTAAGGTTACGTGAGACTGGGAACAGACCTTGCATCTTCCAAAAAGAGGATGAATGAAGAAAGGTGGGGAGAGAAGGAGGCATCGTAACACCCATGTTTGGTCAGCTCAGAGCAGTTCTCCTTGTGCAAGGAAAGGCTGATCTCATGATGACACTGATTATTTTTTATCTGTAGCAAATAATCTTTACTACATGTGACAGAACTAGTGACAACTGCCATCTTCTCCCATGGGCACCTGTATGTTTGAAGAGAAAGAGCAATATCCATGTTGGATTCCATCCTTATAAAGATAAAACCGGTCTCCTTCCCAATCTAAAGATCCAATAGGAATAGAAGCAACTGCTATGTTTCTATTCTATTTTGTCCCAATATACTCAGCTCTTGTGAGGCCCCATCTGGAGTACTGTATCCAAGCCTGGGGCCCCCAGTACAGGAAAGATGTGGAGTTATTGAAACAGGTCCAGAGGAGAGTGGCCACCAAAATGATCAGAGAGCTGTACCTCTCCTGTGAGGAAAGGTTGAGGGAACTGGTCTTATTTAGCTTGGAGAAGGCTCCAGGGAGACCTCATTGTGGCCTTCCAGTACTTGAAGGAGGAAGAATGGCTGTTAACGAGGGTGGACAGTGATAGGACAATGGGGAATGGTTTTAAACAGACAAGGGAGGTTTAGGCTAGATATTAGGAGGAAGTTTTTCACACAGAGGGTGATGACACACTGAAACAGGTTGTCTGGAGGTTGTGGATGCCCCATCCCTGGAGGCATTCAAGGCCAGGCTGGATGTGGCTCTGGGAAGCCTGGTCTGCTGGTTGGCGACCCTGCACATAGCAGGGGGTTGGAATTGGATGATCACTGTGGTCCTTTTCAACCCAGCCAGTCTATGATTCTACGATTCTATTCAGTGGCCTGGTGTCACTGAGGGGAACTGGTAACAACTGGCAGGAGACAGCTGAAAACCAGTGTCAGAGACACTGAAATGTGACCCTTCTGAGACTGTGTTACTGCTCTGTGTAGTTGATCTTCTGGTGTCCCTGTCGCTGCCCAGCCAAACAACAGCATATGTTTAGGAATAGGGTGCTGCAGTCAAGGCAGTAGATGGAGACGTCTTTAGCAGGGATGGCTGAATTCCTAAATAAGAGGCTAGCTACTTCCTTCTCTCACTACATCCCCCCAGGTTGTTTTGGGTTTTTTTTTGCCAGTCAGAATGAATGATTATATGCACCTCTGAGATCATTTCATACAGTATGCTTCCCAGCAGAAGTGAATGTCAGCATAGAGGAACAGAGCCCATGCAGTGAAATGCCCGGAGTTGCTCAGCAGGCAGTGAGAGAGTTGGAAATAAGATCCTCCCAGGCTGTGTTTCCTGTGCACTGCTGTAATCTTCTGGCAATAAAAATCATGTTTTCTGGCCCCAGCAAAAAATGGAATCTGATATATATGTCGAAGTTTGGATACTTCTCTAGATTTCTTGAACATCACTGACTTAGATGACGAGAAAAGGGGGTTAAAGTTGCTGCATCTCAGTTTGCACGTTTAAAACAGTGCAGTTTAAACGATCTTCAGTGACTCATCATGGGTCTGAAGTATAACATACATATCCTAGGTTTTTTGCTGGGTGGTAACTTTTTAGCCCCTGATTATAACTTTGCAGCAGTAAGAGCTTTTTTCTCTTTGGTTGAATGGGTACAGAAGTTTACTACCCTTAAAGATCAGTACTACTTGTAGTATTTCTGTGCCAAAGCTGATGTCCCAGAATCATAGAACGGGACCTTTTTTGCTGGCCCATCACTTCCATGATCTAGCATTGGACTGTTCTGTCAACCAGTTCAAAATTTCATTGCATCAGGCTACCAGGGCTGACATGTGTCATTACTTATTATGAGGGTGAGATTAAAAACCAAGAGATTAAATGTAGGAAACATTATGATTACATAGGTAGAGTGATCAGAAGCATAAGAAGGCACTTTCATCCTCTTTCCCTCTCACTCCTCTCTTTCCTGGCTTGCAGTGTTTAACCACATGATGGTATGAAAAAGATTGATTACCTCCACTGGATATCCCTTGAATATACCTAACAGTTCTCCTTGTGCATAAATTTTAATTTAATTCATCAGAACGTTGTGAAACAATTTTCTGTGGTTTTATCCATTAAGTCAGCAGTCTGGAGTACTGAACTGCAGACAGCCAGGAGAAAAACTGGTCTGACAATCAGTGACTATGACTGTGCAGATCAGCTTGTGATGAGGGCAGAGTTCATGCAATGAAATTGTTTATCTGCTTATGTAGGAAGTCAGTCTTATGAGATGGTTATGCTTATACTGCCCCGCTATCGAATGCAGCTCTCCTTTTGTCCCTTGACTGAATTACTGAGACAGGAACAATTCAACCACAGCAGATTGGCATATTTTTGAAACACAGAGTTTTAAAGTACCTGTTGAATTTTTAAGTACTTGTTGAATCATTCATGATAGAGTGAACAAATAAACCACAGTGCAAACACGTGGAAGAGAGGACTTAACATCAGCATTCAGACAATAAACCTCCTATCTAAATTGTGTAGTTAGAGCATTCAAATTTTAATACATTTGTTTGACTGCTCCATAGAGCTTTTTCTCTACTGTTCAATTTCATGCTAACATGCTCTCTCTAATCAGCTTGCTACCAATACCTGATGTTAAGCCAAACCTGTAATGTTGACATTTTGCAAGCTTACTGGAACAAGGATGTCCAGCCATTCTCTCCATTTGCATTCAGCATAGATGTTGCATCAGTGCCGTGGGGTGCTCCCTAGCAGAGGGTAGGTGGCCATGTTCTTTCAGATCTTCCCACAAAAATGAAGACCATATGGTGGAGACTAAACAAAATCTTCCTTAGCAGATTGATATTTTCTTGAGTAAATCCTAATTTGTTAAAGATGCTCTGGAATTACATATAGAATTTTGCAAGAAGACACAGCTTTCAGAAGCGAGGTTGTGTGATACTGCTTTGTTAGTTTCTCCTGATCCTGGACTTGGCAACATGTTCAGCTTTTCCATCTCCTGTCTGGAAAAACAATCTGATTAGAGTGATTTGTTTTAATCCAACTAAAGAGAAGGTATAATATTTTTTAGAATGATAGCTCCCCCCAGTCACGACTGTCTGTCTGCCTCTTTCCAAGGGCATTTGAGTTTATTGGTGCTTTTGAATCTTTGTGGTATTAATTCATTCAAGCAACAGGGCCTTTATTCAGTTGTTCTTGGTGTAATGACTTCAACCTTTTCTCTTACATGGTATCACTCCTAGACAGGGCTTACTGCCATATATAGTGTTCTCTCACATGTTTTATACAAATTTAAACATCAGCAGAATTTGCCACCTAGCTATTGCAATACTTCTTTTTAACTTTCAGATCCTGTTCCTTTGAATTTGTTGTGACAAAATGACTGTCAAATATCAGGATCCCAAGTTAAGGACAGTTTACACATTCTCACATAGCCTTTCAAGCTTCATGGGTACTTGGTGGTGGTAGGACACTTCTACTGGGCATATCAGGAGGTTTTATTTACCTGAATTTGGCTGACTTCAGATCATCATATTCTGCTAATGCTATTCTCACCTTTTTTTTTTGTAAGATAAGATGTACACTGAATTAGGAAGTAACTGTATAGTTTTCGTCAGGGCAGATGCTTTAATCTTTGTGGTCAGATACTGTAAAAAGCACGTGTCAAAACACCAAAAACAAAACAAAAAAACAAACAAAAACAAACAAACAAAAAAACAACACCAACCCAATGTTAGAAGATGCCATACTATGTTTAAAAGAAATCACAGTGACATGTGTTCCTAATGCCTCAAATTACTTAATGACCTACAGGATAGTTATTTTTAGCATACGATACCAGAAAGTATGGTAACACTTTTAATTTCTCTTCTTTGTGTTTCCTGTTTTTAGGAAAAAATGTAAAGAAGCCCCCAAAGTCCTATCTCATTCATGCTGGCCTAGAGCCTCTGACCTTCACTAATATGTTCCCAAGTTGGGAACACAGGGAAGACATTGCAGAGATCACAGAAATGGTAAATATTTTCACAGTGTGCACTGTTTCCTATTGCTAGTAACTGTCTTGTGCTGCCAGTAACATTGCTATTTTGTGATGTCAAGCCCCAAAACCCCAAGAGTGAGCCTATTAAGGTGTGGTTTAAGAGTCTGCACAGGAAAAAAAAAAAACAAAAAACAGATTTTGACTGTGAGTGCGGCTATCAGCAGCATTCCCAGTTCTTTTTCATGCAACTTCTCATGCTGTTTTTTGTTAAGAACAGGGCTGGAGTGAAGTGCTGTCTGAATCATCTCATAGAAACGGTTGTTAGCATTGAGCAGAACAACTGTTTTAACTTTGGGAAACAGGCAGCAACCTTCAGCTCTGGTCAGTCCTCCATGCGGAAGGAACTGGGGAGCGACATATCCCACAAAGAGCTCCAGCATGAACTTCCCCACCTGGGAAGCACCATCACAGCTGAACTACACGGCTGTTTTAAAAGCCTTCAGTGAAGGGGAATCTCAAGGCAAATCACATTTGCTTCTTTGTAAAACTTCTGCAGCAATCCAAAGAGGAAACTGCTGGATTCGTGACTAAACACATAAGCTGACCTTAAGCCAAGATTCTTAAAGTGCAGGAATTCCTTCTGCAAAGCGCAGACATTTTTGTGGCTGTGAAATGGTTGTAGGTAAAGGCTGGTAGGCACTGTGCAGACCTACAGGTAGAGCTCTGTGAGCCAGGCAGCACAGGTTGATCCCATGCTGTCCTCAGAGTGACACAAGCAGCTGATGGTTTCAGCACTGTGAGCCTGAACGTAGTGTTTTCTTTCTCTCCCCATAGGATGCTGATGTTTCTAATCAGATAATCCTTGTAGAAGATGTGCTGGCCAAGCTGTGTAAAACTGTGTATCCCCTAGCTGATCTCTTAGCCAGGCCCTTACCAGAAGGAGTTGATCCTCTGAAGCTTGAAATTTACCTTTCAGATGAGGACTTCGAGGTAAGGAGAGAATGGGTACACTGATACTCTGTGCGTGTCTGTCCAACTTTGCTGTTTTTGCTGTGTGCCTTACTAGTGGTGTATCCTCTTGATTTCAATGCAGGTTGCATTAGAGATGACAAGAGAAGAGTATAACGCACTGCCATCGTGGAAGCAGGTTAATCTGAAGAAGGCAAAAGGACTTTTTTAAGCTGTATCTGTTGGATTGAGCACCAAAGGGATGTCTGTTTTCACTTTCTATGCCCTTTAGCAAAACTGTGCTCCACACTTACAAAATAAATAGAGATAATATGAAATTATTAGTGACTACCTATCTGGAGGTGTGTAATATTATAAAAGGCCAAGAGAACTCTTTGGAATGGAATTCAATTTTGACTTTGAAGGTTATGTTTAAGCTCAGCTCTCCTATGCACTTAAACAGTAGGTTCTTGAGCTACTGCTGTAGCTGTCCTTTGGCTATCTCCAATACTTGCCATTTTTGTTTTTGAAGAAGTTCTCTTTGTAAAGTGTTATTTTGTTAGTTTGTGGATTACAAAGAATTTATATTTATATAAACACATAGAACAAGTATGTATTTAACAATGCAATATATATTCACTTTCAAGACTTTAATGTCAGAACTACAGAACAGTAGCTGGATGGCAGTTGCTTGTACTGAATTAGCTATACCACCAATATGTATCTCTTGCGCATTCTGAAAAGTTTCTCTTTGCAATAGGCAATGAATTGGTCTCAGTGCTGCTTCAGGTGCTAAACTGAACAAAGCATTTGTATTTATAGCATGGATTTCCTGAGAAACTATGCGAATCAACCTTTATACTTTAATATCCAAAAATGTATAGTGCCTTGTTTTTTGTGTACAGTTTATATACAAAAACAGATTGGTCTGCATTTTGAAGATGGCTCAGAATGGTCTCCTCTGTTACTTTTATAATAGTAGAAATAAAAACATCTCAGTTTCTAATACTTGTTGTAAACATTAAACATGTCTTTTGTGATATAAGAACTGAAAGTAAAAGCTTCCAAATAAACTCTTAGCAATGCTCTGACTTGTCATTATTTTGTACTGTAAACTGTACAAATTCATTGGAATATTCCATAATGTGGTATCTTACCAAAATATTTTAACCTTACAAATCTGCAGGTGTTGTACAGTTATCATTGGAGAAGCAGAGAATGTAGAAGAAAAACCTTGTGTAAGATAAAATTAGTTTGTATGACACTTCCATACTGCATGTTGGAACCATCACACAATTCCTGTATCCTTCTGGTTGTGGTTTTATACATGAAGCCAAAATTATTATACTGACATTCAACCTCTGAAAGCCTTTTCAACCTTTGTGCAATTGGGAGTAAAACTTGAACTGAAAAAGAGTATGTCATTGTGTCCATTCTTTCCATAAGCACCAGAGTCAAAAATCACTTTCATTCAGCTACTTAGGATACTGAATAGAGTAACGGGGGAAAAATGATCATAGTTTGAGATGTTTTACAAGCACCAAGTGTTCAATCAATGAATATACAGATGTTATAGTATACCAAAAAGCTCAGCTACATAGTCATTACACCAAAGAAGAAGCGATGGGACACTTACCCACATCCTGGGCTTGCCTATGGAACTCCAGCAGAGGGAACCTCTAGAAGAGACCCTTTCTCACTGTTAGTCAGCTCTTAAATGGCTCTAGGAGAGGTGCAGCCAGGCTCCACCCCTTCTGGCAGCACAGGTGAATTGCCTTCACCTGTGCTCCCATGGCTGACTCACTGCTTGTCTCAGGTGAGCAATCAGGGCTTCAGGCCATGATTCAGTCCCCATACACTCCACCCCTTCACAGCATGAACCAGTGATCAGGTTGACTAAAGGTAAGTTTTTCCTAATAGAGAGATCCAGTATATCATGACATTTATACAATTTTCATCACAACACATGCTGGTACAATTCAAGATGAGTGATGATTGGTGATATGTGGTAGTGCTCGATATTACTGGAGGCATGTAGTTGTGAGGTGCTGATACATCCTATGTTACATCAGTCCCATGCAGACCATCATCAGGTGTTGCATGTGCTCTGACAGTAATATTGGAATGCTTTGATGGCATTTTGTTCCTTCAGATGATCCTGAGTCATGGGTAGTAATACAGATGTTTCAGAGGTACCAAGAGGGGAAGGTCTGCTCATCAGGGCAAGATACAGGCCATATTTCTATCCTGGGTCAACACTTCAGCTTGTACTGGGGCATGTCCCAGCTGCCTGTACCACACCTTCTGGCCAGATGTCTGCAACTGCATAATAGTAACAGGCATCAAAGGAGGTACCCTGATCTGTCATAGGGACAGGATGGGGGTCCCTTTAGCAATGAAGATTGGAGTGTTGACCACAATAGCAGTAGGCCATGTACCTATTACTGGAGGGACTGCTGAGCCTCCCACCTCCAATAACCTCCCCCAAGGTGCAAGCAGGCCACACCACTTTGGTCCTACCTATACCTTCCAAGGCCATTTTATTCTATGGGTACCTGGATCTAAATCCTCAGTGGCAGAGAGCAGAAGATTATTTTCATTACCAATCTGGGGTCTTACCTGATGATCAGTACCTGCAATTTGGATCCTAAGTGTGGTGGCCCATGTTGTCTGCAACATTCTCAGGGCACCAGGTCTGCCATCCCAGGGTTTTTCATTCAGGTCCCGCAAGGTTTCATACAGTCTTTTTGTCCACCCCTGCAGGGACTGGGAGTCTGTCTTCAGGGCAGCCTTAAAAATACAGTTATAACATTCAATGAGACCTGTCCCCCTTGGATTGTATGGCAGATGGAATCACCATTCAATTACATTATTTTCTTCTGCCCAGCGCTGTATCATTGCACCAGTAAAATGAGTCCCTTGGTCGCTCTCGATGACTTGAGGTGTCCCATAGGCAAACATCAGTTTAGTAAGTGCCTTGATGGTATATGCCTGGTTTGCTTTCTGCACTGGATAGGCCTGCAGAAGCCCACTTTCAGTGTCAACACAGGTCAGGGCATATCTCACCCCCTCAGACCAAGGGACCCAGTGTAACCAAGCTGCCATTGCTGGAGAGGATTGTGTCCTCCAGCAAGATGGGCTGTTGTTTTGGGCAACGATCTCAGTCTCAGAGCAAGCACTGCAATCCCAGCATGCCTGTACAATGTCAGGTAGTTGTATGGGCAGTCCCCATGCTTTAGCAGCTGCTCACATTGTCTTTTGTCCTGCATGCCATAGCTTCTGATGTAACCAACGGGCAATGTTCTCAGATGGTGAATTCTCAATCCATCGAACTCAGGCCAGTGGGTCAGCCTCATCATTTCTCAGTGACTGTAGAGGCTGGTGACCAGAAACATGGTAGACACATACAGTCCTGTGTTTGACTGTATTCCATATGTCTAACCACACGTCCTTGCCCCAGATTGACCAGGCATGGACAGTCCATTCCTGGGTGGCCTACTGTGCAATCCAAAGAGTGAGCCCCTGCTACACAGCCCAACTATCTGTACAGATATTCAGGATACCATCACCTGGTTCCTCGGTTATAACCACCCACACAGCTTGCACTTCTGCCCATTGGCTGCTCTGACCATCCCCCCTCGTCAAACCAGATTGTCTTGGTGGAAGGATGGTATGCTATTGCTCTCCACTTGCTCAGGTTGCCCTTGCTGGACCCATCTGTGTACCAGGCATCTTCAAGGATAGGATATTTCCCCTACTGAACAGGACTCTTCTCTGGTGGAGCAGCCAATATTTCTTTTGGTGCATCACTGTGATAGGTCACTGGGCCTAGGATCTTCTGGAGTTCTTCTTTCAAGGGTGATGAAGACAGACTGCTCCTTCGGCTGAAATAGGCAAACCCTTGTGCCACTGTTTGTGCTTGGGCCACCCCTGTCTTAGGAAGGGGGGGGGTCAGATCTTTCACCCACCACTGAATTGGCAGAGTGGTCTTAACTTCAGCCATTTGAGTTATTAGCCCTACTGCCTGTAATGCAAAGTAGCAGCCAGTAACTTTTTTTCAATCATACTGTATCTTTCTTCTGCTCTATGCCAGACCTGAGACCAGAAACCAATAGGGGTCTGAACAGAACTCTGGCATTGCCACAGGCCCCACCCAAAGCAGCCTTGAGTAACGTGAACATCCAACTCTGCTGAGAGGGTAGGATCAAATATACACAATGCCTGGGCTTGTTTAACTGCCAGTTCTGCCTGTTGGAAAGCATCCTGTTGTTTTTCCCCCAGTCCCATAGCTGCCCCTTCTTTGTGAGTCTGTACAGTGGCCTCAGCAGCTGAGCTAGATGAGGTATAAAGGAATGCCAATAACCCAATATACCTAGAAACGCTCACAGCTGCTTTGATGTTGTAGGGACAGTTTTTTCCCATTAGCCAGGTCACACACCACTAGATAGTGACAGTACATTGGTGAATGCACATACCACTGTGGCAGGACCTGAAAGGTCCACTGCCCGCCTCCCCATGTAAATGCAAACTGATCTTGTGATTCCTCAGCAATTGGGATACTGAAGAACACATTTGCTAAATCTAGAAACAATAGGTTTTTATCTCCCTACTCAATGTGTCCATTAGGGGGGCAATATTGGGTACAGCCACATGAATAGGCAGCATGACCTTATTTAATTCTCTATAATCCACCACCATTCTCCATATGCCATCCAATATTTGCACTGGTCATAAAGAGGGAATTATATGGGCTGTGTGCAGGTCTTATAATGCCCACTTTTTCTAATTCCTGCACTGTTTTCAATATTTCATCCCGATCACCCGGGAGTCCATACTGCCTTACATTAGTAATCCAGCACGGTTTCAGCAGGCAAGTAGGCCCATGTTTCGCATCGCCTCTTACTGCCTGCACCACTCAGATACTGATACATCTCTGACAAAGTCTGAACTCTCCCACAGTTGTTTGGAGAGCCAGACCCCATAGAATATCTATGCCCAAGATGTATTCCTGGACTGGGGCAATAGATACCTTATACTCCCGGGGTGGGAGATGCCCAACCCCCAGTTTCAACCATGTTTGGGTGACAGGAATAGTCTGTCCCCCAAAACCACCAATCATCACTATCACTGTCTCCATCAAATTTGGTCCAATCTCTGTAGATAACTGACATTTTTGCTCCAGTATCAACAAGCGCCATAATTCTCTGGATATTCTTCTAGGACCAGAATATTGTCAACTCTACATAGGGCCTCCAGTCCCCTCTGGAGGCCCTAGAGGGACTAACATCCCTCATCACACCATGAACTGAGCCAAAGTCAAGTCTTCTGATGTCTCAGATATTGTATTCTGATGGCTCGGGTATTGTAGCCCAAGACACCTGAGGGTGCTTCTTCTTTCTATTGGAACAATTAAATCCTCTAAGTTCCACATTGTCATTGGTACTCTCTCTATAACTCTTACCCTTGGTTTCTTAGAGTAATTTTGGAATCTCTACACAGCTGTCTGTGTAGACAGCTGAAGGAGGATGCAATTGGGCTTGCGGTCAATTTTCAGAAGTTGGACCCCAGCTCAAATAAGATCATTAAACCTTTGTTTTTGCAAGATGCACCTCTGCTTCTTCTACTGCTCAACTATTGCACCTAATGCACAGACATTCTGTCTCCCCCAGATCAGCTACTAACTGGGCAGCCTGTTGAATCACAACCTCCAAGGCCACCAGGGGGGTTTAATATGGAAACTAAGGTCCCATATAGGTGAGAAGGCGCCTGCTGTAAGATTAAATCTTGCATACTTGCCAAAAACTTTACCATATCTGGGCTTTCAAATGAGTCCTCATATATTGCTTCTCTTATGCCCAGTTCATGAATATAATTTTGAAGGTCCTCCATGGAGGACCATAATCCTGTGTTTAATGGAATTAAACTGATTAAATTAATCCAATTTACTTGACCAAACCATGCAGCATGCTGCCATTAACCAGTCTATTATTGAATGGGTCTCATTGTTACACTGAGCAGCAGCATACAGTCTTTCCCTGAGGGCAGGCTGTACCATCATGGTGGCCAACTTTGATACTTCTGGCCCATTAATCACGATGCTTTTCATCGCTGAACCCCATAATCTAAGTGTGTACTACATGGGTATGCTCTCTTTCAGGCTCTGCTGAAATTGCTGCATTGTATCCATTAGTTCTGTTGGTGTATATGGCCTAGCCATTACATGTAAATACATTTGGGCAGGGGGCCATTGGTCAAGAGGCACCTCTGCTGGTCTATCTTGTACTTTCTTTGTCTTTTGGGTTATAATAGGACAGAGTTCCAAGGAACCCACCATAAGTAGAACCTCTAAATCTGACTTAAGAGTTTTTGTTATCCTGTTCAACCAGGTCCATTACTTCAGAGGTGTGGTTACTATCTACTCAAGTATTGCAGACCTGATCTATCAGGGAATGTAAAGTTGGTCTTTTTCTGTTAATACATTAGGTTCCCATTCTATTTTCCAATATGATCTTTTAATAACTGATTTTCAATTTCTAAGGTGGCAGCTCTTACTTCAGCTTGATTTAAGGCATTTAACAGTGGCCATGCCACTGTGGAGGCAGCTAACTGCCTTTCTTTTGTAGTTAGGATGTCTGTGTCTAATCTTTGAAAGTGTTCTGTTATGTGGAATGAGGAAATATTCCCCATAGTACACAGAGGATCCCATTTCTCAACTATGCTTGTTAACCAGTAATAATGAGAACCCAGAAACACTATGATCTGTCCAGTGATGATCTTCCCCTGGTCCATTTATAGAAATCCCACAGAAAGAACATGACATAAAGTATATTTGGCCTGCCTCACCAAGTGCACAATCAATGAATATACAGATGTTATAGTACACCAAAAAGCTCAGCTACATAGTCATTACACCAAAGCAGAAAAGATAGGACACTTACCCATATCCTGGACTTGCCTATGGAACTCCAGCAGAGGGAACCTCTAGAAGAGACCCTTTCCCACTGTTAATCAGCTCTTAAATGGCTCTAGGAGAGGTGCAGCCAGGCTCCACCCCTTCTGGCAGCACAGGTGAATTGCCTTCACCTGTGCTCCTGTGGCTGACTCACTGTTTGTCTCAGGTGAGCAATCAGGGCTTCAGGCCGTGATTCAGCAGTTTGCATACAACCTGGCATTTCTGTAACAAAAGTCTTGAAATGCACAAATAGTGTTCAGCTGCTGTAGGATATTACAGGTGAATTTTCAGAACTGGTTGGATTTTTTAATGAACGTTTCTGTCAAGAACTAAAAACCACTAACTAATAAAAGGAGAGCAAAGATAGTCAGAGCCAGAGTCCTTCCCATATAGCATTTAAACATCTGCCAGATCCTCAGAAGTCCTCAGCTATGTCTTCTGGATGAGATGCACACTTAGCTTGAACATGCAGGGCTTTATAGCAACAAGATTATTGTTTAAGCTTTGTTTCCAAAGTCATTGCTGTATTCATGGCGTTACCTAAGTATTTTTGCACTTATGTATTTTCCTCTTTCATCTTCTCTGATGATAAAATTAAGCAGGAATCAAGTTTTGTTTATTCATGTTCAGTCTATGCTGTGGGGCTGGCAGGTTCCTCTGTTTTGATTTTCTCTAACAGCTGATTTGCATAGCATGATTGACCTTGTTCTTCCCTCTGTCAGGGTAGCATCATTTGCTTTTGTTTCTTGAAAACACTATCAGCCCTCCAAGTGCCACTGAAGGGCAGCATCCACCTTTGAAGCCTTTGGAAACTCAGCTAAAAGAGGAGGCAAGCAGGAACAGAGACCTGCAGGCAGAGAAATGCAATTCAGTGGTGCCAGCTTTTGGAGTTCCCACAGTGCTTACATGATTGGGTATCTTACAGCCCACTTTCTGGAACTGGGACAGAACCCAACTTCCTTAAGTGTTTTGTTCCTAACTTCATATAGGAAAGCTTCAAAAGCAACTTGAAGGTGTGGAAAGAATGCAAATGTTTGTATGGTCCTTAATATTCCTGTTATAAACATACTTTCCTGAAATGCAAAGCTGACAATGGAAAGTCAGACAGTGTGAGGCCTTGGACAGAACGGTTGGGTTATACTTTAACTTTTTGCTAGCATTTCTCTTCACTGCAGGGATGCTATTTATGGCTAGTGTACAATCAAGGAAAAATAATATAATTCAAAAGTACAATCAAAAATAGATATATAGTCAGGGTGTGAAAATAAACCAACAAAAGAGCTGGGCACAAGGGTAACAAAGAGAAAATAGGTGGAACACTTACCTGTGCAGAGGGCTCACTGCAAAGGGCTCCAAAGGAGTGGATCTCTCAGAAGAGATCCTTCCTCCCTGGCAGTCAGCACTTAAATGGGTCTGGAGAGGTGGAGCCTGGCTCCACCCCTTCCTGCAGCACAGGTGAACTGCTTTCACCTGTGCTCCCAGGGCTGACATACTGCTTGCCTCAGATAATTAATCAAAGGTTCAGGCTGTGATTCAGCAGCTCCCATACAGGCTAGAAACTGGAAAAGGCCATTAACGTCTTCCTGAATTGTTTTTACAGCCCTGCATAGGAAATAGGGCTGAAATAGGGTTAGTCTGAGTGTGGGGGGAGGAAGGGAGTCTGTTTGTTTGTTTGTTTGCTTAATGCCATTTGCTCGTTTCAAATAAGCTCCCAAAAATACAATGTCTAGGTTGAGTTGAAAGGCCAAGTACCTGGGACTCTGTGTTTGGAAAAAGCCAGTACCTTGAACACGACCTTCTGCATTTTCCATCAGTCTGGCTCACAGCTTCCAGGCCTTGAGCCAGGATTCAGCGTCTTATCTCCTATGGTTTAAAACTCTTCAGTCCTGACACTTAAAAATATTTTCTTTGATTACACAAACATTCCTGCACATGTAAGGGTTTGTTAGCAGTGAAATGGGCTGGACGTTTGATATATGAGTATGAAAAGACTGTAAAAAAATTGGAAAAAATTGCAGTACTCATAGTACTCAGCCAAAAGAGGAGGGGGAAAAAAAAAAACCTACTCATCTTTACCATTCGAGGGATCTGCGGTTGATTCTGTGAGTCCAAGATGTTGCCATGGGTAAATGAACATTTTTAACCTTCCCTTTGAGATCAAATATGGAGATAAAGGAGCTTGGAGTACAGTGCTTGAATGACTGGTTGGTCTTCCCTCCTCTGGTCCCATAATTACATGCCCTGTTATGTTGATGCTGGTTATGTATTCATGGAATCACAGAATATCCCAAGTTGGAAGGGACCCATGAGGATTATTGAGTCCAGCTCCTGGCTCTATACAGCACCACCCAAAATCCAAACCCAATATCTGAGGGCGCTGTCCAGACACTCCTTAAACTCCGGAACTCAGGGCCGTGCCCACTGCCCTGGGCAGCCTGTTCCATGCCCATGGCCCCTCTGGTGAAGAACTTTTCCCTAACCCCTCCCTGACCACTCCCTGAAGCAGCTCCATGACATTCGTTTTGTGCAGTTTGTTTGTGTGATACTTGTGGGAGTGTGCAGCCAAGTGGCAGCATTACCTCAGCCTGTAGCTGGCAGCCCTGCCAGTCCTCATCCATGCTCCTCTGCAAGAGGGAGAGCCATGCACTGTGTGTGCATCATCATCCTTCCTTCACTGAGTGACTTTGCCTTGGGCCATCAGTGCAGCCATGCAGGCATACAACAGGCTGCCTAGTGAAACTGTGGATGCCCCAATCTTGGAGGTGCTCAAAGACAGGTAGGACGGCCTCTGGTCAGCCTGATTTGCTGAGTGGCAGCCCTGCTCAGAGCGAGAGAGTGAACTGGATGGGCTTTAATGTCAGCAGGGACAGGGAGCTGATTGTTCCCCTCTACTCTGCTCTTGTGAGTCCCCATCTAGAATACTGCATCCAAGTGTAGGGCCCCCAGTACAAATAAGACAGGGAGCTGTTGGAGAGGGTCCAGAGAGGGCCACAAAGATGATCAGGGGACTGGAGCCACCTCCCTTATGAAGACAGGCTGAGGGAGCTGGGCTTGTTCAGCTCAGAAAAGAAGGTTGCAGGGTGACCTCATTGCAGCATTTCAAAAAGGAGCTTACAGAGGAGAGGGGAATCAACTCTTTGAAAGGGTTAATAACTGCAGGACGAGGGGAAACGGTTTTAAGTTGAGGGAGGAGAGATTTAGGTTGGATGTCAGGGGGAAACTCTTGACAGAGAGAGTGGTGAGGTACTGGAACGGTTGCCCAGAGAGGCTGTGGATGCCCCGTCCCTGGAGGTGTTCAAGGTCAGACTGGATGGGGCCCTGGGCAGCCTGGTCTATCATTAAATGAGGAGGTTGGTGGTCCTGCATGTGGCAGGGGGGGTGGAGATTTATGATCCTTGAGGTCCCTTCCAACCCTGGCTATTTTGTGATTTAATGTCCCTTCTAAGCCAAACCATTCCATGATCTACATTTTCACACTTCTCCACTCCAAATCTTGTCCAGCCCAAGGGGTGAAGTTGGCCCTGTTCCGTTTCTAAAGCCACAGTTCTCATGGAGCGCAGCCCCACAACCAGAGGTACACATGCAGTCCTGCCTCACAGACCAGTTGTTCTCAGCAGAACCCTGGATTGCAGCTGATACAAAGCTTTGTAACTCTTCCCTACTTTGTACCATCTGTTAGTCTGCAGTAGGAACCTATTTCCACAGTAAGGACCAGGCTGGGGATGAATTTCTTACATCCCATTATTAAAAGACACAATATTTATACAGCAAGAATGGATCTGGTTTCTTTTCTTTCCTCACAGTTAGCAAGGAAGGGGACCTGAGGGCTACCCAGCCTGGCTGCCCACGCCAGGGCTGCAAAACATCCTCTGAACAACCCCACACTTCTGTTTTCTCCTCTTCCAGAACCCATCCTTGGGACCAACCACTGTGTCCATGAGCCAGGGACAAGTCCTAGACAAATGCATTGCTGGGGAAACATGGGGAGAGAGAAGGAAGCAGTCTGTAACATCCCCACTGTCCACCCTGCTCACTGATACCCAATGCATTAACTCAGATCCGAAGTTGTTCAGCTCCATTTCACACTCACTGAGTGGTTGCATTCACTCAGCCCTGCAGCCCCCCACTCCCAGGCTGTGCTAATAAGAGTGTTACTTTCCAGTGGCAATCACTGAGCCACTTGTGCTGTGATAGCAGCACTCATATCTAATCCCTTTAATTTAGATATTTACTCTGCGAACTGGTGGCTGTTTACTCTTGTAGTTATTAATGGCCTTTACGTGGGCAATGAGCACGCAGCAGCCTTGCTGGGATGGCTGCCCCAGCGATGGCGGCGCTGTGATGGACGGCTCCCACTGTGTGTGCTGCACCTAACGCTGCCGTGGAAGTGGTAACACTTCATTCCGAGTGCCTCCGTTCCCATGGACAGCATTGTTCTTTCTGCACTCTGAATTGCTTGTAACTTACAGACAACAAAAGTAATTGATTTGGCTTGCTTTACCTATGTGGGCAAAGCAATATTTTATTCCTTTACTTCTGTGTTTGTTTTTTTTTTGAACTTAAGTCATTCATGCAAGCAGTCACCAAACAAAACCTACACTAGTTCCAATATTGTTCATAACTCCAGTCGGTACCTCCGTTTCACAGAAGCCTTATCACTTGGATGCACAGTTGTGGTGGTTCTTTTCCATTCTGGAACCTGCGTGCCGTACCTCAGCGCACACAGCAGTGCAGCGCTTGTTTCCCGTCCCCAGGTTCAGGAAGGACTGGGATGCTGTGGGAGCAAAGCTGCGCTACGCCACAGGAACAAAATGCGGCCATTCAGCACACTCACCGAAGGAAAACTAACAGAAACAGCCCCAGGCTCTGACCTTATCCAGAAGCCGCTCGTTTACACCATTTCCAGCAAACCAGACTTAACTTTTGCAATGGCTTTGGTAGAGCCGTGCCAGCCCGCGGTGCCCGGGCAGGCTCACAGCAGCGGGCACGGACCGGGTGCGAGGCACAGACGGAGGGGCGACGTTGCACCAGAGCTGCTCCGAAGTCGCAGAGCTCGGGAGCAAACTTCGTGCGGCCGCAGTCCGAACCACAGAAGCACGAACACGGCCAGCCCACGCCCCGGGCGGCGCCTAACACGAACGACGAGCGCCCGTTAAAGGCCCGGGACCCCGAGCCCGGGCCGCGGCGAGGAGGCAGGGAAGCCCGCGGGCCGCTGCCGTGGAGCCCCGCCGCCGGCAGGTGGCACCTCCGCCCCAACCACCCCCGGCCGGCGGCGGGAGGGCGGCTATGGGGCCCGGCTCCACGCGGGGCGGGCGGCCCTGTGCAGCCGGGGGCGGGGGTCGGAGAGCCGCGCGCACAGCCCTCATTGGTGAGCGCTTGGGGTGCTGAGTCAAGCGCTTCCTACTCTGCGGTGGGAAACCTGTCGGAAAGGACTCAGGGAAGCTGCGAGCAGCAGTGTCTTGCCCTGCTGCTCTGGTGGCGGTGTGCTTTCATTGTGTTCCACAACATCTGCGGGGGACAGGAGGTCTGTGACATCAGGGGAGAAGGGAAGGACAGCACCTCCAGCGCTGCGTTCAGTTTGGGGCCCCTCACTACAAGACATCGAGGCCCTGCAGCGTGTCCAGAGAAGCTGTGAGGGGTGTGGAGCACAAGGCTTATGGGGAGCAGCTCAGGGGGCTGGGGTCGTTCAGTTTAAGGTCTTTTCCAACCTTAATGATTCTGTGAAACTTGAAAGCTGAAAGTGGTTTCATGTAAGGGAGGGCAGAAGCAAGGCACATCAGAGGCAATGGTAGTGGGTAAGGAGGGTGGGATGTGTGTGTCTGAGGTGGGAGCACTGGGAATGGGTGATTATTGGCAGTTTGCTCGTTCCTGAGACAGAGATCCAAGTGGTTGACCAAAACCAGGCTTGGATCTTCTTGTCTCTCGTTTGCTATGACTTATTTATAGAGTTTATTACTGTGTAAGTAGATGTGGAACATCTTGCACATTTAACCTGAAGCCAGCAGTGGCTATAAGCTGCATGTTCTTGCCACCAGCAGCCCAGAGCTGCCCTTGCACAGAGGGCTGGTAACAGTGTGAGGTGTGGCCCGGTGCTGCACAGACATGGCAGCGTGGCTATGATGGCAAGACTGATGCAGTTGCTGTCACCTGAGCTAATAAGCCCCAGGTTGTTAGCTTGGGCATTGTGCTGCACTGAATCAGGGGCTTGTGCTGGCTTCCAGCCCACCAGCATGGATGCCTCTGGGCTGTTTTTCCTAGGTAAGCATAGACTCAGGAGCCAGGGTAACTACTTCGTTCATACTGCCTTCCTCACTTTCTGTAGCACTTCAGAAAGATGAAATAGTTTTTCAGCTTTTGTTCCTGCCTACAGAGGAGGAGATGACCAGGAAGAGGCACCACTCTTACTTTTGTCTATTTTCAGTCTTCAGAGTTGCAGAGATGCTTTGTGTGTGAGTCCTCCCCAGATCTCCGTACTGAGGATGGGAGGAGGCATTGGATCGGACCTGTAGCCAGCAGAGCTCCACTCATTGCCACTGCTTGATTCTAGGATTTTGAATTATCTCATCCATAAGGAAGCAGGACAATCAGGTGAATTGTACCCAAATGATTTTTCCCTCTTACCACTGACTGTAAAGAAGCTCAGTGTATATGACACCTCTATGGAGGTCTGAGTGAAGAGAGAGCAATCCCACTGCTGAAGTCTGCAGGTTCTGAAGTTTTCTCAGGGCTTTGAAATGTCTGCCTCAAACCCCTGCCATTGCACCAGGGCCCCTCACCTCTACCTAACGCTGTACGGGAGCTCAGCATACTCCTTCTCTCCTTGGAAGGACTCAGAATGCTCCACTAATGAGTTCTGCACAGAGCACACCAGCCCTGACTCCTCTCATGATGAAGCAGAGCTGGTGGAGAAAGTAGTAATGTACCTTTACCCAGTAGTGCTATAGTGTCTAGTGCAGAGACTTTGCTTTCCACATTCTCTTCCTGACCATCTGATAATGGCCATCTGCTGACCATTGTACCCCACATGGGGGAGCAGGAAGGGGAGAGCTGAGGGACCAGGTTAATGCATAGGGAGCTCAAGTGTGCGACTCTGTGCGTTGTCCAGGCCCCAGGGCTGGGCTCACACCACACTGTGGAGCTGGCCCTGCCTGTCAGACAGCTGGGTGCTGGGAACCTTCCCCAGATTAGGTCAGACTTAGTTTCCAAGATCATTTGCAGTCTAGTGAAATGTAAGCCATTTCCTGCTAAAGAGATGGTTGTCTAAAGGCTCAAGGCACGGAAATTAATAACGTGCACTGCGTGTCAGCAGACACGATGCCTCAGTTGTTGAGTGGGAAAAAGCCCCGGGGAAGTGAGAGCTGCAATGATGAAAGGCCGTGAGCAGCTGCTGAAAATGTTCATGAACCAAGAGTAACTCTACATAAAGAACTAAAAATTAAAGCCTGGTTTGATTAAATGGATTCGGGAAGGCCAGCCACCTCCTGGAGAGCAGGAGGTGCGAGACGATCCAGGCTGTTTCTGAAGAGGGAAGGTGTGCAACAGCTTGCTGGCCAAAGCACTGTGCTCCTGCTCCTGAGGCAGGCCGCAGGCACCCAGGGCTGACTTTTATCTCCCTTCAGTCATGGTGCTCTTTGGCAGTACCAATGTCCCTCTGCCCGCTCTTTGTCCCCCACACCAAAACACACACCCATGCACAAGCAGTGTATGATTGTGGGTGTGTGTGAGTTGTTCCAAAACTGTTGAAATTTGGTCACCTTCACAAAAGTAATTTCAAAAGTGGTGAACATTTCTCCTCTCAGTTAAATTGCGCCCAAAGCTCCCGATTCTTTAGGTGGTGGGATTGCCAACAGCACTGGTGGAAACTACGAGTACTCAACATTTGAAAATCAGAGCACATTCACTTTTGTGTCTGACCTGAAAGAACTGCCTGGAAATAATACCTGATCATCTCCCCTGAGGATCAGTGCACCTCACAGGGAGCCTGGAACCTTTATCCTGCACACCACACGGGTCAGTGGGTGACAGCTCCTGCCTGCGTAACAGAGGGCTGCAAGGGAAGGGGTGTTTGTTAGCACACAGTGTGTCAGTGTGCCTGGAGAGGTGGGTATTGCGGACTGGGTGACCTCTTTGCAAAGTGGCTTTCAGAGTTCCTGGGTGTGCATCCGGGCTCCTCTTGCCTTTCTCTCTAGTTTGGGCCAAATGGCTTAAAGCAAAGGAAGGGAGATGTAGCTGTACAGGGGGAAACTGAAGAGATTGGAAATAGAAGCAGGAGATAACAAAATAAGACTGTGCCTGGGAAAACTGAGGTT
Organism: Perdix hodgsoniae; assembly: GCA_035772895.1. Taxonomy (NCBI): domain Eukaryota; kingdom Metazoa; phylum Chordata; class Aves; order Galliformes; family Phasianidae; genus Perdix; species Perdix hodgsoniae. Next base: position 9,577,140 of record JAPSGF010000005.1, on the reverse strand, counting down.
AATACAGTTGGGGGAAATAATCCAAACCACTGCTAGTCAATAGGACAGGGAAACCTGGAAAGCAGACTGCTGGCTGCAGGTGTGTTGGTTAGCATCCCTGCTGCAGTGTGAGGCAAGGCACTGTGATTTGGGGCTGCATGCAGAGGTGTCACATCGCAGGTAGGGATGTGCATAGGGCTGCACCAGAGATGCGCCTGTGCTGTTGTGAGCATTTCTGTGCAGCCGTGGCCTAGGGTGATGCAGGTGGAGTGGGGATTGTTCAGAGTGCACCACCACAAACCAGGGGTGGGAGGGAATGGCTCAGTGAAAGAAGACTGAAATAGTTCTGCACAAATAATATGTCCAAATGATGAGCAAAGGAAGAGGATGTGATAGCCCTCCACGTGTATTTGGAAGCTCTGAACACCAAGGGTGGCTCATTTAGGATAAGATTAGATGTAACAGAGTGAATTTATGGGCAGGAAAAATGTGTTTTATGTGAGGACACAATGTTCTGAATGGTACCAGAAGATACTAGTGTTTTCCAAAGTAGTGTGGAAATCCCCTTGGCATACACAGAACTGCTCCGGATGTAAAATGAATGTTCATCATTACCTGGAACTCTCCCTGCAGTCGGCTTGTTCCATGAAGGAGGGGTTTGCTGGATACAGCCAGGAGGACATAGCAAGGGGCAGCTGGCTACAATCTGCTATCACCTGCAGTACTGGCAGTGTCCCAGCAGTGGCAAGGTGGTTTCATCCTACTGCATTCTTCCTGGAAATGAAACTCAAATCTGGGTGATAGCAGGAAAATATTTCTCCAGCCCCATAGCAGTTTATCACCCTCTGGGAAGTGAGAAGATGAAGGGGAGCGGTTTTAGAGAGATGGGATATGCATATATGCTGCTCTGTTGAGAGAAGCATCCTACAGGGCTGTCAGCCAGCTAGAGCTGTAGTGTCAGTGTAAGATACCTTCACACTATGCAGAGGCAGATGAGCTATGGACAACAAGGTAGGGAAGGGAATGGAAGGGGAAGGGAAGGGAAGGAAGATTTACTTCACCTTACAGAAGACAAGGTGGCTTATGAGAGGATATAGAGCCCTTCCTCTCTCACTTGAATTGCTGCAGGCAAGGTGAAACCCCATCTTCTACATTCCAACACCTATCTTGGATGCTCTCAGTCACCCTTTGGGTGTCACCTGTGGTTCCATGACCATACAGACAACTCAGGTACTCAACTTCAGGTGCTCTGAGTTGTAGTGCAGTGTGACCATCTAACATATGTAGTGCTAACATTCCCTGTAATCTTTATTTATTTTCCAAAAGGAGCCTGTGGCCAGGCACTGCATGATTTAAGTGTAGCAAATATTTTTGTTAGAAAAAAAAAAGTGGTGAGAAATTTTCCAGTGTATAGAAAGTATCTGTCAGTCTGTTACGGTGTGGCCAAGCTGTAATTTCTGGGATTGCAGCTGCCATAGCCACCAGCGAAGGGTCACCTCTGTTCCACCACTAACTTTTCCTCATGGCACAGCTGAGCAAGGCACAGTGTTTCAGCTCATGTTTTATTCAGTCCCTTTGCAAGTTGAGGCTTTTAAAGGCATTTTAAAGGAGAGATTCTAGACTTGGATCCAATCCTATCACCTGCTGATGTCTCTCTCAACGCCAGTTGGTATAAAAGAGGCAAAAAAGGTGTTATTTTCTCTCTCTTCCTCTCCCATTCCCTGAAATCTGTCATCTATAGAGGCCAGGATATTCAGTGCTGCAAATCCTGCACATTGGCTCATTAAAATGTCAGACTCACTACTGCAAACCCAGTGCGTTCGTTCCTACTGACAGCAATGGTCAGTGGGAGCTGGGAAAGTAGGAAAAATCCCACAGCATTCCTTATGCTGTGATTAGAGATCAGAGTAGCTTTAAATTACATTAAAATCCGCTCATGTCATTAAGCAGAGCTTTTAGGCTGTCCTGTCAAACATACACATGCAAACATTTCAGTCAGTTTTCCCTTCTTGTGTAGCTCAGGAAATAGACGTGTGTTTGACACACCCCTGCACGGTGACACTGGGTTTCTAAGTGTTTGTGTTGCTGCTGATCTGCAGTGCGTGGGGAAAATGGATATTTCTGCTGCTTCTCCAGCTTTTCTAGTGCAGCATCACACAAACCGCTTTATAAATACAGAGTAAAGTGAGAAATAAATAATTCTGAGGGAAGCTGGAGGTGCTCTGAGAGCTGAGCACAAACCTGTCACTCTGCTTCTCATAGAATCATTGAATGGTTTGGGTTGGAAGAGACTCTTAAGAGCCCCCTGCTATAGGCAGGGACACCTCCCACTAGACCAGGTTGCTCACAGCCCCATCCAGCCTGGCCTTGAATGCTTCCAAGGAGGAGGCATTCACAACCTCATTGAGCAACTTGTTTCTTTCTGGTATCTAGTCTAAATCTACCCTCTCCCAGTTTAAAACCCCCTGTCCTGCCACTACAGGCCCTTTAAAAAAGTCCCTCCCCAGGGAAAAACTCTTCCCTTATTTATTTTCAGCCTACAGAATGGAGTCAGCATCTACAACAAACTCTGCTTTTCCATTTGCAGCTGGGTTCCTTGTACTTCCAAACCTTAGCTAACCTATTTCTTAGTGTGTAAACAAGTTTCTGTGTGCAGTAATAGTGCAGTACCTGAAAATAAGCACTGACATTTCAGTTTGGAAAGCTGACCGATTGCTGTCACCTTACTCACATTTACGAGGATGCCCATACTCTCACATTCAAATGAAGGCATAGTTTCCTATATGTGAGACTTTTCTGTCCCCAAATATATCTAATGATGTTTCCAGTTCAACTCTGGAAATATCTTTAATGAAGACTGTCTCACTTCTATTCAGCTGATACAATGGAAGCTCATTAAGAATAATCAAAAGGTTCTTCAGGTAATAAATTACCATTTCATTTTGTATGAAAATGCAAATGGTTCTCAGTATTGTTAAACATCCCATACGTGATCCAGTCTTCCACAATATGACCAAAGAATTATTTTTCTCGCCAAAGGAAAGCCTAGAGTTAATGCTCCCACTTCAGCCTTCATTTTCTGTCAGGACATTTCCAGGAGAAGGGAAGGGAGCTGCAGTGACTGCCATCCAGGCTGGGGCACGCTGCCCTGGGGACAGCCCTCAAGAGTGGTGGTGGCCTGGGCAGCGCTGTCCCACGCAGTCAGTGGGCACTGCTGAGTACTCAGGGGGCCAGCACTGTGGCTCACTCCATTTAATTGTCATTTTAAATAGAGTCATAGAATTGCTCCAGTTGGAAAAGACCCTAAACATCATGAAGTCCAACCACAACCTAACCATACTACCCTAACTCTAACAACCCACCACTAAATCATGTCCCTGAGCACCACATCCAAACGGTTTTTAAACACACCCAGGGATGGTGACTCAATCACCTCCCTGGGGAGCCTATTGCAGTGCTTAACCACCCTTTCTGTAAAGAAGTTCTTCTGATATCCAACCTACACCTCCACTGGCACAACTTGAGGCCATTTCCCCTCATCCTGTCACCTGTCACCAGTGAGAAAAGGCCAATCCCGCTCTTGCTGTGATCACTTTTTAAGTATTTGAAGAGAGCAATAAGGTCTCCTGTCGGCCTCCTCTTCCCCAGACTAAACAGCCTCAGTTCCTCCAGTCACCCCTTGTAGGGCATATTCTGCAAGCCCTTCACCAGCCTTGTTGCCCTCCTTTGGACCCGCTCTGGCACCTCAGTGTCCTTTTTGTATTGAGGTTCTCAAAACTGAACACAGTACTCGAGGTGAGGCCTCACCAGTGCCGAGTACAGGGGCAGGATTACTTCCCTAGTCCCGCTCACTACAACATTCCTGATACAAGCCAGGATGCCATTGGCCCTCTTGGCCACCTGGCCACACTGACAGTTCATATTCAGCTGACTGTTCATCAGTACACCAAGGTACTTGATAAAGATGTTGAATAGGAGTGGCCCCAGTACTGAGCAGGTCTGGCACATTGTAGAAGGTTCCTCTTTTACCCTGCCCACTATTTGTTATGGTCTTCCATACTGAATCACTATATTGCCAAGACCTCAGCTTGATATTTGGTTCACAAATCAGTGCCAGTGATGATGCCCAGAGGTGGTCCCAGAGTACTCCTATTTCATGCCAGCTGCAAGACAGTTGTTACAGCATTTCTTACTAAATAAGAACTAAGGAAATTACACTCATGAAGCTGTCTCTGTCTCTGGCAGCACTACTTCCAGACAGGGTAAGAAATTCTGCCATTAGGCTTTCTCACCCTACACACTGGATCATTCCTTTCAGAAAGATCATAATAATGGTGGGTGAGAGTTCTTCCCATCATCTGCCTCAAAGCCATGGCTGTCTCTGAGGTAATGGCTGACCCATCCTCACGCACTCTCTCTCCCCACATTGGCTATGTGGCAACCTGCCGCCCCCACAGGTGCATGGAGGAAACTCAGGCTGGTACCCAGGAATGCCCGTCCCGCATTCCCCATCCAGACCGCAGGCACATCTCACTGCGACTTTGCAGTGCTTTGGCCTAAGCTGACATGACAGATCTGGCGTATTTCCTCTTGCACATGAAAAATGGCATACACACCAGTAATACCAATATTATTATATATAGTTTTAATTTGAACTTCACACCTAATTTTTACCTAAAGTATGCATTTTGAGATGTGTCAGCCGTTGTAGCCCAGCTTTCCTCATTGAGAATGACTGCAGTTTTGGGAAGAGTGACTTGATACTGTGCTTCCCAGGCAGTGCCCACCGCTGCCAAACTCTGACTCAGTGGTTCCAGTGTGCCACTGTGCCATCTGCACCTCCAGTAATGCCACACACGCCCCAAACACCTACATCTGCTCATGAGGTTTGCAGCTTAAGTGATTTCTCAGATACGCAAAGCAACACTCTCTACCTGGAATCTCGCTTGGAAAATGTTTGACATTTCTATAGCAGGCATTTGCTCACTTAGGAAAAAATTATCCAGAGAAAATAAGGCCAGTGCTGCCCAGCCAGCTCTTGCGCAGCTTGAGAGCAATTCCTGCTCGTGTCTCCATTCTGTGAGCCATGGGTTCCTGCAGGAGGGATTCCATGGCTGCCCACGGGCTGCTTGCTCTCCCAAGAAGCTCTGCTTCTTAATCTGTGTTCTTAATCTGGCACGGTCTGTGTGCTTTTTTTCTTGACAGCTTGCTAGCTGAGGATCAGCAAAGATGGCTTTTTTATTATTTAACTTATAACTTCTCAGTAACGTAACAGGTCCTGTAAGAGGACTTCTATTTTCACTTGAATATGAAAATCCCCAGCAGGTAGTCCATACTTCTGACATCTTAAGCAGGCCTTTTGAAAACCCAGCTCTATTTAAAAGTATCTCATCTCTTTGTAATTAAAAAAAAAACAAAGATTTGTGTACATATGGTAGGGTTGGGCCATATCATCACGTAAAGACTTGGATAAAATCAAATGCAGACTAATACACATCAGCATGAAGATGCAATCTCCTGTGGCTGGTTACCAGCACTGGTATTGCTACTTTGTGGCAGCACTGGTGGGTTGGGGTCCTGCTGTATCCTAACTGGTATGCAAAAGGGTGCGCACAGGATTGGGATGAAGGCTCGGAGTAGCCTCGTGCTGGTAGCAGAGGCACTTAGCTTGGGAAAGGGAAGCCTGGGGGGGAAAGCACACACATAGCACTGGTCACAGCTGGGACACCGGGTTGTGAGACCCTGCGTTGTGTGAAGAGGGTGAGCCCAGCAGCTACAAAGCGCATCCTGCACAGGGAAAGAGGAACAAGAGGCTTTGCAGATAACTGCCAAACACTCAGGTGAGGACAGGAGGGCAGAGCTGGTGTTTGTAGAAGTGTATTTTTCTTCTCAGAATGAAGAAAAGCTGGAAGGAGCCTAGGAGGTGAGGGACTGTTAGGAGGCTAAAGATACCTGTCCACTTCTTTCCCAGCTAACACCATAATGTACAGAGGCATCCCCCTCTGGCATGTGTGTTGTGGTCATACACATACATACCTACACCAAGAGAGGAGGGAGGCAGCAGCATGGCTGCCCATAGCCATGTACTGACCAGGGCTATCTGAGCCCCCGGCTCTGCCTTCAGACCACGTGTAGCCTCGGGCAGCAGGAGCTGATGGCCCAAACCTGTAATTCTTCCTTTTAAACCATAGAATGGGGAATTCAGCTGCTGTTACCTGGGATATAATTAATCCACCCTATCTTACACTTTTAATTACATCTCTACTCACGTATCCAAGTCTTTCACAACCCCAACACTTCTAAGGGGAAGAGAAAATACTACAGCTGTGGTGTTACAGGGAGAGAGAATGCAGCATGGAGACTGAGTAAACAGGGCAAATGAGAGAAAACTTGTATAATGGCTGAGAACAGAGCCCAGATGTACCAAGGGCTTATGCTTTAAATACAACACTAGGATCCTTCTCACTCATGATGCCAGTATAATGGCATTTCCTCTCCTGGAATGGTGTGTTTGGCTCTGGCCAGCATTTCTCCCTCTCTGGAAAGTCAGGGGGAGAGAATGAGAAGGAAAAAAGGCCAGAGAAGCACAATCCAAACAAATCTTATTGGGCAGAGTATTCCGTACAAGGCAAGGGGAAGTTGTGGGGCTGCAAGATGCCTGCAAGGGGCTGGGCACAGGAGATGGGGTCAACTCTCACTCCTCTCTGCTGCCCTGCAGTGACACTTTAATATCACTGGGCTTCTCTGCCAAGCAAAAGTGTTGCAGGGTGCAAGGTGAATATCTGCCAGAGGTGGGTGTCTTACACGTGTGCCCTGGGGAGAGACTGAGGTTGCTGCCTCTGCCATGAGAGGGAAGCACGCACGAGGGCAGTTGTGGAACAGCAGATGTGGCAAAATGGATGTGGCACGATGGGCATGTCACGATGAACGTGGCACAGTGGATGGCATAACAGACATGGCATGACAGACTTGCCACTTGGCCCCCCTTCAGCACTCTGTACAGCAGTCCTGGCAGAGGCTAGCCCTCAGTCAAGAAAACCAAAGCTCAGCTTTATGAACTCTGAAGGCTCTGATACGTGGTGGTGATACAAATGCAAAATGTTCTTTTTTCAAGCCTTTATTTTTCCAGCATGGTCTGTCTCAAGTAACCCAGGCACTTCACTGTGCAATTGTAAAACAGTGTTTACACAAAGGAAAGTCTTGAAAAATAGACAAGAAAATAGGTTAATGGGACTAAAACAGCCTTCTTAGTTTCTTAGCAAAACACTTCCCAGGTGGGTTATAAAAAAAATAATCTTTATCAGAGCTTTTGACGCTGTGTAATTACATAATGGATCTCTTCCAGTTTATGCTGCAACCCAGCAGACTGCAGACCCTTCTGCCCAACCAGGTGCTGCTGTGCTTTCAGCACTGTCACCCACTCAGGCCTGTGCCTGTCCTGCCAGCCTGCTGAGTTGCTGTACTGTGACAGAGACAGAAAGAAAGTTCTCCGTAAAGTTTGTACCCAAAGGAGTGGCTCCCTAATACAGATGGGGAAGTGCAATTGCCTGATTTCCAGCCTTTGTCTAGAGAGCACTTCAGTGTTCCTGTGGTAAGCAGCAGCTCAGAGCTGCAGGCATCTGCTTCCATGCTTGGAGAAACCAGCAGAGCCCACGGCATCAAAGCCCAGGGATGCTTCAGCCCTTTCATCCCACACACCACCTATCCCAAAGGCATCCTCTCCTCAGCCACATCTCCTTTACCACCTCTGGAGGCCAAGGTGACCCTGCCATTCTTTGGCTTGTTACCTTTGTCTCCACAAAGTCCTGTTTTCCCTCCAGGCATACATTGAACAATTTATTGTCTGTAAATCTGGGGTCCCTCTGTGAGAAAGCATCTTTTCCCACATCTGCAGGTCTTGCAATCACTTTGAAATATGAGATACACTTATGGTTGGCTCCATTGCTTTCTGCACATGTTAGCGTTAGTGGCTGTGGGATTTCCATGCAACTTGAGACGGAGTTGCTTTGGTGACCACATTCGTGACCTGCCTGAACCCTGTCACTGAGGGTCCTTTGGCAGCCTCCAGCCCCCACTCTTAGTTTGCACAGCTCTCTCCTCTCACGCTCAATAGGAACTTCCTGCGAACATCTGCCAATTTCTCTAAAAATCTCTTCTAGTATGATGGCTACAAAAAGCTTTCTAAACACGGTCCCTTGGCCCTGGGCCTGTACTGTACTTTGCAGGACCAGCGCCACATCTGTCCTCTGCATTGCAGCTGGAGGGGATGGTCCAGTATGAGCCATACTGTGTAAGACTGCAATTAAAGAAGTGAGCAAGTGCTCAAAGCAATGCTGGGGAAGGTACTTACTGGAGCACTGGTAGGAGAAACCAAGAAATTCCTCTAAAAAGTAAGTTATTCCAAATATCTTCCTTCACTCAGACCAGGCTATCAGGACCTGTGCTGATCAGTCTGATTGCCTTTATCCTCACCACAACCTGCTTCTTCACTGACTCCTCAGCCTCTGACATTCTTCACTTTAAGAGCCTGCAGACATAAATCAGTTGGAAATAAAAGTTAATTTGCAACATCAAAAACAGTCACATTTGGAAACAGCCTAATTTCCTGACACTCAATAGCACATCACATTATAATTTATCAACCATCACATTTTTAATGATGTCAGACATTTGTCATAAAATCACCGTTAGATTGGTATCTAATGGCTTCTAATAAATGTCAAAACGAACTTGCAGATGCCTATTTGAAATATATTAGGAGCCATTAAACAGCAATTAAAAGGAAGTTTCACAAATAACGTTTTATATTTGGTATGTCACAGCCACATCAGGAAGGGACAATGACATTTTGAGCAACCTTTAAAGCACCCCCTTGTTTCACACACTTCTGTAGCAATGCAGTGCATACTTCTCCACAGAGCAGTTTCCATCCAGAGCCCTTCCTGCAGGATGAGCAAGGCTACGAGTGGAAGGAGGCTGAGAAAGAATCATAGAGGCATAATAGAATGGCTTGGGTCGGAAGGGACATCAAAGATCAGCTAGTTCAACCTCCTGCTGCAGGCAGGGCTGCCACCCAGCAGCTCAGGCTGCCCAGGGCCCCATCCAACCTGGCCTTGAACATCTCCAGGGATGGGGCACCCACAGCTTCTCAAGCTGAGCAGAGAGGCAGCGTGAGGCTACCATGGTGCACGTGCACCATACCCTAAAGCACATGCTACTCACTACTGACTCAGAGAAAAGAGCTCACACCACTGTGCCACCCTCCCTGCTGCCCTTTCTGTTTTTGCTGAGCTTCTCCAGTCCATGTCTGAACAAACCTCAGCTCATGCAGATGGCACAATGTGGAATGGTCTTGTCCCAGGCTCTCCTGACAGGGCACTGCAGATCCCTTTGCCTTCTAGCCCAAACCTCTGCAGAAGCTGTGCTGTGCTGAGAGCCACCAGGGACCAGTGCTCCATTCTGCTCTGGAGTTGTTGCTTGAAAGGTGCCATTTATCTACGTGTGCAGACAAGTATATGTTTTACATAAAATATATTCCCAGGTATGATGCTTTTGGTTTCTCCCACAGCACAAAGCCTACTTACCTTGTAAGTGTCTGACATTTAAACTTTAGGTACCAGCAAGAATCCCCTGACAGTCGCATGCCTTATCAGTCCGATCACTGCTCAGACATGGTTAAAAGGAAGGGCTTAGACCCACCACGCTCCATTCTTAGAGGAGAGGAGAAGGGAGGTGCGTGGCTAGGCCTGGGCTCCTTGTACTGGGGCTCAGGGAGATGCAGATGGATGGGACAGGACATTCGGGGAGGCAAGCTGCGGGCTGGTGCATTACAAGGAGGTGTGAGCAGCCAGCGACAGCCTTTGTGTCAGTGCACAACTATGTTGCTACATTCCACCTTCTCTCCTGTTTGTTTCTGGCGGTACTATGGATACTTTCCTCACCCATTTACGCAGATGAGATCTGATCCCGACTCAGGAGAATGAAGAAACACCACTGCTGCCTCCACCCACCCCGTCACCTGCTCCTCAGAGGACCCATTTATACAGCAGTACAGGAGGGTGTGTATTTGCATATTAAACGGATGGAGAAAATATGTGGCATATGTTGCAAACAGAACTAATGTCTAAACACACATGTAAACCTGGGCTAACGGGTCCTGCCAAAATATTGTAACCATCTGTTTTTACTTAGCTGTTTTTGAACAAATTATGTTTATTATGTTAATTTATTTTACTGTCAACAACACCAAATGACAGAGTTGCTGCTAAACAGCATCATTATATATCACATTCTGGCATAATACCAGCAGGTTTTTTTTTAATGTGACAGGAATAAATGCATATTAAAATGTCAATTTGTTTAAAACCTAGTTCTGGCTGGTAAATACATCTGCACCAACCCAGTGTGTTCCAACATACACTGTCTGCACAAACACTCCTTAAAACAGGGCGCTTTGGTGAGGCTTGGAGAAGGACACGGGGTGCAGGGGTCCTGCCTGGATGCCTAGAGGTAGGGTGAAGGGGGGCTGCTAAGTTCCTGCTGTGCCACACTGAAGAGCTTTGAGAAGCTTCTTGCACGGATGCCTTAGTTTGCAGCATCCCAGAATGCTCCCTCTGACAAAACAAGACAAAACAACTGAGACCAAGCATGGAGGAAACGATCTTCATTCCAGGACCACATCCTGTTCCCCAACACACCCTGTGTGTCTGGGTGGGAGTCCCCAGGAGCAAGAGACAGTGAGGGCTTCTTTGGGGACTCAGCACTCTCACTACACTGCATGGTGTCTTCCTGCGGTGGCCCAGGCTGCTTCTGGTGGCCACATCTGCAGTCCCTTGCACAGGGGAAAGGCCCTGCTCCTCCCAGCAACCAGGTCAAGGAGGTGACTGGAAAACCCCAGGCCACCTCAGTTCCTCCACTGGGAAAATAGGCTGTGACCCCACATAGCAGAGAGTTTCATGTTCTCCAGAAGATGGCTAGGGAAGTGAAGTGGGGAGTCCTCTGGCTCATGAGCCAAAACTAGGAAGAAGTCACCATCCCACTCAAATATTCCTCCTCCAGAGGAATGTCTTCCTCCAGAGGATGAAAAAGAAGCAAGTGGTAAAGGTCAAGGCAAGGCCACAAGGGCAAGGAGTGCTCCGTGGCATTTACAAACCCCCATGCCTCTAACAGACTGTTCAGGTAGCTGGAGGCAGTTGTGACATATAAGCCAGTGACAAGGTGATATATTACAGGATATGGTACAACATAAAATGCAATCAGGCTGTGGCCCTGCAAAGACTCGTGGGTTTGCGTAATGATGCACACGAGCGGCGCTGCGAGCCCTGCAGACGGCTGTGGCACAGATGGTTAAAAGCCCTGCTTAGGTATGGCCAGGGAGGGACTACCCAGCCCTGAGAAATCCTAAAATAGCCCAGTGCTGCCACTAATATTGAATCAATTAGCTGAGAAACAACCAGAAATGTGACACTGCCTTCTGGGATCAGGAAGCAGGCATCTCGGGACAAAATTGTAAGACGAGGAACAGGCTCCCTTTGATTAACCTCAGGCTTTTGAATAGCACAGTGAAGAAATACCCAGTGCATAAATATTTTGATATCTCACTAACAAATACTATAAGCCATCACACCTTTGTTTAAACCTCCGTCCCCAACAAGTCCAGGGCTGATACGCAGAACTGTAAAGCAGTCAGTGTTTATAGCGTCCATTACAGCACTGGCCCTTGCGAAGCGCGGCGCCGCATGAGGCCGCACACCGGGGTGCACAGTTGGGGCACTGCCCCCTCCTCTCTCAAAGTTCTGTTTTTGCTAAGAGAAAGGTTACAAGGTTTATATTTCAGGAGTTGAAGTCCTGAGAAAATAAACCTCAGTCCAAGTACTTGTCCAGCCTACAACAGATATTCCATAAAACGTATGGGCTGATTTCACGCTTATGGCTGCTCATTTTACAAGGGGATGATTAAGATGGTCATGGTTATGTTGGCGTTTAGTCCAAAAATGCCTCAGCTGCTCTGGATTCATTTAAAATCATAATGTACCTCTGTGTGCAGAAAGAGAGCAGCCAGCACTCCCCTGCTCTGCAGCCATGCAGACCCAGGCCTTTGCTTTTGACAGCACTTCCAGCACGGTTCATTAGACACCGTTTGCTCCATCTCTCTCCTTGCAGCCTGCCATCTCCCCCTCCTCTGGTACCAGAGAGACCCAAAGTGGGCAAGGTGCCTTTGGGAAGGTGTGCTTTCATTACTGCTTTCTGGCTGCCATCCCGCACAGCCTGTCACAGTGCAGCCAACTCGGGTGAGCAATTTGTTGACAAGCAGTGGGAGAACAGTTCTGCAGCTTTGTCCCCACAAAGGCCTTGCGCCCCAACCCAAAGTAGAAAGGAGCTGGCACCGTCAGGAGAAGCAGCTCTCACCCCACTGGGGGGAGAAGGCTTTTATGGTACACGCATTACTGGGCTTTATTCCTGCCATTGCCCATCCCCAGCAGGCACACAGAGAGATTAAAAGGGCAGACTGTGAGTCAAAAAGGGTAACCACCTTTTCCCACTTTAATCTGATTTGGTTGTCTCCGGCTCCTCATGCACACTACTTGATACTTCCTGCTCTGTGAGACTGTCTGCAGCTGCCCGGCATCTCCTCCCCTTGCCTCCTCACAGCTTGTTCTGCTCTAGGTTTATCTTCTCACTGTAAAAAGCAGAGGCATTTATTGCTGCATTCATGTTAAGTGATTACTGGGTAACAGAAATAAACTGCTTGTTCCTATATAATCATAGATCACTTTGCAGAGCACAGGCTTCAAACAACAGAGGTAAAACTCTGTAATGTTTTCCTGTGAAGCAATCTTTCTTTCTTAAAAACAAACAAACAAACAAACAACAACAAAAACCACCCACAACAAAACCTAAAAACCTGAAGTCAGTATCTTCCCACAACTGCAGCTGATTTCCTGTGTAAACTAAAACCATGTGATATTCCATAAATGCTTCCAGCTCTAAATTACAGGAAATGAAAACCATTGTGGAAAAGGAAAGCCTTGGAAGAAATTCCCAGATCAGATATCGCTATAATTGCACTCCAGTCCGATGACAGGTCCATACCTGGCAGACATTAAAGGAGCTGATGGCCGACAGTGTGCGCTGTCACCCAGCCCCACACAGTACGTGTGCATCTCCCACAGCCAGAGCAGTGCTGCTGGGATGAGCAGCTGGAACTGGGGCTGAGGTTGGGACAGGGAAATGTTTTTACTTGGCTTTGTGAAGGTCGGGCTCTGAGCTTTCAGCTGTGTTGAACTGCATGTGCCCTGTGCTGTCACAGCTTGCAGTTAGCTGCCCACACACACCCACAGCTGCACACACACATGCTTTCCCGCCACCAAGGGCTTGGTGGCTCTGAAGCTCTGCGCTGCTCAGTAACTGTGTCTGCAATAAGAAGCCAGAGTGGTACAATGCTGCATGAGCCCATGCTGGTAGAGAACATAGTAAAATGGTAGGAAAGGAGAGCAACTGAGCTCACTCCATCCCACCCGAGTTTTGAATCTATTCTTGCTTCTTTGCAAGTGCTGCTGCCCACAGCCATCAGTGGAGGCTGTGGGAAAGATTTCATAGAATCACAGAACCATTTGAGTTGGAAGGGACCTTTGAAGGCCAACCCCCATGCATTGAACGGGGACATCTACACTAGATCAGATGCTCAGAGCCCTATCCAGCCTGACCTTGAGTGTCTCCAGGCACGAGGCACCACCACGTCTCTGGACACCCTGTACCATTGCCTCTCTAACCTTACTGTAGAAAAGCTTTTTCATTATATATCCAGCCTTATACATCCAGTCTCATATATTCAGTTTTATATCAGCCATGCTTGCATGCTACTGTGGTTTGCGGTGTTATTTCTAACAATCCAGGTTGTCTCCAGTTTTTCTCTAGGTCTCTTGATGGAGAGCCCCTGCAGCCCCACGGATGTGGTGATCCCACCACCACACACACCCTCCTTTCAGCCTGGCTTTCTGTGGCTCTGACCATCTTCCTGGCAAGGCCAGTGGCCAGGCTGAGATTTATAGATGCTTTGCTTTTCCCAGTGTCCTCCCATAAATGGCTGTAGAAAGGGGACTTTCATTCCAGTGACCTGTGCATTCTGCTCATTTCTGTGCACCCCAGGACACTAAATCAGCCGAGCACCACCAAGAAATACAGACTTCAGTTCAACAAAGTAATTGCAATGCCCTTAGATAAATTTGCTAATTTATGCTAGGAATATTTTTTTCAGCTTGTTCAGCCAAAATAACTATAAATTTCCCCTTGAACCAATGCAGTGAATAATTATCAGTGTGAAAAGAGGTTGCAGTAAATTACTCACATGAAGGACAGTTCTCAGGTACACTGTCATTCATTTGTCATTTCAAACGTCAGAGGTGCGACGCATCACCCACTCCGTGCACATGGCTCTTGCTGTGTGTCCAACTGACACCTGAGCATCACAGCGCCTCTTCAGGTGCTTTAAGCATTGCCATCACTTCTTTACATGTACAACATTTGGGGCAATCCCTAATGCTGAGTTCTAGGCGAGCCTACTTTTGGTAAGATGATACAGACAAGTGTATTTCAGCCATATGCATGTGGGCTAGCACTGATTTCAGCCTTGCTACCAGCAAGTGGCAGATTTCTGATGGGGCAGAGGGCCACATATCTGATGCCAAATGAACCCCATTTGCACAAACCAAAGACTTCAGCCAACACTTTTTATAAGCTATTCTTGCTGAACATCCCAAATAAGAGGCTTCGGTGCCAGCAGAATCATTAAAGTGAGCCGCTTTGCCTGTTCCCTACCCAGCAGACATTTCTGTTAGTGTAGATCATTAGTTATTCCTGAGGTGGTTGGGTTATTGCATTGAATCTTAATCCATCTAATTCATCCCAGCACACTCCCATTTGTTTCGAGTGCTTGCCTTTTAAAATACCATTAAATCATGTCAGAGGCCTTCTCTGCACCTGCCAAGCAAGCTGCATGCGTGCTGCGATTGTCTTTGCCAGGTGAATTCTATTTAGCCTGTTCCTGGAGAAAACAGCTCGTTGCAGATCCTGTTTCTCCTTCTCCTATTTCTCCTTCACAAGCAGACTTCCTCACATGCAGTGACAGGCTTTAACTGTAACACCACTGGGCTGCAGGCAGCCAGCACTGTCCTGAGCAGCTGCTGGTGGGTTCTGTTGCCTCCGGGAGCTTGGGTGTCCCACTTTCTCTTGCTGAGAAGTTATCAGGGGGAAGAGAGAGGATTGCCTCTGATAGCATAACACAAAAATAAAGAAATCCCAACAAAGCCTGCCCTTATTCTGCATAAAGCCCTTTGGTTAAAAATTCTTAGCAGGCTGCTAAAAATAGAGAAACTCTGCTGAGATCAGTGCACAACTTTAAACCAAACATATAAATTAGTAAAGAAATGGCATTCTCGACGCTAGATAGCCTGTAAGAGAATTACACCAAGGCTTTTACAGAACAAAGGAACCCAAAAAACCCTAATCTTACTTTGATGGAAAAAAGTCTCTGATTGTTTCACCTGCCACTTCGCTCTGTGCCAAGAAAAACTCGAGCATCCACCAAAAATACTGAAGGGTAGTTGAGCATTGCATTAAATTTATGTACCACCAGAGACTAGGATTGTATGTGCTGACTGAATTTATTCTAATAATGTAGATGGGAAAAATCCATACTGCAAATCACCTTACTTAGGTTGGTTTCACAAGAACTATTTACCCAAGAAGGAAACAGCCCTGAGTGCTGATTGCTTGCTCTCTCACCCCAGAAGCAAAAGCTACACACAGGCTCAGATCTTTTTCTAGTATATCCCAAGGAGCTGGGGGGCACCCCTGGGATGAGGGGTGGGAGAAGGAGAAAGAGAGGGAGAAGGCAAAGTTCCCAGTGCTGTGATAAGGCCCCTGGGAAGGCTCAGGAACAAAGCTGGGCAAATCTACCTTCCTTAGCAATTGCAGGACTTGGTAACCTTGTGGGGAAGCCAGAATGTCTAAGGGCAGCCTACTTTGCAACTGTGTCTTCAACAACCAGTTCCGTGCCTGTGCCCACACAGGGCTCTGCAGCCAGCAAAGTTTCCAATTAGCACCAATTCGGGGTATTAATTGGCAGATACACGTTCCCTGGGAGGCAGTATGAGACCCCCCCACTCACACTGTCTAAGCCACCAAAAAACATTAAATTTAGTAACCACTTTCAGTCACTACCAACCCGCACTAGATTTGAACCATCCACTGAAAGGGGAAAGGTTAATGTGAGCTAATTTTTTTAATCATTGCTGTAACATTAGGAAGAAGCTCTGTTAACCTTTTGCGGACTGCTGACTTATTGCCTGGTGTTCATTTGGCTGATCCTACAGGCTACAGTCATGATAGGGGATTTTCCCAAGGGAGCAAATAAAATCCAAGAGGTCCATTTTTCTTCTCAGCACTTGCCTGCTATAACACCGAACCCTTTATTAAAAACGTGATAAGCTATGCAGTATATTTTCCTGTACATTACAGCCTTTAATCTTTAATGCTAATGACAGAAATGTTACCATTAGCAGGACCATATTTTGCTCCACACTTTAGACATTCTTTTATAACCACGTTTTCCTGTCCTCTTTCAGGCAGATGGTAACTATTTCAGCTTGAATTCCATTTTATATTAGCATTAAGAGAGTTTGAAAAAACAAACTAAGCTATAATATAACTAAAATAGAAGATGGTGAAAGGTCAAACACTTTTTTCTTGCCATGACCACACTCCGACTCTGCTGTTACTAGGTGTGTGCCTCAAAGCTGAAGTGAGTTTTGTAAATACTGCTGACAAAGAGGATTCAAGCCACCTCAGTCACCAAATCACGCTGGCTTGACTTGTGCCCCGCGCAAATGTTGGAGGACAAATTATTGGATGATCAGCTGGAAAATTTGTGTGTTTATAGAGCACGTAAAAGGCACGTTGGAGAGTAGAGCTTGGTCCAACAGTTAATAATAATGCTAGTAAAAAAGGAATTCCTACAATCTAATCCCAGCTACGTGTTTCTCTGTGTGCTTGGCACAAATCTTTGCAGCTTCCCCTTCTTTGACCTTTTTAGCTGTTAAACGTAGGCAACAGTACTGACTCCTGTAAGTCACACAATGTTTTTTGCTCAAGGCTGAGGAAAGAGATCTCTGGATTTTAAGGCAGGGACATGACCGCTTGTCCTGAACACCACACATTTTTTGCATTTATGGACAATTTTTAACTCTAAAATGTGATTTTTACTATTAATTTTAAGTGTATAAATCAAATATTTGAAGATCAGCAGCCTCATAACCACAGTGTTTAAGTTTTTTTCCCCCAAAACTAAACTGTTCAAAACTCCATTTAGAATTGTAGAGGGGTCAACATGTGAGAACATGAGCTGCTGAGAGCCTTGCGTTACTGGAGCATCTCCCAGTAGCCTTTCAATGGGAAGATGCTCTCATTAAAATCTTCATGTTTCTGGCCCAATAAATCAGTATTCTTTCAATCTTCTGTTTTCATTAACAGCTCTATATTATAGGCTTGACATCATAAATATTACCTGCTGGTAAGGTTCTGTCGTGATTGATAGTCTCAGTATTTTGCTGCTACTTGCATTTACAGCCATGCTTGATGTAATCAGTGCTACTGTCTTTGGAGGATAATAGAATCTTAGAATGGCCTGGGTTGAAAAGGACCACAGTGATCATCCAATTCCAACCCCTTGCTATGTGCAGGGTCACCAACCAGCAGACCAGGCTGCCCAGAGCCACATCCAGCCTGGCCTTGAATGCTTCCAGGGATGGGGCATCCACAACCTCCCTGGGCAACCTGTTTCAGTGTGTCATCACCCTCTGTGTGAAAAACTTCCTCCTAATGTGTAGCCTAAACCTCCCTTGTCTGTTTAAAACCATTCCCCATTGTCCTATCACTGTCCACCCTCGTTAACAGCCATTCTCCCTCCTTCAAGTACTGGAAGGCCACAATGAGGTCTCCCGGGAGCCTTCTCCAAGCTAAATAAGACCAGTTCCCTCAACCTTTCCTCAGAGGAGAGGTGCTCCAGCTCTCTGATCATCTTAGTGGCCCTCCTCTGGACTCATTGCAAGAGCTCTGTGTCATTCTTGTGCTGGGGGCCCCAGGCCTGGATGCAGTACTGCAGATGGATCCTCACAAGAGCTGAGTAGAGGGATACAATCACCTCCCTCTCCCTGCTGGCCACTCCTTGCAATTATAGTACAGGAGTACTAAAATGTGATCAGTTTTCCTAACTAGTAGGAAAAAAACATTGAGTTATTAAGCAATGTGCTTAATTAGCACAAGAGAAGAAACTTTTGCTCTCAAAGAAGCTGTAGGGCTCTTCCTTGAGAAGAAGGCATGCTGACCCTCCTTGCTGTCATCAGTTTGGTTATGATTTATTTTGTTACATAAAGTTCCTGTCTGGGAGATTTTATCTGCATTTCCCTGTAAATCAGTACACGCTTTTTAGCACGCTCAGTAAATAACAAGAATAAATATTCATTATAGGCAGTTATGGTTTCATCACACTATACCTGTCAAAAGCCAAAAGTTTACCTCATCCTTTACTATAATATTAATTACCTTCCTGCTGGTTCTTCAGTTGGTTTTTAACCTCTCAGTGAGAGACTAAGTCAAGGAAAAGAAGGCAGGGTAGGAGTAAGAACAGCATCGCTCATCATGGTAATGATTTCCGTCTAAAAAATTACTTGGGTTTCCAATCTTTTAGCAGGCTGGTGAACATATATAATCTCCCTTTTTTGTTTCTTGGACTCTCAACAACTTGATCTCTGCTACTAATGACTTCTTGCGTCTCCAGGGGGAATAAAGTAGCAGAAAGAAGATAATGATTTAATCAAAGGCAACTCATACGGTCGCTTTGCTGAGCAGACCTCAGCAGAATTATTGTTTTTCTCTAGATTCCTTTTTGATAGCAATAAAGAAAATGCTGCACTTAATAAATAAGAGCTAATACACATTTTAAATAAGTATTTTTATCTTTGAGGAAAGGATTGGTCTGATGTTATTGGCTGAATCATAAAACATTCATGATGCTGTGAAGATGTGTTTATTATACATTTTATCTTCACTTCTTCCTTTATTCATTGCAGTAAAATCAAATAATCATCAAAAGCCTGATATTTTGCTGTAAAATGAAACCTGAACCACACAAGAACGTGGAAAATTGCTCTGGTGAACCTTTAGTGCTTGAACCTTGGCTAAATAATGGACTGATCCAATGTTTTACATTACTCCGAGGTTCTCTTTCTCTTATTTTGAAGTGCTACTGGCTTAAACAGGCAGTTAGTGTATGGAGGAGTTTCCCTGCCATTAGTAATGATGGATAGAGGCATTTTAAAAATTGATTTACCTCATGTCTTCATTTCAATTTGAGAGAAAATGGCATAATCAAAGGTATCGTACTAAGGATACTACAGATTAGGTATCTGCTTTATTGTTCAGCAGTAAAAATCTGTACATTACAGTGATGATTTATTTCAGTATTGCTTTCACTACTCCTTTTTTAATGGTGTTAACTGGAAATTACTAGGGAACTTGTAAGTGCAAATTTGATTTGACTTGTTGGAGACTAACTAGACGAAAGGTGAATTTAGAGTAAAAATAGTGTAAGCAGCTTAAAGGCTTATAAGTATAGATGAGAGATTATATTCTACATGCGAGTTTGGCAGAGAACCCAGGGAAAAAAGTGTAATGTCACTCACAAGTTTGTCTCTTTGCATCATAGAAATGTGTATTTCAGGATAAGAATCCTCAGCAAATAGGTATAGCAAGGTTACAAGCTGCTAGAATGCCTCATTTCCTTTTAACCCTGTAACATTTTGCAGATATTTTATTTTATTCCCTTTCTAAAAAGTAAATAAAGGCAGACTGTGCTACTGAATAGCATTAAGTATCAGTCTGCTCTTCTGGAAGGACCCGGATCAAACTGTGTGGATCAAAAAGAATATAAATGCTCCTGATATTCCTACATATCCAGAAATAAACCACATTCAATAGGACTAAAGAGAAGGAGGATATACATTGACTATTTTTATTTCCAGTGTTCTTTCACAGTTACTGGATTAACTCACCCTTCATCCCTGCTTTACTCATTCACATCTTGACTCCTTTATCCTCTGCTGGTAAATTGAAGGTCTGCCTTGTGGTCAGAGGTCACTGAATTAATCACTTTAAACAAGAGCTTTGCTGAGGTTTCAGAATTTCTAGCATGACCTATTTCTCCTTTCTGTTTTTCACAGCTTTCCTAGCTTTTCTCATGTTGTTTGTAAAGGAAAATCAGTGGAATACAATCAAGAGACAGAAAATGCCAGGAAATGAGTGGTGCTGTGGCCTGGGTTACAGGAAAATGAGTAGTCTGCATCCCCCATTGGGAGGGGTGGTTTGCTCATGGTGCTGCTCTGGTGCAGGAGAGCACCCTTGGGACTCATGGTGCAGTGATGCCGAGCCCCAGATGCTAGCTCTGACATCCACCTCCTGCCCCAGCAGCTGCAAACAGAATCCAGTTACGTGGCACATCCAGCTGGAATTGCACTATGATTAATCTTATGTCCAAGGTACTTTCCAAATTGCCATTGTATGAGTGTTGCAGTTGCTTGAGTTTCAACATTTTTCTGTTAGGTATTGATAATAGGCTCTGCAGAGAGTGAATTACCAGAATAAAAGAAATTCTCAGTTTGAAGCATTTTGGAAACCTGGAAGGTGAGCAGGCAGGGTGAACTCAGAGGAGATGTGCTGCCTGCTGGGGGCTGAACCGCAGCAGGGCTGTGCTGAGGTCAGTGTAGTGCCTGCAATAGAGACACTGGGGCTTTCACTGAACCAAATGGGATTTAAAGAAAGTGCTGTAAGACTCAGTGAAATTAAGGCTATGGCTGGGAGCCAGCCCCCAGAAATACTGTTCCTTGCTTTAAGGCCTTTTCAGACATAGAGAATGAACTACAAACCCAGCATTTCCCATTCACACACAGGGGAGGGGAGCAGATAGGAATTGTGGCTGCCCTCAGCTGTTCCCTGGCCCCATCGTTCCTGCCCGGTGCCTGCAGTGCTCTCAGGCATTCTGCAGGCAGTAATTAATTGCCCTTCGCTGATCTCTATTTTCTGTTCTTTCCTTCTCCAGTACAACTTGAAATATTGCATTTAAAATGTAAAATAAAAAAGAACTAAGTCCATTAACTCAAAATAGGTCTCTAATTGACCTCTTAATACAGTGTATTTAACATGACACCATACCATTTTCATATGCAAAGAGGATGGTTCTCAATAATTCAGCACGTCTGTTCTCACTCTATAGGATACATCTTCCAAGGGAGTGGGGAGAGAAGTATGAATTCCTCTCATCTGTCACCCAGCCACATAAATGAACCTGCAGCTGCCACTGACATGAAGCAGGGTGTTTTGTGACCACCTTCCCCCGCTTTGCAGTGCTGGAGCTCCCAGATCTTTATAGTTTTCCTATTAATAAACACATAGTCAGAAACGTGTATGTGAAGGAACCCTTTTAAAGCCCTGCCAGCACCTGTGGGCTGTGGCTGCGCGTCCTGTTGTAGGAAGGGCCAAGTCCTGCTGTCCCAATGCCTGCTGCTGGCCCAGGCTCTGCCCTGCCATGGCAGCACCCCAGGGATGAGCCTTGCTCACCCCGGGCTGCCTGGCTTAGGTACTGTGCCCTTTGCTCCCACAGGAGCCTGTTTAAACAGGCCTGATGTCACAGGAATTTGTTTAATTAATTTCTAGTCCTTAATTTTAAGCCCCAAGACCCACCTGAAACATCCTCTGCTGAGGCAGTCAGCAAATCCTTTAATTTGCTTTCATTCAGGCTTGCATTCAGCTGGGAACTGTGTGTGCTACAGACTGCTGCATGATCATTGTTTGGTAGGTACAAACACTTAAATGAAGCACCATCCCACTGGAGGAAGGGCTCTGTGCAGTCATTGCGCTGTGCTGGGAGCACTTCCATCACACTGTGTGCACATTCATTGCTCCCTCTCATTGGCTCGCTGAGGGCCAGCAATGCCCAGCATGAGGTGTTCTCACACAAATAGGGTGCACCAGGCACGGGATGTGTCCTCCCAACATGTGTCTTCCTGATACGGGTCCTCCCAGGTGACAGCAGCTTTGCTTGAGAGCACCAGCCAGCCAGACGTGCAGCATCACCCCACCTCATTGACCTGTGCTGTACGTAGCTGCAGGTGTGTTTGTGAAGTCCCACCTCAGCAGGACAGGACACACTGTCAGGGTGCACCCAGGCCGCAGCATTTCTCCCCTGTTGGTCTTCGACATCTGCCATACACTTGCTGCATGGCTGGAACATGAACAGAGCTTTTAATTCTGCTCTTTGAGTCTCTCATTCCTGTTTTTAAGTGCTGTTTCTGTAATTTATGCCTTGCAAGACCACAGAAGTATGGTGGAAGTGAACTTCTTCTTTATTTCAACTCTCTGACGTGCATTATTTCTTTTGGCTTATTTTTTCTCCTTCTTCTATACTTATACATTATCATCTGACAAATTGGATGTATTCTTTTCCAGCAAGTTATTTGGACATGTGCTTGTAGCTGCTTTTAAGAACAACACAGCTTTCAGATAATTTCATTGTTATTTTATGTACCAGATGTAGTTTGTTTTCCACAGCTGGAGTATTAGATAAATGTTGTGTAACATCCATCCATTCCTCTAGAAACAGAAATTGTATTCCACAGATAGAAGATAAGCGGGTCCCTGAGTTGCCTGCAGAACCCCGTGCTGCCTTATTCCACTTCTCTCTCCATGCTGAACTGAGTTCAGCCTTGTTGTCACCTCCCTGCCAAAATGTGAGCTCACTGATCATCTCCACCATCCCTGGGCATCCACAGCCATGCATGTTCTCTGCACTTAACTGTCTGCATTTGACTTAACACACCTACTGATCAGAATATGAAACACCAGAAGTCATCTTTGCTCCCACCAAAGCAAGCTGAATAAGCCTCTTGATCAAAGATGCCATGTTGTACATAGGGCGCAGCCAGCTCTGCTCCATCCCACGCATGCCCTGGAGCGCCCATAGCAGCAGCACTGTGATGATGCAAGCTGCCACCACAAAACCCCAACCTGAGGGCCACTCTCTGTGCTGATCTCCTGGGAAGGCACACAAAGAAATATTCCTTAAGGAAAGCACTTCACAACAGAGATCCCATGCAAAGCAATGGCAAACGGCTCCACGGAGCATGGGAAACACCCATCACTTCCATACCTGAGGTCTGTATCCCAGTGGAATAAACCAGTGGAAGGTCTCTCCTGGGAGAGCACATCTGGGGTGCACAGAGAGAGGATGAGCTGCCGGCCTCTCTCTCCCATCAAAGGATGCAAAATACAAACAAACATTTAGCTCAATGGGAACCAAATGGGGCAGCCAAAGCATGCATCCAGCTGAGAGCTGCACGAGGTCTGGGTGACACAGACTTCCTTCAAAGAGAAGGACAGGAAAACAAACAAGTTTTATGAAACCCACAAGAGCTGCCACTGGAAATAACAGCTAGAGAAAATGGAGGTGTCTGCTGAGCAGAAAGCCGGAGTCAGTCCTGAGCTCCAGGAGAACAGTGCTTTGTTTTCCTTCAGGAACTGCTTCTGTGCGTGTCACTGTGCGTGCACCATTTCAAACATCTGTGACGTCGTATTTGTCACCGTTTGTCCTTCCGAAGGGGGTCAGCCTCACCTGGGTGTACACAGAGTAGAAGGGGCTCCGTGGCGCATACTGATGGGCAGAAACAGAACGATGCAATGCGTGAAACCAGGCAGTGTGTGAATCACTGACGTGCCCAATCTGCAGAGATCTACAAAGCAGCATCTCTGAAGCATTCTACTTATTTTAACGTTTTAATTAAATCCATGTTTTATGCATTCATCCCATAAATGCTGTATGGTCACTGACTGTGCAGTTTTCTGAACTTCTGTGATAGGGAACACGTGGAAGGAGAGTTCTTCAGACACCAGGATTCAATATCCTCCTGTTTTATTTTCAATTTTATAGATAAAGCAGGTCAGGAACTCACAGACCAAGTATGAGGGCTTCAAAAGGTTTAAATGCAAGCCGTTTTGGCATGAAAAAAGGACATGCACACACAGCATTTTCCCTTTTTGAAGTGTCACGCACACATTAATTAATAGATAGATCTTACTGTAGCTAGGGAAGTTCTGGCAGTCATGGTTGTTCCCCTAATGCCAACAGAAAAGACCTTTATCGGAACTGCTGGAGTTGCACTGGGCACAGATTTTATCTTGACTAACGGGATGTGATGCAATAAAAACCTTTAGAGATAATGAAACCATCTTTTAAAGTAGGCTGTAATCCGGACAGGGCGGGTCACCTGCCTCTGCACCCAGCAGGCAGGACCCAGGAGCTGCTCTCTCCTGACCCCACCGCACACCCACCAGCACACAGCAGCTTCTCTGCTGCCTGCTTAAGTGCTGCCAGAAGCCATTTTATTCCTTGGACACTCAGCCCTTGAAGGAGCAGCTGACATAGGTGTGTAGGGTGTGATCAGAAAGCCTGGCATGCTGCTTACTTCATTATTCCCAAGCCAATGTGTCATATAGGTAAATCTTAAAGTCACTGGGGCTGAGAGCTTGTTTTTCCTAATTACCTCTGTTGGCTCAACATCATTATAATGAAAAGGTTCTGCTCTTTTCACAGCGTGAACTCGACACCACGTACAAATTGTTCAAGATGAGCCCACGTTCAGCATACGCCGGGAGGAGGACCTGACAGCTCTGCTGGCACAGAACCAATGCGGCTGGGCAATGCGAGCCACTCTGCTGATCACACCATTCCTTAATAGAGATATCTCCAGGAGAAACATGCTAATGTCACTTGGACAGGACGCCTCTTCCCCTCATCACTCTAAAAGTCATTGTGTGAGACCACACTTAGAAACAGACACCAAGAAACTCAGCATCTGTGTGCCCAGATTTGGGTTCCTTCAGACTCTCAGGAGTGCTAAATGGGGAGGGGACTGAAACACCACTGCCCTCAGCATCTGCTAGCAACCTCTGCTTGGCTTTACAGCCCCTCGAGCAGACGCCACGCTAACATGCCTCATGGCACTGTGCAAAGCACTTCTGAGGTCCAATTTGTTGCATTATTCAGAATCATTTCATTAAGCTGCAGTCATGCTGGTCAACCCATTCTCTGGCTTGATCCTAACTTTGCAGTAACCCACGAAGTGACTCTTTCAAGAACTGCAGCTCACACTCACTGTGGTGGAGCACAAACCAACTGCCACTACTGCAATCTTTACAGATCAAAATCACTTGGAAAAAAAATATTTTTAAGGAGCAGAGACAAAGTACAGGATTAAAAGAACAGATTATATTATTATATTATTATTTCTAATAGCACCTTTGTCTGGTTAATTCTGCCCAATATTTTGTGATCAAGCACACAAACCTTGCATGTCCTATGTGACAAACATTTATTTTAAAGAGAAGTCTTGGAGAACTTGGGCAAGTAAGTACTACACTGACTTACAAAGTACCTCCCTGCTTCCTAGATAACATGAAATGAATAACATAGGGAAAAGAATCCCCTGGCTGCTGTGCATACAGCACAGGGACAAATGGGAGATATGCTCTGTATACATATTTATACATTCCCTAGCTGCTCATGCTAACAGCTTGCCACATCAACAACACATCTGGTCAGGTATTCTTCTGACATGGAAAGCTCTTGGTCGAGCAGGAATTTTTATCTCAAAAGCAGCTGAAACCTTTGTTTACCATCTCGTAGGACATACTGTCAGACTCTCCTGCTGAAGATCGCTTTTAATGACATGCTCGATGGGTCTGAACAGTGTATATACACCAGCTTTCACCTTCACTATTAATAACAGCACAGTTCCTATCTGAAATGTCTTCTATAATTGTGTAATTACACACCTCATTTATCCAATTGTTAAGCCAAGAGTCTGATTAAATATTAACAACTGCTTGGTTCTCCTGGTGTCATTAGTTGGAAAGCAACCCTGTAATCTCAGGTAACACATGACGGTAATTATCCTTCACAGTTGCACTTAGCTGAAAATCCAGCACCATCGGCGCAGATAAGGATGCCCAGCAGAAAGCACATTGCCTCTCCATCCCCTGTTATCTTCACGGTGCCTGTACTTCTGCATGGGCTTTCCGCTACATAAAAGCAAACAGTCAGGGAGCTGTGCAGAGTAGGGCACTGGCTGGCTTTGCTCCTCTAATCCCATGCCGCATAACCAGAAATTGCAGCCCGCGTTCAAAAGCAAAGATGTGATTTTCATTTCGTATCAAAGAAGGGCCAGGTTGGTTTTGCATCAGTGAGCAGCCTGCTCTGTGACCCTCACAACTTCACTGAAATACATAAACCAGGAGCGAGCTGCATTTCCAAAATGCTTTGCTTGGAAGGATCGACAGAATCTTAAAAATCAAATGGAGCACCAAGACGTTATAAACAACCCAAAGCAATGGCACACAGATGTTTGCTTTGCAGCAGCCCTGAGGCAGGAGCTGGGCACAGGGCTGCGTGTGCGGTGGGCATTGCTGACTCCCAGCCAGCACCCCCAGCTGCTGCCGTGGCGTTAATAGGGACCGCCAAGAGCAGTGGGGCTTTTCCCCCGTTAACATCTGATTACGATGAAAGGTAGCGTTTATACCCCCTGGAGTTATTGCTTCCAGCCCATCTGTAAACACAGGTGAAACCAGATGTGAGCATCTGGATCAGGTTTCCAAGCTTCTTAGTGAGGAACCAATTCATGTGCAAGGAGTGTAGAGATGCTGGGGGTGGCGGGCATGGGGCTGCCATCCCCTACCTGCAGTGTGCCGCCATGCAGGCAGCAGGCAGTGCATCTGAAATAAGGCTTGTAAGATCAGGGTCAGAAATCAATGAACTCTATCAGCCAGGCCCTAGCAGCTGTCTGAAACAACGGGTTGCAGTGGCTGATGGATACTTGAAGGTAGGAAAATGAATTAAAAATAAGGGCAAAATATGATCAGAAAGTGTGCTCTCCAGCTGCCAGCCCTACTGGAGAGAAAGACCCAGGAGGAATAACTACATTCAGGTATGTCCCTTAAAAAGCAGCCAGAGCAAACTGTCTGTGAGAGGATAACACATTTATCTGGTGAGCAGGTTATGCTTGCAATTACTACACAGCTCTTTGAGTTTCAATTGCTCAGTTTTGCAGCTCATAAAACTGAATTATCAGTCATTGTGTTCTTTCTGAAATCTGCTTTGTACGACCCCCATCCGCCCCTTTGCAGTAATCTTCCCATGACATTTGCACCATTTGTATAAATAAAGGCTTTGGTGAGACACCATCATCACTCACAACTCAAGTCCCCAATGGGGGAATTTGGAGTTTCTGCCTCTCCATTGGTTCTGTTTCTGGCCAAAGCTGTAGGAAAAAGGCCCCACGCCCAGGGTGGTGCACGTGGGCAGGAGGCAGGCATGTCCTGTGAGACGGTGCTGGTCAGGAAGTGGGCACCTGTGCTGCAAACAGACGCCCCGTGTCATTTTCTGAGGGGAAAACCCATTCCAGGAGGAGTGTCAGATTGGATGTGCAAATGAAGACTTCGTGGTTGATGAGCATGAGAGTGCATTCAAGTGTTGAACTTGACCGGTTATTGTTTCTGATGCCAGGAAGAGAAGAAATGCAGCCTGCCATTCCTCTTGGCAATGCAAACATGAGCATGGCTGTGCAAAATTCTGCATGTTTCCCCAAAGATGTGGCCAGCAGTTCAGAAAGTCAAAGCAAAGCCAAGGAGGGAGCACACACAGCCCAGTGGGATGGCTGCAGCTCCTGATCCTTTTTGGCGCTGGCTCCAGCAATTACAGTGAGAGGAGATGTGTGATCTCAGGGAGCCACCTGCAAAATCCCACACAAAACTGTTCCCCAGAAACCTTCCGGCCTCGTAAAACTTTCATGGGCCCCCAGAGGCCATAAATTCTGCGGGGGCTCTCATGGCTGTTTCACAATGCTTAATGTTTTCCTTCTGCGGTGCAGTTTCCCTGCCTGCCATGGGATCTCTGCACCCACCTGGTGCTGGGCCCAGCTGAGTGCAGAAACACCAGGGGATTCAACTACGCTGTCTTGGCTGATATCTGTAACAGGTAACGTTGATGCCTCCTCCTTATGATTTGATTTTAAATTCAAAGCAAGGAAGTGATCAAGAAAGTGAGTATTCAAGTCAGGATTTCAATTTCTAATGTCAGACTTCAAGGAAGAAGTGAAAGAGGTTAATGAAATCAGCTGGACTGAGGAACTCAGTGTGGGGCAGGCACAACACTTCTATCAGGAAACAAAAATGCTATTCAAATGTCAGCATCCAAAAAGGATTTTCCTTCTAAGGAAAATATCCTATCCTGCCATTGCAGAAAGGATGGAGAGAAGAAACACCAAATGACTTTTTGGGAACAAAACTGGCAAAGCAAAATTAACTATTACAGGTAAGAAGGTACAGGTTGCGAACGCTGCCAAATGAGAAACCCAGTAAAATCTTTCAAAGGAAATTAAACAGGAATGCAGGTGTAAAACTGAGAGTGCCCACATCCCACACAGACAGGATTTTGTGGCACAGAAACTGGGAGTGACTGCCATGTCTCCACTACAAAAATCTATCGAATGAAGAGCTCATCCATGCATGAGCCAGAACACGACAAAGAGGGGAAAAGCAATCTCTCTTGCATCTTCAGTATTGAACTAACACTTAGAAACATTTCTGAAGTCAAAAGATAATTAAAGACATGAAGTCCTGCACATAGTCCCAAGAGTTATCTACCCTCAATTTGATTTACTATAATTATTTATCAGGATAAAGAACTTTTTGCACAGTGCAATGCATTAAGTATGAGCAACCTGTGCCTCTGTTAAGAGATGCTATGCAAAAAATGGTTATTTAATGAAGTGTATTCACAGTGGGCAGAGGCTGGCTGAGAGAATGTCAATGCATGGTTGGGAGGCACCAAGGAGAGATGGGCAACAGGCCTGTAGGGGGCCTGGCATTTCAAGACACTTTAGTGAAAGTTTTTAATAACAACTGGTTAAAACATAAGGAGAATCCTAATGAAATCTGTGAGGAGTTAGCAGGTATTGTAAGCCTGAGGGGAATTCTGGAAGAGTTTGCCAGTGACGCCTGCAGCCCTGGCCAGGCCGGGAAAGCCATGGGCTGCTCCTCCCCTTGGTTCTGGGGTGGCCCAAGGGCCTTTGGCTCCCTAATTTCTCAGCAGCTGAAGCAAAGCCTTTCAAGATTTAGGTATCAAAGTGCAGCAAACCAAAAAGTACATTGATTATTTTAACATAAAAGTTGTATCAGATTTCTCCAGCAAAGCATTTTATGTGGGATAAAAAGTACCATGTTCCCAATGATAAGTTAGTTCTTTCTTGTTGGGACGCTGCTGGAGACTGCAAACAGCTGCCCTGGTTTGAACATCGTGCCCATGAACACAGCAGGGATAGGAAACGGCTGGGCAGGATCACACACCCTCCCCCGGCCCATATCAATCAGCCTTGCTTCTCAGCCTCAGCTGGTTTGTCATTTTTCATTTCTGATTTAATTGCTGGAAAGGATTGTTGCACCCAGATAGGAAGGGGATGTGAATGGAAAGGCAAGAAAGAATGCTATTTGCCACGGCAAATAAGAAAATCAAGCTGCTGTTAAGTTTTCAAGGCCATTTTTCCAAGAGTATTTCAGTCTTTCTCTTTGAAATCCCTGAAAATACTTCCAGACCTGCTTAATTACTTTTCCCAGACCATCTATAAAACATCAACCAACCACCAACGCTACAGAAGGAAACTGTACGAGGGAGAAAATTCTACAGCAAAGTGCCTTTACAGTTTGTGAGGAAGAAACTGCTTTGGGCACGCATGACCAGTCCTTCCTAAATCAGTAATTTCTACTTGGAATGATGCACTGCTGCCCTTGGCAAAGACCAGCCAAGATTTGGTGCTGTAGAGGCTACAATAAAGAATGTTACAATACAGGCATGTTCTGCTTTCTGCCCACCCAAGCAGACACCAGGCTCGGACCCTGTGCTTTCTGCCTGTGCAGTGCTGCTGCTCCCATGGGATGCTCTCCTGTGTGGAAGAGCAAACAGGAGGGCAAGGAAAGTTGCCCAGGGGATTTAACAGAGCAAGGAACTAAACAGTCTTTACATTTAATCCTTTGCAGTGACTTTGCTGGATATAAAAACATTTACATCCCTTTTCAGTTACCTTCATGGGCCTTCATCCTTCTAAAATAACAAGCTCTAAAGACAATTTTGAACTTTTTCAACTCCTCTCCAGCATTTATTGACCTAATTTGGTGCTTTCTGCAAGCTGCAATTTGTTCAGTGAGTCCAGACCAATTTATTCCAGTTTGAATTGTCATTGTACATAAATATGTACAATTGTCCTTGTAAATAAATCTACTCCTTGATTCCCTTTTCTCAGCTTAGGCTTCCTGATGGAACTTCACTCACCAGAGAAGAAGGAACACTGCTTTAGCCCAGCATTTAGAAATAAAGTAATCACTTCAATTTGACAGCGAGCTAAGCACTATTTGCTGTGTTGTCTGAAAGCCTTTAGAAGGATTTGGATGCGTTTAGAGGTTTATTAGAACACCGACATGGTTTGCCTGCAGACAGCGAGACTTTTGGATGGCTGTGCTGAACTGATACTGATGTGAATCACATCTAACACCAATACAATGAGAGGCAGGAAACCTGAAAGGTGGAAAGGTGAAAGGCAAGAGGCTTTGTTATAATGGCTTCGTTTTTTAAGGCTTCTCATACTGTAAACTGAAAATTCACTTGCTTCGTAGGCTTAAAGTTGATGGACGTTGTAGCATCTCTGCTCCATGTGAAAGACCACTCTCGCATGATGCCAGAGAAGAACACTGAAAACAAATACTGCATATAGAATTGAGCAGCAATTCTAAGTGATAAGCTTTGCACTATGCCTCTACATCAGCAGGAATGTCTCTTCCAAGTCCTCCAAAGCTAAAAGATTGTTTTCCTTCAGTTCTAAAGAACTTAATTGTATGTCAGAGTCATCAGAGCCGCTGAGCACGAACTCAAATCTATCAGTAATTTTATCTGGAAATGTTCACACACAGACTGCCAGCATTTGTCAGAGATTTCCTGCCCATTTTTTTTTCTAGATGCTTTGTTACCCTGTATTTGCAACTCACTCTATTTTCCTTTTTTCTTTTCAAAACCCCTGCCTCGTTGTAGGCATACCCAGAAGATGGACTAAGAGCAAAACCTATTTTTTCTCTTAAGTAAGGATGAATCATCGTAACTACATGAGGTAGGAAGCCATGGACATCAGAACAGTTCCCCATATTACAGCAGATGTATCTACTAGAACAAAACCTTACTCAGCCCTGAGTAAACACTACTGCACTTTCTCCTTTTAACTCCAACTTGTGGATTCATCATCGTGCTTTCCTCGGACACGGCTGCACAAGGGGCACTATTTCTCATGGCTGACAGTGGGAACGCGGTGCCCAGGGGCAGACAGCCCAGACACCTGACAGGCTGCTCGAGCTATGCCTGAAAAATGGGATTCGTCTAATTGCTGCAGAGAGAAGGGAAGGGCTGAGCCTAATTGGTCCTGGCTGTAAAAGTCCGATCTCAGTTTTCTCCAGAGATGTGCATTGCAGGAAACACTGCTAGTGAGCCTGGATCCTTTATAAAGAGGCAGATATAATCAGGCTCTAAAACACTTTATAAATATGATGCTGTGAGGAATTTACATAGTATTTGATAGTGAAAGCCATCAAATGTTTGTTGTTAAATGGCACCATAATAATTATTTGGGAGAAATATCTCGTACACAAGCAATAAAGAAAAGGAGAAGTCTCATTTACAATAAAGCCTCAGAATAATTTGTTGAGACTAATTCAAAACCAGATCATACCCATTATGCACACAACAAAAACATGAGACTGAAGCTCAAAGCTTACAGGAAGTTGACAACAATAAAGCTATGGGGATGATTTGTTATCAAGTAACAAAACAAGTTCGGTTTCAAAACATCCTCCTGTGCTGCACACTACACTGGGAGCTCCAGGTGAGCACTTCAACAGGAGGTGGAACTAGATGATCTGAAAAGCCCCTTCCAACCCAAACCATTCTAGGATTCTATGATGCCATCAGCAACTCTCCTCAAGCCACATCCCCATGCTTCTGCCTGAGCTGGAGCAGCCCCTGACAGCCCCAGCAGGCCCCAGGTAGGGCCCGCAGCCCCCAGCACAGCCCAGCAAGGCCAGCAGCCCCAGCAACCCAGCTCCGTGCCCGCATGGCTCCCCAAGGGCTCTGCACTGCTCACTTTTCCAGTCCTTCACCTTGTATAAGCACTTCATTTATCAGAGAGAAAAGGGAAAAATCCATTCAGTGCTGAAACAGAATGCCACCTGCACTGCTTCCTAATGTAAGCAAATCCCAGTGGGTGGATTCAGCACCAGGCTTTTCCGTTCTACCAATAAATCACTCTCAGAAATATTGTTTAAACTTTACATGGACCGCTAACCAGCAAGAGCAGCACGTTTGTTTCTTTTTTTAATATGAAATTCAAACAATTCAATAATTAATCCAATTTCCTGGAAGAACCCAGATGGCCATGGTGTATTTCAGGAATCAGACTCACCATAAATACATTGGTGGTATAATAATCATACTGCTAGTGCACTTAATAAAAGAAAAATAACTGGACTACACAGTGTACAGTATGGCTCTTCAAAGTCCAAAAAAATGTTCCACAGACCAATTCTTTATAAGTTTGTGTTTGGTGGCTCATGCGTGCATGTAAAAGGATTGGAAATTCTGCTCCTGGAAAACTGCAAACCATAAACCATGCAGACATCATCGCTGTCTCCTGCAGTGCTGGCATCCCATCCATTTATCAGGCCAGCTGTCTCACCAGGTAAAAATAAAGCAGTGCTTTGCGTTCACAGGGATGCAATCAGCTCAGAACCGGGGCTAGCTGCATTCAGGAGTCTGAAAGTGGGCAGGGAGAGCATCACAAACAGCAGCAGAACAAAAATCAGTTCTGGCCTGGAAAATTCCTCCAGCAACAGAGAATAAAAATAAGTGAGTGTTCAAACAAACTGTATCACTTCTCTCTTTCATAGTTCACTGCTATTAATTTTAATTAACTTACTTAATTGAAATGGCCAGAATTCTGTCCCCTTCAAAAAATTTCTTCTCACAGACTTTGATTAGCTTCACAGAAATACGGCAGATGACTTTAAATGGCATGAAGGTGGATTTATTGGCAGCAGTGTCAGATTTGCACTTAGCAAGGAATTGGCAGATAGCAGAATATGGCTGGAGAGGATTCAAGCTCCAAGGACTCCAAGCTGTAAAAGGATTGATTTGAAAAGCAAAGCATAACATATTTACTTCAGTTAAAATTAATAAAAGCTTTTAACTAAAAACATGAAGAAATTAAACTTCCACTGAAAAGCGATTGCATTGCTTCAAAGGTATGGTCAAAGGGATATTTACTGCTTTCCTCCCTTGCTGTGTCATTTATTGCTTCTAGCTGTAGGAAGGTATATTGATCTCCTTGATTGGGTATATGTTCAGAAGTCAGATTAAACCCGAAGTGCACAAAATTACTTAGCATACAGGAAATAAGATGCTTTATTTTCATCCTACATCAACGATAGAAAAAAGCAGTGTATTCACTGTGAATGAAAGGCAGAGAGCCCGAAGCCCCAGAAAGCGCAGAGTGCTCCGAGTAGCAGCCCTTTGTGCAGGTATACAAAGGCCTTGGCCAGGCTCTACAACAACAGAAAGGATGCAGTTTCGTGCCAAAGCATGTTCTCACTACTGAAACATCACCAGCTGAAACCATCACTTTATTTGGTCTTGGGGGGATTTTTTATCCCAAGTTCGGTTCTTTCTTTACAAATGTCACAAAATTGCTTGTAGCGGTGCTTAAAATACCAGCTCCCACACTGACACCTCATTAACGCTGGCAGCCCTACCGTTGGGGACAGGCCAATGGTGCCGCTGAGAGAACTCTTTGCCAAGGCACCAAGCAGGCCAGGGTTGCTGCAGTGGGGCTGCCGGGCCTTGCTGCAGCTGCCTCAAGCCCCACACATCCCCAGCCTGCCAAGCCATGCGCAGCTGCTGCAGCCACAGCGCAGACATCATAGATGGCACCATTTGACTTTGTTGAGTCATTGCAAAACTGTGTTCAGCCAGAATGGCTCACAGAGGATGCAGAAAAGGCAAGACAGCTTTAAGAAGAGAAAAGGAAAAGAAGAAAGGAAGAGAGAGAGAGGAAAGGAAAAAGGAGCAAAAAGATCAGTGTCTCAGCTTTGCTGCTTTAAGCTATCACACCTGTATGAGACACTTCTATGTTAGCGATGGGACATTCTGTCTTTTTCCAATGGTACTTAAAACCCTCAAATGATATTCAACTACTTCTGTTTCTTACAGCTACAGTAAGCTTTTTTTTCCTACTGCTACTTGTCAGTGATGCAGGAAACTGAGCGAGTCATGTTCCTGCTTTGCAGAACTCAGCATTAGATTTCACTTCCTTGGAATAAAGCTGAGATGCTTTCCCTGGTAAACTGGCAGGTGATGGGTCTCATTTAGCAGCCTGGATGGAGCTCACCTAGCTCCAAGTCTGTAACTGAGGCCCCAAAAGGAGGGGCAAATACAGTCAGCTCTGCTGTTTGGATGAGCTTATGGCCCAGGAAGCCAGGGATGCTACATGCTCACACACCTCAAGTGACAGCAGGCTCTAGAATCACATGACTATAGGCATCAAAGGGAGAAGTTCAGAGGAAGGCTACAGCAGAAACTTCCATGCACACAGGTCACCAAGGGCAGTCACACATCCTGCATTCAATGGGTTGTGTTGCCCTCCATCATCACTCTGCTCTGCACATTGCTTCTCCTTTCTCCCACTGAACTATACTATATGCTGCATGATATGTACTGACACAGCAGCAATACTGAATAAAATTCAAGTCATAACAGCAAGGAATTTTTTAATTCTCACTTCCCTTGGCCACTCTTAATAACTCTGGATAAGAGGAAACTGTTGGCACCTACTAGTAGGTCCGTTATCCACAAATTTCATCCATTACAGTGTGCAGAGAAACCCACACATGAACAGTTTGTTTATATTTCTTTTTGAAAGAATTTTCTTTTCACTGACTTAATATGTTATTCTAGATTAAATTGCAAATTTCTGCAAAATAACTTAAGAATAATGTATGTTTTTATCAGCAGCAGAAGTCGTAGCTCATACCACCGTTTCTAACGCTTACACAAAAAAGTCAATAAAATGCGAAAAAAGCAGAGAAAGCTCCCTTTGTACTTGACAGCCCCAGACCTATCAAGTTTTAGAATGCTGCTGTGCCACCACATAAACAAAATTGCCAAACAAAGCACAAATATAGAGGTATGTTTCTGTCACTTTTAGAATTTCTTAAGGGTTTGCCAGTAAGGAGTCAGAAATTCACTCATGTCTGAAAAGTATGCTATTTTTTCCACTTAAATTCACAATTTTTACTTTGGAACTGCAGAAAGGTCAGCCACAAAGTCACACGCTGAAGCCAGATCTTCACGTTGCCCTGCACCATGCCTGCACAGCAAGGTCACCCAGACAATTCGATCCACAGATGTGTTTGCCTGCAAGGGGACAGGAAATCAACACGTCTTCATGAAACTCACTTGCCTGCCTGGGTCCTCCTTAGTCTTAATAACAAAGATAAATTAGGGCACTTTAAGAAAAAGTGGAGGAAATCATAAACAATGACAGATCAGCTATAAAACCACCAGTGAAATGAGGACAAACTGTGCCATTCTTTTTAAGCTATCAGTATTTTCTCCACGAGACAGATCTTTTCTGTGTCAGACTCAGCATGAAGAGATTTTCATTTTTAGAGCCATAAGGAACTTGGCAAGTCAACCTACTATAGTTAATAGTGTGTTAATCTTTATGCATAATAATCACAAACCTACATTGTACAGGTTTGGTAATCATAACTGACATGAGCTGAATCTGAAGTATACATTTCTTTCAAAAATAGATGCGTATGCAGGTGGATGTGTTGTAGAAATATAATATACTACATGGCTGAGCCTAGATAAGCTGGCGATTCTCAAACGTCAGCATCAGCTGCACAAAGTTAGGGTTGAAATCTACTCTCCTAAATACCTGTTCATCCTTCTTATGACACTGACTCTAAGGAGCTCAGTGAACAGTAGATAAAATAAGTATCTAACGAGGTATGACAGAAACTCTGATGGAGCAAAACAGCAGACATCTACATGCTAATAAATAAATGAAGTAAAAATTTACTGCCAGCAACCATGCTGGCAGCATAGTTGTTAGCCATAGGTTAGCCATATGTTAGCCATAGGAAACTGTAGCTCTGCAGCTGGAGAAGGGCAATACTCGGCAAGCCAGAGCAGCAGAGGAACTCATCCAGCTTTGATTATTTATGGTGTGATGATGAACGAACAATTTTCCATACAAGAAACCGCTTTCAAGTTTAAGAGCGAAGCTGAAACAGAGATTTAATGAAAAATCAGAGGGGAAAAAAAACTACAGCTACAAAAACAATAACATTCATTTTAACAATTTAAAACTATAATTCCTGTGCAAAACCAGATGTTAGCTTGTCCGACTTGAAGGTAAACAACAAACTGCACTCATGACAACCATTCTGTTGGACAGCACAATCTAATGGTACTGTAAATACAGCTTATTTCATACTTCCAAATGCTATCAGACGGAACACAAATTCAAAACAAACGCATTTTTAAAACAAAGAATAGCTTCGCATTAAATACAGATGTATTTTCAAAAAACCCAACCTTTCATGATCTACCATAATCCTAATAGCCTGAAATGTAAGAATGCTTTCAGGCTCAGAAAAAAAAGGTTTCTAATTTTAAACATTTATGAGAACACCGAGAAGCAGCTTAGAACTACGCTTTAAAACATATTTTCAGGCTTTAAATTGCTGAAATCTGGGCCCTGTTTACCCGCTTGGCCTGGACTGGAGAAGGGAAAAGAAGTTCAGGAACACAATGAAAGTGAAGGATTGTACATGAGAATTTCCAGTTAAATAAAAATAAAAAAAAAACAAACAACTGGTTCCTGAGTACCAAACCTCCCCCAGCAGCATAGCAAGTCCTTCCTTTAAGGAAATGAGAGAGTGATTCTTCTTGGTTATAAAAAAAAAAAGGCACCAAACCACTCATCTACATCACTGGCTCTGTTGCATCATTTTAAAATACACTTTTCGAATGTATTTTGGAAGGACTACCGAGCCATCATCTGTGCTGTTCCTGCATAGGGGGAACTCAGTGTCAGCACTGCTGTCTTGTTTCAGTGCATTTTAAACTATACTCAGTATATTGAATGCATTAAAACATGTTTTTCACACAAGCATAAGAACTGTGTTTTTACAGCAGTTCAGCATATAAAGTATTATTCTAAAACAATGAACAAACCAGTTGTGTATTCAAAGGAACAGATAGTAAGAAAGAAGTTGTAAAAATCCACAGGGACTCTTCCACCTCACCAAGCAGCCCTGCACTTCTATGAGACCTTTCCTTTATTTTTTCTCAGCTTCAGTCTCAGTCCAAGACCAGGCACAGCACCGTACAAGAAACAACATTCAAAACCACTGGCTCAGAAAGCTGCCTTTACTGTTTAAAAACAAAAAACATACACAAAATATTCCGACAGCTTCTGGAATTCCCCTTGAAATCCCCAACATTTCTCTCTTCACAAAATTTTTTTTGCAAAACAGTGAGAGGCCACACAAGGCATTTTAGGAATGATTCTTTCATCACTGTAATCCCTCAATTACAGTTTGACCACAAGAAGAAATGAATGCAGGAGTAGTTCAGAAATAGTATTTGTGCATTTTTCAGCTTGCTTTCTGACACACTGATTTCTGTTGAACAGCGATATAGTGACTTCACAGCATCACAAAAAGGGAGGAAAAGGCCTCTGGATTCATCTGTACAGTAGATGTGGAAATACGAGGGAAAAAACCTCATTACCTGTATCATAGACTCAGAGGAACAATTTCCATTTGCAGCTATGTCTGGGCCAACTACACAGGAATAAAAGATATTCCAAGAGTGTTAAAGGCAGAGTGCTGCTAAAGGTGTTCACAGCAATAGTGATGCTGCCACTGGAGGAACATAGAAAGTGCTTAAAGTTCACAGTGAAGCATGTGATCTATTGCAGAACATCAGATTTCCCTGCAGTAACAAACTCAAATTACTATTTTTAAAACAACTTCCTTTTTTTTTTTTCCTTTTTTTTCTTTTTCCACTTTCATACAGCAGTCAAGCTTTGAGAGTTCCATCTCCACAGGTAGTGAGTAGCTCTTGTTTTCAATGAAAGGGCTACAGGCCAAAAAATAAAAAAGAAAACTGTATATTTTTCACATTGAAGTCCAAAGATTCCTGTTATTACAAGAACTGAACATAACACCTAAGAAACTTAGTGTCCAAAAAACATGAAATTCAGAAAACAAAATGTAAAGGGTCTTTAAAGATAACTATGCTCTGGAATGCAGGTTGTGTGTATGTACCTTCAAAATGATCTACTGAACTGCAAAGAAACACAGTTTTAGCATAAAATCTAGAAGCACAGTCGGGATTGAAATCACACTGTCAATCTGGTTTGCCATTTTGTTCAAGATTGGGATTACTAGTATGAACTGCAATGGAACTTAAGCATCTTATTCATTTTAACCATTAGCGTTGAGTATTTGCTGCTGCAAATTCCTCACAGATGAATACCAAGTACAGTATTTCATAACCAGCCGGCATTTACCCATCTGGAAAGATAATGGAGTAATACATGTTCTATTTAACAAAACAAAGGTGTGCAAAGATTGTAACTGATAACTAAAAAGCCACTGTACTAAGTGAACTTCTGAAGCAATGCATCTCAAGTCAGTTCATCAACACAGCACTGTAGAACTGAGCCTCAATATTCACCAATGCTAGAAAGTTCAAAAATTCCCTGTTTTGAGAACAAACTAAAAATTGTCCATAAAACAGAAGAGTCTTCACAGTTATGATGACTTTGCCAATGATTACAAAGATCCTCCTTTCTTCCAAATAACTGCTTGCATAAAATGCAGTTATATCCAGCTTTAGACCAAAATTCAATCTTTTTGCTTGGTGTCCCACAACCTTCATTTTGCATCTCCTTGGCTCCTTCATTGCTTCCTGACTGAGTCATTTCACTTTTAGTTAATGTATCAACATTACTTTGATGGTGAAGGTATATCTGTCTTTTCAGTTTTGGAAATGTATAAAACTCTTCCTCGTTGTCACTGCATTTTGCCAAATGTCTTCTTTCATTGCGCTGTTTCCAGAAGTGAGCTGCATGTTTGATAAGTTCTCCCCTACCTCCTCTATTTCCTTGCAGAGCTCCTTCCTTTACTCTTCCCTGGATCTCTTCTCCATGAGAGCATAACAAGTGAAACTTCATTTCACCAAAAGACTGCGCAATAAACTGACACTGACCACATCTGATCTGTAATTTAACTTCTCCTGGATTATGGAATAAGTCTTCAAAATCGCATCTATTTCCCCTGTTAAAAAAAGGAAATAGAAACTATTTCAGAACCAGCCATGCACTAAAGAGATGACAGTTTCTGTCCACGCAAGTTTCAAGATGACATCTATGAAACAGAAATCTTTTAATTAAAAACAGGCACTGTTACTACAGTATCCAATTTATTAGGAGGAGCTAAAGAACCCAATAAAATAACAGTAAGGCTAATTGCCTTCATAATAGCAAAGTAATCTCAGTAAAAATAATCTTTTAATGCCACTAACCTTTTAATAAAAGGTGAATAACACTTTTTTTAAGTTCTTAATTTGGTGATGTCATTTCAAACTGTTCTAGCTCTGTGCTAGAAAAGTGCAAATGAGCATTTCCAGTAGCTGACTCCTAACAGAAACTATCGTGTTTGCACTTGACATGAAGCCAAAACCACAGATCCCACATCTCACTCTGAGATGGAACCAGGAAAACTTCAAATCTTAGCTTTTTTCTAAAAGCTTGTAAGAGCATTAAAAAGTTTAAAAAGGTAATTTACAACTGGACAGCCCCTTTCACTAATTTAGGACCACTCTGCAGTAGAAAGGAAACAGATATATGTATGAGTTAAATATGCCCCTGGTTTACGTTAAGCCTAAACCCAACAGAACCCCCCTCTTGCAACATCTAGGAAAAGGACCACACTGTCGTTTATTTATATGCATTTATCAATATACTTTTGACAGATTACCTAACAAAATGGATATACTAAATAGTTAATTGTATGGCAACTAGTAACAGCTGAAAGAAAAGCACTGGTACTTCTTAAGTCTCATTACCTTAAAAATTCTCTAAGTGATGCCCTAGGAAGTGGAATTATGCAAAGCAATACACACACAGTGCAGTGCGGAGGCATCAGGTTAAAGCAGTGGGCTTCATAAAGCATACTTAGAAGTAAATGTACAATGAAGTTAACAAAAATGCTAACCATTTTACTGTGCCAAGAAAATTCTTCTCAAACTCATAAAGTAGAAATAAAATAATGTTCTGTCCATCTTAATATAGTACATACTAACTTTTTGACTTAGCAAAGCAAAAGCAAAAGCAGAGGTAATCAGCACACAAGACAGATTAGCTCACAGCACTCCAGAGAAGGAAATAGGATAATGATATTTAATAGTGTAAACAAACTACAAGCTAATATCAAAATATGAATTGCTTTTCACTCATTGCAGTTGGTTCACTTATCTTCTGGGAAAAAGCACAAAGTGGATACGATACAGAGATTCAAAAGATTAAGAAAAAATGTTAGTCAGAAGTTATCAACTAATCAAAATTGCTCCACTGCCAGTTGGGTATTCCTAGAATACACGCAAAACTACTCTGAACGTTCCAGTGTCAGTAATAATTTACATTCCATAAATCAACTAAAATACACTAGATAGTTTAATACGCTGACTAGATTCCATAGGAAAAAAATATTTAAATCATCATCAATCTTACTTGAGAGAAAATATATACCAAGAAAAATCAACAATTTTCATAATGGTGATGTTTATGAATTTCTATAAATTAATATGAAATTATATTCTCCTTAGCTTTTGACCACTGAAAACACTCACCTTTCTGTTGCTTCTTCTGCCTCTTTTATATTTGTATCCCTGTTCCTCAAAGCATCTTGCATCTGTTGCTCATTACCAGAGGGCTCTGTGCTAATAACCACCCTGTGCACTTCCCTTAGGTGACCAAAGTATACTTTTGCGTGGCCAAAAATCTTAGCACAGAATTCACAACACACAAACTTTTTGGGTTTGCCTTCGTTGTGATGAAGTTTCATGTGTGTGCTCAGACTTCCAGAATGAATGTAAGCCTTCCGGCAAATTCGACAAGTGTAGGGGCGTTTGTTTGTGTGCACATTCATATGGTCCTGAAGATGGTGTTTGAACTGGAACTTATGGTTACATACTTGACATCTATGCCATGGCTTGGGTACAGCTGAGTACGCATTTCTACCCAAATCAATTGATGTAGCTGATGTGGTATCGTTATATTTATAACCTGAATATTTATTGGCAAGTGAACTGTTTAAAAAAACACCTTTGTCTGAATGGTCAGGAGACTTTTCCTTTACCAGTGCTGTAGAAGTCAGCGGTGCAATAGCCTGCACAACTACCGCTGGTTTGGGTCTAATGTTACGGTATTTTTTCACTGCCTCTGCTTTTTTGTCTTCAGGTGGCTGAAGATCAGCTTTCACCCTCTCTCTTACTTCTCTAAATTTATTAACGATGCATTTCCTTCGCTTGGCCTGAAAAGCCAATAAATCATCTTGGACTCTTCTCTTCCTGCCTCTCCTTTTAGAGGGTGTACCATTCAACTTTTTAAGGCTGTCAACGTCCACTGTATTGGATGGAGAGAAAGTATTTTCTGGAATGGTTTGTTTGGGGGCTTGAGTCAAAGATGCAGCTAATCGTTTATC
Organism: Perdix hodgsoniae; assembly: GCA_035772895.1. NCBI lineage: Eukaryota > Metazoa > Chordata > Aves > Galliformes > Phasianidae > Perdix > Perdix hodgsoniae. The sequence goes on along the minus strand of JAPSGF010000005.1, from coordinate 9,535,131 downwards.
AGATGCTTTAGCAGGAGCGTGAAAGGTTTTCACCAAAGCTGGTGTATTTTCACATTCAGGTCTTAGTGAAATACCAGACATATCCTTTATGTTAGTACTTTGTGATTTACAAAACACCGAATTTTTCATTCTTGAGTAAGGCAAAATAGGAAGTTTTCCTGTTGGTGCTGGTGGAGTCATCTGTATTGTACTGCCAAAAACTGCTGGTGACAGGACAGAAACAGAATTTGCAGGATTTGTGGGTTTTTCCTTTAGTTTCTCTGACATAACGAATGACTCTTTTGTGGTTGCAGATGCTGTCTTCACAGAGTCAAGGCTAAATTTCACAGAATTACTTGAATTTTCTGGCTTGCTTAAAGATTCTTTAACTACAGATGGTCCAGAAACATTACTGATAGCAGTTTTTGTTTTGTTCACTGAAGGAGATCCAGATTCCACACAAGTGTTCTTCCTTTGTAATGTAGAAACCATCATTTCAGATGAATTATTGTCTGTTAGCACTGGCTCAGATGAATCTGAGCTAGAATGAGTTTTTGGACAATCTTCAGCTAAGGCAGTAATGGGGGAAGTCTGCAGTGCGATCTGTCCTTTGGTAGATACCTTGCTCTGTGTATTCAAAACAGAGGCTTGGCTTGTTTTATTGTCACAAAGCAATTTGTTTCTTACAGATTGGTAGCGAGGGATAGGCAACTTTTGGTTTTCAGAATGGGCCATGTTTGTTTGCTGGCTTGGCTGTATCACAGCAGGGGTAACGTATGGCAAGGCCAAAAGAGAAACAGTACCCTCATGACCAGCAACCTGCATGATGGCATAGTTTTGAGCTGGTACCACCAGTGGTTTAGAACCTGCTGCTGAAATCGTTGTACATTGTTCAGGCAAAGATGACTGAAGACAAGAAACCATTCCAGATGTTAAAACTTCTGGCACCATTTTTGGAGCAATGGTCCTAAACTGACTTTTCTTCTGAAAAGTTTGTATTATGTCCGTAGGGGATTTGTGTTTATCTGTAATAATAATACAGACAATAGTAAACTGTACGGTATTTCTTTTTATTTAAATTACTCTAGCAGAAATAAAACTGCTTACAAAGGATACTATTAAACACAAGCTTATTAAAAATATTACTTATTTAAATGAGCACTAAGTGAACTGCTTTAGAACTGCAAAAGTCTCAGACAAAAATATGAAACAATGAAACAATGCAAATATTCACATGCAAAACAAAAACAAAGAAAAAAGAACAAGAAAAAAATCATTTTTTCATTCTAATTTTAAATGTATGTTTCATTCTAGATTACAAGCTACATGACACTTCAGGATACGTGTGTGCATAAGGCTCTTCTGCCCGCAAAAAGCTGTGCTAGCATGGTTTCAGTATTCATTTGGAAGAACTGACAGGACATGGATTGTATTTAAACTTTTCACAGTATGGAAGCTTACTGAGCACATGCTTGACCATGCTTTTTATTTGGCATCATGCTATCTTTCATAATTCTCGTACCATCTAGAATTTGTGGGTTTTATTTGATACAGGCTACAGCTTACCCAATGAAGCTGTCAAAAAAACAACTGCTATAAAATATGCAAATGTATAAAAATAAATAAATCAATGAGGACTTAAGAGAAGATGAAACATTGCTAAAAACCCAATCACACACATCGTTCATCCATTTTTACAGCACAACAGAACTGTATTGTTGAAGTAAGTTATTCAATTATTTTCTTAAATATGCAATTTGCCTAAGTTATACTCCAGTTCTTTGCTGTTTCTACTTGTGTTGGTAAACATCATAAATGTTTTTAAGGGAGAATGGGATAATTAAGGAAAATGAGAAATAAGGGAAAAAAAGCAAGAAAACCTACAATACATAAAATAAAAGCCACATTCAGCTGCAGAGATATATATTGACCTTTCACACGCTCTTTAAAAAAAGGCTTAATATAAAGCTAAATTGCACTGCTACCATTTCATATAACAGCCTCATTACCCACTCTCAAGTAAATTCAATTAACGATGCTTCCAGTTCACAGAAACTGGAATAGGTTTTCTCAAACAACAAAGGAAACAATAAGCCAGCTATCTCAATCACTGAAAATTCAATCACAAAGATACCAGGATACCAGACATAAAAACTATTTTGGAAAGGCAACGATGCATGTAAGAAAAAATAAATTTAAGAAAAGATAACATATGAATAATATATGTAAAAATAAATGCTGGAATACTGAAATATTGCAATGGCAATGAGGTAATTCCATAGAGAAGGATCTATTTCTTTTTAAACCCTGTATTATGAATGTGTTTATACATTGTTACAGACTGTTACAGACTTAGAGCAGTAACTGTGAGTGACTACCAACACTGAAAACTCCAGTAAGTTTATTTTAACACTGGATGTTCTTTCCAGACTTTACACACTTTGCAACATGCACTGGAAGTTACAGAGCTATCGCATTTCATGACCGAGACTTCTGGACAGATGCACGTGCACACACATGGTAAGCACATGTGCAATAAATCCACTGCCTTCAGGACACATTAGATTCACTGCTCAATCGCACAGAAACCGTACAGATCATACACAGTAGGGCTGATGCCTCTTCAAAGCCTTCTACCTACAGCATGTTTATAGAGCAGCTATACAGAGCATAGTTCTTTGATCCTTTCTTGCCATCCAAAGCATCAAAATCCAAGTCTATCATACATCTCCTTGTACCTCCCCCCCCCCCACACCCCAATTCAGTGAATCTACTGGGCACCAACTGTATTTTTTTCTCTTGCTTGATGCTTGTAGAATTATTCACAACCCCTAGATATTCCGCAAAGACTGTACTACAGCATACATGCAAATCCTGCAAAAATACCAAGAGATTCCTACACACAGCAATAAAGCCAGGCCTAGGAAGTTTGTGCAACATGGATGAAGCAGAAATTTTAAAATTACCTTCTTATGCTCCAAAAGCTAGAAGCATGCACTGTTTTTCACTAAGCACCTCTATTTTGCCCACCTCCACTCACTACACATAGATAAATCCTGACCTTTTCAACTGCGGGATTGCTAATAGCAATGAGAATTGTTTGTGCCCTCCATGGTATCTTCTTGTTGCTGATTTTAAAGCAATATTTTTAAGAGCTTCTGAGAAGTACTTTAAATATTAACCAAACTAGACTCTGAACTTCAAAGCCAGTTACAGGTCAAACTCTACAATCTGCATGCATCAGATTATTGAACAAACGCATTTTTCTTTTAGGGGAGGGAGCGTGAGCTTATAGCCCAGATTATGCCTGCCATTTACGGATAATAAATATTCTTTCCAAATCACTAGCTATTCAGCGTGCCACAGTAAGCAAGAGGAAGCAGTTTCCATTTGCTCTTCATGTCTGCCTTGTGTTTCTGCCTTCTTCATTTGTCAAAATTTCACTCACTGATCTGCATAAAATTTTTAGGAACATCAGATTTCTAGAGGACTGAGCTGCTTCATGCTGCAAGTGAGGAGGTTACCTCCTCTCCAACTAATGGAAGAAAATACCATGCGCTCAGGAAATAGATTTTGCTGTGGACATGCCACTACAAGGATGCAGAGACGGCAGCTGAAGCGAGAGTGTTTAATTCATGGTTAGAAGCAAATGCTTGCAATAATAACACATTATGCTGGGTATAAAAATAAGTACTCTCTCCTCAAAGATCTTGATTTGGCTATTGCAATTCAAGATGTAATATCACTTTTACTTATAGAAAGACTGTCTACATTATATTTTAGAAGAAATTACCATTCAAGAGGCCAAGACTCATAAAAATTAACCACAAAATGCTGTTTGAAACAAGGTCCATTTAGATCAACATTCTTCTTCTCCAGCTAACCTAATGCTAAAGTATTGATACAACTGTTTCAGAAAGGATGTTTATATAAATGCTCCTTTTCCATTTAGTATAATTTTATCATGAATACTTTTTCCAGGCAAACCATGTTTGGTAGCAGCCTTGAGTACAAGTTGTATTTGTTTTGTTTTGCCAAGTTTACATTAGACCTTTTAGTGCAGAAATATTCATTGCCATGCCTCTGGAATGCAAAAGATACTCAGCTCTGTATTTCCTCCTCATCCCACACAGCTGCTGCAGTTAAGCAGCTTAGCCAGTGCCTAAATATAGAGATGGGCTAGATGCAGAGTAGCTCTCTGATATCTTTCAGGCTCAGTTAAGATTGTGATGTGGACTGGGAACACTAATTTGAAGACAATTTAGAATCTTGGATCAGCAAAAAGGACCCAGTCAATCCACAATCTGGAGGTTCTACTGAGCCCTCCCAGAGCACCCAAGCATTATCAATGATCAAAACTATTTCTTTCATTTATACTTCGCTAGAAGTTTCAACAATAACCTTGGGACATACACATACTTTCAACATACTTTGGACACTGGTGAAGTTATTCATATCTTTGCCACCATGACACTGAAGAAGTCAATGACTTGAATATGCTCTGGCTGTCACCATTCCTGGAGGCTACCTGGATAATTAATCTGCATCTTTCAGGATCATTCCACTTCTATCCTACTCCACCTTCCAAAGTACTTCCATTAGTTTGAAGGACTCTTTTCTGACTAGCCAGTTGTGAGCTGAGCAAATGAAGTCTGGCATCTGAGAAGGGGAACTGGCAGTTATGAGAGGCACTGTGATGGCATTCTTAAGGATGGCCCTTGTTTTAGAACACATTCCTTTTACAAGTCATAGTCTACAGGTCTGTCAGCAGCTTTTATACTTTCTCCAAAACAGTTTTCTTAGAAATAAAGGAAACAAATGAACACACTGAATAGAGTACCTGAATGATATGCATCTCATTTTTAACTGATGTATATTCAGTCTTTCACTTGGGCATGCAGTAGGAGCAATAGGTAGACACTTTTAAATAATTAAGTACAAGGTTAACTCGAATGCAATTCAATCCATTTGCTTTAAAAGTTTCTGTTGAAAGATTAATGGTTACCACACTCATACATGTGAGTATCAAATTACTCTGATATTTGCAGGATATCATAAGCTTTCCCTACTTCCATATTACCTTAGAACTCTATAGGACTGGCCAATGATACACCAATAAAAATCAATGATGCATCAAACTTCTGACAAAGTCAAGCTGAGAGAGTCCTCGGGAGGAATGAATACCTTCCACTGGGCTGCCACTCATTCATGGCTCCCTTTTCTTCACAAGTCATTCAAATTTAATTTATTTCAATCTTTTTTGCTTTTTTTTGTATGTCTTTCTGTTTGTTCTCACTATACATATAGCATGCAACACTGGAGAACTTGGGCATTGCTGAAAGCACCAGAAAAATCTACATTTCCCACCTAATCTGCTTCAAACATTAAAAAAAAAATTAAAAAACAGAAACAAAAAAACGACTTGGAATTCCTGAAGTCACTGGGTATTAATGCTTTTTTTCTTTTTTAAACAACCCTTGTAAGCCTTCCTTACTTGTGCAGGTATATACTTAATTTGTCTATGACTGGACAATTGGCAGAACGTAACACAGAAGGACCACTCAGTTCTGAAAGAAAAGGCAAAATACAGATAAAAAAAAAGATTAACTATTTTAATGTGCATTTACTCTGCAGTCCTTTGCAAACTTCAAAAAGGCAACTACTGAGTTCTTTGGGAAAGAAAATGAGTAACAACTTTCTAACACACAACACTAGACTTATTTCTGTCTATGAAAATTTCTAATGAAATATCACTAATTTTACCAAATGTCCATACACACTAAATACCTGTGGATACTGTCTCTCCAGCACAACTTTCTTGTTTTTGCTGACCCAGCATACTGTGTTGAACACTTTGTTTCTCTGCAGGATTAGCATGCAAAAAAACACCACCTGCAAAAGTGCTTCAGTCAGTTACAAATAGATCTCAGCACCGAAAAGTATATAAAACATTATCTTTCAGTTAATGCATTAAGAAAGCTATTGTTTCTTGGTCTTTGCCATTTTTCCATCTTCAGAAATGTTTTAAAATCCAATATATTACATACCAAACACAAGGCAACAGTTTCATAAAGAAATAAAGCTGTTTAAAGTGGTAAACAGATGTGATACTTTAACTTGAGCATCATGTTAGAGAGACAACAGTAAAAAACCAAAATCAAAAGCTCAGAAAAATGAAGTTTCTGTAACTTTATGGAGGTTTTTTTTTAATATATATACAGGTGGTTAAGTTCTATGCCAATTGACACTTCCCTTAATTTTACATACATTAACAGAATGGCAGCATTCTAGAAAACAGAATCTGGCCTTTTATGTTTAAGGCTACTTTTGCTGCACACCTGTAAGACGTGAAGTTCGTAATGAAGTGCAGAAGTCAGGAATCCAACACCACATACACCACATATAAGAAACAATGTTCAGTCACTTCTCTTTGCGAAATATAAACGGTTTGAGTGGAATGTTCCACTCTAGCTACTTGCCCCAGATAATCTTAAAAAACTAGCAGAAAATGTCAGCCATCCCCAGGTGTGCGCATTTTTTATTATTTTTTAATAAAAATCTAGTACATTACTAAAGGAAGACCTTGACATTTGACACAGTCATTTCTTGTCTTCCTGAAAAGCTGCCCCAATTTGGCCCAAGTTGTATGCTCTTGGCATACGTTCCAGAGATACTTTAAGAAACCAGCTTTTCCCAACGATTAAGCACTAAACGTGCTCGTACTTCAGGCTGAATCAGGTTTTTCCAAAAAGTAGTTTTAGTTTCAAATATCAGTGTTGGAAACAAGAATACAGCCTCAGTCTCCTTAGCTCTTAACTGTTGGGCTCACACAGCACGAAAGAGAATCTAGGATATACAGAAGGCAAGGAGAAAAATGACAAGATAGTTAAAAATGAGATTTGGAAAGTGTCTAGGACAGAATCAGATGGGGATAAAGGAATTATAAGTAGACTTAAGATGAGAAAGGAACATTACTATGACATGTAATTTGGAATGAAGCAGCATTTAAACTGCAAGGATAATTTCGTATGTTGCACTCCTTACCTTTCAATGTTTGGTAACATAATTATGTTTACACAGGAATTCTTTTGTGCAATTTAAAATAGATTGGGAAATCATACATTATAGCAAAGTACTTTATTGCAAAATTGGAAAACCACGGAACGTTTGAACAAAGTCTAAGATACATAACATACAAACACTAGAAAACGTGTTCTGACATACTACTGCAGGAACAAGATCAAAACAGCTTGTTAAATTACTAGGGAGGGAAATTAGATCTCCTTAGAGCTATATTTAATTAATAGTGATTTTAGCATCAATATAATTTGACAGTTGTTCACAAGGCATTTTACCATTTAGAGACCTCCCTTGCTTTAAATTCTGTGCAAGTTTACTATTTTATGGGATCAAGATTAAAGCCCAGTTCAAGAAAAGCACTGAACAGCAGGACACTTCCTGTATTCTTTAAATAGTTTCCAAAAGATTCTTCTTAGCTTCTTACAGTTGTGTTTGAGAAGTTTAAAAAAGCTGGTTGTTTGTTTTTTTTTTTTCCTTTTGAAGGCCTTTCAAATTATGAACTGCTCATTTCATATTTAGGTTAATATGATAGGCTTTAAACAGATTAAAATGTTTTCGTATCAAGAAACAAAAACTGTCACAGAAGGGCTAGACATAAAGCACCTATAATTATTAGTAATGTTATTCACAGCTGAAAAAATCACACACATTTTTCTCTGTAACGCAGTAAGAGAACTTAAGAATAATGTTCATGCAAATAGATCAAAGGTTGCCTGGCCTCTGAAACCACTTTTTATCTTTATGAAGATGAGAACGCTGGTTCTTCTCTTTCTAGGAACAGAACACTTCTGTCTGAGAGATGCTGTTACAGACATACGTGATAAAAGAGCGCATTTCAGCTTCCATGCATCTCTGTACCAGATTCAAGCATCAACCACATCAAAACTAAAGTGTGCACTTTCTAGAAACCATGCTGCTCTGACACAGGTCAGCTGATTAAAAAAGAAATGATTTAGATAGCAGTTCCAGTATTTCATCTTTGTTCTTTTTGCCCAGTCATTCCACTCAAGAGAAGATTCCATCCCCAGAGATTTGCAAAGCAAGGCTTCAGTGCTGCAACCACCTGGAGGAACTAATTGTTCACAAAAGATAAAGGAAGGTAATGTAAGCACTGTTTATAAATTCATAAAACATCAATGGCATTGTGAATATGAATTAGGTACTCTGGGAGGTGGGAACAAACATTAGTTTCAAAAGAAAAAAATAAGTGAATTTTTGAAAGTTATTTTCTAGAAGACCCACCAGTTTAAATTTCTTTAAGTGAATTTCAAGAAACATACAGACTAAACACAAATTCATTCATTGTAAAGTTGATGTCAGTGTAAAATCCTTTTTAATAGGACAATCGAGATCACATCAACCTGAACAAAATCCTGATACACCTAATATAAGTGGTAATTAATAGACTCTTTTTGTTGAGTGCAAGAGACAATAATGATGGAATCTGCTACAAAAATGAAGGCAGAATTCTTCAGAAATTGAGCAGCACAAAAGGTCAAGTAGAACTATTTTATGAATAAGTCATGAAATATTTTCCAACTAGATTCTTGCTCACCTTTCAAATAAGCTGAGAAAAGAATCAATCTTCATCTCACTGGGAATTTAACTTTCCTTCCATCCTTCTCTGGGATGGAAAACTACTACTACTGCAGTAAGGGAATTAAGACTGTAACACCCCAATTTTATTTTTTTTTCCTCCACAAATGCTGATGTGCAAACAAAGCACTAAAAAGGAGTCAGACTGTTAATCATTTCATAGGGTACCCATTTTATGTTAAAGTCAAAGCACTTCTGTCTGAACAGAGACCTGTGTAACAGAAAACAAATGATTAATTCACTGCTTTGTCTTACAGATTCTCCATGGAACAAATCTGTATCCCTTCAGATATTAGAAGCATCTATCTGCTGAGTTTTGCACTCAAAAGCGTTCCCTCATTGAAGATGAGCAAAGGATCAGAAGACAGTTAGACACAGCCTGAATTGTTCTGAGTCTTCTCATATGAATAGCTTTTATAGTTATCTTCTCCAAAGGAGAGACTGGAATATAGAACACACTGTTCAACTTAGATGGATTTTTGGAGAATATTTTCAGATGGTTTTAGTAAACAGCTCATTTCTTTTTGTTATAATCCAACCCAATTACCTTTTGATAGGCTCTGGGCAGCCTGATCTAGTGGCTGGCAACCCAGCCCATGGCAGGGGGGTTGAAATTAGATGATCATTATGGTCCTTTTCAAGCCAGGCCATTCTACGATACTATGATTCATTCTATGATTCTATGAATGAGGAATCTCTATGGTTTTTGCTCTGGAATGCTTTTTATACTATTCTTCCATGCTCTTTTATCACAAGGAAGTTTGCTTCAGAAGACATACTACATGGCTTTGTCTGAGATATGCAAAACATTGCTACCTGTAATCATTTCCAGTAAGAATTAAAACAAAAATGAAGATTATAGGATCTCCACAATACTCCAAATAGATTGGATATCTTTGAAAGAAAGGAAACACAGTCCCCATAGAGCAAATCAAAGTGAACATCTACAGAAAGAGCCTGGCTAAAATATTTCTTTTCAGAACAGAAAGTTATGACTTGCTGCTCTACGTAGGAACATAGCTAGGCCCTTCCAGCAGCAGGATGTAGCAGAAGATTTAAATTAGAGCATCGGAATGCTGTCCCACACACCAAACATAGTTCCCATTATCTTCTGTGCTTTATGACATTACTGCACTTGTTCATGCTAGCTACCATGTTACCTAAGGCAGCACTGATTTTTAAAAGATTGTATTGGATGTACTGTGAAGAAATTGACTGAATATGCTGCTGATAAGTGATAATGTATTAGCCAATGCTTGTAAAGGTGTACCAACATACAATGGAATTAAAACAGACAAACCATTAGCAAGAATGTAGGCCAGAGATGACAAACAATTAGCAATAACGTAAGCCAGAGATGACATCCTTCATTTGCTACATGCACAAATATCATTAAATTTAATGTTAAATTTATGCTTAGCTGGAGCACTCGCTGCGTCAAGTGGCAACTGCTCCCATAGACAAAGCAAGTCCTGGTCATACAAGTCCAGCAGAGGGAGTCAGCTGTAGCACAAAGCCCCATCCATCACCCCTGGAGGGTAGGGCTTCTCAGGCCTAAGCACTGACGTCTAAGCCATTGTTTTGCTCTTTATTTATTCATTGCCAACTCAGCTTAGATAAGCAACTTGTGCCAATTAATCTACAGTAATTTTCAAAAATTTAAAGGCTAGCCTACAAATCTGATTTTTCTTATAACAGTAAATACAGCTTCTGCTGAAAAATCTTAAATGACACAAAATCTTAACCCACAGTCTTTACATTTCCCAAGGTTACTTTAGTATTGCAAAATATTCTACTTAGTGCAAACCTTTCACTCAACTCAGTATTTTAAATAAACTTGAAAGCATGAAAATCTTGAAGCAAAGCTGCTGAGCCTTCCTGTTAAAATAATTAAACGAGTTATTATCTGTTGAGCCTCCCCATTAAACTATTATCTTCTCTAACTGCAGTACAATTTTTCACAAAATTGATTTAAAAAATAGTCTAGAGAATTCTTAAATGTTGTTAATATCTCAAATACGCCTGCATTACTAAAAACATCAGTAACTGTAACAGATTTTTTTTAATAGACCTCTGAAAATTAAGTTCTGTTGCCAACATATTTTCCCATTCCAAGCAATGCCCTGAAATCTTTGTCAAACTTTCCTGCTTTCATCATTTCTCAGCTCATCACACAAACCATCTGCATAAATAAAGATGTAAGCATCTGCCGTATGGCAAATGGTCTCAGGGGCAGATGTTTTTATCCTTGCATTCATGTCACTGGCTTGGATACATTATTTGAACAGATGTACACAATCTGAAAGTGTCGTGTCCCACAGTGAAATGTCTCCAACTGCTTTCTATCAAAGTGCATAAATGCTATTTGCACCTGCATTTATGTTAATGATATAACGGCAGCAGGGGTTCCAGCAAAGTGAGGGCTGATGCTAAGGAACACATTTACATGGTTAATTGAAGTCTGAGATCTCCCAGCACCAAATGACTATACTAACATTGATATTAAATTGTTATGTTAAACTATAAAAACTTTTTTTTTTTTTAAGTTATATGATGATTTTTAGTAAAAGAAACACGCCAAGGAGTAAAACTTTACCAGCCTACAAGCATATTTTTCTAATGAATATTTCAAAAAGACGAGAAAGTATTAAACAAGCTCCTAGAAAAAGCATGAGTCTTATATTTTACGTAACAGTTGTACAATATACACAGTTATTACACCTTAGAGATACTTAGCAAAAGCACTTTACGAATCTGAAGGTACCACTCATCCAAGGGGATTTTAAATCTCTGAGGTTCAAAGTTATTTTGTGTCATTATAGAGCACTATAAAAAAAAATAAACAACACAGTGTTTGTTCAAACACAAATATCTACACGGATGTGAATGACAGAACAAGACATTTCTATTATGATTTTATAATTTTCACAGGAACTTTGAAATCTGAGAAGTTCACTATTTCTCATTACTCAGAGAAGCTACCTGCTTTAAATGTACGCCACTGTTAATTGTGGATGTAAAAAAATCACCTTTCTTATATAGTATTTTAATACGAAGAAAATATGTGCAGAAGGAGCACGTTTCAAATTACAGAACTCATGCTACTACATGACAAATGGTAGCATTCTGGTTACGTTGTCACTCAAGGCACTTGCAATCACCATTACTTCTATACTCAGCTGAAAAATAACAAGCCTTTTGACAGTACAGAAAGGCTCACAAAAATACCATATCAAGCGTAGCTGATGGATATGTTCTACTTCCAATGCCATTCATTTTCAAACCTTTTATTTGTAGGAGACGTACTGATGTTACAGTTGCACATAAATCATAATAAATTGCTAATAACTTTGATATTTTCAAAGGGCCATAACATCTGAAGAATCAAAGGTTGCACATGGTATTAAGGACAAAAAAGAGTGATAGACACAGAACACCAAACATATACTGAGCCAAGTACATTTGTAGAGCACCATTATTTCACACAGATACAGTTCTTGGTCAGATCTGGTTATGAGCTCCATCATGAGCAACACTTCCAGAAGTTAGAACATGGTCCTCATAATTCACTCTGCATGAAAGCTGTTAATGGGATACAGACGGCAATGGATTTTTCTTAAGGAAAAAAAAAGAAAAACCCACCAACTTATTTTTGAGTTTGTAAACAGCTTCACAATCTGTATTCTCCTTCAGTTATCCAGAAATAACTTTGTTAAAGATAACAGAGTTTAACTACATGATGGTCAAATACCCTTAATTCACCTTCTTTACATTATGGGAATTTCAGGTATTTCACTCCCAAGTATATGGATGTGGAACACACTGCACAGCGGATGTCTTTATACAATGCTCTGTACTACCTGCCTTTAAAGAACAGTCCTGTTAGACAGAACTAATCAACAAAGATCAATTCAAGTGATGTCCTCTTGGAATAGCTTCCTCAGACTTACGATAGACTTGACAGAACAGGTAAAGTATAAACTTATATGACAGCAAAAGCTCAGTGCTTCCAGGCAAGTAATATAGAGTGCTTTTCTTAATTAACATAACTACTAACAACAGAAACTTAGCAGACAGTCTAAAATGATTCAGCAGGGCCCATTAGGCTTTATGTCATATCCATCAGACATTGACTTATGTTTAAGAGCTACCACTAAAAATAGTGTATCCTAAAAATTATAGTTAAATACCAGTACCACAACACAGAACAACAAGGAGAGGAAATAAAATTTATGGCTGAACACTTACAGACATCGGAATATACAGCTGTGGTGTAAATATCCTCACTAATAATGAAAACAAAAATTCAAGACACTCCACTGAAAAACTACATCAAAAGATGACTTTTGAAGAGACAAAACAGCAGAAATGTAGTTGAACACAATAAATATTAATAAGGACAGAAATGCTGGAGAAAAGGTGAAGTTTGCATTTAGGAAATACGCATTTTCTTGTTTATGTTAGACTTACAGAGTAACTTGCACATAGATCAGAGCCCCAGTTACACAGGAATCAAATATAGCAGTGATTTTCAAATATATACGGATAAAAACTATAACAAACCCTGAATATTTAACTCCGTTAATTCAAACAAGCAGAGTTATATACATGTTAAAGTTTTAGTAACATTAATTAGCCATGTGCTAAAAAGAAAACCGTCTTAGCTTCTACAATCACTTCATGTGATAGGTGTTATTATTTATAAAAATAACAAATAGTAATTATAAAAAAATAGTAGTGAAAAATTAGGGCATGAGTTATGCCTACTATTTAAGCTTTTGTTAACAAGGATACTATTTAGTCCACATTTTGAATCACAAATGTCTTACTTCTCAAAGAAAAAATGTATAGAAATTATACTGTACCTGCAGAAAAAGTTAAAGGATTCTGCATTATGCCCACTAATAGATAGGACAACGTTCCTGGAAAGAAGAAATACAGATGCTTAGACGTACTGATATCTTTTTTAAAAAAAATAAAGGAAGTTACTAGTAGTGTATAGTTAAAAGAACAGACTTGCAATAATATTCCCACATCTTGCTGGGAAGATTTTTTTGTTCAAGCGTGAATTTAGAGGGAGCAATAACATGTAAAGAGGCTTCTACACATCTATTTCTTAAAATTTTATTTAACGTGCTTTGCTATACATTTTTAAATGTACAAATTAAAGAAAACCGTGTGTTCATTCTGAGTTCTCAAACTATTTTAAAGCAATGTATAAAGAAGTAAACAAGTTACTACTAAGCAAAACTTTTTATGAAAAGTAACAACTATTTTTTTGTGCCATCACACTTTTTTTTTACCTTTCTTTTCTTTAGTCCTCACAGAATGAGTCAGTAACGCTAATTCTGAGATAGCGTACAATCTCAGATCAATACAAAACCAAAAGTCTCCTTATATGTCCAAGCAAAGATGCTTTGAACTCAAAGGCCAATCTTTGCAGTGATAATTTAGTTCACTGAATCACTGACTCATCCACTGAAATGCTTGACATCATACCAGTGTTGTACTACATGCAAGCCTTGCATAGCATCATGAAAGAGAACAGTGAAGAAAAACACAAATCAATTGCATAAATGAAAAGTAATTTGATTATGTTAACTCAGCATACATGTTTTCTTCGACTGTTCTTTTTTCCACTTGAAGATCCCTTGACAAATTTTTAGTTTGTATCCTGTAAAATGCGAATGTTTTGACATGTTATTTCAAGGACTACTGCACTACACGTTCACCTTGCAGACTCAACAATGAAACTTCATTCAAATCATAGTAATTTCTGGGTATTAGCAGCTTTTGCTGAAGTACAGAGGTCACAAACAATGACCATCTTTTCCACACTAATCTTTTAATTTATCTAAGTGAACAAAAGTAAACACAGAATCAGTGTATTCAGCAGTTCTGTATCTATTCAGCCTTCAATTTTATTATCAAAGCACACTTCAGTCAATACATGAACTGAGACTCCATTCACATGCCCATTAATACTCTTTTTCCCAACAGTTCTTCACTCTCAAAAACTAAATAGCTCACTGCTGCTACACACTAACAATGACAATACATTTTCAAATTTTAACCTGCTGGTTCATTCGAAAAACACCATACTAAAAGCAAAACTAAAAAGATCCCTGAAAAAGTAAATATTTTTTTTCACCTGTTGAAAAAGACTGGGTTTAGTAACAACACAAAAATGGCAACAGTTTTACAAAATTATTTCTGTATAGATCCCAGTATGGTTGTACCCCATGCAACCATATTTGAGTTTTAAACCAAGTGTTTCACTGAATTGCTTATATGTATGCATTCATATTTCAGTTCTGTCTACAACTTAGGTTTCTTGTAATTCAAAATCCTTGTTAAGCTCAAAGAAAGAAAATATGTCATTATTTCCAATGGGACAATGTATTCTGAAGACACACAGACAATGCAGGCTTAAGCATCTGTTTCCTTTCAAATATCTGACTGCACGGATCCTCCATAACTGACTGATAAGCAGAATCTTCTGTGGATGTTACAATGAGGAATGCTAGCATGCATTTGTGAAGCAAACATTACACTGCCACCTCTCCTGAGCTTGACATGTTTGACATAAATCACTAAGTGGCTACTTGGCCACCGGCTGTTTCTTTCCAGTGCGATTTAACAGTAAAGTATGAAAGACATTATACAATTACAACATAAAATTACGCTGTTATCTACTTAGGTTTCCTTTGCCATGAAATGGTCCAGCATCTGGATTGGCTGCATCCTAGCTTGGTTTGGCTGAACACAACCAGTATGTTAAAGAACAAGACAAGAGTCGCACGGCGTATAAACATTCTTCTTCTCCCGATACTCATTTTGGAGGCTTTGGAAAGGTACCACCCCCCGACTGACACACAGCTCCATCACGAGCAGCAGCAGACCGCCGGCCGCCCGGGCCCTGTCCGTGGTGCTTAACCAACAGCCCGGCCCGCAGCGCTCCGGGCTCCTGGGGCACCGCTGCACACAGCGGTAACGTGCCCCAAGGTGTCCCTGGGCCGCCGCGACGGAACGGGCCGTTGGGCTGCAGTCTGGGAACACGAAACTTCCAGGGACCGGAGGGGATTTTACACGTTTACTATATCCACATTTTCCATCAACGGCAATTCTGCCTTTTGATTGCTGCCTGGTGCTGCTCTGGGAACTGGCCCCGCTGGCATTTTTGTATAAACACAATGATTAATGGCCCTTGCTCACTGAAAATTTGTGACATTTTTCAGCCACTCTGTAACATGCTTAACAGCTACTCAATACCTACTCACATTTGATGGGTGTCCTAACATGTATGCTGCTGTCAGTTCAAAAAGTTCTGAAATTCTGAATGAATTCAAGGATAGAACATCTACACGGCTACCTGTAACTTACCCTCACCACATTTCTTTCTTTCTTTCTTTCATTTGCTGGCAAGTCTAACTCGTTGTGTTTACTGTGCTCATCCTAAAAACAATGTCGCGTCCAAAAATATCCAATATTAGAAATAAAATTATTAGCTGCAGGTTGTACATATTTCACATTCCTACATCCAGAACAGATGTTATGTTGGCCACCACTTCAAGATGTCCTATTCATTTTAACTTTTAATGACTGCTAAAGTAGAAATCATTCTAAGAGATTTTCTTATTATCAATGGACTTCATAGCACTCCTACTCTTCCAACACCAGTTCTTTCCAAATACAAAAGATGACACTGAGTGCGGACCAATATAATCAATTTTACATCGTTCAATCATATGACAAAACTTGTACATTTCTATAGAATCTTAAAATCTATTTTGTTCAGCTTGTAACACTAAGATAAGACAGTTAAAAAAGACATTAAAAATGCAGTACTCCAGAACACAGAATAGTCCCTTGAAATCTGCTGTTAATGGATCTAAGGATTTCAAACAAGTGGAGTTCAAGTTGGATAGAATTAAAAAGTCAAATTCATCTTAATGCCACAAAAAAGCTCTATCATGTTTACGCTCCTCCTTATGTTACCACAGAATGAAAGGATCAATACAGAAGAAAAAAATCAAATAAAATGAAAAAGAGTCTTAAAACTACACTGTAAATTGTCTTCAACAATCAAAGGAAGCAGAGCACACACTTGTAATAATTCAAAAGTAATCTTCATGGAAAGACACTCGTAGGTCTTTACAGGAAATTGGTGTCCTGACAGACACATGGGTTCTGAATATCAGGTGAACTCAATTAACCTAATTTGATGCTTGTCCATATTGGATGTTTATTTTAGATGTTAGACGAAATCCTTCAGGATACTACACAGAAAATGATAAATAGGCTGTAAAGGTTATGACATTAATTTTACTGTTATTCTCATGCTTTAAGTAGGCATCAAAACTAAAAATCTCATCCTCTGGGAAGGGAGAACTATCTGAAAGTAATTACACTACTTAATATCTTAATAGTATTAAACCAAACCACTATGACCCTAACTGAATTTATTTTTGGTATATTTGTTAGAAGAACAAAGCTTCCCAGTGATGACTATACCATCTAATGCAGTCAACATTAGTTCAGGTGCTGGAAGAAAGCATTAAATCAAATTTTATAATTTCATATTAAGCTTAACTACAAATTCTAATTTGAAACAAGGCATGTAACAAAGCATCAGTTAAATAGTATTATGTAATTTCATTTCAGAAGAAAAATATTTAGCCAAAAAGAAAAAAATGAAGTACTTAGCACAGTTAAGAAAATACATCCTCCTCGCAGAAGCCCATGAAACTTCAATTAATGTTTAAAAAGCCATTTCATTTACCTCATTTTTCACACCTGTTCTTTACTGTGTCATCTTTTAAATGATGGTTCCACACCATCACTATTTACAACATCCAGAAACTTTTCAGAAACCAAGCTCCCCAAAAAGTACAGATTAGCAATAGCTTTCAGGAAAGTTAGCAAAATCTAACTATTTGAATGCTGAGTTAGACTTGAAACAAAGGATTAGAACACTGAAGCTATGCAGTATGACAAAGCTCCTGAGGAAACAACAATGACATACATAAAGACTGACTAGCGCAACACACGAAAGCATTTGTTCAAGTAACAGTATTTGCCAAAATTCTGCAGTGCTTTCACTATCCAAATCTGCAGTCAAAAACTTTATTATTATTGAAATGTTTCTATTTTAACCCTATTTTCACACCAGCATTTGACTCTACATCAGTAACTCCTTATCCTACAATTATGTAACCAAAGAGAGATACACAGACTGAAACACCAGCTTTCTTACAAGACAGATTACATACTGTTAAGGTTCCCATACCAAGGTAATTAATCAGGGAGAAATGCAAGCCTGTAGCAGAATTCATTTGGCTGAGACCACTAGGTGACTTCAGCAGACAGCCAAAAAAGAAACAGAAGCCTCACTGCAATTGGTCTTCCCCCCTCCCACCTCCACCCCCAGTAAAAACCCATCAGAACTTATAACCCCGACTATTTTTATATGTTTGGTCATCCTATGTGATGGCCCAGCCAGAGTACATTTCCTGAACTTCAAGCTCACTGAATGTCTCAGTGGCAATCCTGGACAAAAATTCCTTGTTTCACACCCTGCTATGTGATCTGTATAATGGTTCTCTGGCATGGTTACATTATGCCCATCTGTCAGAGTGGAACTGTGCCTATGTAACAGATCCTATGCTACTTCCAGTAATATCTTGTTGATAATGAAAGCTTACTTAGGAAATGACAGAGGGCAAGTTCAGCTTCTGACTGCATCTTTTGGCTTAAAAGAAACAGCAACTGAAGGTGACCGCTTTTCTTCAGGAGATTTACCTCTTGAAACCACTTTCTTCAACTGCACAAATAAAGACTTCACACAGAAATGAGAATATCTCAAAAATTTTCTACTGATGAAGACATCTTAAGAAATCACAGTAATTCACATTTCACAACTGTAACCAACACTAAGAGATTAAGCTCAATGTCTTGTGAAGAATTATATGCAAGTTTCTCAAAATTATGCATGGGAGCAATATTAATTGAATGAAGAAGGAGAAATACCAGCTCATCATTTTATGAAATGTATGTGCACAAAATAAATTGTAGCTGAGCAGTTTCTTTTAGGACTGTAAATTCATCTATTTTCCATTTGTAAAAACAACACCATTTCAAAAACTAAAAAGAGCAACGAACAGAAAAACTGTTACTATGACTATCATTAGACAATTAGAAGACCCAAAATATTTTTCCCATGTTCTACAGATTTACAGAATCACAGAATTGTAGGCATTGGACATCCAGAGATTGAGTCCTGTCCCCATGCAAAGCAGGCTCCCTACAGCAAGTTGCACAGGTAGGCATCCAGGCGGGTCTTGAATATCTTCATAGAAGGAGAATCCATGACATCCCTGGGCAGCCCATTCTAGTGCTCCATCACTGACCGTGGAGAAGTTCCTTTGGATATTGGTGTGGAACTTCCTGTGCTCCAGTTTATGACCATTTCCCTTTGCCCTGTCCCTGCAGAGCTGTGATTTTTAAAAACCATGAAACAGAAACATCTAGTACTCTTACTTGGCAATGAGTACTTATGAATTCATTTAGGCGGCCAAGAGGGCCAACAGCATCCTGGCCTGCATTAGAAATAGCATGGCCAGCAGGAGCAGGGAGGTGATCATCCCCCTGTACTCAGCACTGGTGAGGCAACACCTCGAGTACTGTGTTCAGTTTTGGGCCCCTCACTACAGGGGACAGACATTGAGGCCCTGAAGCATGTCCAGAGAAGGGCAATGAAACTGGTGAGGGGCCTGGAGCACAGGTCCTATGAGGAGCTGCTGAGGGAGCTGGGATTGTTTAGTCTGGAGAAGAGGAGGCTCGGGGGAGACCTCACCGCACTCTACAACTTCCTGAAGGGAGGTTGTGGTGAAGAGGTGTTTGGCCTCTTCTCCCAGGCAACAAACAGGACACGGGGAAATGGCCCCAAGTTGTACCAGAGGAGGTTTAGGTTAGACTTGAGGAAGAACTTCTTCTCTCAGAGTGGTCAGGCACTGGAATGGCTGCCAAGGGAGGTGGTGGAGTCGCCATCCCGGGCAGTGTTCAAGAGGCGTCTGGATGAGGAGCTGCGAGATCTGGTTTAGTGCTTGTGGTAGCAGTGGTAACGTGAAGACGGTTGGACTAGGTGATCTTATAGGTCGTTTCCAACCTCGTGATTCTATGATTCATTTTTAAATTCAAACTGTACAATTCCTTCTTGTTCTGCTTTCTTCTCTGCTATCCCAGCCTCAAACTAAGCACTAATTTATTGTTTTGGTCCAAGTCACTAATATGTTCTGCTGCAGTTCTCAATAACGCAGGTCCATGAGACAGAACCTACAGATCGTAATGTTCTGTTCGTGCAATTCATGGTGGAATTGCAGCACATCATTAAGCTTTTCAGCTATAATGTAGTTTGTAATGACTGATTAAATTGAGACTTTTTTTATTTCATTGATGTTCATAATTAATAATTGCTTTGACCAAACAAGCACAGAATATATAATTTAGTTTTGCTGTATATTAGCTTTCCTTTCAGATAAAGAATATCACAAATACTAGACAGTGGCTGCATTGCACTTATAGCACAACTTACTCAACATTAGAGAAACAGCTATAATTGTGAACACCAGTACTCACATACCCTTAAGGCCTGCAGGGATTTCGGCAGGTCTTCCAGCCCAACTTCCCTGCTCAAGACAGGGTCAACCTGCCTTGAATTTAAGGCTTTATCCAGTTGAGTTTTGAAAACCTCCAGCTCAACAAATGCCCTTCAAAAAATGAAATTACATTTACTACTTGGCCAAATGGATAATCTGAAAATTACCGTAACACTGAGCCTGTGTTTGTACGAGAGATTTCTGCAGTAATTCCTTTTCCAGTGCTTTCACCACAGTTCAGAAATAGCTGTACAGGTATTCCTGTTTTCATGCTACACCAGTAAGCCAGTCAAGAAGTCAAATTCTTTATGACTGGCGGTGAGAAAAGGTACTTTCTAACAGAGTACCACAAACTTTTTTTTTTCCCACTTTATTCTTACACTAAAGATAAGCAGGTTATTTCAAAGAGCAGAAGGAGGCTTACATGTTTGAAAAAGTTACTAACAGAAATAATTCAAGATTACTAAAGGAAAGATCAAGAAAACAATATTTGCATATTACTTCCTTTTCTCCATCTTCTTCAACTTGAACAGCTGAAGAACAAGCTATCACTGGTAGTATAGTGACATTTTTCTGGCAAAAATTCACTTATAGGATCTTATTATCAGCTTAGACCACAGAAATAACCAACCAGGACTGCAATGCTGTCAGATCAGGTGTTCTGTTCTCTTAATATGGAGGTCCCAATGTATCTTAGATATACTCAATACTTTAGAACTTAAACATAGTCAAAACATATTTGAATATCTCAGATAACACAGCCATAAAATTCCATTAAAAGTTTAATGATTAAGGCAGGAATATAACAAATTTACCTATACAAGCTAACCAACAGAAGCCTGAGATGTGGCACTGAAGTCTTACAGAATCATAGCTGGCCTTGAAATTACATGAAAACTAAATGAGAAACAATCAATCCCTAATCACTACTTCTATTTGTATTACAATATTTCAGGTTACTTGGACACCGATTCCATCAGGGGAGACTAAAAAAAGACATAACCTCTTACATCATTCAGGACAGATTTGGTACAGGCTTTTTCTTATTCTAATGAAGTTTGGAGATGTTGTTAACACCCACATTAGAAGACAGATAACCAACAGCTGATAAAAACTCAGCAATCAAAAAACAACTCCAAATTTGCAAGGTGAATTGTCTTTGTAAACCTGACTCAAATAACAGTAATGGTTTTGCCTTTACAGGTCCAAAGTTGAACAGTACTACATTTTGCCACATAATGTAAAGTGAGCATCATTTACAGTTGTTTCTATAAGAAATTCTGCTAAGAAGTTTCTTAGAAAGTCAACTAGATAATTACAGAAAGATACAATCTCTACCTAATAAAAACATCTGTGTTTGTGCAGCTATATCCATCACACAGAAAATATAGTACATTTTTAAAAAGTAATTTCAAAGAACCTTATTTGTAGACTTAAAATAAGCATTCAAGAGCTGGAAAGAAAAAAAGGAGCATACCAGTACACAGCAAAAATGAGAAAGTGAGATGGACAACTTGGAACTGGTTGATCAAATGACAGATTAGCTAGGCCAAGGTGATATACAGTCCCAGTATGTTAAAATTCTAACTGCATATCGACTAATCACTTTTAAGATATTTGGTTGTGCAAGATGCCAAAAAAGGACTTACCTCTATCACACACTTCTACACCTACGATCAATCAAAGCACAACAGATTCTAAGGCCCAGATTTCCTTCTGCAAAAAATAAACCATATCATATGTAGTATTAAGGACTGCTCTGGCTGCTTCTGCACTATGCCGATCCTGTCCCCAAATTATATCTATAGCACTGCTAACCCAGCCTGTCAGTGTTTCATTGCTAAGGACCTTTCTTCTGGATAGCTGAGAGCCTACTTCATTCCATGAACACATACTTACAAAACTAGATATGTAAATGTAACACTTGTGTTTTTTTAATTACCTTGAATGTATAAAACACTATTTAATTAGGAATTATAGCCTATGTTTCTCAAACATGGTAAACCAGAAAGTGGGACTTAACTCTTTAACACTAGGATTCGGAACTTAACAAAACACACATTAAGAAAAAAAGCATGGCTCTGTTATCAGCATTGTTTTGGTCACAAATTTAGAACACAGTACTATAAAGGCTGTTAAGAAGAAACTTAGCTCCCTCCCAACCAACCCTAGTATAGCAACCTATGTGCTAACGATCAATCATTTTTTCCTCATTTAGACAAAAAGAATTCTAAACATACAACCAACATATTCAAAAGTTTCTTGCAAAATTAAATTCAGTTCAGCTTCCAGAGCTGAATAATTGGACTTCAGCCACAGAGCCCTTGCAAAGATTGCACCAAGAGAAGCAATTGTCCAGCTGTGTGCTGAGAACATGCAGAGGCAGCAGCATCCTCCCTCCTGCTGTTGCATAACCAAACTGTTATATTCAGTCCTAACAGTCCTCTGAACAGAGAGGTTCAGCTGCTCAGTCTGCATTCTTTGCTCTTACAGTCATATTCATCTCTTCCTTCAGGAAAGGACACATCACTTTGAGTTCTCCTGCATGGAATGCCCTGATTCCCTGGTTGGGAGCTCCCAGCAGTCTGATGCAAAAACAGACTGAGACATTATTTCTTTTATGAACAAGATCATCTTGAAGCAGTATTATATTTCTTTAGTCAACCTGGCATAAATACATTTCCTACTACCAATCATAAAATTTAGACAGACACAAATATTCCACAGGCTTGTCTACATCTGGAGATGTTGCTTGATTGTTCTGGAATCACAGCTAGAAGCAACACAAAATAGTATTTATTGTTCAGAATGGAGAGCCATTTGCCACATATTATATAGGACAAGATCTGCAGACAAACTGTATATCCAAATTCTGTGATTTACTTATATTTTTTGTAGGATTTGTTATTTTATGCCTGCACAGTGTTGCCAATATAACATACCTTATCACAGAAAATCTTCATGCATATAAACATGTAAAGAATAAATTGAATTCTAACCTGTCCTACTTCAGTGCCTTCATTCACTTCTACTGTGTTCTTTTTATTGTGCAGACTATCCTTGCTAAAATTATTTTTCCATTTTTGTATCCACTACCCTGTTAGCTCTTTGAAAAAAGAAAAGGTTAGAGACACAGAGCTTCAAAGACTATTAGATGTACTTAATGAAGTGTTCCCCAAACATGCTCATGGAGAAAAATATGTGAAATAAACAAGTCAAAATTATTCCTGGCTAGTGTCCAACAACCAGCTGTGGTGCTCTGACTTTGCTAACCCTGGGAACATTCTTCTTTCTCTCTGGGCCTCCAGCTTTGCCTTCTGTTCCTAAGGATATTTGTATTCCTAATTTACTAGTTTAATCTCAATCTAAGCAAGACCAAACTGAATTAGTACTTCAAGAGAAAAAACAATTAAGCATGACAAAGATTTTAAAGCAACCAGGCTTTTGTGCTGGAGCACTCTCCTACAAAGAAAGGCAAAGGGAGCTGGACTTGTTCAGCCTGGAGAAGGCTCCAGGGAGACCTTACAGCAGCCTTTCATTATTTAAAAGGTGCTTATAAACAAGGCAGAGACTGACATTTACATGGTCTGGTAGCAACAGGACAATGGGGAATGGCTTTAAGCTAAGAGAGGGGAGGTTGTGACTAGCTGTGAAAAGGAAATCTTTTACTCAGAGTATAGTGAGGTACTGGAATGAGTTGCCCAGAGCAGTTGCGATGTTCCATCCCTAGACTGGTACAAGGCCAGGCTGGATGGACCCTAGGCAGCCTAATCTGCTGGGTGGCAACTCTGCCTACAGCAGGGGGGTTATCAGTTCTACCCCCCTTTAAAGGTCCCTTCCAACCCAAGCCACTCTAGGAAATATCTTGCTTTGTTTTTTTGAAGAGGTCTACAAGAGGTAAGGGATATAAATAAAAAAAGATATGGTACTAACTGTGAAAGTAAATGGTTGAACTGTGAAAGACATTTTCTACTTTTCTTCTACAAGTCTTTTGGATACATAATTTACTTACTGCACGCTTTATTGCACACAGGCCTCATGATCCATAGCATGTAAATGTCAGTGATTGTGCCATAAGTCTGGACTTAAATAACTTTTAAAAAAAGAATTGTGCAATAGCACTGATAAAGAGTTCCACTAAAAACCACATTCCTTTGATTAATCTAAAAAAAATACACATTACCATTGACTACAGATGAATAGGTAACTCATTTATTCAGTATTTCAGGCTTCATAAATATATAATTTGTAAGTATTTGCACAACTGTTCCCTGCAGTAGCTGTAACATTTGCTTGATGTAAAAATGATGAAAATCCACACAATGGAAACCAAATTCATTTTATACAAATGGAAGAATGAGCTTTAAGCTCCTGAAATGCAAAGCTTAAGACAGGATTTTTTGAAAGAGGCCACCAATAAGTAACAAATCTAGAGAATAGATATACTTCCGATGGATAACATAGAAAGCATAAAACTACTTAAAGCATCAGTGACATGACAAAAATAGAAGTCTTTCTACACGGAAGATATCATGTATTGCTGTTTCCAATCCCTTTTAAATTGTAAAGTATTTTTATTTTCAAAGCTGTTCATCTAAAAGCATACAATTAGAAAGTCTTAAAAATACAGACAGCACTTCTGAGGTTATTTCACCCCAAATGTTAAAAATGTTATGACTCTTCGTTCTCCCTTGGCACAGAACAAAATACCTACAGGTCTATCCCTATGTTTAAATCACTTTTCTTTTTCAGCTAAGAAAGCAGTGTCTAAATGTGATCAGCTGTGCAGTAACACAGCATTCGCTGAGCCTATCAGGCATTCTTATTCCTATTATTTATCTACCAGGAACAGGAAAGATTTTCACTAGTCAATAATAGCTGCAAATAAGCTATCAATGGATGTGTGTGCTTCCTTCACATGGTCAGAAATAACAGCTACCTGGAATCTTGTTTGTTACAGCACTGCAAACATTAATAAATTGCAGACAGGTTTATCTTGCCTCCAAAAATCACTGCCTCCACTTCCGTTAAGCAAAAGTCTGTGAGAATACAAGCTGAGAGCATGTTTTGTGAACTCTGTAGAGAAAGGCTTCCAAAAATAACTGTCCAGAAAAGAGAAATAGAGTAGTTAAATATTAGAGGTGGGAAGTGTATCACCAATACCTACGTGTGCTTGTGTCCATCTCAAAAGAAAACAATACACAGGATTTACTCCACTTATGACAGTAGGAAAGATTCTCATCTGATTGAAAAAAAATCACTGTTTTCAGCACCAGCTCTTTAAAGCATAGTTGGTTCTGTCAGTATATAATCTCATTTTAATGAGTTGATACAGAAACCGTGCCCATTCCACTTTTTAAATGAAAGATGGCAGCTGGTGGGGATTTTTGTTTGTTTGTTTTTGCTTGTTTTGTTGTTGTTTGTTTCTATTGTTTTTCCTCTCCTTAAAATCAGCACTAACACCATGAAATTCCAGCTGGGTAGTATAACTGTAGAGTTTTTTGTCTCAAGAACTAATGGCACTTTGACAAGCTGGTCTGTTCCTCTCTTCTTCCTTGCATACATTCTGACAAACTCACAATTTATTTCAAGCTTTTCAGGTCAAATATTTTCACTTTCAGGTAACACAGACGGAAGAGTACTTAATTCTCCTAAACTTTGATTCATAAAACCCTTATTTTTTACCAGGAAGAGATGCAGGGCAAGACATACCACAATGAGCTTTACCCACACTGCCCAATTTTACAACATTCCAACCTACATTACCTTGCCAATATTTTATAATAAATATTACATAATAAGGCCTGAGTGTTTTGAGACCAAACATAGTGATTATTTCAGTATGCATACATTAAAATAAAGAATAGCAAGATTACCTGCAGCACGTCAGGAAGCATTACTAAACAAATGCAGCAAGCAGCTAGGTAGAATGGAAATGTGGTATGTAAATAATCCATTATGGCAGAGCTCCGCAAAAAGGCTTTGTGCATGCTTATATCTAAGAACAACTGCAGTCAAGTCACATAAGAATACTAGTGTTAATATATTTACATATAAATATGTACATGTGTGTGTAAATATAGAGAACCAAGAAAGCAAATGAAATTTTCTCATTGGTGGATAGGGAGATGCTTCTGAACTAGGGCAAATCCAAGAAAACTGGAAAAGACTATCATTTGTTTTATGCACCAGTGGTAACTAACATGACTCTATCAGCAAGCTAATTAATATTTTAGCAGTACCTGAAGTACACACGATAAAGTATTAAGTCGCTCAACTAAGCGACAAAAAAACTGCCCTCAAAGATCTGGTCAAGCAGCACTCCGCAAATGAACCTCAGTTTGTGAGCTTGGAAAGTGAGAAACCACTGCATCTAAAAACAAAATGTCGGCAGTTCTATAAAAGCTCATGCCATTGCACCTGATGTGCGTTACATTTGTTTACATGTTACTTTTTATAGCCTGCTTCAAACTGAGCCACTTAATTGTGCCTTAGATAAGTTAAATGAATTAATTACTATCAAATCCTAGGAATATTTATGCACATTGTCATAACAGTAATTTACATGTCTTCTCAAGGAGAGAACTTGCAGAACTCTAAATATAAAAATATGGTTGAGTACATTGTCTGAAAGCTTAAGAAACTCATTCTGATTATTCCCTAATTTCGTGTTAGCTTGCTAAAACCAATCACCCTTTTTCTCTGTGCTGAATACAATAATTTTAGGCCCAGTTCTTCCTGCATCACAGCTACAAACATCACCTAGCCTCCAGCACATTAAAGGCAACTAAATCAAAGAGCTTTATTTAAGTTAAACCACAAGATCAACACAAGCACACACACACACACAGAAGATGGCTCAACATCAGCAGCACTAGCTTATGGCCTTTAACCTGTCTTTGGCACAAAAGGCAGAACACTCAGCATATGAGTCTGAAGCCACATACTTAAGGAACAAAATTCATCACCACTGAAGGGATTTGTTACCACAAAGGTGAAGTTCACAGTGGAAAGTCGTGTTTGTTATATTCTAAGCTCCTCATAAACCAAATTTAAGACAGATTACCTTTAATTATAATATAACACACAATTTCTCACCATATTCATCTGAATGGGAGGGGAACAAGACAGGAAGAGAAAGATGATCTTTATGTCCTACAGGACGGCAAGCAGACTTCGGTACAGCTGTACATATTTTCAACTAACTCTGACTTCAGTGTTTTCCTAATACAAAGTCAAAAGCAAGCTGTTTTGAAAGGGCTTTAAGCAAAAGCGCAGCCCAGCTGAGCATGTTGCACAGGAAGCCCAGAATGCAACACCAACCAGATGCATCAGGTAAGCCCTAAGTGTAGATGGAGTTCCTACAAAATCTCAGGCACTGGAAATCACATAAAGGTAACAATAAACAACTACATGACAAACTGCTTAATTTCAAGATACAGGCAGCACCTCCTGTCTGTTCAGTCGTATTCATTTAGTGCTTCTTGGTTTCTTGGTTAGTTTTTTTGTTCTTGTGGGTTTTCCCTCCCACCTTCATTTCCTTTTCTAGTGTGTTCATACTTTATTCCAGGCTCTGTTTCTTGCTTGTTTGAGTAACATGCTGGTAGGAACAACAAATACACACACGTTACACATGTGACAGCCATGTTACCAACTACGTGACAACGAACCCAGTAAAGAACAGGGCAGAACACCTACCAGGGCATCACAATTATAACTAAACCATAGACTTCAATATCTCCTAATAAAAAGATGTTTTCATTAAAATACACTCATCCTATCCTTCATTAGCAAATCAGCAGTTAACAGAAACACCACCTGGTCTAATTTCTATTTATACGGTAAAAGCACAGGCTTTGGAACGTATGAGAATCAAGCAAAGTCACTGTTACCTTTATTTATTTCTGCCCCACTGAGCTGACACACAGTTATGCATTCACAAGAGTTCAGACAGCCACTGTTTCTATCACCACCCCACATCTTTCTGGATGCTGTGAGAAAGTGGCACAGAGGTCACAGAACGCAGATCTCACTGGCATTCTTACAGGTGGTTCCCCCGGAAGAACAGCTTAAATGAAGCACATAGAAGCTTGCAACGCCTTTGCAGAACAGAACGCAGCAGTTTCCTACACCTCTGAAGCCAACATTTTTCAGCTGTATGCAGATACTTATATTAAAAAGGAAAATTCTTTGTTTACCGCTTACATATCACAAATTGAAAAGTAGAAGAAATACAAGATAACAACTATATGCCAAGGAGAGAATTAATCTTTTTTTTTTTTTTGCAAGATAAACAACTTCAGCAAAGAATTTAAAAGAAAAGTAAAATCCTGGAAGCTCAACTAAGTAGTTCTCCATTTAAACAACCTTAAAACCATTTGGCAATTATATGGGCAGACATGAGACACTGCAGTCAAGATCTTTTTTATATCATAGCTTATTCTCCAAATGAATTAAGAGAAGAATCTTTAATGTGAACTAGAAATCATTCAACTAAGATTCAGCAAATTCTAAACCCACACACTTTGTCTGTCATGAATTTAGCTGCTAAATCTGACTCTGGAAGGCTGATGTGTTACCTTATTTAAAAAAAAAAAAAAGATTTCTCCTGGGTTTGCACAGCAAAGGAACGAGTTTGTGGCCTATCTCACACAGGAAGCAGAGATTTTTATCCTTAAAAACAGGAGGTTCGCCCACACGATCACCTGGGACAAACTTGGCCAGTGCAAGCAGGCTAGAAGGTTATAGGAGCCTGGGAATGTTTAACATCAAGAAAGTAATTACAGCCCAGCAAGATCAGAAGGAATTACACAGGAAACGTGAACAGTAACCCTTTCATGCCAAAAAAAAAAAAAAGAAAGAAAAAAAAAGATCATGAAAAACTGAACTCTCTGCTGCTAAACTATGAGGCTCTACAAACCAATTGTAAAACACAGGAATGGAAAAAACACTACATATTACTAGGCTATAAATTCCCAACGATGTGATAAAGCTATACTTCCAAGAACAGAAGAAAACCTCTGGCCTTTCTTGTTGCCATTCACATACCGTATAATTAAAGCTCAGAAGAAAAATGAAAACATTTCAAACGCTATGTACAAGTGGGCAATTGCCTCTTCTAAATTTTTCCTTTTAATTTGATGCTGACCAAACAGTCCCCTCCCTGGAAGGTGGTCACACATCTTGTTCTTATTTAGTCATAGGAAACTTCCTTCCAAAACAAACCGTGCATTATCCAAGCAAGAATACACACTCCCTCAGTTATCTACTTCACAAAAAAAGAGTCTCCCAAAACCTGAGATAAATCCCATAGCTCAATGGGGTGGCTTCAAGCTATCCTATACATTTGATGGTAAAGAGACTCTTATTCTCTAGAGACGCACAGAGAATTTGAGTAGCCTGGCTATAGCTCAATCCAGTTACAAAGCCTCCAAGTGCTGGAAAGTGAATATGATCACACACAAATGTTCTTCAAAGACTCACAACAAATTCCACATTAAGAGATTTTATTTTTTTAAGCTCACACTAAAGAAAACTACAGTTACATCTATTGATAGATAATACTGTAAAGTATTAGCAAATAACCCTAACAAGAGATGCAATAAAGCAACCAATTATCAGTGCTTTTATGAATGCTGATTAAAACTACAATGGATGTATCCCCAATACATTATACAAAAATAAGTTCCTGTATAGGAGGAACACTTGTACACTTGTAGGAGTAAACTCCTCAAGTAATCTCCCCAAAAATGGAATTTAAAAGTACTTTTCTGATTAAAAATACACAATAAACTGCTTAATGCCATGCTTCCTTAGTTATCACTGAAGTTGCAAATCAGAACAGTGCTACCACTGTCATCACACCTCGTGTATGATGACTCATTTATTACAAGTCTTTCTTTCCTCAATTATTCTACATGATTCTTATTTTGTTTCCTTTTCCTTGCTTTCACTTCTAATGTAATCCATTGTCATCACCAGCTGCACATGCAGAGTGAACTCCTGCATGATATATATCAATACCTATCTTCAGTCACTTATTCAGTAGAACCACTAAGGAAATAAAGCTTATGGAATATACAAGATACAAAAGCAAAATAAAAAACATGAAAATGTCTAAGGATGGGCATGTGAATGGGGCAGATATAGTGCAGTAAAGAACTAAATTAAAGCGAAAAATTCGTTGGTGAAGTCAAAGTTACTTCTTCAATTCATGCCATTTTGTTGGAAACAAAAGAAAATAGTTGTTTTGTATTTCAGTTTTTATTATCCATGTTTTCTCTTGTCTATTTACCTACAGTGCAAAGATGCTGAATTGTTTTCTAACACACAAGTAACCTGCCCTGGATAGAAACCAGACTGCTCTAAACTCAGTGGGAATTCCACAACACACTTGAGGAGACACCCGAGAGATGTAACACTTTGTAGGTGGAGCATGAGGGCTACTTGCTCTGCAGAACTCTGACATCAAACTGCAGCTCTGGTCTTGGCACAGCACCATAACAAATCAGAGCGCCCAGCCTCCATTCAAAATGCTGCAGCTAAAAAGGAAGCTGGTTCGTCCTGTTTTCTTACCGCAGTACGCCTACATTGCTCATCAGCAGAAAATACAGCACAACTTGTCCCTAAATCTGAACAGCCCACTCCAGTCATGATCTTGTAAGCACTGAGGAGTACAGAGCAAGTATCCTACATATCTTGCAGATACAACACTTCTGGCAAATCATTCTGCTATAATAATTGCTTTTTAAAAAGTCAGACTTTTTCTGTACTTTGTGATTAAGTGTGCAATAAGTAAGATGCACTTCTCTACTTCAAATCCCATCTCTCCTGAAAATGATAAGGGCTGCTACAATCACCATTACAACACAAACACCTGGAGCAGGAGACAGCACAGCTTTATAAAACACAAGATAAAGGAGCACCATCTCAAGAAAAATCAGAAGATTTATTGCTATCTTCCTCTGCAGATTACTGTGCAAATAAATAACACTTTTTC
The DNA here is from genome assembly GCA_035772895.1 of Perdix hodgsoniae. NCBI lineage: Eukaryota > Metazoa > Chordata > Aves > Galliformes > Phasianidae > Perdix > Perdix hodgsoniae. The sequence goes on along the minus strand of JAPSGF010000005.1, from coordinate 9,503,820 downwards.
ACTACAGGAGAACAAATCCCTCAGGCTCCACTAAGCATTAAGTACATCATTATACATGCACGTCAAGAGAGAGTTGGCACAACTCTCAAACATAGCAACCTGTGATCAAAATCACTGCAAATTAGACCGTATTTGCATTCTTATCATCTCTAAACTGCATAGTGGAATTAGGTGTTCTTGAAGTGCAGGCAGACAATGAGTAGGGAAAAAAAAAGTTATAAATGAGATAAATAAGCAACCATTCCACTAGATAACAAATGAACATAAAGCACATTCAAGGCCCAATACTTCCAGTCTTTTGAAAGAAGAAAAAAATAAAATAAAATACAGCAACTTCATAAGTATTCTGTTCATAACCAAAGTGAAATAGAGAAACCAATGCAACCACGTTCCCCAGGATCCCACACGCATCTGGCACACGCTGGTTTATGGAAAGGCTGGCACCACACAGTGCTGGCTTCTGAATGCATATTTTAGAAAAAGCAACGATCCCCAAGAAGTAAAGCAAAGCTTACCATTTAGATGTTCCAACCATAAATAGCATTTAAAGTTGACCATTATTTTAGGCTTATCATCCCTGTCACAGTACCTCTTAATTACTGGAGTTTTTCTGTCTTGATAGGGGAATTTCCTGTTTAAGACTCATACAGAAAAATGCTGCAGTATAAATCTTGACTATTCTAAGCCAGGAATATGTCCTACAGGCCACTAAGCCTCTTCTTTAAGGCAAGTTCTCCATAATTACAGTATCAATTATAATTTCAGAGGTATATTTTGCTTTATAAATAAACTCTCCACTATTTGAGCTGTGGGAAAGCATGCCCATGTCAACACACCAACTTCTGCAGCACAGTAAATTTTGAACCGAACACCAACACTAAATGCTACAGTATGAATTCCAGCAGGGAAAAAATAGGAAGAATTTCCTCCTGCCCCCCCCCCCCAAATTCCCACATGCTTTCTGGACACTTATTCCTGTTGCAGCACCTCCCTGACATTTGTTCTTTGCTGTTCTAGAAGTTTCAGATAGTCTGTTGCTAACTACACAAAAAGTAAAAACTGCAACCTCCATTAACCAGAATGAAAAGAACAGTTCAGTAGGAAGGAGCAGGGGCCAATTCCGTAGTCTTTTCCTGGTGAACACTGCTTTCGATACTTTTGTATATTTAGGTTTGTATTTCAGTTTGACAGAAACCAAAAGCAAATGTAGCTTCTTGGACTTGTCACCACGCCACTCTCCTCTCTTGATGTGACTCAAATTGGCAAGGACTCAGTGTTACTGCCTAAAAGTTCTCAGTGTCCCCACTGATGAGAAGATCAAAGCAGTAAGTGGACAATCCCAAGAGAACGAGTCATAGTACCTAAAGGGGATTCCACTGAGATGTGACCTGATGTAGAGATAGACACACAGAGATCACTGAGATGCAACCACCTGTAATCAAGCTAGAGACAAGCTTAATTCCTTCACTCATATTATCAATATACGTGTTCCAGATGTTTGGATGTTCTTATATAAAAATTATCCAAAGAATGCAGAGTTCACTTTGTTTGGTTTCTGCCTTTTTTTTTTTTAAAGAGGGTGTGTAAAATAATTCCTACAGATATTTTGATCTTCAGTTACCAATAATATCTGACTTCATATGGGAGACTGAGCACAGCAATGTTTCACTGACTAATTCAGAGATCGAATGTTTCTCTGCCAAATTCATCCAACCAGGTAAAACTCTCCATGAACTCTGAAGCTACCTAGTAACCCAAACCAAGTCCATTGATAAGGGCAGGTAAGACTGTCAGATATGGTGCTTTTTCTTCCCACATCTCTTGTATCTACTTTAATCAAACACTGCCTGAGCTCACTGTCCAACTGCACAAACTGAAAACGTTTCCTAAAATGTTTAATCATGCTATAAAAAAAAAAAAAAAACAGGAAAACAGTCCTTTAAAGCAGATTTTTGAATCAGTTAATTCACTTATTAAGGACAAACCAATTCCTGCAAGTACTGCACTATGATAAGTCAAAGATGCATTCAACTGAGCAAACACCAAATAAATCATAGAATCACAGAATGGCCTGGGTTGAACGAAACCACAAAGACCATCTAGTTTCAACCCCCCCCTCACAGTACACCATTAATTTGTACTTAAATACTGAATCAAGCATTTGAATATTCTGCAAGGATACTTACTGTATTCTTTCAGAGAACTCACCTTGCACATCCTGATCCTGCTATGGCCAATAAAGTATTTCATTCATCTTTATTCCTGTTTTAAAGAAAAAAGAGAAAGTCCCAGTCTCTCACAAAATGTATTTTGCAAAGGTCAGGACATCATATTAAATTAGAAACAAAGCTATACGTTTAAGAAAGCAGTAAATAAACAATGCTCCTCCTAAAATGTGTTTGTTCTCAGTAGGAGCAAACACAACATCATGTCCTTTGAGGCTCATCAGACATTCCCCATAATTTAGGTTACAAGACACTGTAATTACTGCTTGAATTGATATTTCTGAAATAACTGTAAGCAAGCACGTTCCTGATTTGACCAATTACTTTTAAAACTCTGTAAGTTTCTGTAACTGTAATAATGTCGTCAGCAAGTTTCCTTCGCAAGTTATGCTTTCACTACTTGACCATTTTCCTTTGACCTGACAGTATCTATCTCATCAGGTCTAAACACAGACAGAAAACTATCATCATTTTCATATAAACACTTAAAACATTAAGCTACATCCATAAACATTACCTCTTCACATAAAACTCCTCAAAACACATCAAGTCACAGATGAAGAAAGTCCTGTTGGTCTAAAGCAGAACAATCACTGATCCTGCACATTAAAAACATAGACATATGACATTTGCTAACCATACCCAAAGTCATATATGGCAACATCAAAAATATCATCATATGCTGTCACTACCATTGCCAGCTCCAATATTCCCATAAGTTAGACTCAGAAGATAGATAGAAAACTAGTATTTCCTTCATTAGTGTTCAGATAAACACTAGCTACAGAATTTCTGGTCACCTTAAAATCTATTACTCGAGCAGCCTGTGCAAACACTGGAAACCTTTGACTCGTGTTGTTTTTATTCTGACCCTCCAGCAATCATTATGCAAGAATACTTTTTTTTTTTTCTCCACTGAATCAACACTACACACATTACACCAGATCACTACAGAAAATATTTTAAACTGGAATCATAGCTGGCAGAAGTTTTTTTTCTTTCTTCCCTATCTGATCTTTCTGGAACTTGGACAAAACCCAATTTCTTTAACAGCCGAAGTAGAACAAGATAGGCCCTTGTGCCGATATGTACATTTTGCTTTGCACAAAAATAGCTACTAAAAAATAAAAATAAAATAAACAAAAAGAATTAACTTCACCAGAACTGCTACTAAAAATAAGTAGCTACGATAAGATCAGATGGGAAAAAAAGCAAGCAACTGAGTATCTTGGCTGCTGTGCCACCCTGAAAAAAAAAGAAAAAAGAGAACAAGCAAAAAACTGCACTCAGCTAATCCTGTGATCCAGGGGAGTTGTATATTTACCTTATTTTAGCCATCTCTCTGTGATTTTATTACATAGTAATTATTCCATTGCTCATATCGTGTTACAAGTGCATCAGTGTAAGCAAATCCGTGATGGTAACTCCTACTCTAAGCCAGGTGAACCGCACCTCAGGTACGGGGCTGCTGGCTGAGACTCGGGCTCCTTACACAGCTCCCAGGAGGGCAGTGAGAAAATAACTGCGACTTTCTGTTTGGCTCCTGACTGGAAGGGGAGAAGGCTGCCCACAGAAGGCAAGGTGCGTCCCACAGGTCCGGCTCGGGCACGGAACTGGGCAGCCTTCCAGCAAACGTGGCTGTGGGACAAGACCAACTGCAGCGAGCCTCTCGCGCTCTCTCTCATTGCCGCACCGAGGGCACGCTCACAGCCCTCCCACAGCGCTTCTAGGGGAAGCCTTCTCACGCTTCCCTCTTTGCTGTTCCAAGAACACACAGCTCTGGGACCGCCCAGCGCTTGGGATACGGTCTTTACCTCGTTACCACGAAGCCCTGAGGGGCTGCGGCGGTGATAGGCCTCAGCCCCGGCCGCATCTCCTCGCACAGAGCCGAGGCCGGCCGCCCTCAGGCTCCTCCCGGATGCCGCCAGCGCTGCCCGGAGGAGGCGGCGAGGTCTGCCGGCGGCACCCGAGCCCGGATGCGGGCCCGGCGCTGACGGGATCCCGCCCGGCGCAGCGCTTCCGCGCCGCGGCTCCCGACCCGAGCACCGGCGCCCCGACCTCAACCCGGCCCCGCCTCAACCCTCTGAGCGCGGGCGGCGCCTCGCCGGACGGCCCCGGCTCCTCCTCCTGCCGAGCCCCGAGCGGCCCGCCGCCGGCTTCCCGAAGCCGAGGCAGCGCGAGCAGAGACCGGGAGCGGCGCCGCCCACCCCCACCCCATCCCGCGGCTCCCTCCGCGGCGAGGGAAGGGAACTTACACGCGCCCCTCTGCGTGCCGCGTCACGCCGCCGCGGCGTCACGGGGGCGGCGCGGCGTCACGGCCCTCGGGGAGGCCGCTGCCCCGGCGCGGCGCAGGCGTAGTGCCGGCGTTGGCGGGAAAGCGGGGCCGCTGAGGGCTGGCTGCGGGCTGCGGCAGAGCGTGGGACTCCTGAGCGCGGAGTCGCGTTGGGCTGCCCGCACCAGGGCCTGGTCCTCCTGGCCCTTCGTTTCCTTCGCCCTCACAGACGCGCGGACGTCTTGGGCCGCAAGGGGCCTTAAAGATCACCGCTCCTGACCCTCTGCCGCGGTCACGGCCGCCCCCCAGCAGCCCGGACTGCCCGGGCCCCACCCAACCCGGCCTTGAGCGCCTCCAGGACGGGGCGTAGCTCAGCTTCTGTCCCGTTCCGTCATACAGCTGCGCCTCTCAGCCGGGTGTCTTCTGCTGCCTCCATCCCCACGACCTCTTTGGAGCTCTGCCAGGACGCCCCGAGCCCCACGTTTACCACGGCTGTTCTGTCGTGTCACAGCCGTTTGCTGAAAAAGAGGATGGTGGGGTCACCCCAGCCGCTGCTGGAGCAATGAAGATATGTGGAGCAACTGTGAAGTTGCATTAGCGCATCTCCTGGGAAGTGGGAGTTGGGAAGGGGAAATGGGGCTGGGCTAAGCGTTTAATTCTGCTGTCTGTTGTCATGTGCTTGGAAAAAAAGCACGAGGAATTGCAAAAATAGAGGTCGAGACAGAAGAAGATGCAAGAACGATACACTCCTTCCCAAATCTCCATGTTGCTCCACAAATACCTAAGGCTGAAGAACTCACTTTGTAGTGTACGCAGTACGTTAGCATATTTAAAGTCTGTAAATATACATGCAGATGTCTTCATCTTGGCATATGAAATATCAGGTGATAGGACAGACAAATTGACTTAGAATCATTTGAGAATCGGGGAACATTTATAATAAAATACTTTCTTTAGTTAAGTGTTCTGCTTGGAATGTATGTATCTGAACTGCTTCTGTGCATCAGAATACTTCATATAAAAGTCATTTACAACTGAAGTTAAAAAATAAATTTATTCCTCACCTTTTTGTGCCTCCTAAATCCCAAGTGTTTGGCAATTACAGAGCCTATGAAATACAATGAATTTGAAGGTGAATCCTCCAATTGGTCCTAAATAGTTGTAATTCCTTTTGAAGTCATTTATGTCTAACTTACTTGAGCAAAAATGTTGCTAAATTCAGTATATGCACTGACTTTTTGAACCACAAATGAGACATAATTACCATACGAAGCTTGTTGATATATTTACCTGCCATCTGAAGAGACACAAAATATTCGTTCTGATGTGCAAATGTGTTTGTGCCTTTACCAGCTATTAGTTTTCATTTAAAAACATCATAAAATACTACAGTGGGTTTATCTGTTGCTGGTGAAAGAAAAGAAGATAACTGATGAGAATAGTGAGACAATGTAAACTTCCACTGTAGACTATTCACTATTCACAGAAAAGATCACTTCCTTCTAATAGAGTATATTAATTTTCCTAAAACTACACTTCACGATAAGCTTTAGAAACTTTAAAGCAGAGGTAATAAATTTTACTCTGGAATGTCAAATTAAAAAAAAAAAATAAAGAAAAAGACTCCCTTGCAACCCTTTTTAAAGATGGTATTTTGTGTGGAATAGCCCCTCCGCATCATAGTTTATGATATGCTGAGGCACTGCTATTTGAATATCTTAGGGGAAAGTGTATCAGTGATCTCAATTCCATCTTGGAGGTTTTCTGAGAATGACTGTTTCTTAGAAGCAAAGTAGTAGAAGATTACTCTTAGCAGTGAAATTAAGTAGAACTTAACAACTTGCAAACAGTCAGTGATAGCAGAAGAAAATTGCAGTAGTGGTACCTGGTGAAAATATTTCTTTCTCTTACAATCTCACAGTGGACAGAGATAATAACCCTTTTAAAGATTACATTGGCAATTGTTTAGAATAAATATTAAGTAGAAAAAATTTTATTTGATCCTTTATATAAATCATAAGAAAGGTAGTGAACAATCACACAGAATAAAATGTAAAGTATATGTACGTAATTAAGAATTCTGATCATATGAGAAAGTAATGTACAGAATAAACTTGCACTACTTAGAAGAGCATTAGTAGTTGAGAATAATTATACAGGTTAAAAATAGGTGCACAAAATTTTACATTCTTTTCTTGTACTTAGCACTGTAGTATATTTTCAGAATAAAATCAAGAAGTATGTTTGTGTAGTAATACTTTTGCCATATATCAACACAACTAGAAAGGCCGGTACATTGGGCTGCAGTTTCTCTCCCAAAGACTCCTGAAGTGGTCATCAGTGGTGCCCTGTAAGTTGCTGTTTCTCTCTGTCTATAGGAGTGGCCTAAGGCTACTAGTTCAAATTGACAAATTCCACTTCTTCAGCGGTCAGATACCTCCAGTGTAACGGGATGGCGGTTTTCAGCTAGTTGTTTTGACCTAACCTTAAAACTGACAGCACAGTGAGACTGGGACTGAACAAAGATCCAGATGTTAAGCAGAGGATGAACTTCAGTCTGCTTAAGTGGAATAAGATGGACTTGTAGGAGCAGGTAGAAGGAGAAGGTGTCACATTTAAGGAGAATAAGCATGACAGTCTTGCACACAGTACTGGCAATGAAAAGAAAGTAAGCACATGGCAGTTACTGACTCTGAAACTTTTTTTTTTTTTTTAAGTTTTGGAACATAACTGAGAACTGTATCGTAATGCATAATTGTCAAAATAATATTAGTTGACATTTCCTAGCTTCTCAAGATGTGATTTCTCAACCTCTAATATTCTTTCAAGCTAGTTTTTGTGTTGTAATATGAGGAAGGTCAGAATTTATATCTATTGTTATTGGTTCATAGAAGAGAGTAAGAATGTACTTTAAGTACTTATTATTATTCTTCTGAGGAGACGCTTTCAAGAGCTTCTAAGAAATCGTAAAGTAAGAAAAATCTGTCTTTGAACTGATTTTGCACCAGCTTAGAATGACTGATTTTTCAAAGACGGCAATAGATTTCAGCAACATGAAAGGTTTGACTGATGATGCCAAATAAAAATTGTTTAAAAAAATCCACAAACTGCTTGCTCTAAAGTGCTCGTTTTATGCCCAACAAGTTGATCTCTATCCTTCAAGGTAATAAAATGCTGTGACAAGCCAAGAACACATAGTTCTTGTCTCTTTTCTTGTTTTTCTTGATGAGAAGCCAAGGAAACCTGCATGACTGAGAGGAAACCTGCAAGCTTGCAAGCAGGAAGAAGTAACCTCACTTCTCTCAGCATCACTTTTTTGTTTATAAGTTTGGGTGTGGTTGGTTTTTTTTTTAGTTTTTTTTTATTATTATTTTTGTTTTTGTACAGCTGCAGGATAAAAAGGCTCTGCAAGAAACTGTAGCAATGGGAAGGAATAAAAAAGCAGAACTTTTTGGAAATGGAAAACTAAGTGATGCATAAGTACATGGAGTCAATAAAAACAGCAAAAATGGTAGGACAGAAAAAATGAAATAATACATACATGGGAAAGTAGGCTTTAGCAAGCAGAATGAAGAGGAGAGAAATGGAAAGTGCGAATAGATACAAGATAAATGGAAAGGATAGAAACGAATGACTCAGCAGTAGCAATGTTTTGTGTTCATTTGGAAAACAACTTTCATAAGGGTTGAACAAATTACAATTAACAAAAGGTTTATAAAACTTGTTGATCCTAAAAAGCAGTTAAAAGAACACTTGACAAATGTGTAAGCTGGTCAGCCAGCCCAGCTGCTGTGCATCCTAGGGGACAAGCAGTATTTCGTAAAAAATTTCTTGTAGCACTTGTTAGTGAAGCCTGAGAAGAGGGACAAAAACTGGAAGACTAAAAACATCCCTCAACTATGGCCTTTTTTTTTTTCCAAAGAAAATGGCCTTGTAATTGCAATTCAAAAAATAATCCTTCATACATCTTTTTTTATAAATGCAGTATACCAATAGATAATACTGCAATTAGAGAAGTGTTCAATTATTTTTGCTCAGAATTCTGTGTTAGTTCATAAAACCATCACATTGATGATGAAGAGAAACCTCATCAAGTCATAAAAATTAACTACTTGGAATGAAGAACACATCTCAGAAAGAGAAGCAGTGGCCAGAGCAGGATTCTTGCGTAGAGGATTTGTTTTCATTTTAACATCAAGAAACTTAAAAAAAACCTCTTAAATTTGATACCTCCTAAGGTAGTTCTTACATATAATTTCTTTCATTAAAAAAAAAATCATTCAAGTGCTTTCTCTATATGGAATCCACAGAACAAGAAGACTGTTCACCTTTTCTGGTTAGGCTCTGAGCCAGAGTCAAAACTGCAGTCCATGGAGTGGGCACAGGTGAATTCCCCATCAAAGAAGATGTTCAAGAAAGAGCCCTCAGCACATAAAGTAATGCGCACTGTTTTTTGAGATAGAAAAGGGGTGATCCTTCTGGAATACCTGGAACACGGCAAACCATCAACTCTGATGGCTACACTGCAACGCTGACTAAGCTGAAGGCTCAAACTTGCAGAGTCAGACCAGAGAAGAAGACAACCCTTCTCTGCAACACAATCATGCCAGGCCCCGTACCAGTTCAAAGACCGTGGGTGTTCCACAGTCCAATCTTGGCTGGACTGTTCCACTACACCTACCATATAGTCCAGATTTGGCACCTTCTGACTTCCATCTCTTTGGATCAAAGAAAGCTGGACTACATGGACAACAGTTTCCTGGCAATGACGCTGTTGTAACAGCTGTGAAACAGTGGTCACCTCCACTGGTGCAGATAGTTACCATTAGGGCATGCAGGCTCTTGATCATTGATGGTAGAAATGCATAGCAGTGGTGGTGACTGCATTGAAAAATAGTGCTTTATAGCTGAGAATTTGCTCTATTAAATAGTGTTACTGTGCTCTTTGCATCTGTTGTGATTTACATGGAAATAAACGCAAGGCATTACTTTCAATGCAACCTACTTATTCGTGTAGTTGTGTTTATTGCTGTTTTCTTTTACCATTACTGGCAATTTTGTATTTCTACATTCCTTGGTTCAGTTTACCTTACTACACAAGAGAGTTAGAAATACACCACAATTTACTTGGTAGCCCCCTGCACACTGAAGCAAGGTCACTGAGCTAGAGTACTGACTCACCATCGATTCTCAGGTGCATATAGCATCACACTGTCATTCCTGGCACGTGGAGCATGACATTCTGTCCCACAGTGGCCAGGTGTATTATCAAGAGTTTTTATTATAGTCACATATGTCACTCCACATTTAATTAGTAACATTTTTTCTCATCATATTTTCTGTATGGCAGTTTTGTTTGCATGAATACATCTACAGCCTACAAACAGAAGTAAGAAATCAAGGATAATCACAAAATCTTGCATTTCTTGAAAACAATAACATGGAGCAATGCCATATTATATACTCCCCATCTGAATGTCAAAAATCATGGGAACCAGCTTTGGTCACTATGAAGTATTGTGCACTGAAACATCATTATGTCAGACATCACCAACAAAGTTTGGAGTAAACTCCTGGGCACAATCAAGTGACCCATGGCTTTGGAAAAAATCTGACTTGAAGATTCACGGGAAAATAATTTTAGGCTTTTAATTTAATACAAATCCAAAATAATTGAGCCCTGCAAGTCATACGATTAAAATGCAGAAATCCCATTTTTATTTGAATAGTGAGCTCTGTTGTGGGCAGGTATGTGTTTAACAGTTAGTGAGTCACAGACTTCCCGCTATTTTGCCCTTAATGTGAAAAAAATCGATCACCTTTGTTATACAGCAGATTTCAGATAAAACACACAGAGCCCTGGTGGTTACGAAAAGATTCTTTTTTTTCCCAAGATTTTGGTAAGAAGTTAAACGGAATTGTAACCCTTTTTGTCAGTACATTTCAACTGACTGAGGAGCTGATTTTCATCTACATCAAGGCTTGTGCATTAAGCTTAAATAACCTTAAATGGGTACAAGCTGTAATTAGAAGCTAGTCTCTTGTCTCTCCTAGCTTAAGGTATGTAAGGACTCCGAATCTTTAATGTCTATAGATGCAGCTCCAGGGGAGAACCTCTGATGTCCACAGATTCAGCTCTGGGGAATAGTGACAGCCTGGCAGCAGCCCAGAAATACAATTAAACAGAAGTCTGCCTTCTGAACCCTCCTAAAATCTGTAGTTTGAAGGCATTCAACATTTATTTTATTCTTTATAGTAGCTCTTTTCAAGGTTAACGTCGTACATACGTGTGAAACCAACTGTTTTAGTTTTTAATCAATGGTGAAGCCTAATAATTTTCATAGTTCATTATCTGAACATTTTACATAGTTAGCACATTTACTATTCTTCTTTTCATATGTATTATATATATAAATATAGGTATATTAAAAATGGATTGAGTAAGGTCCATCAAGAAAAAAATGGAGCTGTACTTAATTAAGCAAATGTTTACCTGTTTAATTTATTAATTAGTCCAATGCTACATTTCAGAAGGCAAGTGTAAAAATAATCTAATACTCATATAGTAGATTGTGATCTCAAATATAGAAGTTATGCAAAGACAAAAACCTGATTCTAGTTTTAAAACTAAAAATAGTATGTTCTTAAAAGGATACCATAAGGCAAGAAAAAAAGGTTCCAAAAGGAGCAGAATCCATGGACCTTGATTTCCTGTGCATTTTCCCACCTCCATTGCACTCAGGACCGTTCTGGCACTCCCAGTCTGCAAGGAATGCCAGTGCCAGGGCTAGGATGGTAAGGTGCTGGGCTAGCCTGCCTGAGCTTGCTGCCACCTAAAATATGTAATCATTTATGTCCAGTAATCCTCCATGGTGGCATTAGACCACATATTAACTCTTCTTTCTTCCCCTATCTATTTATTACCATAGTAAGAATGTGATTTTCTTTGAGGTTCTGTCTTTCTCAGATTTTTCTTGGTGGATTTCTGTGTTACTATCAGGGCACTGACAGACAGGAGAAAAAATAGTCTTAATAAAAATAAAAAAACAATTAAGAAATACGAAATAAAAATAAAAGTGCTGTGGTAAATGTCTCATTTCCTTGTGCAGCCAGGTTAAGGAAAGAAGCCAACAGGGCCTGTGACTGTCCAGCTCTTGACCACGAGTAGTGTAGCAATGAGAGGAAGGAAAAGACAGCAATTATGAACTGGGATTCTTCATTGAGAATCCTGTGCCAAGACATCTGTGTCCTGAAAGGAAAGAAATGAGACCACTGTGGTAATTTGTCTCCTGGGTTAAGGGCAAAATATGTCACCAGAAGGATGCAGGATATCCTAGGGAATTCCTACCAGTTACAATCTGCATGGTAACAAGAACACAAATGAGGAGAGATGTAATATTCTGACCAAATTACTTAGCAGATGTAAGAGAGAAGGAAGGAGATGCCTGGCCCTGGGAAAACTTGTGGCATCTCCAGTACAAAGAGCAGCAGAAGAGTAGAGCAGACCTGGATGCTATGCAAGAGGTACACAATGAAAAGCAGTCTCCCCAGCAACATTACACGGGCTGCCAGTTTGTTTGGTTCTCTCACATTGGCACACTCAGAAGTAGAACTCCTTTGTGCAGAGGGATCACATCTCTGAGTTTGCAGTGGTAAAATCTGAGATGCCAGAGTATACACGGCACAAAACCAGAATAAGAGAGACGGGTTATTTTGATTTTTAACATAAAAGCTTTCCTCTCCACAGAAGAGAGAAAGTAAGTCATTGTAGGGCTGCACCTAACTGGAATAAGCTGGAAAGCTAAGTATACAAAATTGAAAGTCCTTTCTACAGCCAATGGACACAAAATATGCAAAGAGTGGGTATGCCAGGGGAACATCAATGGGGAATTCCTGGAAGCGTCTGCTTGGGGTTGTTACATGGAGCTAGTTTATTCATTCCTTAATGGTGAAAGGATTTCACTACAGCACATGGAAGTCCACCTATACACCTTTTTTCCCCCCTGGAATCAAGGTAAGGTCTCCACTGGTATGTTTGAATAAATCCCTCACTATTTCATGAAGCTATTCTGTAGTGCTTCTTTCTAACAGTTAATTCTAGGATGTCTACTAGAAACTGCAGTCGTTCAGAGACCAAACTTAAAACCGACAAATCCCATGTTTCCTCTGGCACCTAAAAATTCTGCCAGTGCCATGGTGAACCTGCTGACAGGCAGTGCAGGGGATGCTGCTGGAGGCCACAATCATGTCCACCAGAGTACAGGCATTGGCAGGCATAAAGGCAGGTGGATTTGACAGTGTAGGTTCATAGGGCTTCTGAGGACATGGGAATATGTTTAATGTGGAAGGGGGAGCAAGGCAATGTCTGCAGGGCTGTATTTCTAGAATCACTGCACATGATAGGAAACCTGCTCATGGACTCAGCCCATTAGGAAGGCTGCTGGGACAGGCGTGAAGCAGAATTCAGGTGCCTGGTATTTGCAGCAGGTGTCAGACAGAGGATACTTCCCAGAAATCTGTCTCAGAGGTCAGAGGGATGCAGCTCCAGAGCAACCATGTGAGAGTTGTCCACAGTGCGGCAGAAATTGCTTCTTCTCGCCCTTCAGGAGGCCTTGCTGCCTGCTAGCAGTTAACCAGGCTGGGGCTGGCAGGTCATCTTCTGGGCTCGGTGCCATGGGAGATTGAGATGTTCTTTTGAACGGTGCTGCTCATTCAGGTGCATACACAGGAGGAACTGGCATCTCTTCAGAAAGCAGGGGGGGGGTATTTGTCTCCACTGATTTTGGGGAGCACCTTTTCTGCTTCATTTGCTCTGACAGTGCCTTCTAGACATCCGTGTTCAGTGACAGTTAGATGGAAGTAAACACACCACTTATCCAGGACAGGACTGAGCCCCGCAGCTCCCAGCACTTCCGCAGCAGCCCATGCCCATGCATGGCAGAGCACTGATGGCTGCCACCCAGCACCTGTGGCTCAGCCTACTTCAGGCAGTAGAAGAGGATAAAATAAGGGGTTCCCATGTAGCCCTCTCACACTGGTACAACTTATAAGCACCAAAATGTCACCAGTCTGTTCAAGAGCCAAAATGAGTAAAAAACCTGCTGTGATATTCTAAGTGAACAAGGTAACATTTCTGTTAGGAAGAAATATGTGGATGCCTTGTAATCATGCAGGCTGGTGGCAGCAGTGGCAGCAACAGCTGCTTCCAGGCAGCCTGAACGCTTCAGAGAAATTACTGTTATTCCTCCTTTATCCCTGCATCTCTTCTTACCTTTACATCCTTATTCAGCTGTAAATAAGGGCCCTTAGTTCCACTTCTTCCACTTAAACAAGTGAAAAAAATTATTTAGGACAAATTCTGATTGCAGTCCCATGTATGTAAAACAAGATTAACTCAGTTTACTTTAATGGCATCAGTTGGGACTTACGTTACTGGAATTCATCAACTGTTAGATCACTTGGCTTGAGTCAAATGCATAAATAACAAAGGTATTTCCAAGGCTTTCTCTATAAGCTGATTTCATTTGGCTGTCCTTGGAGTCAGGCTTTGCCACTGAGTTCCAAAAGACCTGGATTTCACCCAGAGGTGTTCCATCAGCATAAATCTGGTTCAAACGACACCAGAATAAGCCCTGTCAGCTTCTGGTGAACCACGAGAGCATCCCTTAAACTGAAAGTTTGGGGCTTTTGGTACACCTGTGCATTTTTCTGCTACAGCCATATCGCCAACAAGGGGAAAACAAGAACAGAAAAAGTATTTGTAAGTCAGAAGAACAAAACAGTAAGGCTTAACTTAGGAAAAACCGCACACACATCCTTGCATAAATATCCTTGTCTGTGGGTCAGGGCTAACTCGTACCGTACTCTTTGATGTGGGATTTTATTTTCATACCACTGCAGACACAGACTTCTTCAAAGCAACAAATGTAGTCCTTGCTGCATGCCACTGCCATTTTTAGAAAGAATTACCACAAAATGAAATTTTAAAATGACTTTCATGTGAAACCCATGAACATTTAGATCCAATTAATGAAAAGTACATAATTCTATCAAATATTAAGCTATATTTCATTTTTCTCATTTAATAATATCAAGTTATTACATACTTCTTTTTCTCAGTAGATAACAGGATATACAACATCCATTCTGACCCTCATCTAACTAGACTCCTGGTTTGTTCAATAACCTCATATGTGCATACAGCTTCTAATAGGAGGATTTATGGCACTGTCATGCTGAGCAGCACTGCTTTACTCAGAGGTATAGCTCTGCCAGTTCACAGTAGTTGAAGATAGCCTTTGAAGTCTACCATCTTCAGCGCCTGCCTGTCTGGGATGCCCAGAACTATGGGTTTTCTAGTATGCTTTCTAAAGCATGGGCAGCCCACTGAGTGTAACAGAGTGCCCTAATTTTGTTCTTCAACTCTGTTGTTATACATCCCAGTGACAAAACACGGAGCACTGGAACTAAGCTGGATACCCATGCCCTTAGCTGCTTGGAGCTGTACCGTAAATAGGCTCTGTAAAATGTAAAAGGAGCTCCAGCATCTTGTCTTCCCTTGCCTTGTTTTGTGCAGCTATCTTCACCCTCCCTCGGTTCTTATTTATTTATTTATTTGTTCACTTATTTATTTATTTTTGGTGGTGACAGTGAGGTGAAGCAACAGATAAAGATCAGAGAATGTATCTGCGTATTCTCCACAATATTATTTTATATAACTCAAACCCTACTTGCTATTTACATGCTATTTATAAGCACAAAGTGAACTTTCTAGCAGAAAATTGAAGATGACAACCGGAAAGCCACTTCTAGGAGAAATACACATTTTCAGAGATGTGAAAGTGCTATCCTCAGAGGAGCAAAGCTCTAAGCAACACATGTCATTTCCTCCCAGACCCTCTTTGTATTGTATTCCTTTCTCTGCCTTTATTGATGCTACTGCACCACAAATGATACTGCCTACAGGTTGAGCTGGGAACCACAGTTTCTTCCAGTCTTTCTTCCCTATTCTCGGTAGCAGAAGCTACTGCAAGGCTGCTCTGCAACCAAGGATAGAAGTTTATACAATGTCCCAGCTCTGCAGGTTTCAACTGTTCCTCATTTTTCCAGATTAGTGCCTTAATTACATCCAAATGTTTTTCATTTTCTCCCCTATGGACCCCACTCTGAAACCTGACCCTGGCCATGGACACTGTCCTCCCATGACCTTTTCTCTTCCTGTTTCTGCTGCTGGCTGACTCTTAAATCGTGAGCAATTGTACAATGGTGACAGTTGCACACTTTATCCATCTCCGCACACACCTGTGGAGCTGTTTGCTGTGCACCAGTCAGAAATCATGTTTGCTTTTTCCCTCTCTACAAGGCAAAAGAGAACGAATTTGTAGCTGGTGAATGAAGCACTTCATGCCATCCACCTGAGTCACTCCCGCTATAAACTTAATACAGTGCAACAATCATTTATCACAGCACATAAAATGTACAAACCAGGTTTCTTCAAACTGGCTATTGATTTTGAGGTGGTTATTTTTAGGCATCAGTCTTTAAAGCTGGGCTCATAATTCCACACAAATTATTTTAGCAAATCACATGGGTGCCCATGAGGACAGAAAGAGATCTCAAAGCATTCAACCCAGAGGAAAGATTTCAGTAAAACAGAAATATCGAATGACTCGTTTAAAAGTTGATTTGTAGAGATGAAAGATGAGTTTGGCAACAACAGAGCATCAGAACTGCACTGAAGACCGCAGGGAAAAATGAAATCACCTGAGAATCTGGCCCCCGAACTTTAGGGAAGGAACCTAAAGAAAACAAATAAAGGCTCAGTGCTCTTCTTATAGTGTGAGTAGCCCCTGTTACTGAGACTACAGCGATGTATAATTGGTTTATGTAGCAGAAAAATCAAATCATATGTCAACTGGAATTGCATGACTGATGGCAAACATAAACACTAAGCATGAAGTCAGAAACTGTGACAGTAAGAAGATGGCAGTCATACCTCGAAAAACCCTTCGCATGACATTATAAGTGAGTTATTTTTTACATCTGCAGAAAATAAGGGAGAACTTGTAACACTTTTATAAGTATTTTATCTCAAGACAGATGAACAGTGCTTTCTGCCTTTCAAATAAAACTTAGATTCACTAATCTCATTTCTGTCTATGAGGTGCAACAGGATTTGTAGAAATCATGCAGATGTGTCCATAACAATTCTAAGTAAGTACCAGAAGAAGAATGATGTACAGGAAACGGGATAGTTTATTTTCTTTCCCCTGCATGGTCTGTTCATTTTTTCCCTCTGGGAGACACATATACACACTGTATGCACAGAGTGAAATGAGTACCCCTTTCTTTTTGACACCTTTAAAATTATTAGAATTAAATCTATACTTTAGTAAGTTCAATGTCTCAATTTAATCAAACTGTGCTGTCATGACTACACTTAAGAGCCCTACTTTGCCCTCAGCTAATCCCTCACGTACGAGGTTTTCATGGTTAAATTGTCTCCTGTGTAAGTAATCAAGTACATATGAACTCTGCTGCTAGGGAAATTGAGCATAAGCCTGATTCTCTAAGAAATAATTGCTAAGAAGAGTGGGGTTAAGGAAAGCAGCAGGAACTGGCCTCAGCCACCAGTTCCCCTGATTCTCATTCTTACCTGCAATTTACACCAGTGAAAATGTTACAGGGAACACAATCTGCCACCACAGCATGAATTTACTTTCAGGCAGGAGGCTCCTGCCTCCACTCCTCATTCTTCTAATCACTCTCTTCTTTACATTTTGAAGGGCAAGCACCTGTCGTCTTAAAATTTTGATTGTACTTAGTATTAATCTAGTCTTAATCCAGTCCTCTAGGAGCTATAGCATTTCTCTTACAAGAATAGAAACAGTGATCCACCTGATCCTTTCTAATTTTATTTACTACAGCTGGAATGGGTTTGACCATGTAAAAGAAGTTACATAGCCAGAACTGGTATTAAGAAGTAGTGCCCCCCAAGACTGTAAATGGAGCTGTGTTCTGCGCAGACAATAAGGAAGTTAATTCTGATCTATGGAGTGAGGTGCAAGACCAAAAGATTACATCATTGTGTAAGAGCTTGCAAGTGTCAGGGAAGTGTGCACAGCAGGAATAAAAAAGGGCAATGGCAGCATTAACAGCCAAGATGATTTTTGTCTAGGATCACTGGAAAATGTCATCAAAAATGCAAGAATATAAAATGCAAATGGAACAGCCACAGGTTCTAAGGAGGATGGAAGAATATACCATGAATTGTAACACAAAAAACAGAAATAAGTGATACACTTTTGGCCTCTTAGTAATGAGTTCCCCCCAAAAGGTGGATGTAAACAATTTGTAAGATCCATACAACTGAATATGTGGCTGAGAAGACAATCAAGAGATCGTGTAGCCCACCTCACTACCCACAATCAAGAAGAACTATTAATTGGTGAATTTTGACGTTGTTTTTTGTTTGTTTGTTTTTGTTTGTTTGTTTTTGTCTCATCTGTTTCTAACATCATGCAGTGATAGAAATACTGTGATTTCCCCACATTTACCAACTGGATCTAGCTTGCCTCTATTATTACCTACAGGATGTTTAACCTAATATTTAAATTTATTTAATTTTTAATGTGGTCTTTCACATATTTGAGAAGGTATCGCTTTCCTTTTCACTCTGTCTTCTCTCTGTTGTTTATTTAGGCTGCACGAGCACATTTTTCTCAGGTTTGCCTCCCAGGTTGTGTTTCACAGCACTAATCATTTCTGTAGGCCTCCTCTGGATTGCTCCGAGCTATTTTATGTGCTTTTTGAAGGCCATTGGTAAAACTAGGTATGATGCTCCAGCTGATGCCCCAGCAGTGCTGAGAAGAGCAGGATAAAATCATCCAATACTAAGCCATACTCCTGCTTACAGAGCTCAGTGTTGAGTCTGCCTTTTTGAAACGGAATGCCTGTATTGAGCCTCGCTCAGCTTATGATCCACTATCTCTCCAGACTCCTTTTTGAGAAGCTGACAGCACCCACAACTGGTATTTACCCAAGTGATCATACCTGCACAAGCATGCTTTGCCCTCATCCCTGTTCTTCATTCTGCCTTTTCTCAGACCATTTCTTCAGAAAGTTCCTTTAAGAACACTGAATTGCAAGCCAGTTGTGCAGCTCATCTGTAGTTCCCCCAGTTCCATGTCATCCTCAAACATTAAATATTCAAATCTTTGCAATAGAGATCAAGCAGAAAGTGATCCAGAACAGATTCCTGTGGAACCTATACTCTAACAGAGAACAAATGACAGATTTTCAGATATAGTTCTCTAACCAAGTTTTGTGCCATCCTGTTACAGTTGAAACCGCAGATGAAGTTATGAAGCAGGTGCAACTGGTCTGAAAGCACCTAACATAAGAATTCCTTAGGATATTTTCTCTTCTACATTGAAGTCACACCCTGCAATCCTTAGCCAAAATTGTGCTGGAGGGCTGGTTAAAGGGATCATTTGAATGAGAACAGATGCAAAATGATCCAGTTAAGCCTTCTTGGCTTTGTAGCTCTCATTCATTTTTAAGCAGAAACTGTTATGTTCCTTGCATTCACCCTCATTGCTGCTGAACTTATTAGCTTCATCGCTCTCGCTCTTTGCATCTAAGTTTGGATCTCAGAAAAACAGTAAGAAAAGATAAAACATCAATTCTGGCCCAGCGTGACCAGTCTACTTTTCTTCAGTGTCTCAAGTAATCCGACACAGTTTCATTTTACTTCCTTTCAGCTTATATTATGAATGATCATGACTTACTCAGTTTGATCTCTTCTCACATTTTCTGTAGTTCCTGTGACATGAAATGATGTACACTGAAATATTTCTTTGAGGCATTTACAGCCGTCTTTAATGCTTATGTTCACTTAGCTACCAGGTATCCAGGAGTTTATTGAAGTCTCCACACTTCTAGGCCATTACCATTCTCTGTTCTCTTCATTTCCTTCCCAGAGATCACCTACCTTTGACTCCAAGGTTACTCCAACACATGCAGTCTTTCACCTTCACACTCTCATAATTCTTTACTGCTTAGCATCAACTTTGAAAAGCCTGCTTTCTGCTTCCTTCCTCGCTTTTATATAGACACTGCCAGTAATTCCAAGAACTCACTGGACCATCAGCATTCTTTCATCAGTGAATACCTGGTTAACATCCCTCATTACTACAAAATCCTGTCCTTCAGCCGATTCCGCATTTTGCATACAAAAAGCCTCAGATGTTCCATAGTAGTTCGTGCTTAGCAGTTCCTGCAATCAAACCCCTCATGCACTTTTTCTATCTTCACAGACCATGATTTCTCCACATTCTGTATCTCAGAGCACACACATGCAGGGCAGTGTGTCTCATTCCCTCTAATCTTGCCTGAGCAAGCAAAAGCTTTGTTTGTTGGTATTCTATCATCTTACCACCTCAGCACAATTTGTGAGTGCACCAGTGAAAACAACACCCATCAGTGAGTTTCAAACATCCCAGTGCCATTAAGAAGATGCATTTGTTGGAAAGCTCAAGCACTTAAAAAATCTGAAATGAGGTAGAGGATGTCCTCTGGGGAAGAAGAAAACTCTCAGAAGCACGCGAGACAGACCAAAGAATGTGGCACAGCAGCAAGGAGAGTTCACACCTCAAGGCAGGAGCTGAGAGGGACTGGGCAAGTGCTCTAAGGAATCCAAGGTGCCCTCCCAGTGTGGCTGTGCCTATTGGACACTGTAGCAGGGAAATTCAGAGTGGTTCACATACATAGAGAGAACAAAAAAAAAAAAATGGAATAAATACATTTTGAAAGGAGCATTTTCCACTACATACAAGAAGAGAAATCTTTGGAGACATGGCTGGTGCCAAATACTGTCCTGCACTTGATACATCAGCAGGATTCTGGCAGGTGTCCTTGGGAAAATAGAACGCGTTTGCACACGTTTTGTACTGCCTTCGGGAGACACTATTTCTGCAGATGGCTATTTGGATTGTGTTTGGCACCCACAGTAATTCACAGAAAAATACAGAAAAAGGTAATGACAGTGGTGAGGGTTCTAAGGTAATAGGCAGTATTTTCACCTGAGAAAAATAGTAGAAAAACATGACCAGAAGCTCAGAGTATCAAGAGCCAGAGCTGTTGGTCTTTACCTCCATGCCAGCAATTAATTCTACTCAACAGAAACAGCACATGTGGGAGAAGCATTAGGCATAACACAGATAGGTGACCACAAGGCCAACCCCAGCACGTTTAGGTAAGCACAGTAAACATGAAGGATAAAAACTGAATTCCATGGCTGTCCCTGTAAGTCAGGGAAAATGCTGGCTGCCCAAACTGCTCTTCTCCAAGCCTATAAAGTCCTATGACTTTGCCTTCAGTGACTCACTGGGACAGCCCTTTGTGGCTCAGCAGCAGCAGTGGCAACTTGCAGAACGCCTAGATAGGGTAAGGAAGGGGCTTTGGTTGGAGTGCAGTTCTACTCCAGCATTTGCAAAGACCAGCAACAGACACACAGCGGGCACAAACAGAAACAGTGCCATTGTGCTCACGTGGAGGAGGAGGCTTCGGCCTGAAATCATGAGTGAAAAATGATTATTCTGCTGAAAGCAGAGGCTGTGTTGGCTGACCGTAAGCCATTATCAGGACCTAGTGCACTTCCTATAAAAATTTGGAACTTATTTTTACAGCTACACATATTTGATTTAAAACCAAATGCAAAGCTAGGAAAGAGTAGTTAGGTGTAAATACATTTTCTATACCAAAAAATGTAGAGAGCAAAATCCAGAAGCAAACTTCTCATAGGTCAGTCTGATAAAACAAAACAGCATAGCTTTGCCTCAAGTGATTGCCAGATGTTCCCATACATATTAGACAGAGCACCACTGTCCTTTTTTTACTCTCTTCTCTAAGGAATCACAACTGAGCTCTGTCTGTGACAAGGTACTTGGCTAGGTAACCTCTGGCGGTTATTTTGTTCCTCAGAACTACTGGTGAGAACAGGGTATACAGAAGGTCATGAAATATATGAACAATAGTGCAGCTGCTACAGCACATTTCCTTGCCCTGCTGAGATGGAGTTCTTATTGCTTGAAAGTATTTCGTTTAACGGCACCAAGTAGTGATTCCAAAGGCACCACAAAAAATGTGCTTAAAAGGATACGGGAAAGTCCACTGAGAGACTGAAAAATCTAAGAGAAGGGCCAGGGATGTTTTATATTGGCCTTAAGTAAACAGTGCCATTGTGGGAAGTTAAATATGGTAGCATCTGCCAAAAATACCATTCAAGCAAAAGAGCCTATGTTGGTAGCAAAAGAAATATCACCCCTTTCTTCCTTCCCTGGCATGAAGCAGGCATAGGATTGTTTATGTTGGCTATATAAACTGTGTTTCTCCAAGAGAATTACTCTCAATTCCTGAAATAGCCTCATTTGAAGACATTAGAACAAAAAATATGATCCCGTGTGGCAACTTTGTTTCAGAGCAGCTGACTTATCTCTTATCAGGCATTACAGTGAAACTCATGCCAATTTAGACGTGTGAGTGGCAGAGGAGGACAGCACAAGAACTGAATTAGTCACATATGTCAAGAGAGCCTCATACAGGCAGGGACCTCTTGAGAGTGAGAAATTTGAGTCCCAGAGCGTACTGTAAACGTAACAAAAAGGTTTACAACCAACCTGGGAGTACAAGACCCGCAGAGTATGATTTGTCCCTCAACAGAGTAAACACAGTAGCTGCACTTCACAGCTCCGAATTCAAAAGGTCACTCCTGCCTGAGAAAGTACCATATGTGCTTAATGTCTGTTGGAAACCACCATAATCTGAGTTTTAGCCAGTCCAGTAAGCAGGTCACTAAGGAAAAATACCTTCAGAACATGCAGAGGAATGCATGCAGTAAGACATCACTCGTGTCTACAGAACCACAAAGGGTGGAAAAGGTCCTAAGAGTTTGCATAACGCCACTGAATCTGAACAGTGACTGTGCATGTGCTTCTTACACAAAGAAAAACTGCACAAACCACAGATTCTTTGGGCTGAGAACTACCATAGCATTGAGCCAACCTCCTGCCTGCATCCGTGTTAGCCATTTTCTGCAACGAGAACATTGCATTTAATCCATCAGGGAGGTCCCATTCAGGTCTCTCCTGAATGTTGTCCTCAGTTTAATGATTCAAGCTGCCCTCAGACCTTTACAGATGTAATATTGAAGGGATGGAAAAGAGCTCTTTGCCTCTGAGATTCATTACTATCAGGAAAAAAAAGATTTTTATGCAGTGTATGATACTAAAGAAAATGACTCTGCTGGGGTACAGCTCAGTGCTGGCGGGAAGCACGAAGGAGACAATTTCTGGGACTGCTGTGAAAAACTGAAGAGATTTTTTATTTTACTATCATAATAAACAATGTACGCATTTAAATTTTATTCTGCAGAAGACCATATACTAGCATTCATTAAATAAGATCTTGTTGGCTTTTTGTTTTATTTCCTCCCAGGCATTTTATTCAAGTCATACTCAGAAATGAACAACAAGGACATAAAATTTAAACTTTTACATTAAGTTACACAAGAGCTGAGTAGACTGAGTGCATGCGGAGAAAAACGTTAAAGACCTTATTTTCTCCACTTCATCATTCTGGTTACATTTTTCTATTGTTCTGACTGAGAGACATGCAGGAAGAAAACTGTATTTATAGCATGCAGTCAATTTCACTTAACATTTTTTATACTTTCAAATGGAAGATGTTATGAAAAGACCACAGGTTGAGATTTTTGTTCATGCAAATATATGTTGTTGTGTTTCAAGAGATCTTTGTACCTGGAGAATATAAGAAATTGAATTTGACATTTAATTTCTGATCAGCTTCTTTATCATACCTCGCAGTGCAGTAATAAATCCTACTTCACCTCTTCCTTGAACTTCATTCTGGTCACTGCATTCCTGTGGCTGTTTTAAAGCCTCAGCTTTCTTTTCTGTGCTCTAATGTGTGCTTCAGGATCCATCCTCAGAACACCACTGTCTTGCAAAGACTACAGGCACCTCACATATAGAAACATTACATTAAAGTAGGGAAGGAGGTTTATAACTGGATTTTTCTCCAGGTACTTAGTGCATTTGTTGGTGTATATCTTTTCAGCATGTCATCTTCTGCCATAATTTGCATGAGAAAATGATCAACAAGTGATAAAACAAGTTGCTGAGACCTCATCTGAAACACCATGTACAGCAATAGCCTTCTGGCTCAAGGATGTCCTGGGAACAAGTGCAGCAAACAGACACTGTATGATGGGGAATGGAAATCCTGCCTTTGCAAGGAGACTGGGAGAGCCTGGCTTCTTTACTGCAGCAAAATAAAAGCTGATATGGAATGCCACTGCCCCCTATAAACACATCAAGAGGTTAAACATCAAGGAAGGAAAAATCTTTTCAAGATAAAGCAAAGTGTTGGCACAAGACCAAATGGGCATGAATTGCCCATGAATGCATTTTAACTGGAAACTGAAAGATGGGTTTCTAGCCAGTTGAGCAATCAAGGCTGGACTTCCAATTCAAGTCTGAGGGCACATAAGCGACTGTAAGATGGAGTGGGAACAACTGATGAAAGGCATTGTGTGATGTGGCCTGGGACTAGTGGGGGACTGGGCTCAGAGACACAGGGGGTCCCTTCCAGCCCTCTGTTCCTTTGTTTGAATTTTCCTCAAAGGTATTTGGAGATTCAGCATGGTGATGTCTCACAGCTGGTAAAGGGTACGGCTCAGAGAAGAAAAAGAAATAAGCAACATGTCTTAGCTAGCCAGATGTATGTTATTACTTTATTCCCAATTCACAGGAAATGAACAATCATTTAGTACTGACAGGTACATACTGAAACTTACTATCTTTCTTTTAAACCTTAAAATAATGTACTACAGAAGTTTAGCATTAACCTTTAAGTAGGCCGCATATTTTTGCCAAGGTTACTGTTGATATCTCGTTAAACTTTTAGGGGAAAAAAGAAGAAAGAGGCAGAGGGCTGAAACTATCTAAATTGCTGCCAGCAAGACTGAAATGTTAGCAAGGTTAAAAAAAAAAGTCATCTAAAACTCATAGAGATATATCGGCTAGAGGTCTTGGGAGTGCAGAAGGTTAGGTATGTCTGACTTTAATTGGGGTGTAACCCAAATCACCTTCTTAATAGACAATTAGATCTAACACAAAAGTAATGGTAAAAGCAGCAAGTGCCTTGGTGAATCAAAGCACTCCAGTTTGTTAACTGTGTGAAATAGAGTGGGTTACAGATCGACAAGGGTAGGTTGTTGCAAGATCTAAGAGGTCAATCTGTTTTGCATTTGTTTTGCATTTGTTTACTGGGATGATTCATTTTGTCTTTGCATACAACTTTTCAGTGTTTGCCTCTCAAGAGGTAAAGGTTATGCATAATATCAATGAAATAAAGAATCAGACCAATGCACTACAATGTTACTAGGATTCAGCATGCCTTTCTTTTGCCTTTCTATAAAAACAGAGAAGGCTAGACTTTCAGAAGGCTCCATCAGCAGTTGTTTTCTTTCTGAAGGAGGAATCTGAATAGCATCTGCAGCTCAGCAGACTAGAGTACCACCAAGTTAAACCGGACACTTTATTTCATGCAAGATGCTTGAGGGCCAAGTGAAGGGAAATAGTCAATTCCTTCAACCTGCTGGCTTTACTTTTCAGAATCCATGGGTGCCCAACCTTTTGGGTACAAGCGCAGTAACTGCTTGATAGAGCAAATTCTCGGTTTCAAAACACTATTTTTCAATACAGTTGCAACCATGAGCTAAGCATTTTTGCCAGCAATGAACGAGAGCCTACATGCCACACTCATCAAAACCTGCAGCAGCAGAGGTGACCAACTGTCACCAGGGATGCCAGTTCTTTTCTGACCAGCCATGTCCACACCAGCTAACTACAGCCTGCCTTGATGCATGGGATGATTTCTGCTCAGTTGCAAGACTTGCATTTTCCTTTGGCAAACGCTGTAAGTTTCCCTACAACCTATTTCTCTGGCTTGTCAAGGTCCTCCTGAATGGTAGCTCTACCATTCAGGTGTAGTGCTCTGTTGAGGACTCATTCCCATTTGATGTTGTCTGCAAATGTGCTGAGCGTGCCTCCTTGCATACTGTCCAGGTACCTAAGGATGGCTGGTCTTTGTTCCTGAGGCAGGTTCAGCTATCCAGGGCTTTCAGATCTCAGATTTCCTGACAAATTGTCCTGACCTTCCTTGGCTCATGAATCCATACAATCACCTTTAAAAAGAAAGCAGAGGCCACAGCCCCTCCTTTATTCATCATTTTGGGCAAGCCAGACTTAAAAGATGCAGGTAAGAAAGCTAACTTTGCTTTTCAGTTTCCTTCCTTGTATTTGTCCCCTGTGTGTACTTAAATTTCTTTCACTAGAATCTATAAAGTCTATTTTCCTCTTTTTATGTTGTGCTAGGGGGGATATAAATGGACTAGCACCCTTTTTTTAAAGCTTATGCACATTCTTATTTTCTTTTTCGGATTTTTAAATGGATATTCACGTGGCTTTGACCAAACTGCAGTCTTGCAAATAACTGCAAGGCCAAACTACCTGCAGGTAACTTTTAGTACCCTCAGAGGAATGCAGTTAACTTCAACTCATCTCCAGTCTGATTCGGTGCTTTTTGAAGTAGGCCTTTGTGGAGTGAACAGGAAGACTATGAGGGTTTTATTATAGTTGGCTTTCCTTACTGCATTAGCGTTTATATTTTCCCAGTAGAAATCCCCAAATTGAAAATATAGAGGTGTCAGCTAGCACCACTTTAGTTAAGGTTGTGTCAACATTTCCTATAAACTTTGTTTTTCTAGGGTTTATAACTAGACTGTAAAAACGTGCTCGGCACTGAAACTTGGCATAGCACTGCTCAGCCTGGGAGAGAATTTTCACAATTAAAAAATAAGAAAGATCAGCTGTTTTAACTAATATTCATGTAATTAAATGGAAATTAGTTCAGATACATTGTTCTTCAGAAAAGTTCAAGGCAAGCTTTTACTTAAAAGACCGTCTAGGGGCAATTCTACTCATGTTGTCTTGTTGCAGTTGGTAATTCTGAAAAGTCAAAATGACTGAGATATTGCACACTAGGAAATGATGACTATATCTGCATATACTAGTTTGTACAAAGTTCTTTGCTACATGTAAGGAAATATTTTTAACAGGCGGAGCTAATAGTACATAATATGAAGTTTGCCCCAAATTTCCTATTATAAAAGCTCATTTTTAGACATTGCCAAACTTTAACCTTTGGAGCTGGTATTTTGTATTCCAGATGCATGCCTAGGGCTGGGTTTTTGGGAAAAAAGCAAAAGAAAAACTTAGGCCAAAGTCTTTATCAGATTCTTAGAACAGGGATTGAGAAAATGTGTTGTTTTGTTCATACTGAAAAAAAAAAAAAAATGCTAACAGTCTGCTTTTCAGGTCTCATTTCCTGAGGTTGTGTAGCTGTGACTCAAAAAGCAGGAGGGGAGCCAAAAAGATCTCTTTGGCTGTGAGATGCCTGTGCTGTCCTTGTAGAAGACTATCTCATTTAGGTCGAGTCTGAAACTTTTGAAATAAAACCACTCTTTCTGCATGCTCAGTAAAATCATTTTTACTGGATCAACTAGCATCACCACACATCCCACCTTTCAGGAGCATATGCAGATTTCTCAGGGCTACAGGAGCTAAGCAGAGAAGATGCCAGTCATCCTCTGATGATGCCCAGAGTGAGGGCATGAAATGCTCTGTCCCCTGACAGCTCCAGCCTGGGACCAAGCTGATATGTCCATCTTCACCACAGAGCCACACCTGGTGAAGGGGAGAGGACGATCCTCTGAGTACAGACAATGAGTGCCCACAGGGCAGCCTCCTTTGCAGCATAAGTCCACGATTGTCTGAGAATCCTTGTTCCAGGTGAAACACCAGAATTTGGTGCCCTAAATGTCTCCTTCTTTCTCTTCTCTTCTCTTCTCTTCTCTTCTCTTCTCTTCTCTTCTCTT
>JAPSGF010000005.1:9390069-9476293 GCA_035772895.1 Perdix hodgsoniae | reverse complement strand
CTCTTCTCTTCTCTTCTCTTCTCTTCTCTTCTCTTCTCTTCTCTTCTTTCTTTTTTTCTGAGCAAATAGTGGAACAATAACAGAGTGAAAGATCTAACAGAAACCTTCTTTGGGGCTGAGCTGTATAAGCTGGAAACACTGCATATCCCAATTAAATACAAGCAGGCTGTTTGAACTGCTCTGTTTCAGTAAGCAAGCAGTGTATCACAGCAACACCTGAGGGTGCTGCTTTGATCACAGCCTGTCAGCAATTCCACTGAGCACTTTGTTTATTAGAGGCTGGCTGAAGAAGATCCCTATATGCTGAAATTTAAGTGCAAACAGTGACAGTCAGCAGTAAAGGGAATCAGGGTAATAGCATCTCACAGAACAGTACTCCTCTGTGGTATTTTTGTTTTAAAATCTGAGGTTTTTTTCATTCCTGAAAACTAAAGTTTATATATCATCTCAAAAGTGCATTAATCCTTACTGCGTACTGGAGAAGAAAATCAAACATCTGAATTATTAAGAGAGGTGCTTGAATGGCTGGAAAACTACTCATCAAATTTTCATCCATTCATTTTGTACAGTTTTCAGGACAAAAACGAAGCATTCCTCATCCTGTCTTCCTACCGGACTCTGAGGTGGTTAAACCACATCTAGCCGGCATAGAAAGCCGGGTGGGGGAGAGAAGAGAAAGGAAGTGTCACATCCTCTGCTGTGAATAACTAACACGCTAGCAGCAACACTGTGATGAATGCTTAAATCCTTCCTCTGCCTGCTTTGGAGCAGGGGCCTGGGATCAGGCCCTTCTGCTGTGTGCCTCAATCAGTGGGTCTCACTGCCCGGGTCTCTCTCAGGCTTCCCTGCTGAAACGGCTCTGCTTTGTACAAACTAATTAAATATTCAGAGGATTGGAGTGAAAAGGGATCTGTGGCTTGGGGTGGGGGTGCACATCCAGAAGGCTTGTTTCTAGTCTCTGCTGCCATGAATATTTAATCACTTTGTACAGAGGGGAAGAGTTTCAAAAGGAATCCCTGAAATTTCTGGCTCGGCAGCTTGGGTATTTAACAGAGGAGAGACTTGGGTTGGAGCCCCTTTTCAGAATTGGGCAGCATATGGGATTCAGAAGTAAAACCTCGAGAAATGCATTTGACCGCTTTGCTCTTCTTGACATAATTTCAGAGCCCATGCGTGAGATGTGGCATTCACAGGTAGGTACCAATCACAGGTACTCAGCCGAGATGAAGAAGGCCTGTCTGCCCACCCAAATTAGCTCTGCAGTACGTCTCCTGCAGACCTGTGCAGTCACTGCCAGGCTTTCCTTGCTGGTACCGCAGCACTGCAATTCCCTCCAGCACATGAGGAGAGCAAGGTACTCATCTAGCTGTGCACTGCATCATAGACAGAGGGGAGAAAAATTTCAGCACTGCAATGTCACTATAATTAAGTGCCTCCGAGACTTTTTGCTTTGAGGCTGTCATTTAGTAATGTAGTTTTGCACCTACCTGACAAGAGTTTAGCTATTGCCTTCAGCAGCAGC
This sequence comes from Perdix hodgsoniae, assembly GCA_035772895.1. Taxonomy (NCBI): domain Eukaryota; kingdom Metazoa; phylum Chordata; class Aves; order Galliformes; family Phasianidae; genus Perdix; species Perdix hodgsoniae. The sequence continues at coordinate 9,474,771 of JAPSGF010000005.1, read as the reverse complement.
AAGGTTTTTTGCTTCCTTCTGGACATGCACTGCCTGCAGAGAGCACAGGGTCTGAGTGGGTCCCCTCAGGTCATCATGGGAACACAGTGCTGGTTGGCTTGTGTTGCAGTATTCTTTATACTGTATTTCTCCTTAAGAGCACCCAGGATTCTTTGTCACTGTGCTATATGTATGAATAAAGAAATCTGCTTGTAGGTGTTTCATCTGTTGCTCTGGGATCAGAGCAACCTTCCCTGTATATTTTTACAACTGCATAGGAAGGGTAACCATGTATCATAGAATCATAGAATGGTTTGAGTTGGAAGAGACCCTTAAGATCATCTAGTTCCAATCTCCCTGCTATAGGCAGGGACACCTCCCTCTAGACCAGTTTGCTCACAGTCACATCCAACCTGACCTTGAACGCCTCCAGGGTGGGGCATCCACAACCTCTCTGGGCAACCTGTTCCAGTTTCTCACCACCCACAGTAAATAATTTCTTCCTGCTATCTAGTCTAAGTCTATCCTCTTCCAGTTTAAAGCTATTCCTCTAATCTTGACGCTACATGCCCTTATAAAAAGTCCCTCCCCAGCTTTCCTGTAGGCCCCCTTCAGGTACTGGGAGGTCTCTGTAAGGCCTCCTTTGAGCCTTCTCTTCTCGAGGCTGAAAAGCCCCAGCTCTCTCAGCCTCTCCTCATAGTGGAGGTGCTCCAGCCTTCTGATCATCTTTGTGGCTCTCCTCTGGACCTGCTCCAACAGCATAATGTCCTTGGGCTGGGGGTACCAGAATTGGACACAGTACTCCAGGTGGGGTCCTCATGAGAACAGAGCAGAGGTACAGAATCACCTCCCTCAATATGCTGATCATACTTCTCTTGATGCAACCCAGGATACAGTTGGCCTTCTGGGCTGCAAGAGCTCATTGCTAGCTCATGTAGAATCTTTCATCAACTGACACCTCCAAATCCTTCTCCTCGGGGCTGTGCTCAAGCCATTCTCCACCCAGTCTGTATCTGTGCTTTGGATTGCCCCGACCCAGGTGCAGGACCTCGCACTTGGCCTTGGTGAACATCATGACGTTGGCATGGGTGCACCCCTCAGGCCGCTCCAGGTCCCTCTGGATGGCATCCCTCCCTTGTAGCGTGTCATTTGCACCACTCAGCCTGCTGTCTGCAAACTTGGTGAGGGTGCACTCGATCCCACTGTCCATGTCCGCCTACAGAGATGCTAAATAACGCCATCCCAGCACCAATCCCTGAGGAACGCCACTCGTCGGTAGTTCCAGACTGCATCAATTCCACCTGTATCTTTATCTAAATGTGACATACATATCTGTATCAATTAAATGCAGTGTTTACAGCCTATAAATGATTATTTCTGGACATAATATAGCTCTCCTCCCCAGCGCCCCGCCAAACTTCACTTATCTTATCACTGCAGTAATTAAACAAGAAGTTCATTATGGATGTCCTGGATTCAGAGAAATGCTTGCAGACGCGCTTAACAGAAAGTTAACCCAGAGGTCCCACCCCTGCTCGGCAACACCATTTCAGCGACGCACAGCAGCTGAACCAGGCCCCGCATCCCGACGCCGACGCTTCCCCGCCGCCCACCAGCACTGCCTGCAGGCGCCGGTCCGGGACCGCCGCGGTCCCGCTCCCAGCGCGGCCCCGGAGCGGAGCGGCCCTGCCCCCCTCGCAGCTGTCCCGCCCGGCCGGCCCGCGCCGCTCCGCCGCCACACGGGAGACGAGGCTCGGGCAATCTGCCGCCGTCGGCAGAAGGCAAAACCGCCGGCAAGCCGCCGGCCGGCGATGAAAGGAGCGGGAGAGCGGGAGCGGCCCCGCAGAGGCCCCTCCGCAACAATGGCGGTCCCTCAGGAGCCCGCGGCCGAGCGCTGCTGACAAAGGCGCCGGCTGCACCGGGCCGCAGCTGCTGCCTCGCGGCACGACGAGCGAAGCGCGCGCTGCTTTCGTCCAAATCCTCTTAGGCGCCGTGACCGCCGGCAGCGGGCGGCGCTCCGTGCGGGCGGCCGGGCGCGGAGGGGCGCGTTCCGCACGGCGCCTCGCGCGGTGTCTGCGGGGACGGAGAGGGGAGAGGGGCGGCGGAGGGGCGCGGGGCCGAGCGCGGGGCTCTGCCGGGAAGAGCTGAACTTCTCGTGTGCTGAGGAGCCAGATGAGCAGCACAAGTCATTAGTCACCCAGGTATTTACAGTGTTTTTCCTATTTCCTTTCTCCCATGGCCTCTGTGGTCAGCGGTATAAAATTCCTAGGCGCTCCCACCTAAACACAAGTTTCCTGTTTATGCTCTCAGTGGCTTTTATGTTTAGCTGTTAAAACCCGTTGTCTAAAGTACCATAAAACAATACGAACAGAGTCTGCAGGTGAGCAAGTGGGGGGAAAAAGGATAGAGTGGAGAAAATATAAGGCACGGTGTTGGGGTGTGCAGGTCCGGCTGTGGCAGGGAGGTGGGACACAGCAGTGTGAGCACATAGCAGTGTGAGCACATAGTGTGAGCACATAGCAGTGTGAGCACATGGCAGTGTGAGCACATAGCAGTGTGAGCACATGGCAGTGTGAGCACATAGCAGTGTGAGCACATGGCAGTGTGTGCACATAGCAGTGTGTGCACATAGCAGTGTGAGCACATAGTGTGAGCACATAGCAGTGTGAGCACATAGCAGTGTGAGCACATAGCAGTGTGTACACATAGCAGTGTGAGCACATAGCACTGTGTGCACATAGCAGTGTGAGCACATAGCAGTGTGTGCACATAGCAATGTGAGCACATGGCAGTGTGTGCACATAGCAGTGTGAGCACATAGCAGTGTGTGCACATAGCAGTGTGAGCACATAGCAGTGTGAGCACATGGCAGTGTGAGCACATAGCAGTGTGTGCACATAGCAGTGTGAGCACATAGCAGTGTGAGCACATAGCAGTGTGAGCACATAGCACTGTGTGCACATAGCACTGTGTGCACATAGCAGTGTGAGCACATAGCACTGTGTGCACATAGCACTGTGTGCACATAGCACTGTGTGCACATAGCACTGTGAGCACATAGCACTGTGTGCACATAGCACTGTGTCCTCTGCCTGCAGCTTGGTGAGGCATGCATGGCCCAAGTGTGCTGATCAAAACTGAATGGCTGCTCAGCTTCACTGATGCTGCAGGATGGATATATCAAACGATGGCAGAGTTTTTTACACGTGCCCGTTGCCTGTGTCAGTTGGTGTTTGAATGTTGGTGATACCTGCTACATCCTGGAACTTAGGAGAAAAGCCAGAGAACGATTCTGAGGCATTGTGGACAACAGCAAGCAAGAAGCCCCAGCAATTCATGAGACTTGTCCTAGCAGCGTTCTGTATGTTCCATACATTCCCGTTCTGCCACGGATCTTTGCACAGCTTGGTTACAGAAGGCCATTTTCAAGTTGTGCTGCCATCTCAACAACCATAAGAACGTGGAATCACAGAATCACCAAGGTTAGAAAAGACTTCTGGTCCAAGTGCACACCCACCACCAATATTTCCCCACTAAACCATGTCCCTTAATGCAACACGTAAAAGTTAAACCAGTTAAAGATGTGCTGCGATGAGCATGAGTGGTTGATAGCACTGAATCTATCCAACTTCTGGTGCTCACCCTACACATTCAGGCAGCTCTCAGTGGAGCTTTCAGGTGCATTTTATCAGAATGTGTGTGTAACAAGGTGATACTACACACTCATTGACTCATTTTTACTTTCCCTCAGTTATACCAACTGTTAAATATAACATTCTGATTGGCTTGTATTACCATAGAATTAAATAATAATCATAGCAGTTCAAACCAGACCTCAGCCTACCAAAAAATTAATGCTTTGGACTAACACAGTTTCTGTGACAAGCTTTTATTCATAACACTGTGATGTAAGGGCAAAGTGTCAATATTGTCTTTGAATATTTGATTGATTTGGCTGGCCAGACACTTACCGCCATTTAAACACTGTTTTGTGTATTTAATTATATCATACATGATGTCATTTTTCACTACTGACACCTTTGACATTTAATTTATTTCAGCCAATAATTACTAAACAATAATTAAGCTTTTACTACTGTAACTGCTTGTCATGATCCTTGTATCTTGCCAAACGGGTGACAGCAGGAGCAGCAAAGTTTATTTTTCATATATTTATTTGCTTTCAGATATTCAGATTTATTTGCTTTCAGCTTATATATCAGTAATTTTACAGTTTCTGTGTACAAAGGAAGGACTGGGACCAAAACATCACATTAAAGCGTCTCTGCATTAGTAAAGAATGGATTAACTGTTAGAAATCACAACATATATAGGGAGACTATTTTATATGTATATATATATATGAAATGTATTACATATATATTATTTACATTTATATATCAAATACAAATTTTTATATTTATGCAGTGAGATCAAAGCTTCATGTACAGTAACTGTGGTATGTTTTAGACATCTCTGCTTTTATACTGGCAACTCTCTCATATGAGTGGTATCTCACTTCAAAATTTTTTTCTAAATAATTATAGGGCACAGATGATCTTTTTCCCAAACATTATTAGGTTTTCTGTGTATGGTGCACAGTGGAGCAGTGGCTGTTGTTCGTTAGTTCATGTTAAAGGTTTGATTCTTCACTATTCTGAGCCTATGGAGCCCTTCAGCAGCTGCCCCATGGAAATGATGTGCTACCTGGAGTGTGGCATGGGCTAAATACTTGTTTGTGGCTGGAGTGCACCCGGTGGGCTCCTGAAGCACATTTTCAAGTGTGTGTTTTGTCTGGAAGGCATCGGGCTCATCTTTTCCAGATCTGCTCCACAATTCAAAACAGAGCACAGTAAGTGGGAACAACTGGGAGATTTGCTTTGAAGGTGGGTTCCTGATCCAAACTTAAGTATTGTTGATGCACCAAAGTATTCAGGCTTGGACCTACACATCACAGTGCTTTCATATCCTCCATTTAAGGATCACAACAGCATGTTTCCAAATCTAAGCTTGCGATAACTTCAGAGCCCTGATGAAATGAGTTCTTTCCCTGCCTTCCCACAGCCCTCCCGGTCCCCAGCTGGCATTCCTCTCCCCCACTGCAGAGAGAAAATAGTGTATTTGTGAGCCTGGCCTGACTGTCAATGGAAAACAAACATAGACTCTGCAGACCAAGCTAATTCATAGATGAAATGAAACATTAACAAAAAGCGAGAGAGGAAAAAAGAGAAGAGACAGGAAATCTTTTAAAAAGTCAACAAAAAGGAAATGCTTGAATATAGTCTTGATTCAGCAAATCCCTTTGGTTTCACACTCAACATCACGGCAAAGGCAGCAGCACCTGGGCCCCGTGTAGGCAGAAGGTGGCTGGGAAGTGACTCACTGTCACAGGAATAGTGAGAGGAAGTCTCAGAACATGGGTGTGGGGGTTTCTGCAGGGAAAAGAAAGTCTCTCAGCTCACACAAGGTTACAAAACTCCGTGTGTGCAGCAGGGCCAGCTCTGGGTATTTTCAAGCTAGTATTTTCAAGAAGCAGTGCTACGAACATCCGACCGGCAGTACTGTTCTAACAGCAGCTGAGAAAGTAGGAAGGGAAAAGGCTGCTTTAAGACAAGCGATCAGAAACCTATTGAATTTACGATTTTACAAACTTTTGCCAAGCCCAGAGCAGACCTGACTGCTGGGTGGGTCTTTTGCAGTGAGACACGGAGCCAGGCGGACACCAATGGGGTGCTCAGGCCAAGAGTGGCTTGAGCTGACAGTCACAAACTTTTCAGCAGATGTGGACCAATTTCTGCTTCCAGGTGGGAGTCAGACAAAACTCTGTGGCTTTTTCTGTTTCTCTGAAAATCCTGCAACGAAGCCTAGCTCAGCAGTTTGAGAGAAACTTGGCTCCGTCCCTGTGAATTTAATAGAGAACAAATCCATGCAAACCCAAACTTCACAGAACAGCCTTAAGAACCCCTGGCGCTAGGACTGCTGAAATTAATTTAGTGTCCCAGCTTATTTTCTTAGTATAAGTGTACAGTGGTTTCTGTTGGTCAGCTCTCATGAAGTCAATAGGAGTTTTGAAGCACGTTCCATTGCTACTTTCCATTATCCATGAGTGTTTCTCCACTGGCAGATAAGCTGCATCCCCAGCCCAAGCCAGCCGAGCCAGCTCCATGCAGCTCCGCTGGACAAGGGCTCTCAGCTCAGCCCTGACACATGGCTCTGGACAACCGCAGGCTGGCTGCTCCATCAGCTGTGAAGTCAGGAGAAGTTCCAGAAGACTGGGAAGGGGTAAAGGAGGATGGCAGATAGCAGTAACCGAGCTGCGTGCAAATGATATTTGTGAGACTTTGAAAAGCAGTTAGATGTGAGATGCGCATGTGAGAATTCACTCTTCGTTTAATTCAGTATTGGTTGTGGTTTTTTTTAAACTGGAAGAAAAGGATGAAATGCAGAAAACATCTGTTGCCCAAATACAAATTGATCCTGAACAGCTCTAATATACACAGTCCTGGCTTGATAAAGGACACCACGTGCACTGCATATATACATTTCTACATACACAGCCACATGCTGTATGACAAGTTATCTGAGATGGAGTCTCAGAGCTCTGTCGGGTCCAGGAGGGATGCAACTACAGAAATTTTTTGGAGCAATTGAGAGAAGAGATTTTATTGATAAGTAATCCAAAGGAAAGGGTGTTAACAAATACATGGAGTATGCGTGGTGAAGGATAAAAAATAGCAAGCATGGAAAAATGAGAAGCTCAAACTGCTGAGGACATATAAAATAGGTCTCTTTACTCAAATCTTTCTATATTCAAGCAATGAATCTGTGTTTGTGGAGCTCTGCACCTCCCAGTCTCCTGTCCCCTCATTTTCTGTGAGTTTATGTGGTGAAGGAGCTGTCTCTATCCATACAGCACAGATGTAACTTTCATGAGTGCCACAAACAGCCTTACTCCTGTCCCTCAACAACAGCACTATAGTACTTTCTTCACTCTGGACTTCTGTGTCCCACAAGATTTCCTAAAGATGCATAACTGCTCTAAAAATATCAACCCACTGCTAGCAAATGTTCAGATGAGACAGGCACCCAGAAATGCCTGGGCTAAGATGTCCTGGCTTCTGCTGTATTTTACTGAGCATACAGAAGCATTGTGTTGTTCCCCATTGAATTCAGAGCTGAATTGCCAGGTCTGTATTGAGGTTCATTTTAAGGCCAGACCTGGCACTTCTGTATTTCAGTGATGTACAGCTGCTGACACCAGTGCCTTCTCAAACCAAACTGTGTGCTAAAAGAGAAATACATCAGCGAGTGCAGCTCTCCTTCTGCACTGTGCAGGTTCACTCCACGGGGCTGGCACAAGGAGTACTGAGATGTGCCTTGCAGCCAGTCACACACAGGTAGGGGCTTTCTCTGGCCATTGGCTTTGTTTGACAAATCTGCAAGAGGCTTCAGTACAAGTTCTGAAATTGCCTGTGAGGAACCAGCTTGCAGTTCTAGTCAAACACACCCAGGTCTCCAGACACTGAAGGCAGCCTGAGGCTCTGTAGCTGTGTCACCAGCAGCTCCTGGGGGCATGTTCTGCAAAGCACTGTTGAGCTACAGCCATCTTCTGCCTCCTGCGTGGGCACAGAGAGACACGGAACCCTAAGAATGAGGGTGAGCCAAAGGTGTCCCCAGATCACAGCATTGAAAGACCATCCTAACAAAGCCACTCCAAACTGAATGAACACGAGAGAAAGTTGTAACCCTTTGGTAACCCCACGTGTGTGACTGATGGCAGGTTTTTTAACAGAAAGACTGAAGCGCCTTTGAGCTGAAAACGTCACTAAGGGTCAAGGAATCCACTCCTCCCAAACAAGGCTCTCCTTTATACGTGACTCCCTAAGTACCAAGGGCATGAGGCAGCACAAGGAACCATCAGCTTGAGGTGTGTGGGATGAGGGGAGAAGGAGCCTCAGACAGACACTGTCGGAGATCTGGCAGGGCATCCTGTCAAGCAGAGTGAAAATTTCAGACATCAGCAGTTTGGTCTCAACCTACTGCTTTGCATGTGGGTTTTACTAACTCAAGCTTGTTCAATAGATGCCACAAAACTTCCCCAGACACGTCTAAGAGACAACCGACAAGCAGCTCCTGCCTTCCTACACATTTTATGGGTTTAATCCATAATGCGAAAGTTTGATCTCAGTCATGTAAATGTTTGAAGTAAATGCTTGATTTGGACCTGGCTCCCCATCCTGTCTTATTTCTGCTTAGGTTTGTTGGGAATACAAACCTTCAGACTGTGGATGTGTCATCTATTTTGTTTCTGCTGACTTTGGCATGTGAACGTATCCTGCTTGTAAAGATGACAAGGCCAGCTCCTGCTGCGGCCAGCTGGATGTGTCTCATAAGGGACTACCTCCTGTTGAAGTAAATTGTTTTTTTCTTCAACAGAAGCCAGGAGACTTCTGCAATAAATGGCCCAAGATGTTGGAATGCCCAAAATCTCTAAGAAGACAGGTTGACAAGGCATTACATATTGAGTTGGGGGAGTGGTGGGCCACAGAACTGGTCCTCCAAAATTTTGTTTCTGGAACATGAGCTAACGTGGCCGCTGTAATGGGGATCAGCACCAGAGCTCCCTGTGCCTCAATCTCCCTGAGCCGAAAGCAGTGTAGTCACCCACCAAATCCAATATTCTCACATTGTCTCCTCTTAAAACTTTTTAAGTTGGTAATGAAATGCAAATGGCCCCAAGAGTAATGGCCTAGATGAGGGGCAGATGGTTGAACCCATGTGCGTATTGCTCTCTTCAGTCTGTTGCACAATGGCTCAAGGAAGGCCTGAGAGTGCAAAGGATCCAAACAAAATTTTACTTACTACATATTTGAGTAATTATCTCTATAGTGACGTGATTCACTTTTCATTCTTTGTAAATTCCTCCATGATGTACTCCTAGGAGTCCACTATTTGTTCCAAAAGCTTTTGCATCCTCTCTTTAATGAGGATCAGATGCATCCTTTTAATTTGGACCAGCTTATTCAAGTTTGGACTGCTGTATCACAACTCTTAGAAATATATTCTACACTCATTTGAGAAAAAAATGACACAATCCGAAAAGAGAACTGGGCCCATTGGAACAGAGCCATATTGGTGCTATTCAATCTAAAAGCAACCAAACAGAACACTAAATGTTTTATGTAAAGGGAGAAGGTATTTGCCAGTGTCGCATATGTTTCAACGTGCGCGTGTATGCTGAATTAGTCCCACCACTTCCTAATCTAAGCTGGATCCCATCTTCGCTTTCTCTTTTCCTCTCCCTGGAGTGGAGGAGGTCAGTCCTATGGACCGTGGTCCAGGAAGCCCAGATGTGTCTGAAAACAAGCCTTGCTTGACATTTTGCCTCTGAATTTCCCTTCTGCACTGAAGACCGGCTGCGAGTACAGACATATGTTTTTAAAGAGACACAGTTTTGTCTTGCTGATCGCAATGTAATTAGAAAGCTATTTGGCACATACAGGAACTTCTGTACTAATTTGGCACTATCCCATCATGCTACTGGCAGCATTGGTTTTGCTCCCCGTTGGCGAGTCTCCTAGATGTCTTACAGCTCCTGGAAACATCAGCCATGCCTATTCAGGGAATAAGTCTGGCAGGATGCTGACACCTCGTGCAGCACATGCAGCAGCAGTGCGGCTGTGTGGTGTTGGCTCATTATCAGACTCCACCATGATATCTTCTGATGGGGTATAGCATTGTAGAGACAGGTGCCCGGTTTGCATTATGAAAGCCAGCATGGCATTTCCAAATGACTCAGCTTTACTACAGTGCTTAATCCAAGTTATGCTTTAAAAATGGGGTTCTATTTCAATTCCTCATTATGTTTTTGTTAAGGATCTTAATGGAGAAAGCGAGCACTTTCCCCTTAGTCCTTATTTGCTTTAATAGGAAAGGACTCATCCAGACCATGAGTTATGATGTTTCAGATTTCAAGGGTCTCAGGCATCCTTGTTGATGGGTACAAGAGTTGCTCCAACATGGCAGTCTCCAGCAGTTCCCTATCACTTAAATCAGTAATGAGCAGTGCTGCTTCTGATGTGGAGGTCTTAGCCTTTACAGAAAGGTAAACAAAAAAACAAACTTGTGCCACTTTCATTTTCTTTTGTTTTTGTAGTTGTTTTTTTTTTGTTGTTGTTGTTGGTTGTTTGGGTTGTTTTTTTTTGTTTTGTTTTGTTTTTTGGAATCTGACAGATTTTCAAGTTTCTTCTAATAGGTATGAGAACAATTCCTTCTTTTAATGAAAACTTTGATTTTCATGCAGTATTGACACCACTGAAAAAGTCCACAGCCAGTACAGAGATGGCACTCCTAATAAATGCATTTAGCTGCTTGTGCCTGCTGGCTTGGACTAAATCCAGTCCCTAGGCCAGGCCTGTGCTGCTTTGAAGGGAAAACATTTCTGCTCTCATCATTTGCAGTCACTGGAACATTCATAAATGAAGGCTACAGGTTTGTTCTACCCTACTTATTCACAATTCTCTTTATCTGCTTTAAGTGTGTTGCCTTTTAAATGCAAGCATACCATTTTCCTTGTTTTCTGGGACAGGCAGAACAGGAATGTATGACTTGCAAAGATGTTGATCCTCTGTTCTCATGAAAATGTGGGAGGAATTAGGTCCTTCGTGCAGATTTCCAGAACCTAAGCTTTCATTTAAAAAGCTAATGAAGTGTTTAGTCCTTCTGGTTGCAAAGATAACCATGCATCAGTTTGCGTTTTGTGGAGGTTATCTTACAGAGAAGCTGTAACAAAACCACAGAGTTATGAGCTTCCTCTATTCATCTTAAAAGCTGTAAAACGATGTGTCAGGGATGCTGGTGCACCACAGACCTGGAGACGGAGAAGGGCTTTGCTGGGGAGAGGCTGTCTGAGATGTCAGTCTGCATGGTTCTGTGGCTTTGGGGCTCCTCTCCTAGTTCCCCGCTGGCACCACTTCCCTCAGCTTCATCCCTCAGCCCATCCCCGCAGGGCTTCTTCATGAGTCCTGGCTGACACCACTTCGCTTTCCCACGTGGATTTATGAATCCAGACCAAAATATGACAGTATTTAGTAAACATGAGAGGCATTGACTCTGGTAGGAAAATGACAGAGAGGGGAAGCTTTGGCAGAACCATTTCAAAATATCCTGGGAAGGAGAAGCAGGGCCAATGCTAATGAAGAGTCTGAGTGCTCGCACACCCCTCATGCCAACCCAGGTCTTTCCAGGCTTCCAGCTCCCAGCGCACTGCCAGAGGAACTGGATGCAAGTGACCAACTGCATCATCCTCATCCCATCTACTCACTAGGGAAAGGTGAATAATTCAGATGTTCTTTTGTCAAGTTCACATTTTACAAGCAGTATCTGAACTCACTGATGAGGAGCCATCCCTGTGTGCACGCGTGGCTACACGTGTGGCTACATGTGCTGTCACCTCTGTGCACCAGGGTAATGCATTACCATCCTCTTCTTAACACATCCCCCACTTCACTGTCCCAGCCACATGTTGTGTACCACTGCTCAGTATTTTCATTGAGCTGCTCACAGTAATGCTCAGCTCTCTGCCCCAGAGATTACAGTTAATTCAGAAGCCATCAGTGTGTCAGAGTAGTTTAAATTATTTCTTTCAAACACGTTACCTTTTATTTCAAGTTCATCTGCCATCCTGTTAGGACAACCACTGGTGGTATTAGAGTTGTCTCGTGTTTCAAGCAATCCTTTGGAGCTTTTCCGAGCCAGCTTTTGTCAGCAATACAGTCTGACATTTCATTGTTCATCTAATTCTTAGCAGTGCTTAAGCAAATTCACTGAAACGACCATCACAGTCTTGGGACGTGAGAAATAATTCTGAAAATCTCTAAAGAACCTAGCACGTATGTGTTTTCCTTATCTGGAACTCTGCACTCACCTCCTCTTTGTTGCAAACAGATCCTCAGAGTAACTGAAGGAAGCTGCTGCAGTGTATGTAAAGCACAGCCAGCCGTGCAAGGATAGATACAGAGCAGTCCTTACAGACATCCTTAGGGCACTTCGCTCCTAATGTTTTTCAACCTCAGGCTGCAGACATTTATTCCCCCTGCCAGCTTGTCTCCTCAGCAGTTGTTAATCCAGGACAAGCCTTTACCTCACCTTCTTGTTACCAGACTTCTTTCACAGTCTCAAGGGTAAAATCCTATTGAAAGCTTTTCCACACACTAAATAAATTATATTCATCATCTTGCCTTAATATACTTTTTTTTTTTTTTTAACTCGGGGAATTCTAGTTTAGAAAAGCATAATTTACTGCTATATATGCCATCAAATGATAAAGATTCATTTGTTTTACGACTAATAATTTTCTCAATTTTCTATGAACTGAAGTATTTGATTCAATAATTATCCTTAGCTCCTCTTTTACATGTAGGCTTCCACTGGTGCCTCGGCTTCTACGTCCTTGAAGCAAAGTTCTCCCAGCTTTTTGATCCCGGGCTGCCTTCAGACATTACAGCAACCTGGTCAGCTCTTGGAATTGACTGCTGTGGGGAAAGACACATACATTGAAATGAGGGCTTTCAGCTTTTTTTTAATAAGGGATCATTGACGGATGACTCTTACACTCCAAACGTTGGCCACAGTTTTAACAAATCTTGTTACAGTGATTCACTGGACGTAATGCACCAGCTACTGTGCCACGGTTGTTTTGGTAAATGGCTTTATGGGGAACATTACTGCAAACTGAGGGAAACAAAAGCTCTGTGGGAACCTGAGCAGTACCGAGCAGAGCACTGTACTTAGATATGAGGACTGTTATTAACCCAGTTACAGAAGCAGTTACTTGAATAATGAATGAGCTATTACTGCATGCTGTAGGCTGTGAGATTTGAAAAGAGGAGTTGAAAGTGTTCACTCAGAGCAGTGAAGGAATAATAAGGAAGGAAAAAGAAAGTCTGCTATTTTCTTTGTCAAACATTTAACTTGTCTTTCAGGTTTGTTTTGGGAAGGTATTGAGGACAGCGATCTTCTCCTCAAAGACTATAAGGAAAATTAGTGCATGTGGGAAAGTGTACCATCAGTGCCTGGAATATGGTTAGCCATGAAACATGAAATTCCTGAATTTTTCTTCTGTGCAGAAGAAGAATTTCTTTTCCCACTCCCTCACTTTTACTCCACATAACACAATGTTTTATCCGGCCTAGGAGTGCCACAGCCGGGCTATGCCAAAGCACCCGCTTGGCAGCACTGAGTTCCTGCTGGGGTCTGAGTCCCCATGCATAAGAAATGCCCAGCAGCACCAAAGTGCCAGAAACTCAGTGACTGCAGTTCTTTGCTGACTCTGGGCAGAGCAAAGGGACACAGAGGAGCTGCAACTATCCTGAGTCATATTCCATCACTTCTGGTTGCCCCTTCCTCCCATGATTCTTGCCTTTCTGGAGAGTCAAAGTAAATTATATTGTGATTTCTCCCTTCCTTGCCCACATACTAGCATATGTGGGCATACTACTCACTTCCCAGCAGGTTCACTGGACCCCTTGAAGGCAGCCTGTTGGCAGCAGGCTGAAAAGAAACTAAACAAACAAACAAAACAAAAACAAACAAACAAACAAAGCCCTACAATTATTCAATAATTCCATGCTGTATTTTTAACTTGAGATTGTTTGTTTCTTCTTGCGTATTCATGCAAGAAGGATTTCCATTTTCCAAAGATGTCCGCTTGACCCCAGAAGCCATCAGTTGGGCGGTATGGCAGAGGGAGCCACAGGGACCCAGCCCACTCTGCGTGTGCATTCTCCACCAAACACAGCGTCTGCTCCCCTTCCAGGGGGATTCACCCTCCCTCATCCCAGCACCAACTTTAGCTTCATATTTATGCTCTCATAGCTCATCCGTGTGACGAGGCTGAGATAAACACTCACCAAACAGGATGTTCTACAGAGCAACCTAGATCAGATCAGATGTGCCGCAGAAAGCACAGGGCTGCACCACACATGGCTGGGAAGACCTCACTGCTTTGAAACTTCTGGCTTCAGCACACATTTTTATTGGGTTCACTTGCCAGGTCTTTTTTCCCTGTCTTGACTCATTTTTCCGCCCAGAAGATAATCCCAAGTTTATACATTGACACAAAAGTCATTGGAAGTAAGACTAGATTAATTTTTGTAGTGCAGTCATTCCAAGAAACAGCATAGCTAATATTGTGCCTGAGGGTAGAACATACATGGATTGCTTTCATGTTTTAATGAAAAGTATATTCCACTGAGTATTAACACTAAACAACATTACCTAGAGATATGTTAATAGTAGTTTTGTAGCTTACTGAAAGATTAAGGGTTGACAATTCCCAGAGAAGCACAGTATTCTATGTAAATTCTTCCTAAACCCTAACAGCAGGACTGCAGAACTGATCATTTATTTATTTTTAACATGTCAGCAGGGTATGGCCACTGAGACGAAACATCTCATTTTCAAGAACATCTTCAGGGATGATGGCAAATTACAGACACCCACAGCGATGCACTCGGCATTAAAGAATACAGTGTAAAATCAAATATGACATATGACTGTTTTTGTTTCATTGCTTTTTTTTAATAAACAGAACAATACATTTGCTTAAAAGCTAGATAAATTGTGAAAGGGTGTAATATTCTGTACTGTGATGTTCTGGTCCAATGGCTTAGAATAACTAAAGAATCGTATTTGGTTTTTACTTTAGAGAATTTAAACTTCATCACCTTCACAGCTCTTAGTCCACATCAGTTATTGAACAGGAACTGATATTGTGCTAGATGAAGAAATAAGAACCCAATAAACAGCAAAACAGCTTTATGCAACTGGATTACTTTCATTCTTGTCCTGGAGTTTCCTGCTGCTGCTTTACGTAAGACACATTTGTGGACTCTTGTTTTTCTCTTACATAAAGTAAGAGTTCTTTTTTTTTTTTTTTTCCATTTCATCATCAACTTTTATTTGAGATATTATTTTTTTTTCCAAATAAAATATTCTCAAACCTCGCATCGTGTCACAGAAATAACCCCAGGACCAAAACATACCGATGTCATCAAAGGTCTTCTTTTGCTGAAATAAAAACACAAACACTTTAATAAAATCAGTCCTCTTCCCATTGAAGCAACAATAAACTGAGAATTACCCCACTGGTAAATGTGCATCCAAAGTCCACAGAAGATACACAACAATGTAATGGCTCAGTGTAAGATTTTCCTTGCAAAGAATGGCACGCTCCATGCTTTTATTTCCTTTGGCAATACTTACTTTGTAGATGACTATTTGCAAAAAAAGACAGACACACAGAAAGAAAGAAAGAAAAAAAGCAGGAATCACAGAGAGATGCGCAGCTCCCATGTGGAGACTTAGTTACATATTTTAAAGGCTTTGGGCTCAGTCCCTCACCTTATCTGGATCAGTGTGGCTTCACTGAGTTCAGTACCACATCACACCGTTGTGACTTCAGCTTTCCGTGCTTCACTGAAGTCCCCATGCTGTGCAGTGGGTCACGGGTTAGACATACTTCAGTGTTTAGGGCTATGGTGAGAACTGCCCAGTTCTCACTTTCTCTCGTGCCCGAGCCTTCGTTTCAAAGCAAAGGACTGGCTGGGACAGTGTAGGTGCCTGGAGTGCATCAGGATCCCAGCGAGGCCTGATTCCTCCAGCAGGCACCTGCAGCAATTGCCTTGAAAATAAATCTGTATAGTGAAGGGAGAGAGGACCGATATGTAAAGAGAGAGGAACAGAGGCAATCTCAGTCCTTCCAAAGACAACCTGAGATTGAACTTACAAAACTTGAAGCAAAAGCGCAAGATGTTTTTCAGCAGCACAAAACAGAAATTAGAAATGAGGCACTATGGATCCAGAATTTGCCTTGGTTTCAAACAAGAGCAGTGAGTTCAATCGTGAGAGCAAAAGACAGACGATGGGAACAAGAGCTGGAAATCATGGTGGAAACAAAACTTGAGTTCAGTGCACTTGATTCAGAGAAACTGGATGATCTCACCCCAGTGTTCTGAAAAATACTGGCACAAAAAAATGGCAAGACTGGTGTTCCAGAAGGAAAACAAAGTGCTGAGATCTAGTCTAGACTCATTAGTCTGTCTCAGATTAATTCAGGGTTTAAAACTGATTCTGAAGAAAATGATAATTAATGACATGAATGTGAAGGGAAAATGTGATAAAACACAATACGAGTGATTTTAAGGTAGCTTCTGCCAGGTTCTTTAATGAGACAACAGATGTACTTACCAAAGAAAATGTTTCCATTAAACTCTCCAGACTTTGGTCTAGGTCATGTAGGAATCCTTTCTTTGAGATGGCAAATATAGGGTCAATTGCAAAAGTGAAAGGAGAGTGAAAAGCTGTCTTAGAGATAGCAGTGTGGAAGGAAAAGGAGGCAATGAGTAATCCTGCGAGAAGTATGTGGCTGGAGGGATGTTACTAGGCAAGACTCCAAAGTCTTAATATTTTGATAATGACCTTGTCAAAACCTTTAGAACTGTGCAGATAAATTAGGTAGTGACCTAATATTAGGGATCACATTGTGAACACTGAGGAATAGCAGTGTACCATACAAAAAGTCATAAATGACTCTTCGGACTGGAGTAAAGGAAAGGGATGAAATCCTGTAGTACCAAAAATGAGATCATGCACTCATGATCACAACAAATTCTCCATTTTTCAGTCAGACCCAGTGCTGGCTTCAAACACAGGGATTTGCACAGTCATGCCAACCTAACACAGGTATTATCTAATTATTATTGATAGGAGTGGGAAGGAGGCTCTAAAACATACTTTAATTACAGTAAACAAACCCCAGTCTTTTTTTCCACCCGGCAAAACCAGTAGAGGGAACGTGGTATTCTGCTCCAGGGTGAATGGGCATCCTATAGAAGTACCACAAACACCTCCTGTGGATCACTGCTGCCAACACAGGACCAGCACGGCCACTGGAGACCCCTGTGCTAGCAGGGACCTGCCACCAGCTGCTGACCACCCAAACAGGACAGTCTGTCTCCATACACAGGTGGGGCTCCAGGCATGGTGGGGCCACAGGAGCCTTGACGGTGTCAGGACACAAAGGCTGCCTTACCGCAAGTTTCTCGACAGTCCCGTTCAGGAGCAGAGGGTTTGGAGCAGGTTCAGCAACAGCAGATGGTCAGTCTCAAGGGATATGTTTCGGAGCAGAGCTCTCCTAAGTCACTCTGTGAAAAATAGCAGTAGCTATTTTTCTCCTCTAAAGTGGATGTGGTTGGCACCTATTTGCTCGGTTTTCTTGTGCCATGGAGGGCATGGGCACAGATGACAGTTTGCAGGGCATTCTCTTCTTGACGCTCTGCAAAGCCTCAAGGAGAAGCAATAGCCAAAACTCAGGTGGGAGCCAACCCTGAATTTGTTCCACTGACATAGTGTTTCACTGCCACAGAGTAAGCAGTAGAATCCAGATCTAAGCATATGTGTTTGCAAAATAACCAATGCATTTCCCAGAGCTAGAGATACTTTGCATAAACTGAACAGAGGCAGTTTGGGTTAACTTGGCTATAGATCCTCCACAGAGCCAGAATTTGAGTCCTCACACGCAGTGGGGTAGAGGAAATGGAGCCAGCTTTTAGCTTGCTGATTAGCTGCTAAATAGCATTTAAAATAATCTTTG
Source organism: Perdix hodgsoniae (assembly GCA_035772895.1). Classification (NCBI taxonomy): domain Eukaryota; kingdom Metazoa; phylum Chordata; class Aves; order Galliformes; family Phasianidae; genus Perdix; species Perdix hodgsoniae. The sequence continues at coordinate 9,457,139 of JAPSGF010000005.1, read as the reverse complement.
TACATCATTTGCAATGAGTAAATCTGATTCTATAAGGATCTGATGGACTTAAAAAATAAGAGCTGTCAATACCAAGTTATAGCAAAGAAAGTAGAAAGCTAGCTCTGCATGTGAACTATTAAAGCATTAGTAATGAGTCCTAAAATCTCCACAGCCAGAAAAATAAATTTAGAGAATATTTTTCAGCTTTGGAGGAAAGAGTATCATAGCTTTATCCAATTTCCATGTTATGACCTCAAAACTAAAGTTAAAACAATGATTTTGCAATATTTGTCTGTAAGAAATGAACAGAAAGAGTTTGTCAGAACAATGGGAATCCTGATGACATGGTACCAGCAAGGAGCTTAGTAAAGACCCCACCGCATCTATAATACATGGGTTGAAATCATGTTTTAAATTTATTGTTCAATTACAGCTTCAGGCTCTTGGAGTTCGCTGCTGCCAAGAAATATATATGACATTAATTTATGAAATATTTTGTTAAATATTTTAATACATTTGAGTACTTGTAATACTTGATTTAAGTATATTATTCAAAGAACAGAAAACATTGCTCTTTCCTAATTAAAAGTGTGAGTCAGCAAACCCAATAAAATGCTTACTCTGGTGCTGGAAGAAACTGAAGAGTGAGAAAAATCCTATTAGAAAGTCCCCTATTATCCTGGCAATGCCTGACTGAGTGACATCTCAATGCATTTTTGCTGAGTTAAGCCCTACAAACCCATCCACTTGTGGCACAGGATGTCATTTCACCATTAATTTATTTGATTTATCCAGAGATTAATGGACATGTGAGATGTCAGTTAAAATTTCAGACACGTTGGGATGCTCTGTCAACTAGTGGTAGGCTATATTAGCAGGAACGTAGATGCTCTTTGAAGGGTGGAAGGACACAAAATTCAGGTGGGACTGACTTCCAGTGGTGGGAAGGGCCCTGCAAACCACTGACAGTGCTTTCCTGCTGTTCTGCCAATTGAGCTTATAGAAAACCTCATTAAAAAAAGACAAAAAAGAAAAAAAAAAAAAAGAATAGTCTGCCAGACTGTTAGGTGTTTTTCTTTAAATTTTGTTTTATTTCTGATTGCTTGGGCACTTGACCACATAGGTCTCAGTAAATGTGAGAAGTAGCAAACTGTTGTTTTCATTTCTTGCTTATCATACTGGTAGCACACCTGAAGACCTCAGCAGCTGCAGACTTGGCCAACTACATCTGGACTGAGTAGATGTGCCCCTCAGTGCCTTCTCTGCTGACTGCTTCTACTCCATAACCTCCCTGATGTTCTCCAGAACTTGTCAGCCCAAGTTAGATAATGGGGTGCACTTCAAAGCAGGAGAGGATGTCCAGGAGGGAATGGCAAGAACCTCTTCAGACAAAAACAGAAACCATATTTTCCTCCCTGGAGGTCCTCCAACTGCTATAACACCAGGCAGAGCAGGCGTTTTTGAGGGCACCACAGCCACATGATTCTCATTCTCTGTCCAGCTGGGTGCTGAGCCTCAGAGGAGGGCTCTTCCCTCTAGGCTATGTCTAGGCAGAGCCTACTGGACTGAAGCTCTGAGCTGGGCTCTAACCCAACTCAGCGTAGAGGTACCTCTATTATTTGCCATTGCCTTGGTCAGCATAGCTCCCTCAGCAGCAGCTACAGTTTTCTGAGGACCTTGCCCTCTCACACACTCCCCATGTGTGAGTAAGCTAGAGCTAATTCTTGATCATCTTCCTAGTTCCAAACATCTTGTTTTAAGGTGTCTGAACTGGAGCTGCTTTTTTATTTATGCATTCATTTATTCATTTTTGTATGGCACTCTAGCACATCACTGAGCCCCATAACCTTTTGCACTTTCCAGGATTCCATCTCCCTTGGAAGGACTGAAATTGTCTCCTCAACTTACTTTCAAGGACTGTTTAAACCAGAAGTATGCTTTTTAGATGCAGTTACAGGCATTTCTTAATTCAATAAGTGTCTGGTTTGTGTTCAGAGATAATCAGGTTTGGGGGAACAGCGTGTATTTTTCCCTTGGGTTTCAGGTAACACTCTCCTGGCTGGAAAGGCTACATACAGAGACTGATGATGCTCTTCACTTTAGCCATCCTTCTAGGAGAATTTCCAGAATCCAGCAATGCTGCTACTGTACAGATCTCCTTCAGAAAATAGCTGCTTTATCTTCAAATATTTTATGAAACCTTTGAGAAGCTGCTGCTGAAAGTAAAGCTATTAGAAGGGTCTGGTAGGATTTGAAAAGCACAATCCACTGAGAGTCATGGGAGTCCTTGCAGCAAACCTCTCTGAAGTGGGCTCAGTCATTGCTGCGAGTGAACATATGTTTGCCTTGTTCTTGTAGGAGTGGAGCACGTTCCCCACCGACACAAAGTCTCATCTTTCTGAAGAGGGATTTTCTGAACATCAGCAGCTTGTCCAAATGCTAATCCTGAAATTCGTGAAGTGCCTTTCTAAAGGCTGGTATTTTTTCAATAAATGTTACTATTGCCTTGAACACTGTTTTTATTTATCCCCAAAATCTGCACGAGATGCTCTTATTTATGATATGATTCTCCAGTTTTGAATTTAGTAAGGAAGTTGTTATAATGTATATATGTAATAATGAAATAGTATGATATATATATATATCACATCACATTTATAAATGGCTTGTTCATAACCATGGCTTATAAGCATCATGTGTTCTCCCATTTTTGATAGGGAATTGCGTGGCAATGTTGCTGGAAGAGAAAATTACAGGGCAATAACTGAGAGTTTAGAAGATATCTAGGACTGTAAAAAGGTTGGACTAGAAACAGGCAGGGAGAGCTTCTAACTTTCTGGGCGCTGGCCATGAGCACTGCACTGAGAGTAGATATGGAGCTTGCAGTAAGAGACTGGCAGTCTCTTCAGAGAGCTCTCCCTCACTGTAACTGATAACATCCCAGAGAGCAAATATCCCCAAATCCATTTGTGCTGAGACAGACCTTTTCCTACTACTGTACAGTGGCGTGGATCTGTGTGCATTGAGAGTATCAGTGTTAGTGCTGCCAGCCGTTGTAACTGTTTGTATAACACCATACTTTGAATCTGAAGAAGACCATTTTATCTCCCAGTTAAAGCCCTCAGTGGAATATTTCAGGGATTGGCAATCCAGGATTTACCTGGGAGGCAGGAGTGCCAGTGCCAAATGCCATGGACTAAGCAGGCATATCCAAACATCAAGGTCTTCTCCTTGCATGTGAACGTTACCTCCTTGATGTTGTAGCTCCCACCATGTCCAAATCTTTTCTTTGCTTTTGTAACTTTGCTGCTTCTGTCTTCAAACATCAATACTGCATGGATATGAGGTGGTTTTAAGCAGTCCTTGTAGCTTCTCTGTCAATTATCGGTGGAACACTGACACCAACATGTTTCTTCATTATGGGTTTTCATAAGAGTTTCATTAAAAACCAACTTAATTAAATGGGCAGACATCAGACATGAACTTCTCATCAGCTGCGTCAGGAGAACGTATTACAACAAGGCAGAAAGTAAAGGAGGACAGCAAACGTGGGGTACTTTTCTCACAAGTCTGGGGAAATTGGGATACTACAACCCTCCATGACTTGCAGATCGAACCTTCTCACATCTGGAGTTCCAGTTTCACATGCAAAGTCTTGCCTCTTTCAAACCTGAAGACTTTCCTATAGATTTTTGTATGAGACAGTGTTGTTCCTGCAGGTGAACTAACTTACTGCTTGAAGAATGCATGTGTAAATGTAGTTGTTTTCCCATAGGATCTGTGAGGAAGGTGCTGTTCTACACCTGCACTCTTAAAACCCTCTTCGTCTGCTCCATAAAATGAATGTGCAGAAAGCAGCCCAAGACAGTAATCAGCGTGGCAAATAGCTGAAGGACAGTGGTTTTTCTAGTAGCCACTTGAGATTAAATACTTTCTGTCAGTCTTAAACCTCATCCAAACAACCCTCCCATCATCATGAAGCCACTGTGACAAATGAGACATGATACTGTGTGAGTTCTGAGCTTTATGTTCTTTGCTTCTGGAAATGAGTCAAAGATATTCTATCCATTATTAATGTCATAATTATCCCCAAAATCGTATTCCCAAATTGGGAAAATTGGGAAATAACCAATGAAATTAATTTATCAAAATAAACAGTGTGAGTGAAGAGCCTTCACAGTCCCTAACTGGTGAGATCAAATAACACAGCAGATTTTCCTTTGAGGTTTTTTTCTTTGTCTTTTTGCACATATCAGAAAATGGAAGTGTTTCCTAAAGGGAAGAAACTGCATTGCTCCAGCTGCTGAGACCTTGAAGCCTTCCACAGACGCTTTTGCAGTCTGGAGGGGTAGCCAGGCAATAGGCATTTTCAAATGGCTGTTATCTACCTTAAATCATCCAGGCTCCTTAGCAGCTCCATGCACTCCCAGCCTCAAGTTCTTGGCACAGGGTGTGGGTTCCTTGGGCCTCCTGGAGTGCCTCCAAATCCTCCCCGAGATAACGGTGCCAAGGCCTTAAGTGCTGCAGTCTTGCTTCTATCCCTATGCAGAGCAGAGAAGGAAAAGTGATCTGGATGCTGCCAGGCAGACCACAGCAGCTTGCTGAGCCTGTCATTGTTTCGCTTCCCTTAAATAGGGGTTCTCTTGTTTTCCCAACTGTGTTTTGTGCTCGTCTGTAATGCAGATTTGTTCCTGGATGTGAAAGGAGACCCGGGGTGCTGTAAAGCTGTGGGCAGGTGGCTTGTCAGGAAAAAGGAAGATCTCACGCCTGCTTTCCCGAGCTGGCAGCCATCCCCAGCAGCAAGTGGATCACCTCCCACCCAATGCTCACAGTGCTTCGGGTCCGGCCGTTCCTGGGATCCCAGCTTACTGGTGACCAAAATGGCAGCAGCAAGGAGCGTTTCCTGCTGCTGCCCTCTCGTCATCCTCCCTTTCTTCATCGCACTTTCTACCTTGAGTGTGACAAGCTTTGCAGGGCTGGATACAGCCAAAGAGAGTGAAAGCATTAGGGCAGTAAATAAGCACATGGTAAAAGTTAGCACCATCAGTCAAAAAGCTCAGATATGTAACATTATCAATCTTTTAAAGTTACTATGCGGAGGCAAACTGCTGAGTGCATAAATATTTTATAGACCTTAAACTATTGAACAATTATTGGAGCTGGGATTTAATCTCTTTCAGTCTGACTTGACAAAATAACAAAAAAGGGATCACAGTAAGAAAACAGACTACAAACCAGTGTGATGAAACCCTGGAGTGAATCCAGTGAGCTCATTCTCCTCCCACACTGGTAATTGTTATCAGTGTAATTCACCGGCTTTAATTAAGTTACTTTTTATTCACGCTCAAAATAAGTGGGCAAAGAATGGAGTGCACAGCTTTTTGCTCAGCTGTGAAAGGGCACAGTGTGCAGTGGATGAACTTCATCACCCAGGATGCTGCAGGCGCTTGCTGCATGGGAAACACTCCCAGTACTCCCAGTGCCCTTCTACTGAAGATAAAGGCTCTGAGAGATTTTTCATTTCATAATAAAACTAAAGGGATGGGTTTGATCTAACAGCAGCCCTAATTTTTTCTCCCCAGATACCCAGGAAAATTCCCAGTGTTTTCCCAAAGGAGTAATTTCTACCACCAATACAACCTCCTCCATCACTGTCATTGCCTTATGAGATATGAGAGTTCTCAGAAGTATTGGGCAGGCCCCAGCAGGGCTTTCCACCACATTTGTGGAGCTCCTCCCAGCTGCCCAGAAATTCCCATACCATTTCTCAGCCCTACAAACCTAGGAGGAAGCCACTCATCCTCATACTTTGCAGCTCTTTCCATTTCTGCCACTTTCTGTGTACCTGAGGAAGGGGCTCTGCTGGCCACCTCCAGGCAGCTCAAACCTGCCGCTACAGCTGCTGATGTATTTCCACCTTCTTAGTGCAGAAGAGGGCTGCAGGACAGAGCATGGCCTGCCCACAAGCACAGGCTGACAAATAGCTGTACTTCCTCCCCCGCCTCCTTCCTCTTTTTATAATCAGTGTGTAAGCAGAAAGGTCTGCCGTCCTCCAGTCACACTGTCGATGAGCTGACAAGCACTGCCCTTCTGATAGGAAGGGAAACTCCTCTGATGATCTGCGAGAAAAAGGGCTAACATTAAAAGGAGGCTTGTTTCCAGTTCCTATTTTCACTGCGTAGACAGTTTTGTACACTGGGTTTTGTACACTGGAGCAGATTTTGCAGTAAAGGTTAAAAATCCTTTTCCTAAGGGAAGTGTCTTTTTTTGTTACTTTTCTGAGCCATCAGTCCTGGTTATGCTGAGGAGAGGTGCAAAGGAACACATGTACCAGCACTACTTGGGGAAATACTAGGCAGGAACAGGCTTATTTCTTGGGCTCTCCTATAGCAAGGAAATGAATTGCTGTGATTTACTGTTTTTTTCAGCTTGTGTCATCTCTCACCTTCCTGATATGTAAAAGATGTGCACACATTTAAATCTATGTAAGATAAAGTACATGAGGGTGTGCTGAAGGAAACACAGAAAGAATGCATGAAGTTGGAATTTCCCCCATGGGTCTCAGCCATGGCAAAGGGGAGAAAGAATCATAGAGGCATAGAATCCTTTGAGTTGGAAGGGATCTTTAAAGGCCATCTGGTCCAACCCCCTGCAATGAACAGGGACACCTACACCAGATCAGGTGCTCAGAGCCCCATCCAGCCTGACCTTGGGTGCATCCACACCTCTCTGGGCAGCCTGTGCCAGTGCTTCAGGGGCTCAGCATCCCCATCCCCCCCCTCACCACAGATCCCCGCCCTCTATTGCAGACCCCATCCCATTGCCACTTCTAGATTTCTCTGTTTTCCCCGAGGGATGGAGAATGGCTTTTGTATTCCCCATCCCCCATCTTTGTCTTTCCTTACTTCTATGTCAAGCATGAAATAACACTACTTTTGGCACCACATAAATGATTTTTTAAACATTTTGAACATTTCATTTGCTTATTACCCATTTTTGGTGTGGTTTTTTTTTTTCCCTCATGTGTATCAGTGAATTTGGGTAATGAAAGCACCTCCTTCATTTTGACTTTCTGCCTACTTAATATCCTTCTCCTGTTCTCGTGCAACAGCACGGCATTGAAAATATTACTAAGAAATATTTTCTGCACTGGAGCGACTGTTTCCAGAAACAGCTGGTGCAGAAACATTCTGTTAAACTTAGGCCATGTTTTATTTTTAAAGATACTTCTACCCAGTGTAAATTTTCACTCTGGAAATTTCCTTCCAATGTTTAATCAGCCCTTGGGAAACGCGCTCACAGCAGCTGTTCTTTTGAAGCTGGCACAGCAGATTGAGCTCTGCATTAGATAAAGTTTGCTTCTCATATCTCCCTTCAAAATAGTCAACATTTAAAGGCTGAGTTAGATATCTTTCCGCGTCAGCAGTGCTAACAAGTCCACTCTGCCTGTGCCTTCAGCAGTATACCTTCAGCCTTTCAGGACTTCGTAGTGCTTTAGGGGCTCAGTACTACATCGTGTACTAATTATAAAATGGATGTGGCCTTATTATCTTGTTCAGGTTTTGCTTTTGGTCCACTTTTCCTTCTTTCACTTTCTTCTTTGTTCATGAGCACCTACTTGCTGAACTCTGTGTATTTGAGAAGAGCATCATGTTTCCCCCCTGTTCACATTTTACATGTTCAGGAACTGTTCTGCATGATGCTGAAGTTCTCAAAAGCCTCATCCTTGGGTTGTGAGAAATCCTACACCATTAAATTTAACTTTCTCTGCCGGGTCTGCTGAATCAGGCTCCATGTCAGTGATGCTGGAGGCAGCTCAGTCATCTGCACATCAGGTCCCCGTCTGTGTAGGGCACTGCTGGGAGAGCACATCCACAACCTCAGCCTCAAGGAGCACAAGGTACCAATTGCATCACAGGATCTTTTATTTAACAGACCCTCAGAATCACTTATTTTTTAATACGAAAATGTGAGTAAAATATAGAGGACAGCCATATGCTTGCACAAGTTAGATAATGTTCTGCCTCCTTATTCTGCACTCTTTGTTATAAAATGTCTGCTTTTATTCAACATGGCATGAGGTTGGTTTATCTTTTCTGCAACATTAAATTCACATTAAAGTGATATTCAGTAATATTGATTTCTTGCTGTTATATGTATTGTCATTCCTGTACCAGAACAGCTGAGTTTATCAGCAAAGACCAACTCTTCCAGTCCTAATACAGCAGCGTGAGTAGAAAGAACTTTACATGTAGAGGTGCAGAAAACAAAATGCCTCTTGGAAGTCACTTGGGGTGGAGACATCTAGCAACACCAGGACTCAGAAAGTTCTAAGACTGTCCATACTCTCAAGAGCATCTCTCTTGAGACGGATGAGTGTAAGTAGAATACAGGTGCCAGCAAATAGTAACTATTGTCTTAGGCTGAATTTCTGCTGAGCTGCAAGGTGACCTGCTGATAAGTGCTGTCTTCTAACATATGGCCCTGCAGATAGCTAATGGCCCTGACCCCTGCAAACACAAAGCAGAAACAGAGCCCCTTCATGCTGTCCCTATAGAGGGAGATAACAGCAGTGGCTGGCAGGAGCGTGTTAGGGGCAGCAGAAGCCACAAGGGGTGATAAAACTGGGAGACATAAGAGCTAAAGGCCAAAGCCCTTCTGTGCAAGGCAGGAGCCAGGAGAAGACCCTGATATTATTTTGCAAGAAATAAACTTGCAACATAACTAAGAACTTTTTTTTTTTTTTTTTCCCTAAAAGGCTTCAAAACACAGTCCAGATTATTCTCACGGTGTTTTTATATCAAAAGAACTTAACACAACTTAAGAAACTTAATAGAAAAATGAAATAGAATAGTGCATACTAATCCTACACTGTTTAGAAGCTTGCAAAATATTATTAAAGACTCCTAGTTTGAGCAAATCAAAACCAAGGATGTAACTCGTGAGGACGTCTAATTTGCTCTCACTGCAAGCATGTGTTCTAATAGTCTGCAGTACCCAATAATCTACTTTCTGGTTTCCTTCCAGCTCTCTTCATTGCTATCTCCACTTGCTGCAGAAATCGAGTACTTCTGCACGTGGGAGGCATGGTGCAGCATGGATTTATCACAGAAAAACAGAGCACTCCTTGCTGAAGACACACAGCTAATACCTCTGAAAGCTACAGGCCTGTTGGAGGGGAGCTAAATCATACACTGGTATGTATTTCATCTCGCAGCCATAAAAAAGGTGGTTTGGTGAATCTTTCCTACGCTGAAATGCAATACGGACTCCCTTTGCTGCCCCTTTTAGAGGTCAGATGCACAAGCATGTGCTGTGGGATCTGGATGCAAAATGTGAGGCAAATCCCCAGAGCAACCTAAGAGCAGGGCTCGGACCAGCAGGCACTTAGTCTGGCTCCTGTTTGCCTCCCCATGGGCTCCTCTAGCTCCCCACACAGGTGCAGGCTGCCAGAGACAGGCCGGGAGCAGCAAGCTCATTGTTATTGCACATGAAAAGCTGTGGGTTCACAGCCATGCTGTTGTGTAGCCTGTGGAGCATATTTTTGGTTACTTCAGGGGAAGAAGCACAAGGCACAGGTCTTCTCGCCTCACTGCAGCACGCTTGGGAACAGTTGTTATGTCTCAGCCCAGATGCTTCATTTCAGAAGCAAACAGTGTGATTCCTGTATACATTTGCTTTCTCAGTTTGTCAAGCACTTAAGTGCCTTTCATCCTGAAGTATCCTAAACGATAATATGCACTTACATAGCTCAAGCTCCTCTAATGAACGAGGTCCTCCATAAACACTAAGTAATTAAGCCTCACAACAGCCTGACAATCCGGGAACAACTCTTTGCGATGGTGCCGAGGCTGAGCAGATGCTGTGCAGAGACAGGCAGGCAGATGGGCAGCAACAGAGGTCCTGGGCTGGGGCTGCCAGCTGAGCCCTCACCAGCACTGTGGCCTCATATCCCACACATCAGCCACAGCCACGTTTCACCTCCCCTCAGCTCCTCTGCTCTGGGCTGAGCAAACCCAGGGCCCTCAGCTGCTCCTCATACATCTTCCCTTCCAGACCACTGCCAGACCACTGGAAGGTCCACATGAACAAGAGAGAGAGCTGAAAGGTTTTTACTTCTTCCCTGCCTGCCCATTCCCACTGCCAAGACTCCTTGGTGGGGTGCAGTGGGCCCAGACCAGACCTTGCCCCAGCACTGGTGCTGCAGGTGGGGGGACCATGGCAGCAGGTGGTGCCAGGGGCCCTGGCACCGCTGCTGTATCAGTGGGGAGAAGGTGCTGGACTCAAGCCTCATGGTAACCCCAGGTAATTTGCTTCCATTTCGCCTGCAAAGGAACTTGGCAAGAGGCACTCAGGCAAGCAACAAGCCTCAGACATGCACTCTTCAAGGGAATGAAAATGGGGAACCTTCAATACAGTTAAGTGAGCATTTCCAATTAGAAGACATTGAAGCTAAAGGAAAATAAAGTCCTAGGCAGGTCTGCCTGCAGACTTCTTTCCCTGGTTGTTCTTCTACCTTTGTCAGCACTGCTGTCATCTGTTACTGGTAGCTCTGCAGTGGGAATTTCCTTTCTCTCTGATTTTCTTGTAGCACTGTCACGATCAGGAATTGTATGTACAACAACTGTGGCTTTCAACTAAAGGAAAGGACCTTTTCTGCAAGGTCTTTCTTTGTTCTTCTATAGTCTCCCTTCAGAAGATATAATGAAAACTATTTTCTCAAGTTAAACAAATAAAAAATGATTAGAAGCATGCAGCTACTACTTTGCCTCTGGTGGCATCTCATGTAATTCCCAGGTAAAGTATTAATGTTTGGACATCGCTGTCCTATGTGCTTTCCTTGCTTCTGCCACTTTCTTTTGCTAACCCACAGGATTCAGGTCTCCTGCTGGAAAGCACAGACCATGACCCTAGAGTTGCTTGACTCCTATGATGAGTGCAAAGAAATAAACTTATCCACTGCTCAGTTGGGAAAGCCCTGAAGTTAAACCCCTGCCTCCCAGCCCATACAGAAGAAGGTTTTGCCTTGCTGATTCAGCAGCAAAGCCAAGGCACCATGCGGCACTGTGGGAAACCCACCCCTGTACATTTCCCAATTCCGTTATGCCTTTGCCGGTGCTGCTGTGATGCTGTTTCAGTGACTGGCTCCCACCTGCTCTCTTGCCCATGGGCTTGCCCCCTCTTTGCAGTGTGGGAGCTTCTGAGCTTGTTCTTTTCTGCCCCTGCCAGTTTACCCCTATTTTCCTTCCCCCTCTGCTAACAGCTTTCCTGCCCTCCCAGCCCTGCTCTCTGCACTCAGCTCAATGAGTTCATGGCATGCCTCTGTCCCTGGCAGCAAGGGACACCAGCCCTGTCCCCACCCCAGCATGTGCTCGGTGGCAATGTTGCTCTAATGCTTTTCTTTGCATCCTTTTTATTTTCCCCCTCTCTTAAGGTGGGATCTGTCTTTCCTTATACCAGATAGTGTGAGCAGAGAGAAACCAGACTCAAGGTAAAATTCCCATTAACATTAGAGGGGGCAGGATTTCACCTCAAGTGTTTCATGTTCTGGGTGCTGGACAACAACATGAAAGGACTCCGCACTTGTAAAACTTGAACTGTTGCAGCCATTTGAGTCAAGCAAATGCAGATGCAGATGCTGGTGCCCCCTCTAAGCCCCTCACCATGGCCATGCATGCTCCTTCCAAGACCGGTGAAGGTCATTAATCTCTTCTTAGCTGTTTATTGATGCCATGATGGCAGCTCTCGCTGAGCACGGAGTTCCTCCTGCACAGCCTGGGCCAGCACTGGCTTTTACTGCTGCCGCCCCACAGTACCTGCAGCCTCCCTGCCTTTCAAGCGCACCCCCCTTCTATCCGTCTTCCACATCTTGTTTGCGTTATTGCTATTGATGGAGCTTTACAAGCCTCTGGCTGCTTGGATGCTGCTAGCTGATGCCTCACTGCTTCCTCGCTTCCTGGGACACCTCATTCCCCCACCACTCTGGCATCAAATTAAATTTCTGAAATACTGCTGTGTCCTCTATACTTACTGGTGGCCTTCTGCTGAACTGTCTTCAGTTTTGTCCCCACTGCTGCCCTGAGTCTCCAAGGCCCCATGGCCTGCTGCAGATCCCACTGATGCCTTTTGCCTGATGGCTGGTTTTCCCCTTGGTCACAGTTCTCTGGTGGCTTCATATCCTCGGCTCCATTTATTGCGGCAAGCTTGCAGGTCTATCCCTGCCTTGTCCTGCCTCTGCCTGCTTACAGTCTGTCAGCTTCCCCTGGAGTCTTGATTTTCTCACTCATCGGTCTCTTGCTGAATTGTTGTTTAGTCCCCAGGAGGGCTGCTGCAGGAGCATGGTTTTTTCAAGTAGGCATCTCTCTTGTCTATGCAGTTCTTGCTCCTGGCTCTTTGCTGTCATTGCTGCCTTTCACTTGTTTGGGGGTACCCAGGGGAAGATGTCTTGTGCTCAGATTCCCCTGATACTGAAACATTTGAATTTTACCGCACTGCATTGCAACCTATTGTCTGAAAATAGCATGTCTGGCTTTGAAAAAGTACTTCGTGTTCCATGATCTCAGTTCTTGCTTGAATGCCCTTCACTTAGCCAGTTATTTTTTTTAGAAAGAGAATTACCAATTTACAATTACCGTATAGTTCATGTCTTTAAAATTGAATGAGTCTGTTCTGACCATTTTTTAAAGCTGTTTTTTCCTGGACTGATCACTCGATGCTTGCACACTTTGCAGTGAGCATCCCTGGCTGGATGGCATGTCCATCTCCTGTCACAGTCTGCTGGGACCATAGCTCTGGCTGCTGTCCCTGGCTACGGATGGCCTCCTACCAAGCAGCAGCAACAGCTTCTTTGGCAGCACCCTCTTGCAGTTGGCCACGAGCTGCCTTAATCTCTGCAGCACCCCAAGTTTTCAGTGCTCCGTTAGATGCCTGGGCATCTGGGAACACATTGACAGCGTATGTTAAATACTGCTTGTTTGCCTCAGAGAAATGCACTTTGGATGTTGTTGCAGTGGCACAACCTTATTTTCTACAGAAGTACTAAAAATAACCATGTAGTTGCTTGTGCAATTAAATGTGTCATCAGGACTTCTCAGGGATCTTTATTGTGACTCTGCCCATCTGCTCCATGCCCAAGGCTGAACTAAAAGATCCAATGGAAATAGGGGGTGGAAACTTCTGTCAGCCTTGCTCTGTTCTTGGGGACGGCCATGCTCTGCCAGCAGCTGCCCAGGGCTGCAGGATTCTGTTCTGTTTTCTGCCAGGTGTCCTCGTGAGGCTGCTGCAAGGAGCCCTGGCTGTCCCGCAGAACTGGGGCTGGCATTTCACCAGGGAAGCCATCCGGGTGCCTGTTCCTGGGCTCCCCAGAGCGAGGAAAGACAGCAGCTGCCTGTCTGTACAAATGGCCAGATGTCTTCTTTTGGTTGGACTTGTCACTCAGAGTTCTTCAGAAATCAACAGGTGTCAAACGGAGGAGATTAGCACTGAACTAAACCTGTTTCACACTAATATTCTCCTCCTGACCTTTGTGCTGAGGTTGCAGAGATGCAGCCACGCATTCCCGATAGCTTTCTCTGGCGTACCGCTCTGTCTGTAATGTGCCCACTGTGCTGGGGAGACGCTGGTGCCAGCTCAGCTCTCTCTGCAGCACCTCTGAGCCTGGATGGACGCCGGGCGCTCCTGCCAAGCTCCCGCCAGCAGCTGCGGCTGGTGCTGGTAGGAGGCTGATGGCTCATCTGGCTCAGGAAGCCGGGACCTCCCGAGGGCAGTGTGGCAAATGCTCCACGCACTACTAGGGAGCGATTCCTCAGCCATTAATAATTCTCAATATTCAGCTCAGCTGCACTGGGACAGCGAGGATGCTTTGCTTACCTGGCGGCTTTCTCGCAGTGTCAGGCAGACTCTTTCTGTGCTGGGATTAGAGGATGAATGACGCACGTCCTTTTGGACTGTCTCACCAAAACAAAGGGCCTGCAGCATGGCGGTCAGGGTTGCACCCTTGCAGAGCAGCACACAGCTTGGCCTTCAGAGGCTGTGCTCCCCCTGGGCCTCCTCCCTGGAGGACCATGTGGACCCTGCCTGGCTTCCCTCCTTGTGCAGATGTGGGGGTGCTCCAAGCTTAGGTGATGGCAACTCTGGCTGAGCTCTGCTCAAAAATCTCTGGGATTTTTGGAGTTTTGGTCCCCTTTCTCCATCTCACCCTGCTCTTCAGCAGTGCCCCACACACTTGGCTTCACCAACAATCATTTAACTTTCTTCTGTGACCAGCACTGCAAAATGCCTTCTCTCTGGTAGTTTGTCCTTTTTCCTTTTTTCTTTTTTTTTTTCTGCTATACCTGCTGTATTAAAATAAGAAGTGATATGTTTCTCCAGCCCTTTCACTCTTACTTAATGGATAGGAATTGGTTTTCAGCTTCTGTGTTGCTCCCTGCATTAAATATCCTGGAGCTATGGTACTACAGTCTTGGTCTATGTACTTGCTGGTTCTTTCAGAATAGGGCTACACATCTGCTCTGCTCTGATATTATTAACACTTTTTTTTTTTCTTTTTCCTCAGGTGACCTGGCCACTAATTCCCGTGTGTGGTACAAATGTCTATTTTCTTTGGCAGTCATCTGCCTGGAGCAGACTATCACCCAACACTGTTATCCATTGTTTCTGTGTTTTGGGAATTATTCTTTGCTGAAGTTTCACTTACACACTGTCATTTATTGTCATTTAGTGTGTTGAGAGCAAGCAAAAAACCAAGACAAAGTCAAATAAAAATCTTTAGCTTTCATTTCTTCATTTCATGACTACGGCCATTGCTTCACACAAGCATTTGTTTCTTGCTTCCACTAGCTCATTCCTCAAAGTATATGTTGTCTGAAATCCAGCACTAATATGTCCTAATACCCTTCCTGTCTATTTATACTTTATCTGGACACTGCTTGTTAATCACATCACACGCAAAGAGCATGTATTGAGTGTTGGGGCCAAAGGAGGGAAATTAAAGGGGATGATAGACAAAGATGTTGCACTTGTGGCAAACACTGAGCTGTGCACTCAGAGATTGACCATTTACCACCTCCTCCAAAATATTCTGCCTTGCAAAATGCTTTCTTCTCCCAGCTTCCACTTCTGTACAGGTTTGTGCATCCCAAAACTAGCTCAAGACTTCCTACCAGCATGACCTACCTTGAATTCTCTTGTTTTATTAAAGCCTTCCCCCAGGGCATTCTGGGTCTAGTTCACAACCAGAGAACCAAAAATTATACAGATTCGGCTCTTCACAGGAAAAAAAAAAGAAAAGAAAAAAAAGGATTCAAGTAAGAGAATGTGATAAGAAAGAGGCAGAGAATGTTTCATTCCTGCATAGTGGTTTAAGAGCAGAGAAGAGAAAGTAATGGTGTGGTGCAGTAGTATGTTAGCAAGAATCAGACGTTTCTGATTTCTAATTCATCCTAAGCTAAGAGGAAATATCATAGTTTAATTATGTATGTGTCTCCAGTTGGACAAGATGGTCCTAGTTGTCTTTTCCAGCCTTACTGATTCTATAATTCTATGAAAGTAATGCCTCCTATTTATTTCCATGGAAACTACACAAATAGTAACATTTCCCTATTTTGGGGGGAGAGGAGAGCAGCTCTGGGATATTCTGAAATTTGGGCTTTGCAAATATTAAATATTTTATAAAACCTGCATCAACTAGGCACTGCCATTTGTTCCATCTGGGCAATAGAGGTTCTTTCAGGTCCAACTCTGAATGTATAGCATGACTGTTTTTAGGGCAGGATCTGACCTCTTGAACTAGTAGAGTTGTGCCTGCCTTCTGCGGTGATGAGAAACCACAATTGCTTAGAATACATTTTGAAAAATTAAATAAATAAGGATGAAATTATGGCCTTTAAGGGAGTTTTAAGGTACCTGTGAAAGAGAAAGCTGGATATGCAGAATCTTTAATTTCAATTAACTATTTTTTTAACCAGCAAGGGAAAAAAAAAAAAACAAAAAACAAAACCATCAGTTATATAAATCAATGAGCTTCAGACTGAAAGATTTGTGTCAACATCTGGACCTGGGTCTTGAAAACTAGGTGGCTGAGGTCATTCCATTTTATAAATCCAGCTTATGAACGGTATGCACAGAGTATGAACAAGTGTAAAGCCTGGAGACACATAAACAGTGTATTTCATTCTTGGACATTGAAATAACAAAAAGGGCAGAGTCACAGGGCTCCTCTCAACATATGTGCTTTAAATATATGCAAAGAGCCCATGTGGCACTCAAATAATAACACTGGGAATATGGGAAATGAGACTAAGAAATATTTATATTACTCCGTTTTTACTGGGGTGAAGGGTTAAACTTGGTTAACGATAGGCTTGATTGGTATGGGCTCCACCAACTTTGCAAAGCACTCTGAACAAATAAAATGAATAAGACGCTTTCATAAAATCAAATTCTCACTGTAATTTCAAGCCAGTTCTCACAGAAAATACATTTACTTATTGAAGCAAGTAATACCAAGAGCACACTTGTTTTTCAGTGTGAAAGTCCACAGAAAAATAGACTTTTTCTTCAAATTGTTGGTATCCTTTTCTTCCACGTGCCTTCCCGTCTCAGCTAGGAGGTCAGAGCTACCCACTATTGCACAGGGATTAATTGTGACAGCTGTGTATTTCTCCTACAACTCAATCAGCAAAATGCCTGCTCTAGTCTAAATATGACAATGGAGAGCTTTGTCTGCAGACATATTTTGTCTTCCAAGTAAGCCTCATGCTTTTTGTTTGATGGTAGCAATCATGGTGAGTTTAAGGGCAGATCTACAAGTGCTCCTATTTCTTCAATGCCATAAACAGGTCTGGGTACCTCATCTCAGACAGTGTATACTGGAACTGCAATGAAAAAAGCATGTATGATGAGGATCAGAAGTCTGGAACAGTGTTTGTAACAGGAATTCCAATGTAGCTAGAATTCTGTATTTTAAAAATGTGGTGATTTCTCTTTTAGAATGTGAAATTAGGACTGGTTTATGGAAGAAAAATGGAAAAAGGATGATTAAACACTATATGTCACAATAGAACTGGGGGCATTTGAGGTAAACATCCAGCAGTCAATTTAAAACAATCATAAGTATGCCTTTTTTTCTTGCCATTTTAAAATGATCTTTGAAATTTACTGTCACTGGACATAACCAAAGTTGCAGCTGGCTGTGCAACAGTCAGTTGTGATTTGTAATGAAACTATCGCAGAGGATACGTCCATCAGTGAGTGACAAGCCCAGAGCTCCAAGCTGAGCTTCCTTCTGTGAACTTTCCTAAAATGCTAACTGTTATCAACAGGGAGGATACTGGGGAGGCTCATTCTGTGGTTGCCCTGTTCTACATGGGGCTCTAACTCAGCACTTAGACAAACTGCAGCTGTGACTGGGTCTACATGGGCTGGTTCTGATCCAGTTTGCTAATTTTTATATTCTTGAGGGTTGTAGGAAGGTGCAGCCGTGTGAACATTTCCATGGTCAAAATGTGAACACGCAGATCACCGTCATTGCCAGCGTGGTGGTGGGAGAGAGGAGAGTGGAAGCAGAGGACTGGCTCATCCCTGCTGCTCATCCACCCATAGCACCAGGTCTGGTTGCTGACAAATGCTACCCTTCGGGGGATCTCAGGGGAACTCAGTTCTCTGCACTGTTTTCTAAGTACCACAGAATATAGAATCAGAGTGCTTGAAGCTGGAAAGGACCTCAGGAGGTCATGTCCAACCCCACACTCAAACAGAAGCAGTAAGAGCAGGCTGACCAGGACATATCCAGAAATTTTTTTAAGATCTCCAACAGGGACAGTCTATTACCTCTCTGGCCAACCTGTTCCAACCTAATCACGTTGGATTGTTGTTATAATATTATGATATTATGATGATTATATTTCTTTGGTAGATACTCATTCCCTTCAACAAGTTGGCTATCATGACTTTTGCAAAGAATGTGCCATCTTTCCCATCCCATAATTAGAGCCAAAGAAGAAGTGGAAGAATTGAACGATTAGTGAGATTTTTAAAGAAAGGGAAAACCTTACACTTACTGAAGACTGGTGGTAATCAAAAGCTGTTATCATCAGATGGCTCATTTGATGGCAAACACAAAAACAAGTGAGCAAATTGCAACTATTCTAGCCAGATGGTTTTCCTTTGGTCTCTGGATAAAAGCAAGGATTTATCATGCCACAAAAGCCACAAGTCTTCTTCCCAAGATACTGGCTCTTTGGGCTGCAGCTGATGCACCATTTGTGGGACAGGGGAAAGGCCCCAAGTACCCTTGCTCTGAGGACAGGCAGAAAGACCTTTTTCTCCATGTGCTCCTCCCAGCAATTTTACATGACCACTGAGTCCAGAGAGCAGAGAGACTTACATAGAGAAAGATAAATTGCCCTGTCCATTTTCTTCAAAATGTCAGATTATTTCCTTAACTCACACGTTCAAAGGAAAATTCCGAGAAAGATGATGTGAGTTTTTCATGCAGTTTTTCACTTGAGACCAATATTCTCATTCTTTGAACTCTGACAGTCATTTTGAGGGTTTCAGCACAGAGAAAAACATCTTGTCTCCATAACCACAAACGAATAAACAAAGTGGATACCTCTACCAATTTCAAACTCAGTCTAAGAATTTATCAGAGATAGATTCAAAATAAGATTCCTGAGTGATTTGTTTTTAGCCTTTGCTGCTATGAAAGCATTTTGTTATTTAGATTCACAGGTTCAACATTTCTGCTAACGTTACAGTTCAGTCGCTGTCTGCTAGGTGGATTCTTCTGCCATTGTCTTCCTTCAGGAATGAAGCCAGTGACAATACACACTTCAGCCACCTAAGCTCATTCTTAAAAAGGTGCCACTTCAGAAAACCCTGTCCTGCTTTTCCAAAGTAAAGCTGAACACAGTTGCTTAACACATCTTTATTATGCTAACAAAATGCACATGCCTTCCCTGGTTAGAAAAAATTGACGAAAAGTCTTATCCTTCAGAAAGGAGGCTGCACATCACTGTGACTCCACTGTGTTTGGCAAGTGTGAAATGTACATTTTTGGCTCTTTTTTACTAATTTGAATCACATTTTTTTATTTACTCTTTCCTTCTCCACAAACCCTTCTTATGACAGCTTGCATATTTTAATATTAAGATTTATTTCCTTCCCATTTCTTAATGTACCCCAGAGACAGTAAAATGACTTGACTATCAGTTAGCACTAATTTTAAAACTGAGTCCAAATATTTAATTGAATTGGTTGTGTCAGTGTCTTAATCACCTAATTGCTAGCAGTTCTATTTCTGTGGTACAGATTGTCAGTGAGTTTGAAAGATCAGCTATATTGCCAGAAACTGGAAATAATCTCCTTCCAAATGGTATAAATAGCTGAACAACACAGGCAAAATACACCCTGAACGTACATCTAAGTGCAAACTCAGAACGTCATGTCTGTTGTTCTGCACATTGATTTTTATAGAATACAAGGTGTCTATTGAGTTATACTTAAAATGATGGCATTACTGATATTATTATTTTGCTTGTATATCCTAAAAACTATATCTGTGATTTTTTTTTCTCCTAAATGTAGTCTTATATTACTTGGATTAAAGATATGAGAGCAATATGCTCATTTTAAAGCATATGCAATCAGTATCACAATCTTCAACCATCTGCAGCACAGAAACAGAGAGAACCTGGAGGGCTGAGGCTTTTTAATTCCAGAAGGAACTGTCATAAGAAAAGAGTGAATTAATCTTTGGAAACTTGACATCCTGTATCTTTGCCTTAAAGATGGATTCTAGATAGAATCTCATTATCCTTTCTGTTTTAAATCTTTTATATAATGGTTGAAAACAGTATTGCTCGGAATCTATATGTTATAATTGTTGTATATTACAATATTGTGCATTGGTGATTCTGTATGAAGTCTGCCAGGTTCAACCAGTGCTACCCGAGTTGCTCAGCTCAGCTGGGGACTATTGCAAACCACAGCATGTTCCAGGAATCTGAGGGCTGGAACTGAGAGGGAGCCAGGAGTGGGAGTGCTTGGCCAAGGGGTGCTGTGCCTGCCCTTCTGAGGTGGCTTGTGTTCTCATACTCCAATGGCTTTGGAAAGTACAACTCTGTGGCAAATCCACAGATGTGAACTTATGTAAGTCACAGAACCATAGAATATCCTGAGTTGGAAGGGACCAATAGGGATCTAGTACAATTCCTGTGGTTATGCTGCACTGTTAGCAGAAGAGGAAAAGCCTTCTGGTGACACCAAGATGATCTTGGAGATCCTCAGTGAGGACACAGCCACGAAGGCAAAGGTCAGAGGCTCTGTGGAGGAAGCCAACCCATCACAGGCTGGGGAAAGACATCCAGCCCCACGGACTGCACAGTCACACAAATAGACAGAATCATACAAGTACACCAGCTGCAAGCAGGACCAATGCAGCAGTTTTCTAAAATATCACACTCTGGATTAAGCTTACTGTGCATGTGCAAAATATCATGAAATGTTGTCGACACTGGTATTCACGGACTTTATGCATCTGCTGACCTTCAAAGGCTACAGCTGGGTACTGGCCATGTGCCTTCTTCATGGGTTTCTCTACATAGGCCCATCCCTTTGCTAAAGAATTTTAACTTGAACACAGCCAGACAGATACTGCATTGTTCTTGCATTTTGTAAAATAAATTCATTGCCAGACTGGGACCTTGTGTGCCAAGTTAAAGATGAGAGTGCATTTTATGGCTGCGTTATAAACCCCTGAAAGAGGAGATTTGCAGTGTAAATGCTGACACAGCCAGAACTGTAACTGAGACTGATATTGCTATGATATCTTATTTACCTCCAGCAAGGACTAAATCAGGAAAACTAAATAATGTATTCCTGATGTTACAGATTTTATTTGATAGGCTAAAACTAGAAAGTTCATGCTTCGATTAAGGAAAAGTAGCATCATAAGAGCTACCCATTCACACATGATAAAGTGTTCCCATATTTACTTAGAATTTATTAAACACCATTTTAAATAGAAAAGGACAATTCAGAAAGAACAGAACTGCATAATGTAGAATAAGTGAAACTGCAGCAGCAGTTTATCACAACCACTACAAAAGGGATGTTCGGGTGACTGCTGTGTGTGACTGAGTACCCAAATACTAGGTGGTGCTGCTTCTTTTTCACATTTGAATAATTTACAGCAGAAACTCCAGAAATACTCTCCTGCAGCTTGACATCTGCTTAATTGAACAGGAAAGCATAGCACTGAGCTAGCAAGTTGAAAACAGGATGATAGGCACTCATAGGTAACGTGCATAAAGCAATCTGGAAATCATGGCTATTGGCTGCCATTCTCTGCTGCTAGCTACATGGCTGTTAGGGATCTAACTGGTGCAGGGTTTCCTTAACCAAGTTATGTCTAAGTTAGTCTTTTACAAGAAACAGCACCTATGCTTTGTCATTTCCCTGCTGTGACCTCTCCGATGTCCATGACTGGGTGTGGAAGCTGGGATTTGGCAAGCTGCACTACAAAAGAAACCTGCTAATTCTGAAAAGTGGTGTTTTGGGCTCAGCTGTCACTTCTGGATGAAATACATTCTACCTTGCAGAGTAGACAAATAAGTCTGCCTGTGCAATGTGTAATGTTTTCTTTTGTCCTTTATAAAATTGAAACAACTGAAATAATATTTCAGGAGAAGATTTTGATATCCTCGTTCCAGCGTGCCTTGGCAGTCCCCACGCTGTGAATAGTTTCTCCAGCTCCAGTGGAATGCCTCTTGGATGGAAGATAGCCCTCACAGTGAATTCAGCTGCTCTCCTGCTGCAGGAATTTGCGGGCACACTGTTACACATTATAGAGGGAAAATTACACAAACCTGTCCAATGGCAAGCGTATGGTGTCGACAATGTATCCAAGAAAAGCTATTGTATGCATTAAAGAATGTGTCTTTTTGGCACTTGCTGAAATAAGAAGAGGCAGGACTTTGCGGTCTGGACTCTTCTTAGATCTTTACACGATGAGGCAGAGCAAGTTTCTGAACACTTCTGCAGCACTTCCCTGTACCAGTCCCCTTCCCCTCTCCCCTCGTCAACAGTTTTGTGGAATATTTGCTCCAGTTCGACAGCTGCTGACAAATCCTGCACCTTTCTTCTTCAGCCCCTTGTTGCTAACACATGGGAATCAAACTAGCAAAAAAACCCTCAAACTTATTTTCTTCTAAGTAACTTGTTTATTTCTAAACCTACAAAGCAAATGCATTCTTTGCTCTGAAATTTAATGTCTGCCTCTTTTTCCGCCAAGGTTGATTTGGTATTTCCTTTACAAACCTCAATTGTTGGCATTAAGAACTTGGCCATTTCAACTTGACTGAACTAAAACTTGGCAAACAAATTGTGAGCTAGCAGTTAAATTGTTTCACTAAAATTTCTTTCTTTTTCATCATTAATCTGTGACCAGTATTTATCTCTGTAGTTCCCACCACACTTCTAAGTCCCCTGAAGGTGAATCACTGGAAGTAACTGCCTTGGAAGTGCAGCTGACTGCCCATACAAACACTTGAATGAGACCCAGAACCCAAGCTCCATAACAAAATGCAGTTTCACTCTGTTTTTTTGCCTGCTGGCAGCCTTTCTTAAACTTCTCCATATCAAGGAAGTGTCCCAGGAGAAGCCACAATATAGATTCCTTAACAAAGCAGGAAGAGCAAAGAACCACAAAGGCACATAGGAACTCACTATTTGGTCAGGGCCTGTGCTCGCCAATCCTCTGCAGAACTGGAGATGCAGTGAGCATTCCACAGGAGCCAGTGGTCAGAAGGCCAGCAAGGATGGGAGTGGAGAAATGGCCATGGAAGATGAGAGTGAAGAATCCATGCTGTGTGAATGCTGGCAGCCCTGACACCATTGGGAAAAGTGCTCTGCAGTCTTCTCCCTGGTGCTGTGCCATCAAAAGAGAGGTTTTGGTCTGCTGTTCATCTCAAGAAGGTCATTGGTTATTGGCATCTTACCCCAAAGTCTTAGGGCAAAATGTTGTTAGAAAAGGAGGCATGCCACGCAGTTTTTACTTGTGGCACTTACAGGAGGCTGCACCAACTAACTGCCTAAAAACAGTGGGACAGGGGAAGAAGCTTAGTTTAACAATTAGAGTGGGAGCTGGGCAGCATTTACTTGGCAAATCCTTTAGGCCCTCTATCCAAACCCTCCCTGCTGCTAATCGAGTCCTCCCAGAAGGATTACACCCTTCATCTGCCTTCATCTGTTTTATCTTGCACCAGCAGTCCCAGGCATTCTGCTGGGATGGCTTAGCATCCCTTGTTTCAGATGGGATATGGAGCTGGGATTTCAACAAATATCACCCAAAAACTGTGCTTGGCATAGCTACTGGTGATCAATCCTAGCAACACAGCAACAGCAACAAATGCCCCTTGTTTGTTTGTGCTGGAACAACTGTGATACCTCAGAAAGATCAAGTAACTATACAGCAGAAACTTAATTTAATGGAACTTGCAGTGGGCTCAAGAAGTGTAAACAATTTAAATATGATTCTCTTCCCTTGAATTTCTCTCTCTAGTGAACTAAAGCAGAACTGCCTGTGTGGTACAAGATGCAACTGGGATATATGTTTTTTTTTTTCCAGGGAAATGCTTGCTTCTGTCAGGATCTGGTACAGGGAATATTTTGCAATTATGTGAACTCAACTCTAGGCAACTGCTGAGCAGATCTAAATGACCAAGTGAAGCAGAATCCAGTGTTCTTTCACTGCTGCAGAAGTCATGAGTCAGAAAAGCAGACCAGCTTCAAGCATTCAGCCCTTCAGCTGCCTCATGTCCTTCAGCTCATGGCACAGCCTGAGGCTGAAGAGGGATTGCCAGGTCAGCTGGAGGCCTTTAACAGAGGCCTCTCTTTGACACAGGCAAGCTTAGCTTCTAAAATCAGGAATTTTAAAAACTACTGGCAAAGATTATCTGATTTGAGCTTACTAGGTTAAATTACATCTAGGGAATATTTAGGCTTGGTGAAAGTGTGTTTCACTTTATCATATGTGAATCCTGAATCCAAAATACACTAATTTATAAGAAACACAGCAATTGAACTGCTTTGCCAATAGTATGGCAAGGATCATTTGGTTAAGCCACCATCTAGCATAGACATTGAAAGCTTTAAGATGTATGTGGAAAGATAAATATCTGTGCTTAGCTTTATCTTTAAGATGTCTTTATAGTGACTATTTGTGAAATAATGTTCATAACTTGTGGACATACTGTGAAACAGTTTTCCAATATCAGGGCCATCACTGCATTTTTGGGAGGATGCAACTGTTTCTTTTTTAAAGCCACTAAAGGAAACATCAGAAGAAAAGATGTGTGCTCATCTTTCATTAACCTGACGTACAAAAATAAGTTTGATTTTAGGAAGAATTTTGCCTACAAAGCGTCTTGTCATATAAATACTTAGGACCAGGTTTTATCTCTTTCTCTCAAGTTTGGGAACTTTTGCTCCTCGATCGAAGACAGCAGCATGAGCAGGCCATGAATCAGACTGAAATCATAATCCCTATTTCCTGCACAATTAATTCAAGATAAAAACACAATTTTTCTCCCAGCCCTATTCTTCTGTAACATTAGTACTGACACAACTCTAAGAAGCAATGTGTAAGTTAATGGACACTGTACCCAAGTCCACTTCAGTGCTGGAGAAAGCCAGCCCCCGGTGACATCCCATGGGAGGGTGGGATGCACTGAGTGGAACTCACTCAGCTCTCTTCCTATAGGAGCATGTTCTGGTGGCATCCCCACTGCTTGGGAGCTCCTTTGATAGTCCTGTGTCAGCCAGTGCTGCTGAAGGGGAGGTCAATCAATAAGCATGGCCAAGCATGTTTGTCCGGAGTGAGCTGGTAACTAAAATTTGATCCAAGCAAAGAGAAAACAAACAAACAAAACAACAACAATAAACAAGAAAGAACAAGAAAAATAAAGAACTTGCTGTGAGAGAATCCTGGGAATCAGGTGGGAGTGCTCAAAGAGGCAAAGAGTAATAGTATTTAGTTCTCTTCCTTATAAAGCTTTGGGCAGCAAGTGTCCACCCTTCCCATCTCTGCCTGCTGCCCCACACTGAGGCCATGCAGCCCGTGGGAGCTTGACTTGCTGCGTGGGAGTGCGGAAGTCAGAAGGAAGGCTTCCAGATGTGGTCAGTCATGAGATTCCCAGGAGCTGGTGCAGGGCCTGCTGACTGCTGGCACGTTACCGACACAGGTAATTGCAGCTTTTAAAGGAAGGCCTCTCCTGTAACTGCAAATTTTGGAGAGGAAGGAGATAGCCAGAGACCTGTGGTTTGAATTCTGGAGAGCACCTCCGCTTCCGGTCCGCAAGCAGTGAAAGGCCATTGGGACTATGGTGCTCCTTATATTCTCTCTTAATGGCATGGGAAAAAAATGTTCTAAGCTTCATGTGCCAAGATGGATGACATTAATATTCTAATCCCAACTGCAGCAGATTCCCTTGGGAGAGGTGGCACAGCATCTGACTCATCTCTGGTGGGGAGCGCTGCTAAGTGACCACAAGTTAAATAAACTCAAATTCCACAGTCATGACCAAGGGATAACGAAGAAAGTTCCCTGCGTGTAATTCCTGCAGGTGTTCGACATCTGGAGCTCCCTCGGCTCCCAGGACCTGCTCAAAGCAGAATAAATTATTGTGTTTGGGGATAAAACAAGACATTCAAAGATCTTTATGGTGAACAAACATTGTTTGTAGATGCTGGCTACTATCATCCCCCTGACAAACAAATCTCCTTTCAGTATTACAACAGTCGCTCTGGTTCTTCACGAGCTGAAAAAGTTACCTGGTCAGAACAGCCCACATAAAACACTCAAATAAATTCCCAGGCATGTAAGTCATTTGTTTTATCATGTCAGAAAAACAGAGTTTACTTATAAAGCCACATAACCCCATAAAGATAACTTAAGCTGAAATCCAGCAAAGCTTCTTATTTTTAGTAGCTGCAGATCAGAAGTGGACATTTTACAAAGAAACCTACAAAAGTTGGTTGTGTGTTCTGGTAGTAATTACCTCCCACAAATATGACTCACTTCTGCAGCTTAAATGCAATGCTTTAGTGTCCCAAAATCAACAGCTTTATAAATAAATCTCTGAATCACGGACCGAATGCCCGAAGCATTCAAATATTTCTTACTGCTCTGGGAAGCAGTGTTTTTTTTTATTTCGGGCTTTAACTTCGGAGCAGTGAGCAGCGCTGATATTAAGGGCAGTAAGCACGCACCGCAGCCGGGCTGCAGCACTGCAGCCTGTCCCACTTCAGCGCTCCGTCCAACGTCAGCCCGGGCCGCCCCTCCACACGGGGACGGGAGCGGGAGCGGCGGCTGCCGGCACAGCCCGGGCAGATGCGGCGGGAGGCGGGGCCCCCCGGCCGGCAGCCACACGGCGGGCCGCCGAGATGGAGGGCACGGCGCGGCACGGGCCTGGCGGGAAGCGCTGTGCAGGCCGCGCCGCTGCGGGCGTGCCGGCAGCCTTGCCTAATTGGGAAGCGGTTGGGGAAAAAAAATAATAAATAAAAAAGGAAAGAAAGACAATAAAAGAAGAGTGATCTTACCTGTAGAGCTTTGCCCTGAGAGAAATCAGGGTAAAAAAAAGAAAAAAAGCACGATTTTGTGTTAAATCCATTGGGGTTCATCTCATTTAGCGGCACATTACGCTCAGGTTTTCCCCACTCAGGAAAAAAGGTCGCTCTCCTGGGTGATCCTGCTCTGTCAGCACAGCTCGCCTGGCTCAGTGTGGCCTGAACAATACTGATCTGATAGCTCCCGAAGCAGAAATGTCTGTGATGTCTGTGTGCGCACATGGAGCAAGTCTTGATTTTACACAGCAAAGTGCAAAGCAGAAGCACATGGAAGAAACGCAGATATGCAGATGGGACTTACAGACCTTCCGTCTTTATTTAATTGCAAACTGCCAGTTAAAATCATTTCTGCATCTGGAAATGCTGGTGAAAAGCTATATGGGGGGGGTGATAACCCAGAATGTGCAGTCCTTTTTATTTAATTAGAGGGGAAAAAAATGAAAAAGGGAGAAGGCACGAGAACAGAAAGATAAAGAAATAGGAGCTGAAAAGAAAGAAAGAAAGAAAGAAAGAAAGAAAGAAAGAAAGAAAGAAAGAAAGAAAGAAAGAAAGAAAGAAAGAAAGAAAGAAAGGAGAAAAAAAAAAAAAAAGGAAAGGAGGAAAAGAGCAGGGACATTTCTGATGTAATTCTCCAGCAATTAATCACAGATCAGTAAAAAGTTCAAGTGCAGAACCTGTAGCCTTATCTTGGTTTCTAAGTCTCAGTGTGATCTGCAGAACAGCCCACTTAGGAGAAAATGCATTCACCTCCTGGCTGACTCATCCTCAGACATTTGCCTTTCGCCTTTATTTGTATTTCTGCTACTACGGAACCTCTGCTGCTTTGCCAAAAGCACCTTTGCAGGACTCACCAATCCCTTGTTTCTGCAGCAGGACCAGAGAGAGACCTGCTGCCCTGCCCTCTGGAAGTACTAATCCTCCACCTGTGATTTCTAAAAATGTTTTCTTGAGAAGAGGATGAGGAAATTATATTCTCTCAGTTTACTTCTAGAAATTAGAAAGTTTGCTAACTTAGGCTGAGAGTTACATCTGTTTACATTTATTCCATCTAAAGATAGGTATTCCTCTGATACTCTGCAGGTAAAGATTAGGATAAAGCACATCACTACAGACATTGGGAAGCTCCATTTTTGAGGTCTGTGCACTGTAACAGTTGAATTGATTGCATGAAGAAACTACAGCAACTTCCTGTGAGCTGCAGACCCTGTTCAGATTGCTGGCTTCACAAGCCTACAAGCCCCAGTGCAGTGTGCAGACACACACTATCTCATATTATATGAATTGATGCGCTCCCTCAAAAATAAACAAACAAACAAATAAATAAATAAATAAATTAAAACAAAGCAACCAAGTTCTCATGATTTTCCTAATTCTATTTTGAGTTTTACATTAGTGTTTTGTGTAAAAGAGCAGTTCCAAGAAGATATTAATGAGGATATGACTGCATTATCAGGATAGCATGTCTTATCAGAGTGAGCTAAGAAATAGAAATGAGCTGGAATTTACCAGTAGTAAGTGTGAGATTAGGATCTTTGAGCAACAACAAGGAGGAAGAGGAAACAACAGAGGAAGGAGATGAACACCAGTGCATTGATTGATGGCAGGATTACTGCAGCCCACCGGACAGTGTGATCCTATAAATGACAAAAATGATCATGGGGACAATAAAGTGTGGACAAAGAAAAGGGAGAATTAGGACCTTTCTACAAGGCCCTATGCACCTCACCTGAAATCCTTTAGTTGCCTGTGTCTGTCACATTCAAAGTCAGATTGGGATAGGTGCAGAGGAAGACTGCGATGTTAAGCAGTTTCTATTACAAGTGTCTTGCTTTATGAGATTAAGAGCCTGCTAAATAAAGCCATTCTTCTGTCCTACAGCATGTCCAAAGCTATGGAGGTACTCTCATGGCCTATGAATTCTCCCCGTTTTCTACCAAGCCCCATTTCAAATGGGAAGCAGGTTTTTCTTAAATAGCCTTAGGAGAGACCACGTACCCTCTCCTGCATGATGGTTCTAAGAGGTAGTAGCAAAAAGTGCATCAAATTGAAGGACCCCAAGCCTTAACCCATCAGGAAGAGGAAGCTCAGATTCAGCCTTTCCTGCTGCTCCTGCAGATTTCTGTTGCTCTCCCTTTGCCTCCCAGAACAAACACATCACTAAAGGTCATGTTTTTCATTGGGGACTGCGAGTTCCTGCACAGGTTGTGCCCAGGGCAGAGCTGCGGCGCAGCGCCCCATGTCCTCACCCGCTCTCACTTCCCTGTAAGGAGGCCAGCGTAATTGGCTTCCTATTTTTGCTCTTGCTACAGAATGCCTGAGAAGGAAAAAAATCTCTTCTAGGAGGAAACAGGTTTGAAAGAGAAGAAATATGCCCTGAGCCTACTGAGCTTGGTGACTATGGTGATATGCCCCCTTTACATGTTTAGACACTTAAAGGAGGTGCTCCAAGTCTTCCTCCGGGTGTATGCGTGCTCTGTGTGGACACTGGTCTCTCAGAGCCCTCTTTGTGCAATCCCTGCTGTGCAGAGCTTCAGACAGAAGCATGCTGTCCCAGCGCTGGCTGTGATGAGTGGGGCAGAGAAGTACCTGAGGGAGGCATGGGGCAGGTAGGTGCCGGGAGCGGGAGATCCAACCAGCAGAGAAAATGAAGCGTCCACAACACAAAAAACAGGCAGGGGCTGTCCTTTGTTTCTTTATTTGTGACTTTGCAATGTGGATTTGATTACAGCGCTCTGAACTCAGCAGATTTCCTCCCTGCGCACAGTGGAAAACATTGATGTCCTATTTACAAAGAATTTCTGGGAAGCCTGTTGCACATACATATCAACAACTGCTTGCTTGGATGGTTTTTATTTAATAGTGTTTTGAAAAGCATATGGAGAAGATTTCTACTGTGGTACATTTAACTACTCAGAAATGTGTTGTGCCTGAAGGAAGGAGCTTTTAGGAGTTACGGTGCTTTGTATCTGTGAAGCGTGCTGGTGGAGGGATATGCGTTTGGGCTCTTGTTTTACTGTAATCTCCAGAGCCTGTGGCTGGCTTGTACCTTGATGGAGATCTCAGTCTGTATGCAGGCAGGGCTCGGTGCAAGTTCTATTTGATAGAATTTTTGCTCAAGGCTTTAAGTTTTATATTATTTTTTTTCTGACTTTTGCTCTTTGGAACAATGTCTGCAATACGTTCATTTTCCTTTACTCCAAGCTCCAGCAATCACCCTAAAAAGGTATTACGTAATGTACCACATCTGGCCTTGAAAAGGACGGTCTGTATTTGGGTCACAATCATTACTTTAATGGAGGTAGGTGAGGAGATTTGAAGATAGGTAAGGTCCCCCAATTTGAAAACATCCTTTTATGGTGTTTGTTTTAACTAATGGCTATTTACTTCTAGATCACAGGAGAAGCCTTTCACAGCTGGTGCACAGGAGCAATATGCAGTACAAGCAAGATGTGTCAGCATTCTGTAGGAACCCAATATGTCCTGCATGAGCAGGAATTGCAGCCATTGGACCCCACAGCGTTTGGTTGCGTTTGAGTTTCTGATAATTTTCTCCATTGCAAATAATTTCTGAATTTGTTAGCATGCAGTAGAAAGCTTGAAGACACAAAAGCAAACCAATGTTTTTTGGGCAGTCTTTTGTATTTCAAAATAACCCAGTATCTGATGCAATTCACTTTAAATAGTACATCCTCAAATTATTGTTTTAAGAGGTTCCTTAAAAAATCATGAGGGACTTTTCTGTTTCCCTACTGAAATTTACAGCGGTCTGTTCAGCAAGGAAGAAACTAATCAGGGTGCCACATCTAAAAGTCTTTGCACAGACAGCTAACCAAAATAAAGGTAAATGTGCATGTGCATGCAGTCAGACCCAACTAACCATAAAAGCCATATAAAACAATTTTTCTGTCCGAAGCAGAGAGCAAGCCAGAGCGGTGTGACTATTTGGTAACTTATCTCAATTTCAGCAAGTTTCAGACATGTAAAGTACAGATTTCTCAGCCAGCTCTGTGATTTTAGGGTGGAAGGCAAACCCTCCCCAACATTTCAAACAGATCTCACAGTTACTTGAAAGTGCAGCCTGCATTACTTGTAACCAAAGTGTTTCTGTTGTTTCTCTTTCAGGAAATTCATGCTTGAAATCTCTGTGGGGTAAAAAAGCGCACTGGGCCTGGTTAGGAAGCTGAGTTCCCAGTGCAGGCACAAGAATGCAATGCCTTCACAACACACCTTCACTTCTAAATATACAGAACAAATGTATACACACTATGTGTACAGCAACATATCTGGGAAATAAGAGGGGGAACTGAAAGAGAAAAGAGTGGGAAGTGGGCAGAAGAGGAAAGGAGACTAGAATAAGCATGAACAACCTGAGTCAACATTAACAAGAAAAGACTCCCTGAAGAGAAGAGGTCCCTTTCTCATGACTTCTCTGTTTATTGATTCAAATGGAAGAAGATAGATACCACATTGTGAACCTGTCTTCTAATTAGAAAATGAGCTAAAAGATACAATTAAAACATCTGATTTTAAGAGTGCATGAAAAGCAACCTTACTGTTTTGACTACGACCTGTTTAGTCTGCTTTGAGCTTTTTAGAAGCTCAATATCAGAGGTTATGGAACAGATGGAAGAAATCATGCCAGCACATTTTTTTTCCCTTTAACCCAAATAATAGGATGTGCAGTAGGTAGATAAACACGAGTGGTAGACAAAAACCTTTACTTAGCTGTTAGAATACAAAAGCACCATGGTCTCTGTGATTTTCATTTACTGAACATCAGTATTATATCTTTAGCCTGTAAACAAATAGAAATTTGCAGCAATGTGTTAAAAAGCCCTGTTTCACATTTTTTAATTGTTTGTATCTTATATGGGAGGGATGATTTCAATGCATGGCAAACCAGTTGAATATTCACTGTCTTTGCAGCAGTCTAACTTTATCAAAGGCTTCCAAAAGGCTTTGAGGCTGTGCAGTGTCCGGGCTCCCAGCTTGCAGCACTCACAACCAAGTGCTGTTATGTGTTCCCTCCATGCTCTCTAGGTCCAAGGGGCCTCGAGGACATGCGCTTGCCCTGATCTCACACTGGAGAAGGCTTGCTGAGCTTGCAGTTAAAAGAAGGCAACACCTCCAGGGCCTGACCCCACACCACCAAACTCTCGGGTTATGCTTCCAATGATTCTGTTAGGCTGTCCATCAGGCATCTCATTTGTAACCTGCTGGTTTGTGAACCTATCTCCAAACACTCACACAGGAGCAGTGCCAGCAGTGACTGCCCTGCAGAGCAACCTGCAAGGACAAAGAACCACAGTTGCTCTCCTTGCATGGAAAGAAGGTTGCCACTTTTCCTGCAAATAGTAATAAGGTCATTAAACAGTAGCAGCATGGAACTTACCCCCTTTTTATTACAAGATTATAGTGATGACAGCAAAAGGAGGATGTGTGCCCAAGTGAGAGCAGAGGGGATTTTTGGTATGGTGCTGCTCTGAAGAAGAGCCAGAACCAGGGTCTCTAGCAGCAGCACACCAGTGACAGCCCTACTGAGTGCCACATCCTGAACTCAGATCTGACAGAGAACGGAATTAAGACATAGAGAAATATGCAGATAGCAATTGATCTCCACTGGCAGAGTTCCAAAAATATCATCATCTTTACACATCATAGATATTTTTATAGATATGGTTAAAAACTCCAGTACCCAAAGAGCATTTGGTAGTGCCTTCTGGAAAAACACCTAGGAAGGAGGTGGTGAGTCAGCCCAATTTTTGTTTTTACAGTGATGTTAAGGACCAAGTTCATTTATAAGAGAGAGAAGTCTGCACCTCTGAAATCTTGTCTATATTAGGGAATTTTACTCGTAAAACAGGGAAGCAAAATAACTTTACACATTCCATCAGCTAAGCCCCACTAAAGTTAAAATTGCTGGGAGGTTAAATATGCACATATTTCTGCTGCCTTTCAGCATTTTTGCTGGTGGATCAATCAAGTGTTCCTCAGCAGGCTAATTCTGTCCCTGCTTTCAAGCATGCTTGGAGTTGGTGACTTTTATTTTTTACACATTCATGTGCTAAATTTTAACAAATTTCTATTGCCAGCGTATCAGCTGAGATCTTTCACAGAAGGAAGAAACATCCCAACAGGCGGGTGACATTGCCAAATTATAAGCAAGATGTTCAGAGCTTCTGTATATGTTCACAATGTCTTTTTGCTTAGTTGCTTTATAGACATTGATGAACCATTACCCAAATTTGTCACTCATTCTCTACTGTAGTTCTCCCCCAAAAATCAGATTGCAAGAGATATCCAGAGAAGAAATCTTCTGCCTAAACAGTTAAAACAACCACCAGCTGAAATTATAGCCAACTAAAAGCTGCCTCTTGTAATGGAAATATCAGACATCCTTAATTGTAGGTCACCACCAGTTCTGCCTACAACAGAATACATTTCTTTTCATCCATAGAAATGAATGGAGTTTAGGGGGGGGGGAAAATTCCGCCTCTTAAATCCAAAATCCAGGCTGCTCTTCCCTGCCGGGCCAGCGAGCAGCTACAGAATTCCCACCCCACTTGTTTGCTGTGGTTACACAGCCCTGTGTTATTTCCACTATCTCACATACAGAGCCAAAAGAACTTGGAAGATGAAAAGACTTTTGCTTTCAAATATTTTCCTTTTAAAAGCAGAAAGCTAAGTGTAATTCTATTAATGCATTCTTATTTTGGACGGACCACTGAAGTCAGGAAATACCAAGTCAGTGCTCTATTCTATTCATTGTGCAGACGTACCATTTTCTATTTCTCTTTTCCTTGTTAAATATAAGTTGTTGTGTCATATTTTTATTATGGCATGTGCAGTACGATGGATTCTGCAGCAGTGCTGGAATCACCACCCGGGGAGATTAGTTATAACTGAAAAGGACGGGCAAAAAATGAAGTGTAAAAAATGGCTGAAAGCAAGCCAGCCTGGGACAGAAAGCGGAGATCGTGCTCTGCTGGACCTTCTCTTCAACAGATTCAGGGCAAGGCTCATTTTCAGAGAATTTTCTGGAGAGTCTCAATGATGTCACCGCAGATAGTATTGTGTCTCTCTTTTTTTTTTTTTTTTTTTTTTTTTTTCTAACTGTATACCAAAGATTCTTACTCGGAAATCCTGGGGATGATTACCAGTTAAAACAGTTCGAAATTCTCTTGTTCTATACCTGTGCTTCATTCCGTCGAAACACTTCATTCTAGGCCACTTAGGTAGTTAAATGAAAGATATTTAAAGTGATACAGGAACAAAGCAAAGCAAAACCAACCAAGGGCTCTCAAGGCACCGACGCTGACTGAAATCTGACCTTCCCTCCCCGACGGAAAGCCGTCCTGCCCCGAGGCTCCTCCTGATGGAGGAGCATCCCTATCCATCGCCTGGTGCCTCTGCAGGGCTTCCAGTCGGATCTGGCGGCTTTGTTCTCCTCGATAGCACAGTAATGAGTCGTTTCTCCGACCCGCGCCGTGCAGGTAATAGAAGGGTCGCCGAGGCTCTCACGGTAAATCCCTGGGATTAGAAATGAGACACTAGAAGGCAGCTACAGTGTTGCCATTGAAGCCTGTTCTTTGCTTCGCCAACAGAGTTCATTCGCTGGACTTCTTCCCCGGATCACGTTTTTATTGTCTCGTCGGCTTTTTGTTGCGGGTCTGTTTACGAGCAGCTCTGCAGGCTGTGCCCGTGACACTGTCCTCCAGCACCCCTCCTTCCATCCGCAAGGCTGCTCTGCTCAGAACTGCCTGCACTGAGCTTCGGGGGACAGATTCCTTTCAGCTCTGTCCCTCCAAGAAACAACATTTTGCTTTCTAGTGCCCTGAGATGAATGAACTACAAGACAGATTACTCCCACCAAGTTGCTCTGAAACATTGTCGTAATGATATAAAATACTACTAAATACCAAATGCACTGAAAGAAACCTGCCAGATGCCATGTACAACCAATTCAAGCATGGAGAAATGGAGGCTGCTCACCAATGGCTGGGTCTGGAAGAGACACAGCACTGATGCTGGCAAGTTTCATAGTAATGACTACTACGGACAGCTCTGGGTAGACTGGGTAGTGGATAACAGGTCATCCCCAAATTCCTTCTCCAGTAGGGATCCTCCAGGTGAAATCAGCTGGAGTGAAGCTGCAATATGGGTGCAAGAACAGTTTTCAGGTACCATGGATCATGGGTCTCACCTTTCATTTTTCCTGGGTATTAAAAAAAGAAGGAAAAAAAAAGGCTCTGAAAGCACTCCAAGTCTCTGAAAGCTTCCCTCTTTAACTTCCTCACGTCCTCAGCTGTAGTTAGGACTCCCAGGGGAGAACTTGTATTCACTTAAATGCCGACTTGACTCAGCAAAATGTAGTGAGGCACTGGCCAAACACCCCTTGAGTCCATTTCAGAGAGCTATCAGGGAACAGCCTCATCTTTCTCCTTAGGTGCCCCTGCAGATTCCTGCTCCAGGATCGGATGGATAGCAGCACTATTGGGTGAGCAGGCAATGCTCCCAGTGATGGCTGAGCTGTTTGCACGCAGTGCAGCTGACAGCCGGCTGCACGCCTGCTGCTCAGTGAAGACATGGTTGCAGCCTGACAGAGCAGCACTGAAAATTTCATAATGGAAAATGATAACAAGGAGATTGCCTTCAGCCTTGGGGAATGTGATCTAATCCCAAACGGGGGAGGCATGCAAACAAACCTGACACTCTTCTGCATGAACCTTAACCCTTAAAATATTAAGATATTTTAGTACATATCTTAACTGATCTTAAGCTTTGTGGGTTATTCTTATTATGTTTAATTATTTTATTGTTAAATTGCTACTCATTATTTTGTGCATAGCACTAAGCCAGTAATTTCTTAAGCTCTTTGGCTCTCTTCAGACAGGAAGGTTACACTCACTTAGCATCTAAGACAGGACTTTAGCTTTTAGCTGATAGTACTTTGTATCTTGCTTCAATATGTCCTGATTAAATATGGCAAGTTGAAATATTCCTTCTAATACTGGAATGATGT
The DNA here is from genome assembly GCA_035772895.1 of Perdix hodgsoniae. Classification (NCBI taxonomy): domain Eukaryota; kingdom Metazoa; phylum Chordata; class Aves; order Galliformes; family Phasianidae; genus Perdix; species Perdix hodgsoniae. The sequence continues at coordinate 9,421,507 of JAPSGF010000005.1, read as the reverse complement.
TTTTCTTATAAAAGGATCCCAGGTGGCCAGGTAAGAGAAGAGAGGTCTCTTGCAGTGAAATGAATACTAATTCAAAAATTGAAGAGTACTGTTTCTAAATGGGAAAGATACAGAAATGATCGCAGCGTATCATTCTGTAACATATATTCTCAGGCTCCAGATCAATATCCAGATATTAATTAATCCGTATGCTTTCCTTTCGAGCTCATATTTACAGCTGGGAGGAAGTGTTCTATATGGTCTGGCCACACTGTCCAAGGAGCACTGGATCCCCTCAGAGAAGCATGACTCTTCCCATGACTTGTCGAAAATGGTGGATCTCCGTAACAAAACTGCACATTTATCTTTTATGCACCATCTAGGAAAATACAGGGAAAGCCATATGGCTCAAGGAGATATCTCCTATAATTAGATATCACTTAACACGGTACCTAATTGTACGGATGCAGAGCCTACATCTGTTGGAACTGGGCGTAGCATGAAATGTCAAATGCAGATTTAGATGTGAGTAGGACTGCAAAGGGGAAATTAAGCATCTCTGACATTCTTTTAATTGAGAGAGAAAGAACTTTCTGATGAGTTTGTGAAGATTCTGATGGGGAAGAGCAAAAGGTTTGAAAAAATCTGAATCTTTTCCCAGAAGGAAAGTGGAATAAAAAGTACTTGGAGTACTTGTTACCTATCTCCCCATATCACTCCCCCACAGAGAAGCAGAGATTTCTACTCCTAGCTGGTAAATGTATTTTTAGTAGATGCTGTTGGAACAAAGTCCAAATGAATCCTCAAATACTTTTCCTGGTTAAGGAATTTCCCATGTTGTGATTTTGGTTAGTCTCTCAAAGCATTTGGGAAGCCAGCTCTGATGAATTGAAAGTGTCTGACACGATGTATGATGTTCTATATACTGTATGTCAATTAAGTAAAAAATTAAGTAAAAAATTAAGTCAAACTTAAACATCCAGCTGAAACTGTCTGCGGTGGAAATTCTTTGTTGACTTCATAGTAGGGATTTGCATAAGCTGTATGATTTGGATTTAGGAACTATTTTGAATAAAGAGGAAAGAAAACTAATAAATCACTGAGTACGCATCTTCTCAAAGCACAGAATGAGATGGGGTCATGTTATCATGATTATGGAATTGGAACTGCCTGAAAAGAGAATCATTAATTATTTCCTTTCTGTGAAGCCGTCATCCATGTTGGATATAGCTGTAGCAGCTGAGAATAACACTGGTCGTACAACTGGACATGGTAACCTCTTCAGTCCCTTTAAATAAATGGGAGAAAGAGTGAGCCCGCAGCTGCTGGTCCAGCACAGTACTTCTTAGCTGAGCCACTGCTGCTTGCAGTTTGCTGACACACTGGGATCTGACAGCAGCCACAGCAGCAGCAATCTCCTGGGGAGGAATGAGAGGGACAGCCACAGGCATAACCAAGGGATCAGGAATCTAGGCCAAACCCATGACTTTGTGACCTTCCTAATCTTTAAAAATAGCTTTATGCATGTGTGTGTATACAAGCGTATGCTATGTAATGACAGATATACGCTGCAAATGTTATGTGAAATTGCTCTGTGTATTATTTAATGCCTTGAAATGCAGGAAAAGCCAGTGCAGGTAATAGGCACTGTGTGGTAGGACATGAGAAATATCAGTGAGCAGCCAGAAAAAGAACGCACAGCAGAACTTACATAACATTCCCTTTTCAGTTCAGCTATGGGTTTTGCTCTGGCATATTTGGTGACCCCTGGCTGGGTACCATTTAGTATTTTCTTCTGCTCATGAAGAATGGCCTGTTTGCAGAATTTGGCACTTTAGACTAGGTTGTCACAGCAGTGGACAGGTTTGCCTGCTTTTTTTTATTCTCCAGTCTTGCCCAAGTCAACAGAGCAGGTAATCCATCACTATAGCAAAGGAAAATGACTGTGAACAGAGCACCAAAAATATTTGTTTAGGATTCATATCAGTACACATCTTTTTGAGAAGAATGGAGACCCGAGCAATGTTTATGTCCTTCAAATGCATTTTCAGAGGCTGCAAAACTAATGTAACGCATCTCCATTAAAGAGAAAATGTGACTGATTCTGATTGACTCAGACTGAGACTACATTGTAGTTAAAATGCCTCAGAACAAACTCTGAGAAACAGTTGCTTATAAGTTGTTTTTTCACACCAGATGAATTAACAGTAGTTGCAAATATTTTTCAGACCTTCTGGAAGCAACGTTTAAGCAACCAACAATGTTAAGACTAAAAATGTCAGAGAACATATAAATACTATTTAGGAGCAGAGCAGTCTTTACAAAACAGTCATCAACTAAAGATAAAACAGTCTAAGGTTAAACACACAAGTATAGTAGTCCTGCATTCAAGGTGAAGAGTGCTATTGTAGTGAAGAGCTTTTTTATTTTGCCAATTAATCTTGCTTGTAAAATTGGCAATTAATCCCATGAAATTCTTGTCATTATTCAGAATAAATGGCACGACACTGAAGTGGCATTATTAATAACAACCAAGCAAATCTCTTCTAGCCTCCTTGTCAAGATGCTACAACAATGAATCCAAAATACAAGCACATCTGGCTGCAGGAACAAACATCAAGTTTTTAATTATACATTTTTGTGGGAAAAGGTTTTCACAGTTAACCTCTCTTTGCAAAGATTGTCCAAACGTTTTATAAAGACTCGAGTGGATTGCAAATACTAAAAACAAGAACATTTTTGAAGGCATAACAAATGCTTTTGTTGCCTTTGGTGTTGTGTGATACATGATATGAGATAAAAATCCACAGGTATATGGCTTTATCAGGGAACAACATTTAAAGATACTATGCAAAAATGACACTAGTTGCAAGCAAGGCAACAAATTGCAGGATTTTTGCCCTACAACACTGGGAGTAAAAGTTGGAGCTAACTTCATTACACAGAGAGATGAAGTCATCTCCATAACCCTCAGTAATGCCATGGCAGGAAAACTCATCACAGTGACTGGACTGATGTCAAGAACAGGAGAACCGACGTGAGATGCCTCCTGCAAGGTATGCAGCCGTAGGCACCTATGCTCTGCTGACAAGATCCCTACCAGCCCCAGAGGCAGACTGAAGTGACTGCAGCAGGCTTTACATCTGAGCTGGAGGCAGATAAGTCCCACACATGATCACCTACTGTCAATACTATATGTGAATTAGTCATCACCTGCAGAATTCAACTGCTTCCATGAATGCCTACCAACAGCTACTGAAACAGGTAATTAATCTTTTAAATAGAAATAAAATTACCTAAAAGGCACAATAAAATAATTTTTATTACTCCAGGCAGCTTTTCTATTTGCAAAACAATGGTCAAAAGTGAGATCTTGCAAGCACTTAAATCCAAAGCTCTCTGTGACCACAGAACCACAAAAGGGCTGAGTTTGAGATGCACCTCTGTGTCCATCTGGCCCCACCGCTACTCCAGCATGGAAACCTGGAGCAGCAGGCCCAGGGCCACGGCCGGGTGGCTTCTAAAGGTCTCCAAGGAGCAGACTCCACAACCTCTAGGCAGCCAGTGCCAGAGTTCTGTCACCCCTACAGCCCAGAAGTGCTTCCTGGTGTTCCTCTCATTCCTTTGTCCCGTTGCCTCTTGTCATGATTCTAGGCACCACTGGGAAGAGTCTGGCTCCACCCACTTTGCATCCTCCCCTCCAGTATTTATGGACATTGGTAAGATCTCCCCCCCCCCGAGCATCCTCTGCTCCAGTCTGAGCATTCTCAGCTCTCTCAGACTCTCCTCACACATGAGATGCTCCAGTACATTTATTAATTTTGTGGCACTTCACTGGGCAGTCCTGAGTGAGTCTGTCTTCCTACAGCTCCTCTGTGATCCTAGTTACACGAGATCTTTCAGTTCAATTCTCCATGCATGTGAACACATGCTTCCGGTCACCCCTGCACCTCCCTAGCTCTTCACCTGACCTAACCTGCAGAGCACCTGCAGAGCTTCAAGCTAGGCTGTTCTCTACCTGTCCCCACCTGGTGTGGGGCATGCAGAAGATGCCTTAGAAATGCTGGTTGTAATTCATCTTTCATCTGGAAGCACGGTAGTCACTGAGTTCCTCCAGAATATTGAAACCCAAGGTTCAGTTCTATCCTCTCATCAAAGGTGAATCATCAGCACTCAGAAGCTGATTCACCTCCCTAAAGACAATGAATGCTATTTGTTTTCTATATCATAATTTAAAATAGTCATTGAACTGGAGAAAGACTATTTTATAGCCTTGTGGCCAGAACATTCACCTAAGGGGTGAGAGGAGCAGAGGGTATTTCATAATACTTCTCTTAAGATGACGCAGTCCTTGTCCTTCCTGGTCTTACACTGTCAGATCACACCAATATGAGAGTACAAGAGATCTTCAGAATACCTCAGGCCCAGTGACAAAGGGTGCTGCCTGCCACAGACATCTCTGCTCAAACCTTCCCAATAAGAAGGAGATTGATACAGGGAATTTTCAAAACACTGGGGTCTTGGAAACCACAGGACTACCTCTGGGTGCTATAAGCTTTTAATACTGGAGTTAAAAAGAAGTTTTCAGTTTGATCCCATTTAAAATCTTTGAGCTTTTTATTTCCAAGAGGTAAAATACATAATTATTTGCATGGATCCAAACTACTTTTTCCGTGTTGGATTTTGCAACAAAAAAATTCCTGATATGCTTTACACCGGAGAACTATAATTGCTTTCCGATTCCTTATCAGCACATGATCATCCTTGCACTGAAATGCTACTCCAGCTCCAGTAAACTAACCTCCAATATCATTACACTAGGTTTTACACAGCTCTGAAGTGCCAAAAATTTAACCTGTGTATTTTACTTTCAATTATAAGACTGTCCATAGTAACACCATATATTTGTATCTACCAGACTGACCCTCACATTGCCAAATATGAGAATCAGACCAATTAAGCTGAGCTCACCGATGCTTCAGCTCACACTTCAGAGAGAAACTACTGCAGTCTCTGCATTTCTTCTTATGGTATTGAATGACAATCTGTTGAGAACTTAGAAGCAAAATTAGACTTCTACATATATTTATTTGCTTGATTTAATAGACTTACTATATATTCTTTTTTGGTTTCCTTTATGTTAATTCTGTATATTCAGAATACATGTTGCAAGCTCCAAAACCACTACAGCTCCAAAACAACAGCTTTTGGTATTGGTAAACAATCCCTGCAGAAGTACTGCATGCTTTGCAGTGAGAAAAAAACAAATGACAAACAAGATGTAACAAATGAATGGCATCCAACACTACAATGCATTAAAAAAAAAAAGTGCATATATATGTATGTATATAAGTGAGAAGAGTATGCACTAATATAATTAAGAAATGAATGTTTAACTTGGGATTTAAAGGGCAGAGTGAGCCAGCTGTACAGATAGCAAAATGAAGAAGACACTCCACACGGGAGCCAAATGAGCAATCGCACAAACCTGTGAGGCAGCAAACTGCACGAGGGGTGGAGAGCAGGACTAAATCAGAAGCAGAGAGCATGTTACAGAAGGAAATAAACGTGAACCATATGGAAGAATATTCACAACACATTAGTGTTTAATTAGATAATATAATGGATAAGGACACTTCTGCAGCGTCATCATAAACAAAGATGAGTGGAAAATGTGCTACTAATAAAAGTGGGTAATGCAACTGCACTACAACTGTAATTTGATCAATCACAAATTTAAAACAAAAATAATATTTTGATACAATATTTTGCTACTGCATTTAGTCGTCAAAAAGGAAGGAGACATTCTCATTTGAGGTTTCAGGTACTTCAAAAGCAAACCAACAAAATCACCACAACTGCTTGGAATCTAACACTTGTACCCAAACTGGCATTCCCATTTCATGGAGAACACACACGAGGTGCCTTTTGGATGAAAAGTATGGAACGGCCCTTCTAAATTTCTTCCTCTTCTAAAATATGATTTAATTGTGTGCAAGCTCTAAAACAGAGAAGTATATGAAGTTAATGTTAGCATAGGAAAATTAATCTGGAGGCCCTAGATTTGTTTTCATGCATTTACTTTATACAGCATACAAACCTGGCATAAGTAACAGCACAGGTTAATTGCTTATGAGAGAATAACAGCAGGCAACAAATAGAGCAGAAGGAGAGCGAGAGAAACAAAATGGTCCTGAAGGCCTCTGTGATCTTCATAAACACTTCCGAACAAGGATGATTTCTTAAAAGTCAGTCGCATGCATGCAAGTCATTATAGCTGTGTATAGCTGCATACGCACTGATGTCTGGTGGCAGCTTACATCCTTACATCTCTCAAGCAGGATCAGTCTTTTCAAGTCGTGCAAGACAGGATGATTTATTAGCAGTCATAGCTTCAAGCTTTAAATGAATAAATAAAATATGGTATAGAAATAATCAAAAATAGAAGATGAGAAGAGTACAAAAAGATGATTTCTCGTAAGTATATACAAACTGCAGTTTAAATGAATGTGCAGCTTTCAGTTGGCTTTAACTTTTTTTTTTTTTTTTTTTTTTTTTTTGAGGCTGCTTAACATCCCAGGGCTATCAGAATCATGGAACCACAGAACTGTGGTCACTCCAGGACCCAATTGGCCTTCTTGGCCACAGGGCGCACTGCTGCTCATGGCCAACCTGTTGGCCACCAGCAGCCCCAGGTCCTTCTCTGCAGAGCTTCTCCAGCAGGTTCCAGCCTCCAACCTGTACTGTACACCTTCAAAATGTATTAGATTCATTTGAAAGCAAAACTGGAAATCAAGGGACCATCTGGGAAGGCATTAAAACCACATGTTGATATCTCAGAAATTCACTTTTTATTCAGGATCAGTTCCTCAGCTAGCTGTAGTTGAGCTGCACATTTCTGGGTCATTTTTCTAGTAAATCTTTCAAATACAATTGCTTTAGAAGACGAAAAACATTTAAAACACACACACACACACACATATATATAATCCATTAAAAAGTAAATGTTAGGAACTGAAACTACAAGAAAATATATGGAAGTGAAAGTACAGTTTAACTGATAAAAATCAGAAGAAAAAAAAAAATCTCCACAAACCAGAAATGAAACAAGAAGCTATTCACTGAGTCGTTTTCCATTGTAATTCTAAATTGATTCAACTAAGTGAACACCATTGAATCCAGAATACTCAGGATAGGATGGGAAACTTTATTTCATAAACATGAATAAGGAGTAGGTATACAAACAGAGGACTGACTGTTTTTATTTAATAATATATATTCTGCTTACATTATGTTGGCAAAAACAGCTTGTAATAATCATCAGCTGATGATATTCCAAGATGCTGTGGTTTTCAAGCATCTATATTCCAGCAGAATTCTCAAGCTATGATAACTTTTATCTTCAGATGATGCAAATAAATGTCAGGTGAAGTGTAGCAGACCTAACATTTCAACAACATGATGCCTATTCAGGCAGCTGAAACACACCACAGTTATGTCACCAGAGACAAACTGAACAACCACTGCCTCAGACCCCCTCCTATGAATAAATATCTTTCCAAGCCTGCACCATCCAAAGGATGCAGAAAACATGCTGCTTTGCCTCAGTACTACAAACTAGTGCATAAATTAAGTCCTGCACTGACTGAGAAGTCAGATTGAAAGCTCTACTCCACAAAAAAACCTCTCAGTTCTTACTTGCAGGGTATATATATAATTTAAATTATGTTTATCATGTGCTCAGATATTGCAGAACTCTACAGAAATAGCAGGAATTTTAACTACTGGATTTGCGTCCACAATTAGAAGAACTTATTAGGCCAAAGTACTCTTTCACAGTGGCTGCATCCTTAACTGTGATATTTTTTAGCAGAGTAACTAAAGAAAACTTTGCATAGGAAGATGTGAGGTGCCCAGTTTTTGGCATTAAGTATATCACAGTGTTGTTGCTCTTGTTTAAAAAAAAAAAAAATCCACAACCAACCCTCCCACACACCTATTTACAAGCTCTGAACAAAAAGCTTTCCCCAGTGATTGTGATAACTGATAACTTGATACAAAACACTGTGCTCTGTTTTTTACTTTCTTGACCTCCTTGGTATCAAAGGTACAGTATTTAGAGATTGCTTTGATTTTCTTTCCCCATTTACCCAACTATGGCAGCACAGAGGCAGGAACGCTCCTGCCAGCTTCGGTTGTGCTCTCAGGGTGCACTGGGCTTGGTGTCATTTCTCCCAGCAGCTCAGAGGCCTCAGGGCCCTGTGTTCCAATGACAGTACAGCCATGTGTGAAGGAGCAACAACAAGCACCAGGAGGATGCTTCCCTCCTCGTACTGTCAGGAAGTACAGCTTGCTCAGAATGAACCGACAAGGATTCCTGTACAGCGGTGAAGAGAGACAGAAGAGAATTCAAACAGGCAACTTGAACCTGTTAGAGGGACCTGGAATTTTGCATGTGTTTGCAGAGTACAGGGTTACAGATCTACCAGTATACATACAATTAAGTTATTATTTTTGGTTCTGCAATTGCCTTCTAAAACATGACAAGTTTTAAGGAATTGGAAATTTAGCACAAAAACTTGTACATGCCATTTTGGTGACATTCATCCACAGAATGATAAAAACATTCAAGAATCCTGAAGCTATGTAAGTCCCCTTTGCAGGCAGTTGCACAGGCAGGGCCATCTTCTACACAAGAACACGGTGAGCCAAGATGCGGAGAGATGAGGACAGAACTGAGATCCTGCCTTACTCTTGGCTGTTCACTCTCTCAAGAAAACTTTCCTGACTTCTCACTTTCATCTCAAGTCCCATGCTGCGGTTCTCAGTCACCCTTCTATCTGGAGATCTGATCTCCTAATGCTGAGGCAAATCCTTTGAAGCACCTTCTGTTAGTCCCTGGGAACACTTTGCACTGTTTGATTTGTCACCCTTCCTTAAGCTCTCCCAGGTAGTGAAGCCAACTGCCAATTCACACCCGCTGGAGACAGATATGCAAAACCACTAAACAAATAACATCACATTTGGGAAGACAATAAACATATCACCTATCCCTGTAAAGAAGAGCAAGCTTTCAAGTGAATATTCAAACGGATGACTTTGAAGTGATGACTTGATCCCTTTAGATCCTGACCTAACTCTATCCTCTTCAGCCCTACTCTCCCCTCTGATCCAGGCATTTCTGACTGTGCTGAACTGCAGTGAAGCTCTAGATGCAGGCACTGCTGCATGCTGCCAGCACTGAGTGGATCTGTTCTGGAGATGTGCTGTGCTGCCTCTGTGAGATGAGGGGACACATCGGTGGCATGGTGCAGAAACGCAGCACGGGAGAGCCGAGGTCTCACATTTAGCAGTGCACCAAACACTTATTAAAGGGATCCCACTAAGAAAGATGCTCTCAATAAAATTTGTTTGGATAAAAGCATTCCCCAGAAGCATGGAATTGTAAATGTAGCAAGATAGGAATAATAATAATAATAAGAAAGAAAATAAAAAAGCCTGGAAACAAATTGAAACATACTGAATTATTTTATTGCCCAAGTGAAACACAAGAAGAAATAAATACTACAAACATAGAACTATAGCATTACTTAAGTTGGAAGGGACCCCTAAAGGCCAACAGACCCAACCCCCCTGCAGTGAACAGGGATACCTACTAGAGCTCCATCAGGTGCTCAGAGCCCCATCTAGCCTGACCTTGAGTGTCTCCAGGGATGGTGCATCCACCACCTCTCTGAGAACCCTGTGCCAGTGCCTTGTCAGCCTTACTGTAAAAAGCTTTTTCCCTATATGCAGTATAAATCTCCCCTCTTTTAGTTTGAAACCATTTCCCTTGTCCTGTCACAGCAGACCCCGCTAAAGATTCTGCCCCCCTTTTTTCTTACAGCCCCTACGGGCCGCCCTCGGCTCCCCCCAGTTTCTCTTCTCCAGGCTGCACAGCCCCAGCTCTCCCAGCCCGTCCTCACAGGAGAGGTGTTCCATTCCTTCGGTCATTGTTGTGGCCCTCCCCAAGATGCACTCCGACAGCTCCGCATCCCTCCCGTGCTGAGGGCTCCGCATCCGGACGCAGTGCTGCAGGTGAGGTCCGTCGGCGCAGAGCAGAGGGGCAGGATCACGTCCCTCGGTCGCACAGCTAAGGACGCAGCCCACGACGCGTCGGCCTCCCGGGGCCCCGCCGGGCTGCGGGCAGCTCCGGGCAGCAGCGCTCCCCGCTCCGCCGGTGGCACCTGGCCGCTCCCGGCGCCGCTCCCCTTCGTGCCGCGCCGCGCCGCTGACTGCGGGACTCCCCGTCCGCCCCCGGTCCCGCCCCCGGCGCGCCCCCCCCCCCCCCGCCCGTCCCGCGCCCCCCGACGCCGGAGGGCCGCGTCCGGCCCCGCGCCCGGTACCTGGGGCAGCGCCTGTTCCCCCGCCGCCGTTCAAACGCGCTGCCGTAAAGCGCCGGTCTCCCCTGGCAACAAGGTTCCGGCCGAGCACTAGGTGTAGGAAGGTGATGTAAAAGTAAAACCACCCAGTGTCGTAAACCAGGTCCGGGGGGGAGGGGAGGGCGGGCGGGGGAGGGCGGGGGAGGAGGTGACTGGAGCATTTAGACACAAGCGAGAGGATCATGGCGGATGGCCCCAGGTGTAAGCGCAGGAAGCAGGCGAACCCGAGGCGCAACAACGGTCAGTGAGCGGCGGGGCGACGGGCGGCGGGGCGGGCCGGAGGCCGCGGGCCGGGTCGGGGCGCCGGGAGCGCGGCGGGGGGGAGGTGGGGAGAAGTAGAAAGTAATTTCCCCGCCGCTCCCCGCCGGCAGCGGGCTCGCCCCGCACCGTTATATCCGCTACCTGGCGCCCTCCTCCGCCTAGCGGTGCCGCCCGGCCGGGACCGTTAGGCGCTGCCTCCCGCCTGCCCTGCCCGCGGCGGGACCGCGGCCCCGGGCAGCGCCGTGCCGCGCCGCGCCGGGCGGGGAGCGCCGGGCGCCGGGGGAGCGCCCGGCCCCGGCAGCGCCAACTCCGAACTTGGTACCTGCGGGACCCCGGCGCGGGGGCGGGATCCGGCGCTGCGCCGCGCTCCGCGCTGCCCGAACCCCGCGGTTCCCCCCTCCCGGAGCGGCTCCTCGCCCCCGGTCGGTGCCGGTTCGTTTAATTCCACTTTTTTTTTTTTTTTTTTAAATTTTTTTCCCCCCCCTCTGCCCTCGGTTTATTTACACTTCTTTTTCCGGGGGGCCCTGTTGCTGCCGCGGGGGGGCCGCCTTCCTGCCGCTCTCCGCAGCCGGGCCGGGTCGGGGGTGGGGAGCGAAGGGCGGCGAAGTTTGCTGCCTCTTTTTGCCCCCCCGGCGCGGTACCTGCCCGGCTCGGGCGGGGTGGCAGCGGCCCGGCCGGGGGCCCCCGCAGCTCTCCGCTACGTGACCACTGCTGCAGTCTATATAAGGAATTACACTTACGTTTCAGACTTAAGGGTTGCTGTGGCTTTTCTTTTTTATTTTTTGGGGGGATACGTGTGTTACTTTAAGATGCGTGCTGAAGGCACACAGCCGGGGGAATAAACGCTCCAAACACCCACTCCGTACTTATTTTCTGGAAAATAGAGAAGTAGTCGAGCTGTCGTCGCGGCTCTGCGTAACGGGGTGTGCAGCAGGAGGTTTTGTAACCTTCCTTGGCAATTTTGGGTTTTATGTGGCATTTCCTGTGCAGGGTCACAGATAGGAAGGCTCTCGCCCGCGATCCGAGATGTTTTCGTGCGCAGCGGACGCGCTCTGAAATGCACCAGAGGCACTGCTGGTGCCTCCTCTGCGATCCCAACCACGCTGGGCGTGAAGCGCCCATATGCCGTGGCCTGGCTGGCGGGGCTCCTTGGGTCCCTTTGAACTCGGGGGAGGGGGCTCTTATTTTTGCCATGTGTGTTTTATAAGGAGTATTTATTTGCTTACACGATCGCATTAGTAATTTCTTGCACCGGTTTAAATATTTGTATTTCCCTCATGATTTGGCTCTGCGAAAGGTAAGTTTGGAAAGTGCTTCTCTCTTTACCTTATTTGAAATGTTGCTGATCAGAAAAAGGGGCTTTTCTTGCTGCTGACGACATGTGTGTGACATGTGAGCCTGAACCACCCAGCGTCTGTGCAGGAGCTGTAAACATGTTTACCTGAACAGGAAAGAAAATGGATTTTTCTCTTAGAGATCCACTGATACGGACGGCGTGCTCTTAAAGCGTATCAACAGATGACTCAAGAGAGAAATTCTCTGGAAGCGTAGCTTTTGAAATCAATGGGAAAAAAGAGATTCCTGATTGCTGCAGCAAATGGCAACTTGTGCAGGTAGAAAAAAAGATGGTGTTTAGTTTTCTCCTGCATGCATGTCAGCCCCCTCCTGCCTTCTGCTCTCGCTCTCCAGGGAGGGATTTATTTACCATGCTTGCTGTCAGTGTTTTTCCTTTGTGCTTAATATTAGAAAAACAGATTTGAGGCTGTTTAAGCACAAAACGTTTTGTCTGCAGTGTGTATTGCTCGCAGAAAACAAAAGGTGTAGGAGACGTGGTGCTGTTCCAGGTATCTTTCATTTTGCATCACTTTTGGACCTCATAATTGCATCCTTTTTATTATGAAATGCCTTTGAATCTTTATCAAGTAGTTCTGCTGTGTAGGATATGTCTTGTTTTAGGCTGTTTCTGGTTCTTTTTTTTTGAGGAATTAAAACCAACTTCAGTCATTGTGCACTGAAGCATCAGGATTGGTTAGATAATAGATTCTGGATAATAGAGATTTCTCAGCGGTGGGTTTATGTTTGACTTGCAAATGTTTACTAAAGAAAACAGCTAGACAAATGTTAACCCTTTAACCTTTGAAATAGGTGTGAGGCTTTTTTTTTTTCTTCTAGATCTCTAAATGCATTTTGCTCTTATGGATTAGTATCTCTTGTTAATCCAGGCTTGGTGTACAGGGGATGCTTCAGAAACAGTCTTATTTATAGTGTGCACTAAATTGATGTTGTGCTGTTTCAATCTTTTTTTTCTTCCTTCTGCGCCAAGTAGGACCTTATTAGAGGGAAGTCATGCTTTATATCCAATGCGCCGATTAACAGCACTGAGCTATGGCATCATTAGCATACTTTAAACTTTCCTTCTGCTTATCTGTTAACGAACTTAACGTAGCTATTCTCATACTGTAAACTTTTGTTTCTTTTTGTCTCTGCATTTGAGAGCCAGAACTTATGGCTGCTGTCCTGATGCATTAACTGCTACTGAAAGACAGTCTGATCTGAATGGTAGAGCTGGTCCCTGTGCTACCTTCTTTATTGACCACTACGGCAGATCAGCAGAAGAGCTGTCTGATTGGTGCTATGTTAAAGCCTTAAAGCAACAAGATCCAGCACCTCTCAAACCTGAGGAAAACTATTCTGCGTCACTGTCCCTACTTCCGAGCAGTACATGGAAACATCTGCTGCACTGGAGCAGTTAGTGAAGTGTTAAGATAACAGCAACATTCTGATAAAGCAGGAACGTAGTGCTGGTTGGGAGTTTCTCTTCCTATCTACCTTCTCCCCTTTTTTTGATAGAGAAAGTGGGAGGAGAAAAGAGGGATGGGATTTTGCCAGTCATCTGCACTGTCACGCTCGGCTAGTACTGTGCGCACTTAATAAATTCAACATCAGCAAAAGTTTTCTTGTTTTTATTCCATTATGAATAGGCTTGCAGGATCAGATTAGTTGCTTTCTCAGCATTGCTGTTATATGTTATGATTGTCTTAATTCCGATTGAAAAGCAAAACTAAAAATACTGCATTGTGTTCTTCAGCATTACTGAGAAAAGTAAAACCTCTGGAGCATCCCTTATTGGACACTGTAAAAAGATGTTATTAACCTTTCATGTTATATTTACAGTGGTTTTGGTACACCTTCAGTTCTTCATATGCATTTTCAATAGTAAAAACAAAGATAGGTGGAACTGAGTAAATGCTGTATGCTGATGGGTGGATGTGAGGAGAAGGCACGAGGCAGGGTTTTTGTTTGTTTTCTCTCCCTCCTGGTAACAGTAAGTTAATAAAATGTTATGTAGGCTGATTTGTTAGAGTGCTGTTCTTAGTTGCCTTACAGTTCAATTTTTTTCTCTTACTTTCTATTATGTAATCACATCTTTTTTTGTGTGTGTGTGAAGCTGCTGTGTGTAAGAAGCCCTTCAGTGCCTTTGGATAAGCTAGGAGCACGGTGTGTTTCTGCTAACTGCAAGGTGACAGCTGCTGGCTGGATGTCAGGCCTCGGTGACGCTGGGGATGCAGCACTCCTCGCCGTGCCTCGCTTCTCTTGCCCCCTCACTCCAGCATTAATTTAAATTAGCATTTGGAGAGTTGAGGAATGCAGCCCAAGTTAAAATTCCAAGCACAGTGAACAGATCTATATGGACAACTGAATTAACTGTTTGAAACAAAGGAAGTCTTTTCTCATATGAACCAATAATAGCTCTGTTTTAGTTTTAACTACTGAAATGTAAGGGAATGCATTTAAGTGTTGTCATCTTTTCTTTTTTCTCTCAGTGCTTGTTATTTCAGTGGTTGTGAAGTGGTGTTTTAAGATGATTGGCTACCTGAAACAGGTTTGTTTTCTCAGGTGATTTGCTGTCCGAAACACTTTTCCTTGCTTACAGGACTGTGGTAAATATCTTTTTGAAGCAGCAGATGAAAAGTAGTAAGTGGATGAAACTTTCAGTTGGGACATGACCTTACAAATCATCCAGATAAGTTTTTCAGTTAAAAGTCTGAGGATTTGGCTTGAGAATTCAGCTGAAGTGTGCTGTGGAAAGCCTTGTCCTGTAGCAGACACTCCTCCTGTTGAGTCTTCCTGCTGCCTTCCCTGGGCCTGTGACCAGCCATTGCTGTCAGCAGCACTGCACGGGGCTTAGGCCTCGGCCCTGGGCCTGTGCTGGGTCTGTTGCTGTCAGCAGCACTGCACTGGGGTTAGGCCTGGGCCCTGGGCCTGTAACAGGGCTGTTGCTGTCAACAGTGCTGCTCTGCAGTTAAGCCTTGGCTGTGTCACTGAGCTCTTATCCTGACAGTGCAGAGAGAGATGAGCTCCGTAGGCTCTGCCTCCTATCCAACTGCAAGCAAGGGGCTATTTGAGTCATCTGGCTTATTACTGAAGCTTTACAGTGTAGGGTAGAGGAAGAGAAAATACCTGTGTGATGCTTTTCCTCATGTGAAAACATGTTTTTTGTAGGGTTTAAAATGCTAGTGAGGAATGGAAAGGATTTCTGATGTGCATGGAACTGTGTTACTGTGTTTAAGAAGTAATGCCTGGTTCTGTGAAGCTTGGGTTGTGCTTTTATAACTTTTGGTGTTTTTTTTTCTGTTTTTTTCTTTTTTTTTTTTTGAGCAACTTCTCTCTAAGACAGGGAAACCTGCTAGATCTATGCTTTGTAGTCAAATGGCTCTGAAGGAGACGTACTTCTAAACTAAGCCGTTATTTGTGAATTTGATGTCTTTGACTCAGCTGTTTATGGTCACTTCTAAAAATCTAGCTAACATTTTGCAAGCGGATGAGTGTGTGGTGTGCTTTGTTGACTGTGAAGCCAATACTTAGCCCTGCATGCTGCATCTGTGGGTGTCTGAGGGATTCTACCTTTGATGGGTTTTAACCTCCTGTTTTGTACTTGCATGTAATCTAAACCAAATTCTTGCTTTATGTAGACTTTTGTGCCAATTTGCCATGTATGGTTCTGGATGAACATTAAGTGCTTGATACTAAAGAGGACAGCCAGATTCCTGAAGCTCTGTTCCTACTTACGTTTTCCAAAAGGATCTTCCCAGTTACAGCAGAGCAGCAGGATCTGGCTTGCAGCTATGGTCTCAAAAACATTGGTGCTTCATTCTGGCAGCTACAAGAGGGCTGTTGTTTTTAAGAACTAAAGTCTCAAGTGACTTACCCAAGGTCACACAGGAAGTCTATGGCAAGACTGCATCTCAGTCCATTTTTAATCCTTGGGACTACACTTGCATGTGGCTTGATCTAGAGACTTACTGTTTAGCAGTTACTATTACTTTCAGTTTAAGTATTTAAACTTTTTCTTATTTATTCTCCTGAAATGCTTGTACTTTTTATGAGCAAGAGACAATGTGCAATACTCACTTCTCTATAGTCATTGTAAAGTGATATGAGATATTGACACAGATTACAAAGCATCACTAATGATGTGCCATAGAATTAAAACTTGTATTTTGAATGTTTTGGCTGCTTTTTTTTTTTTTTGTATTCTTAGTTGGAGTTCAGTGATGTGCAGGTGGACAAACGTAGAACAAAACAGGGGAGAGTGAACTTAAGACCTATGCTGTTAAAATCAGAATCCTTACTCTGTGTGAGGTGTTCAGAAGGCTGCTTTTTTGAGAGGTTAACATCTGGGCTGACAACTCGTCCAGATTCTGTTTTTGCTGGGGCAAAACAGAGATGACTAACAGAGTCGTGGCATATGACTTATTTCTAACATTTTTCAAATGTTTGGCAGGTTTTTTTTCTTTTTAAAGCGTAACTTCTCCTTCAAATAAGTTTACCACCAAGGTACCTAAATGCCAGACTTCAGAAGCCTATTTGCTAGAGCAAACCCATGTCAAGTCTGAGTTTCCCACTGCAGCAGGTGGTTGCAGGGGTTGCTGCCACCAAGCAGAGGAGCATTGAGAGAGGCTTGTGGAGGGCTTGCTTCCTGCCCAAGGAGCTTGTGGGGGAAGCAATTGGGTGGGCTGCAGTCTTACCAGCATGTGTTGTATGGTAAGGAGGGACGGTGGAGCAGGGAGGGGGTGTAGACTATTTGTACTTTAAGGTCTGGTGCCTCATGTCTGACACCATGGTGGCCTTTCAGGGAGACACGAATTTGGGTCTGGGTGCTAGCTGAAGCAGGGGATCACAGTGCAAAATAGCTTTGACATCAATTGGCCAGATTACACATTGGAACACTGGAGTTGTTGGGGGGTTCATGTTGGGAGACTTTGTTTTTTATGCTTTCTGCTCCAGTGTTAGATTAGCAGGTGTGGTGTTTTTTTTCCTTTTTTTTTAAATCTCTCTTTAAGCTGTTGCCTATGATATAGTCATTTTCTTGTGCTAGCTATCAAAGGTGCAAATATTTCTTATGGATCTTGATTTGCTTTGCTGTCTGTCTGATGCCTTACTTTTAAGTTATTGGAAAGAGTAACAAGTTGATATTTAAACTATTCAGTTATAGCTTTTAATCTTTGCTTGCCTTCCTCGCTTGCCTTCCTCTTATGAAGACAGAGTGGGCTTATTTTAAGCTCTCCTCTTGTGAGGAGCCTCAGTGTGTGTACTTAATAATTTATTTGGCTCTTTTTTGTGTAGATCAGAAAAAGTCCTGTGTTGACAGTTCAGGAGAATGGAAAGCACACTCAAGAGTGAGACTTGTAAAATACTGACCACAGTTAAACATAGCATGGCTTTACAAATCTTGTTTCAGTATTCTTGAGAAATGATGGTGTCTTTGTCACACCATAGTGTAAGCTCCTTTCAGGTAGTAAAAATAAATGTACAAAGTCTTCTCAGTAACTGTGCCTGTACATCCGATTTCTTGTGCAAATGTCTTGCATGACAGCTTTCTTTCACATCCTGGGAGGGTAGGTGGTAGAGCAGAAAGAAGAAACCTGTTAAGGTTGGATCTTTACATATGGAGCAGCTGGGCAGTGATTCAAATGTTTCAGTTGGTTAGTGCTAAACATGTTAACCAGGGTCCTTTATGCTTGCAAGTTTGTCCCCTGAGGAAACCGTAACAGAGTTGGGTTTTTTGTGTGTTTAATGTTCTTTTTTTTTTAAAGAAACTTTCTCTCTTATTGAGCTAGTTTATGATAATGTTACTTTCCAGTAATTGTATCTTTTAACTTTGTTTTTAAAGAGCAACAGAAATTAACTAAAAACATGCTTTCTTGTCTTTGGGATGTCAATGCTATTTGAAAGCAGCCTGCTTCAGCTGGCTCTTCTCCAGCTGTCATTCCCAGCTGCCACAATTTCTTAATTGTGAGGACTTTACTCCTGTTGTTGCAAAGCAGTCCGGTTAACAACTGCTGTCACCCAAAGGTGAAAAACCTGAAAACTTGCATCCTTTGTTTTCGTTACAAATGCTCGCTTTCTGTTTGGTCGTATCTCCCTTGTTCCTTTGGCTTACTGTCTCTGTTTATCCTATTTCTGGGGAATTATGTAGAGCAGATGAGCACCTGTAATGAATGATCATTGCATTCTTCTGGATCTGTTCAGAGTCTCAGTCATGAGAGAACTGGGGGGGGGGGGGGGGTGGAAATCTGCTCTCTGCTGAGATTACATTCCATCCTGTCCAGTTAAGGTGTCCAGATGCGAATATCAATCCTTAAGCAGAAGTACTTATGAAACTACTTTAAGTACTAAGGAGCTCATGATTTTGTCATGAGAGAATGGTGTGAAGTGTATCAGAAAAAGAAACAACTCTAACTGCCTCTTAAGTACAGATTTTAAATGTGTTCTGGATTTGATGCAGATATCCTCTCTTCCTATGTGCCTCTGTGGCTTTTTTTTCCTCTTTTCTTGAGTCCAGTATAGGAGCTACAGTGGAGGAGCCATCGAGAGTGCCAGAGGCAAATGCATTCTAACGCTGGCTCAGCGCCATGCTCCTGGGAGACATCCCTGGGCAAAACTTGAAATAAAGGGGTTAAGAATCTGATATGGTTGAGGATTTTTACTTACAAACCAGTCTGCCTGGCCTTATTAGGATCAAATACTACTTGGGCCAGTGATGCTAGATAGTACCTTCAGTTACTGTGGTATGAAACATTTTCATTATTTCAGCCAACGTTCATATTCTGACAGACAACTGACAGATACTGAGGGCAATTTTCTGTTTTGTAGAGACATCTGTCTGCAGAGCATCTATGGGAGAAAGCAAAATGAAATTACAAAACATCACAAATGTGGCATGATTGGAAAAGGCCTGGGGAAATCTATTCCGTCTGAAAAAGTGTGAGCTAAAGAACAGCAAATAATACCTTAATTACAGGGCTTAGGCTGCTATTTCCTAAACTGATGTCTTTAACCTAAAAATTGAGTTTTCTTGTTTGTTGTTTCTAACGACTCCCCTCACTGCCAATATGTAATGTTAAGAGGAAAAATGTCTGGAAACATAAGGGAGATGAATTGCCTTCTTTTTCCCACATGCACATGTATTTGAACAGATTTTTTTTCTAAATGTTTTGAAGATTTTTGCCTTGTCCTTTCAGGCATATGTTGAATTTTCCTTCTTCCTGCATCCTATTCCATCTTATTATGCTTAAGTTCCAGGATGATACATAGTGTCAGTCCAGTCAAGTTCTAGACTGGAAAAGGAGATAGGATTCAGAATCTGTACCATGTCTAGTCTTCTCTCCTATTTTGCATGTCTTTGTTTTGTTTCTAGTATTTACCAAATAACTATTGGGAATACAAACTGGGTACTAGTGGGTTTGTTCCTAGAGTATTGTTTTCAGGGAGGACCTAGGTACTGTTCTCTCTTCGAGGAGCATGAGGTGGTGAGTAAGGACTTTAAAGCAGGTCTGGCGTTGTAATGACTGGCTTCCTTCCCTGCTGCTGTCCCTTCCCCTTCCTTGCAAGGCATTTTCATTTGAAAGCTAAGGTGTGGTCATCAGGCATATCTGTTCTCAACTTCCAGTAATTTTTAGCTCACTGTGGAACTAGACCATAATTACATATGCAAATACAGTATTTTTTTTTATTATTCTTACCTTGTACATGTGGGAGAGAAAGATAAGATTGCAGCATACCACCAGGGATGAAGGTGCTGCAGAAGTGAGGAAGTTCCCTTCCCTGGGGCTTGTCCAGTGCAGGGGTTCGGAGCTTCTTTGACTCAAAGGCAACAAGAAAACTGTTCTGACAGGCTTATCCTTTTAGATAGGAGCACTTTGGGTCACTTGTATTAACAATGTTTTGATACATTCTAGCTGTTCTGAGTGCTGAGAGTGAATTTGTTTGCTATAGGAATTTCTTTTTACATTCATATGTACGTTATATCCAGTACCTTAATCTATTAGTCTGGCTTGAATGCTCCCTGTGGTAACACAAGGCAAATTCAGCAATGATACTATAAAGCACAGCGACTAATCTGTGGAAAAGACTGTTCTGACAACTTACGCTTTTTGTGATAAGACTTATCTTACGCTTCTTGCAGATTTTGAAGTTCACTGACATACTTGTATTACTAAAACTTTGAATATGTTTCTAACTAATACTAGAGTTAAGCTGGAATCAGTTAATATATTGTAGGCAGCATTCTGGGAGCCCAAAGGTGGAAGAAGTTAAATAGAAACAAGAAGCAACATGAATTGGTAGCATGGGAAAGGAGGGTTGTTCCCTGACAAAATGCAGTGTAACGTGCCGTAGTTCTCCACATCTCACCACGTGCGATAAAGCATACCTTCAGACATCAGTCTGCATAGCTGGGAAGGATGAACCAGATTGATACTTGAGTTTGTAACCAACTAAGGCTAGCAGCAGACTTTCTATGAGCTAAGTTCACACAAGCATGAGAACTTTAGCTTTCAAATTGTAAAGCATATGAGTAAAGCTAGTTGAACAAACCTCTGTTGCATGTTGACATCTTTATGATCCTGACATTTCTTACAAGGTTTGATGAAAACTGTCATCTGTAGAGCTGATGCTCCAGAAATATTCCAGTATTCTTTTTACCAATGCTACCACTGATTCTGCTGGGATGCATCCCTTCAAAAAGGAGAAGAGTGCTGGGCAATTAAGAATTCCATCACATAAGAGTGTTTGCTCATTTTGGTATGAAACTGCAAGTCTTCTCCATTTAACTTATTTCGACTTTAAAAGGAAAAAGAAAAAAGCTGCTTGGTATGCAAAAACAAAGGTAGTGAAACTATGTGCTTGTGCATGTAAAATGGTTTGGATATAGGGAGATTTACCATTATTTTATTTTAAATAAGTTGAGTTATTTTTCTAGCAGGTAAGAAAGCAGAAGTGATAAAATTGAAGACTTGTCTAATTTCTTGTTCTAGTCATTTACTATCTTACTTATATATAGCACTTATTTAATCTTCCTAATTATAACCTGTATTTCTAAGCATGCTGAAGTTTCTGTAATGTAAATCCTTGGAATAAAAATATTTGTGACTTTTTAAGTTAAGGTGTACTTCCAAATTTGTGCCTTGATGCCTCTTAAGAGACATACTACTTCAACTTCTTTCTTTTTTTTCCAACCCATCTATCCTTAAAGAACTCGTGCATCTTCATCACATCTTCATTCAACCACAGAAGCAGTCCAATGTCTGTTTCGTTGGTCCTAGAGTCCACCATCAAAGTATTTTGCAGCTGAAGTGTGTGCGCGTGCGCAGCCGTGTGCTGTTTTCTGCCCTTCCTTTTGTCTGTCAAGCTCCTGGCTGATAGCAGATTAGCCATCTGAATGTGGGCAGCAAAGAGTAATAGGCTGCACAGAATGCCTGGGGCTTCTTGCGTACAATAAAATGAGTCCATTAGAAAGCAAAAAATGACAAGGCTGCCATGGAGGATATCTGTACTGGGGAGATGGAGAGAATAGCCTTTGGTTTATGATCATGTTAACGGGTGTAAAATAAACTTAATTTTTTTCAGCTGTCAAAAGTATTCCTAGGTGCTTTACAGACTGGTGCTGAAGATCCTTCCAGCAGGAAAATACTGATGAGCAAGTGGACGATTGGTGTGCTTGGTGTGTACACGTGGGGGAAGGCTGGCTGTAGCAGTGTGACAGTTCAGTTTCATTTTCACTGTGCAGGTGTCTTCCTTCTCCTTTCTTGTTAATCTTTGCTTCTAGTGTTTTGATTAGTTACAGATTATCTAATCTGCCCTGCAGAAGTGTGCTAAGTTTAAGTCTTCTGGAAGATGTGCTAATACAGATTTGAAGGAAACTGGGCTGGCTGAGACAGAGGGAATCCAGATGTTGGAGGAGGATGTAAGCAATAAAACTGTAGAGAGTTGGAGAGAGCAGAGGCACAAGTCTGCGTGCAGGAGCACAGTAGCATGAAAAATAGGTAGGAATCCTATCAGGGTTTTGACAGCTACACTTACCTGCTCTGAGAATCTACTGTTAAAGTAAATGATGTATTTCCTACGGTTTCCTGTATACGTAAGCTGTAGTGGCTGCTGTTGGCCTCCTAACTTCCAATTACAGTTTTCAAGAAGACTTTCTGGAAGCTGTGACATGCAAGCTCTGAGAGGCGCTCTACATTTAAAAAAAAAGTGTACTGCTTCCCCCCCCTCTCCCCACAAAAAATTAAGATTCTCTGTTTTGAATAAAAGGACAACTTCAGGTGAACATGAACTACCAAACTAACTGGAAAACTAACATAATAATAATTTAGCATATGGAACATAGAACAGTTGTTAAAACAGGAAAAACTTGTCCTCAAATACTGAAGTTTTTAAGACATCTTTGACTTTTTTTTCCGTCTGTCTTGCTTGTTGGTGTCTTTTTAGTGTGTCACTGTGCATACTACCTGGAAACAAATACTTCTGGCAACAAAATGTACAAGTTATAACTTGTGTTCCCATTTAATACTAGTTACTTTGTGTTACTTTCTGTGTTCTGCCAACTTCTGCCCAATCTCCCTGCAACTGTTCCGGATGTATATTCTGTGGACTGTGTCCTTTGGTGAAACTTCACAAACTTAGGGTGAATTTAAGAGTGATTATTCCACAGCAACATTATTTTGCATGAAATACATTTTTATTTCACAATTCAAAATCACTTCTATGATCATGTGTGCTTTTTATAGCAGCATGTGCTCTAGCAGCTCATGAAGGAAGCTGGTGTTGAAACAAAAGCTGTTATCTATCTCTAACATTAGATAGTCTGTAGATGGAGACAACTACAATAAATTCCAGGCCAGTTCAGAGCAGATCTGCGGGGTTTTTCCTCTGCATGTCCCTGTGACTGCTGTGACGGGTGGTGTGCAGTGAAGTTCTTGTGCCCTGTGGACAGTGGTTGCTGGTGGCTTTTCAGTTAAAATACAGGAATGGTATCTGTTACAGGGGACTAAGATAACTGTATCTTGTAAATCCTCCGGCATCTGTGATTTAGTTGGCATTACTGAAAGCAGTGTTGTGTATAAATGCAACTTCCCAATTGCATTAATAAATATGAACGGAAACTCTAGAACTGTTTTTGTCTTTCAAAATTGTACGTCCAACTGAGAAAGGCATTGCTGCCTTGGGCTGGCTTGGCCTGACACAGCTGTGACACTGAGTTGTGTCAGCTTTTCAGGACAGATTTGGGAAAGTTACAGAATACTGGAGGCAACAGTAAAGCAGTTGAAAGCTCAACTTAGTCGTGTGGAGAAGTAGGAAATATGGTTCTTGTTTTCCAAAAAGTATTTAAGTTATAGGAAAAGAAGTTAGTCCTTTGGTAGGTAGTTTAACCTCAGTTCCCTAGTGTTTAGGCTGCAACAGTGGAGTAACTGCTGAAAGTACCCTCTATGAAAACTGATATGTATGGAAGGATCTGTTTAATAAACCTCTTCATGCTAAATTATTCAAGGCATTTCAAAAGTTTTGTGTTGGGCTTTACATCAGGTGGGGAAAAACAGTCATCTTGTTCCTTAATGTTGTGCCCTTAACGTGCAGTAAGTGATACGGTGTGTCAGGCTGTCTGGCCAAGCTGTGGACCACTGCCAAATGTCCCTTTCAGACATTCAGCAAGGAATGATTGAAGGACTTAGCTGGGTCTGTACTGGCTAGTTGGGAAATAAGCACTTGCACAACCTCACCTGCACTAATCAAATATTTCAAAAAGCACTGCTAGAATAAAGTCCTAGCACACACCACATATTTCTTCATGTCAGTTTTGTTCTGAGTGCTTTCTTTTTCTTCCCCCCTCCCCCATTAAAAGCATTCTTACTGTTACAGACTTTCATACCTTGCTATTTTGCATTCCACTTCTGTATGAAATCCCAGGGCCAACCCTTGCCTTTCCTATTGACAGATGTACTGCAGTTAACACATAGAAACTTAGGTTTTATGATGATGTGCTGTTGGCAAATTTGCTGAGGCAAATGTCCTGGCTGGTTGAACTGTTGTATGTATTCTTTGTAGCTAGCAGGCTGTACTGGCAGGTGTCATCTGTAGTTGAATATGGACTATGACTGATGTAGATCCCTTTTTCCTAGGTTCTAGGTGTTCTGTACCCCTCTGATAAAAGCTGCTTAAGTTGCTCCAAAAATAATGCCTCTTATTTCATTCTATGGGAATGACAACAGACACAAAGAGCAAATTAATACTGTTTGATAGAGCAAATTCTCAGCCATAGCATGCTATCTTACAACACAGTCATCACTATTAGTTGTGCAATTTTTGCCAGCAGTGGGGGCAAAAATAAGATTGCATGCAGTGCTTTTATTTAAAAACAAAACAAAAAACTGTCCCAGTGGAGGTTGCTGCTGCTGAAATGTACCAGCCAGGGCTTTCCCAGTAGGCTTGTTCTTTCTTGAGCTCCACTGTGCGGGGAATGACTGAACTCCCAGCCTGCTTATTGTGACTCCCAGTGCCAGTATTCAGAGGCGCTATTTAAAATTTCCTTGTGGTCCAGTTACTGAAGTATTTATGCTCGTGAAACAGGTGTGCTGATGTTTTGTTTTTTGGTACTCTACAATACAACCACTCTGTGTGGTTAGTATTTGCTGAATTTTTATGGAAGAGCGCGGAACATCACTAATGTCTCTGTTTAGAACAGAAACGTAGTAAGTACAGAGATAAAGCTGCCACTAACATTGGGTGGAGTGCAATGGCACTTCTTGGGTGGGTCATCTGCTTCTGATCACTAGTCCACAGGTTCCAGATCTGATTAAGGTACAAGTTACTCTTCTACCTTTTCATTAGATGTTCTTCCCAGCCATTTTTTGGCTCTAAAGCTTCTATTCAAAATTGAATGTTTGGAAAATTAGATCCCTTTTGGCTTCAGTGAAGCTAGATGTTTGAATGTAAGCATACAACCTATTTCAACACTGTGAGGTTTGTGCAACATCCCAGGACTTAGTTTGTAGCCTTATTTAAACCTGAAGTGCCCACTTCTCTTCAGACTCACATATTGAGAATGATTCTGTATCTATTTTATTCCTGAAAGGTCTTCTGCTTTGGTTGAGATACTGATTTGTTGGTGGTTGTTGTCATCTAAATGATATTCTTTGTTTCTGCTTCTTCTGTGTCTTAGGGCTTGTGTGAGTCCCAGTAGCTCCAATTTGGTGGGATTTCTGTTCTGTGTGCAGAAAGATGATTTTCTTGAATGTGATCCAGATAAACATGAGGCTTTCATATTTTAATCCTATAGCAATGGTTCTTATGAGAAGCTAAAGACTCATAGGGTGGTTTTGAAGTCTCATGCTGTTTTATCCAGGTGACCAAGAACTCAAAGAAATTAATTATCTAGTGCTCACTATCTATCAGCCATGAGTTCTGGTAACTTAAGTCATACTGTGCTGTTTTGCCAGGAAGATGCTTCCTGTTAATGAGGCCATCCTAGGGTTTGCCAGGAGACAGTCTGCTCCGAAGCCGAGGTGGCTGCTGCCAGATGCAGTCAGAAATGTGAGCCTTCAGGCTTGGTTCACTTTCTGAGCATTTGTTTGCGTCATTTTAGGCAGTAGAGGAAATCCAAATCCACATCACCTATAGTTGCTGCCCTAAAAACATGTAGCTTGTGTTCTTGCACCTGTGTCACGGAGGTCTGTCTGAGATCTAAAGGTATTTTAAATGGCTGTTCTAGCAGCTTATTATGGGTCTCTTTAATGTCTGTGGGAGCAAAATACTTACAGTTGCAGCTATGCAAAAAGTCCATGAATTATGGAAATGCTGTGAAGGGAATTTTTCTGTATACAGAGTAACTTATCCTTACAGTCTTTTTTCATGCTGGACTGGAAGAGAGCTTTAAGATGCACAGAGCTACAGTACATTTTGATCCCCTTTCTTTTTCTCTGCTTCTCTCTCAAGGCTATTTCGGGAAAGAAGTGGGGGGGAGGGGAGGGAACACAACAGAAAACAAGGGAACAAAGCTTTTGAGCTTAAATAAGGCTTATGATCTCTCTGCTGTAATAATAGGTGGTTTAGATTTCTTGAAACAATTCATCTAGTCTGCAAGACTTATGTGAATTCTGCAGCATACTTCAGTACTTGGTACGTTGTAGCCAGGAATCCTTTATTTAACTTGCAAAGACTGAAATGTAATCCACAGCAGGCCAGTTTGTACTGCATCAAAACAAGGACTGTCAGACTGTTTCAGAAGATCCTTGTCACCTCCAGAATTTTTTATATTCATTCATTGCTTACCCTTAGATTTCTTTCTACTTGTAAGGGTAGTCTGGAAAACCACACGGACAAAACATCTTGATATTCCTGCCTCAGATGCTATTTGTGATGTCCAATCAATATTTGTGATGCTATTTTACATTAAATCTTCTCTGCACCTCCCTGATTCTTAAACCATCCTGCAACCTTCCTACTCTTCTACAGGAATCAGAATATTTTAAAACTAGCCAGCCACTACACCAACAAGATGAATCTGTTCACTTGCACAGCATGATAGAATAGGAGGGATTTTCATAATGTCCTGAACTTGATCTGGCAGTCATTAGAAAAGCCATGTGCTTTGTTCTCACTGGGGGACGGAAGGGATTTGGAGAGATATGAGGCCTGTCTTGCCTTATGATGTCTGTGTTGTCATCCTAGTAGCATCACGTAAGGAAGGGCCAGGCTTTATTAATCTCCTGCTTCAGGCTTTTTAGAAGTGTGTCCTTATTCTTAATGTTTTTCTCTGTTTCTTCAGCAAGCGTGACACTCGTGAAAAACCTTACATACAGGTTTCTGTTT
Source organism: Perdix hodgsoniae (assembly GCA_035772895.1). Taxonomy (NCBI): domain Eukaryota; kingdom Metazoa; phylum Chordata; class Aves; order Galliformes; family Phasianidae; genus Perdix; species Perdix hodgsoniae. The sequence goes on along the minus strand of JAPSGF010000005.1, from coordinate 9,394,697 downwards.
AGGTGTGAGAGCTCTGGAACAAAATAATCCATTTTAAGATTTCATAAACTTCTATTTAAATTAATTTAAATTAATGGAGAAAGGGTGTAGATGAAGTCCTATTAGATGTCTAGATGTTCACAAGGATCTATTTCCTTAGTAAAAAGAGAAGGCAAGCTTTGTGCTTCCTTGAGTTTGCTTTTCCTCATTTGGCAAAAAGAGGAAGGTTGTGTCTTCTGCCCAAAGATTATTGAAATTGATGCTTGAGTGTATGAGCTAAAGGAATGTAATGCAACATTCATCTCAGCTAATGGAACACATCCTGCTAAACATGTGCTGTCCTGCCGTTTCCTTGAGAAGCAATTGGTTGTGGGTTCTGTGTGAGGTGCTACCAAATCCTGTGCCTTTGGAAACCTCAAGATTCAGGGCCTTCCTTTTGGCTGATACACTTAATGCCTCAGTGTGGGGCTAAGGGTAGTGATAGGGGACATTGCCCTTCAATATCTGGCATCATTCAAATCTAGGGAATTTTGAGTTGCTAACGAAGTCAGAAATCTGTCCATTTACTGATTATGGCAAACCAGCTTCCTTATGTGAAAACCACCTTCTGTATTAGAGAGGTTTGGAATTATCTCAGGTAAAGAAATCTCATGATACTGTGCGTTGCCATGGGCAGACTGTTATCTGTAATGCAAAAAGGCATATATTTTGTTTAAAGAAAGAACTGCCTCAGAAACTGTTTCTTAGGTAGCGGAACTCTTCATCTGTAGTACAAATAATCTGTTTGCTCCTCTGTGACGTGTTTTGGAGTGAGTCTTGCAGCTTTCCCAATCAGCAGCTCAGAGCCTAGAGCATACTTCACAAAAGCTTGGAAAGAATACATTTGTTTTCCTGCACTGTTTCTCAGCAGGTTTTCAGTTGCTACTGCCCCATTCCTTTTAGCCCTGAAGCTGTCCAGCTTGCTACTATTGAAACTTACTTTATATCTTTATCTTATATCTTTAAACATCTTCAATGAATGCTCAAAGACTCTGATACTTGATAAACTGAGAAAATCGATGAAAAGTTATTAATTAGAACTTCCTGTGCTCTCTGGTTAAGTAATGTGAATGTGACTTTTTAAAATACTTGAATCAACTGATCAACTTCAAATTAGCTTGATAAACCAACAGTACAATGACAAAAAAGCCACAGCTTTTTGTAAAGGGGGAAACCTTGCAAGTGCTTTGTTCAGATCTTCTTTCTAATAATAATAATTCAATATTCTGCAGATTAATTACATGATTTGACAACAGGAATCTGGCTAAAAATGAAAACCACTCGTCTCTTCTAGAGAATATTGTGGAGATGAGGTGGTGCCTGTTGTGACGTTTAAATGTTTGATAAGAAACCATATTGTCTGTGAACTAAGCTTTACTAAACATGCTATGAAATATTCTTGGCTGGCACAAACTATATGTCAGTGTCTATTGCAGAGGGGGTTTAAACTAGTTCATTTTAAACCTTAGCAAGCAGCAGCTGAAATACTGCTAAATGACCTTTGACATAGGGACCCGTGAAGGCCCCAAGTATGATTTCACTTTCCCCACATTCTTTGTGAATCTGAATGCTTGTCAAATCAGATGTGTGTTTAGACCTTTTCACTGGATGTGCTTGGAGGGGAAGAACAAAGCCTGGGGTCAACTTGGTGTAATCCCTGCGTTTATCTTTATTCTATTATAGTGGCTTGTGGGGGATGGAGTAACTATTTTCTCTGAGGTGAAAGTGCAAGTAGAGTGTAGGTAGGCTATCCATCTTTTCTTCCAGACTTTCCCAACAGCCTAGCTGGTCTCCTATGATTTATTCGCGTTAATGTACGGCTGACTGGGCAGGCTGCTGGTTGATCCGTGTGATCCACTATTTGTTCTGAGCGCAGCTATTCTGTGGCTGCTGCACCTATTGGCTGATGTAAACAAACATGTACAGCTCCTCTTGGATAACACGTGCAGACACAGATCTATATCACATAGCGCTTTGTTCTCCTCAGTGGAGATGGGGAGGGCAGATAACATGGATTTTTATACTGCAACTACTTCTGCTTCAATGTAAACGATCTTTGTATTTTAAGAAAAAAACAGCTTAATATAGTTTACTGTATGTACATATTTTTTCCCTCCTGCAAGTTGTTAGTCATATTAAAGAAAGGGGTAACTAAGTCTTTTATCACACATTCAGAGTGGAGGAAGCCTTTGTCCTGAAGGGAGGAATTGTAAAGTTCTACCAAACTCTTGTTATGGACTTCTTTCACAGTATTTTTAGATTTTACTCCTGTGGTAAATTCTCTTCACAAAACAGGGTTGTTTCTGCATGGAGCTAGTGTAATCTGAATCGGTAAATGTATTATTGTGCCATGAAGCACGAGTGGGTGGAGGAGCCAGATGACAAAAGGCCCGGTTACCTTTGCAGTTTGTCCGCTGTACCTCACGCACTTTGTTTCAGAAGAAAAGCACTATTGAAAGACTCATAAGGAGGCAGTCTTTCACACAGGGCTTGTGGGAAATTTCTCTCCAACTTGTGGGTTTTCAGCTTGTCTAGATTTACCTTGCACATTCACAGGCAGCCTGGAACAGCATAGTGTTTCTGCACGGGGGAAGAAAAAGCACAAACCACACCTGTGGGGGTGAGCTTTTTCTAATCTGACACTTAACCGGTATTTTCCAATTTACACGTGCACTTCCTTGGGGCCTTTTTGTTTACTTTTTAAAAAATTGACTTGTAAGTGAAGTTGTTCATTGTTTCTTTAAAATTTCCAAGCTAGGAGGTAACTTGGTCTTTTTAATTTTGGAGCTTACAAACAGCATTAATATATTTTTTTTCTTAATTCAGTCTAGTAAGGCCAATTCTGAAAACATTAGTATGCTTCTTATTTTTTAAGATAGGCTTGGAAACTTTCTTCTGTGCTAAATCTTCAGCTCCCTTCAGTTTCTTCCACGCATCTCACCATTTACTTTTCTTTGTCTCAGTGGGTAAGCACTTTAATAAATAAAAAAAAAATCCTTTATGATGCTTGAAAACAAATCTGCTTTGCTTTGCTCAGCACCCTGTTTTTGGATTTGAAGCCCTTTTCTACAGGCTGGTGGATGAGCTGCTTTGTTTCGGGTGGAGCGGAGGACTGAGGCTACCTTGGGTGAGCAGGCCTGGGCCTGGCTGTGTTGTCAGCACCTAGCATGGCAGTGACTGAACAGAGCCCTCAGCCCTGCAGCTGGCAGCCCAGCTACCAGCTCTGATTAACAGGCTCCAGCTCAGCTCCGTGCTTCTAAAATGAAACAGCTGAGGGCTGGGGCTGTGGCCACCTAAGCTATGTGTGCTGTGGAGGAGTTAGCTGCTTGCAGGAGGGCAGAACAGGTCTTTGGGTTGGGAGGCAGCCTGACAGGGTTTCGGTAGTAGCTTTCTTTGCCTGTTAGTTTTGTCCTTTGAAATTGTGCGTGTGCGTTGGAGAAATTTCCAGCCTCTGCCTGCTTAGGGCTCCTAGTAACTATTTCAGAAAAGCAATTCCAGGGAACTTGCTGTAATGAAGAACTTTGGCTGCTCTAAGGAGTAAGCTTAGTCTCTTTGTTAAACACTGTCAAGATGATTTTGCTCAGTATCTCAGGCTGAGCAGTGTGGTTTGTTGTAGTATTTTCTCTTGCTTATCCACTCTCCCACTTCCCATCCTAACCTGCTGTTTTCTGCTTCTTTGGATCTTGTATTTCTGTTCGTGACTATCACAGACCTGTTTAAAGATGTATACTCAGTGTAGTGTTTTTGTTGCAGGCTTAGTTTAGTTGTATCATGTTGATCACTGCAACAACTTAAAATTCCCGTACTCTTGTGAGCCATATTTAGACTATCTGCATACAAATATTATATGCCACTTTTTTTCACTGTTTCACATCATAGCAAAGCACTGGAAAAATTCCATCATATACAAGTGAAACTGATACATGATTTGAGCTCTCTCTTGATATTTGCTTCTAAATACCAGACAAATCTATGATTGTATTGGTCAGAACTGAAAAACAGCAGTCAAATGTCTTTTATTGCAATATCAAGTTTTCCAGCTGATAATTAAACTGCTTTTTTTTTTTTAATGCCACTTTCACTCTTATCTAGTGCTAGCTTTTCTCCTTGTCTTTCTGTCTCCCTCTTTTTCTGTCAGGCTATGAAACTACGTCTTGTAAGACTTGTTGTTGTTGGTTTTTTCATCTTTTTTTTTTTTTTTTCCCCTGTTAGCTTTCTCAAGGCTGCTTCAGTGTTGATGTTAAAGAAGGTTTTTCAGTAACTCATGCCACATCGGCTAGTCCTGTTTGCTGCCAAATGTGGTGTGTTCTCTCCTAACTTTAGGGATGTGAAGGCAGAATTTGGGGAAGCAACTCTGCCAGCTGCAAGATGAAGCTGTTGAACTGGACGGGTAATATTGAAGAAAACAGTTGCTATTACATATCCAGTGCTAAGTACTGTGTTATTAGTTGCTCTCTGGGCTTTCCAAAGACTGTTAAAGTAGCTGCTCTTCTGCCAGCTTCAGGTGGGATATGCAGTGGAGAGATGAAGAAGTTGAGGAAACTGGCTGCAGGGCAGGGAACAGTCTAATATGCTTACTAAGCAGCATTTACTTTAAGTGATATGAATGT
>JAPSGF010000005.1:9203070-9390059 GCA_035772895.1 Perdix hodgsoniae | reverse complement strand
GTCTAATATGCTTACTAAGCAGCATTTACTTTAAGTGATATGAATGTGAAAAGAGTAACAGGTCTAATATGCTTACTAAGCAGCATTTACTTTAAGTGATATGAATGTGAAAAGAGTAACAGGTCTCATTTTTATACAGCGTTAAAACCCAGTCATAAAAACAGCAAAAAAAAAAAACAGCAAAATAAAAACCCAGTCATAGAAACAGCAAGATGATCTAGCTGTGTGCTGTTGATGTAATTTAACGGTTGATCACAAACAGCTTAATACTTTAGTACTACTAACAGTTGACAATACAATTCATGAATGTATACTTACCATATCTGATCTTTTATTCCCATTACTGTCTTAAAAAAAAAAAAAAAACAACTTGGGAGTAAATGAACTCTAATGTATCTTAAAGGCTGTCTGATTCAGAGTAATTGAGACCATGAGCATTGAAATCATGAGCAGAAATGTGTTCAAAACAGAAATTCCTTGCAGAATAGATGACCAGTAGCCTGACATGGGGTCTGCCCCTGCATATTGCCTCATTGTTCTACTTTTGAAAGCCCGTCTTCCTTGACCTGAAACCTACAGGTATGAAGCTTTCATTTGGTCTGCAGTGAAGTCTGTATTTGTAGAAAGCCACTCTGTTCCTGCTGTGGTTTTGAGCTATTGAAGAAAATAATTGAACATGCTAATAATCTAATCTTACAATGAGAAGAAGTTTCCTTTTTATCTGTGAACAGTGGCATTGAATACGGCTACGTGTGGCCACTGATGGTACTAAGTTCTTTTTTTGAGTTTTTGCTAAATACTGTAACTTGTTTATCTCATGAAAACTTCTGAAAGTAAAACTAGCAGTTACCAGATCTGTTCATTTAAGTGACTTGCATACTATTCAAGTAGCTACTACTATAGACTTAAGCTGACTGAGCTCTGCACTATTAATTGTGGGACAGTTTTGAAGGCTTTTTTTTTTCTTTTTTTGTGGGGGTAATATAATGCAAATAGTTAAAAGGGAATAAAAGACAATCTAAATAATCATGAATTTATGTGTTTAGGTAAACTAACAAAGGTTGCTACTGAGAATAACTTGACAAAGTGTTAAATGAAGGAAATGTAATTCTATTAAGCAAAGGTTTAAGGAAAGTATTATGTCTGGTGGCCTTGATGAAATCATAGTAAAACTGTGGAAACAACTTCTGTGAGACTTCAGCAAGACAGAATAATGCAGAATCAGTGTGACGTGCTTTAGTGCTACTTATAGCAGTACTTCAGTCAAACTTCTTGTGTAACGGCTTCTTGAATTTGTACTTTCACATCTTCATTTTAAATGTTGTTTAAAAATAATCCTCCATCAAGTTTGCAGGCAACCTAATGTAGAAAGAATTAATCAGCTGTTAGACAGGTGTGCTGGTTGCACTGGAAGATCCTGCACTCAGCTTTCTTAGTGTTCAGATGGGCACTGGATAGACCAACTATTGCTCTATCAAGCATCAGTAATGTAGCCTGTGAATTTTGGTCTGTCCTTTCCTGGATGGAGTGATATTGTATGACTGATACAGAAACATATTAGACTGCATGATGATCGAATGTGTGGTCCCAGTGTTATTTTGTAGACGAACAATTTATGCAACCCTTGGTTCTATAAATGAATAGGTCTGCAGAAGGTACAGGATATGGAGATTATCTCCTGTATTTTTTTCCATCTGACAGCTGGGACAGATTAAGGTCTGTGTACAACAGTTCAGGGATGTGGTGTCTTGTTTTAGGGCAAGATCGGACAACTTGACAGCCTCCAAACAACTCTGCCTGGGTTCTGTTGTATACATTAATTTTCTTTCATCCAACCTTTCCTTAGCTTTAGTTTATGAGTCCAGGCTTGTGTACATACGTATAGCAGCAGTGAACAATGTAGCACCATTCTAATGCAACTCCTTATCAGCCCTTCCCTGCTCACAGAGCTCATGAATGAGGGATGTTCTTCCTGACCAGTTGTGTGCTGGAAGTCATTCAGATGCGTTGCTATTTTTAAAGACAGCCTTTGTAGGGCAGGGTCCCTCCCTCCTTAAGTATATCTAGAAACCATTTGCTTTTCATGCAAACTGAAACTTGTATGGAATGTAGCTGAGGAATTCAACCAGTGTGCTACAAGCAGGCTTTCTTACATTGCCTTATTTTGTCCTGAGAGTCCATGTTTGGAAAAGGGATTTTGAAGGGCTGTTCTCCCAGCAGTTGCTTACAGCATGTATGCGTGCAGCCTATCAGCATGTCTTGTACCTTGGCTGTATAAACTGTAGGGCTGGCTCACCGACTAAAGCACCTAAATTTAGATGCCAGGCTGTGAGCTCATTGCCTGTGCTCCCATTATAGTCTGCGGAGACCTCATCAGTGGACCTGAAGAGCTGCTCAGCTGACTAAACGTAGGTATCCACTTTAGTGTGAGCACAGTCGTTCTTTAGTTACCCTTGGGTATAGGAGGAACTTAGGCAGCTGGGTGATTCATAACTTCCTAAATCAAGGTTTTGTTAACTGTGAACTGCATGACAGCATGTGCTGTCAGTTGGTCGCAGCTAGCTTTTAACCTGATGTGTTAATTTCTACTGAAGTTAACATTTGTTTGCTTCCATAAATAATGTTTTCCTGCCGAACTGATTAGTGCAACTGAAACCGGTGTGTGGTGCTGCAGTGAGGGGGGAAGTTCAGTAATAGGAAAAGCTGCTTGGAAGCATGAAATGTCACTGTGGAGATGTGGGATAACTTCCTAAACGGCAGAGCGTTCTTCAGTGCAGTGGCCTTGAGTTCAATGCGGTTGGAGTAATTGCTGCTTATGTCAGATCAAGGAAGGGTCAGCTGCATCGCTGAGAGACTTAGACTAAGTGTCTTTTCTTACTCCCTGTTCTTCATATTATGTGGTTGCTTTTTTAATGGTTTCTTTGAAGCCAGAAAGCATCTGCCTGGGTGTGCAGATGTCTTAAATTTTGCTACATCGTCAATATTGAGAGTACTTGCTAACCACGGGATACATTCTATACTTAATTAGTGCAGTGACTAGAGAGAGGACAAAAACCTGAAGGGTGATGCTAAAACAAATTGATGTCTTTAGTTAAGCCTTGCTCACCGTGTAGAGCTACCATAGAAATTCTTCCATCTTAATGCTTTACAGTGTGAATGTTTTTACAGCCTTTAACTTTATGAAGATGAAGAGACTTAGGTTAGGAGAGGACTAGTTTGTACTACTGCAATAAATTAGTGGATCAGCGAAATACACAATAGGTGTCCTGTATGAATCCAGTTTGTAGCAATCAGTTGTAAAATTTCAGATTCTGAGGTCAAGTAATTGGATTGTTTGAAGCATCCCTACAGGTGCAGAGTTCAGGGGAACTAGAAGGTGACTGTAAAATCCCTTACCTCTCAAACTTCATGCATTTTTTTCTTCAATGTTATATTCAGCAGGTGCTTGCTATGTGGAGTGACACTTCTTTGTGCTTCTTCTGACTGCCTCAGAGAAATCTCTTTCTATTTTCAAACAGCAGTTTGTTTGTTTTTTGGCTTCTGCTTGAGAATTCCTGAGTGGTGTAAAAATCAAAGGAGCTACATCTTTGCAGTATTAGAAGATTGGCATTCACTTCTCTGAATTACAACCAAAAAGACAAGTGGCTTAATTTCACGGACTGAACATCATCTACTTCTATAGAAATCAAATTTATTAGATAAGATCTGTTAGTCACCACACCTCAGTATTCTGAAAATGTGATATTGGAGTGGAAAAGTTATATGCAATGTTCTCTTCAGATCTTGCTTATCTCAGAGTAGATTTTAAGTGTTAAGGTAATGGTTTTACATTTTCTTTGCTGTTCTAAATATATTTAAGTTCGTTTGAAGTATAAATTCACATATGTAATAGCTGCAAGTCACAAAATGTGATTCAAAAGAAACTTGTGGCCTGAAAATAATTTGTCCAGTATGTAGCACTGAATAAGGGAGAACTCTGTATTTACTTGGGTTTATCGTATTCACCTTTTTGGGACTTTGGTCTTGAACTTTCAGCTAGGAGATAACTACAGAAAACAAAATGCTTCTTCAGACTGTAGATGCTCTCTCATAATATGTGCGTTGCTTAGAGAAAAGAGTGGTCCTGAAAGATCATAGAATTACAGAATGGCTTGGGTTGGAAGGGATCTTTAAAGATCATTCAGTCCCAGCTCCTCCCCTGTGGGCAGGGACACCTCCTGCTGGACCAGGTTGCCCAGAGCCCCATCCAGCCTGGCCTTGAATGCTTCCAGAGATGAGGCATCTTCTCTGAGCAGCATGTGCCAGTGCTTGCCAACTTCATGGTGAAGAATTTCTTTATATCTGATCTAAATAAACCCTTTCATAGTATGAAGCCATTACATCTTGTCCTGTCCCTAAGCTTCCTATCGAAGAGTCCCTCCTCATTTTTAGGAACTAAAAGTACCCTCTAGGTACTAGAAGGCTGCAGTGAGGTCTCCTTAGAAACTTTTTTTTCCAGGGTGAGCAACTCCAGCTCTCAGCCTCTTTTCATTGGAGAGGCATTAAGGTTTGTGGTGTCTGACTGACTGTGATCTTTCAGAGATCTTGGAAATGGCTCTGTGAGCAGGAAAGCGCTAAGAATGTGGTGCTATGTTATGTGTGTCAGGCACCAGTGAAGTTCATAGGTGGAATATCATCTCAGCTTCTTGTTGTAGCTCTTCAAAATGGCAGCCAGCATGCTGTGATATTAGGAAAGATTGTCTGCCTGTATTCATTATTGAAAAAGAAACAAAACTTTAGATAAAAATTGTAATGAAGTTGTTAGTGCTGAGAATAAGTACGTGTGGTTTGAGTTTCACCAAAACAAGAGTGAGAAGTGATGTGGGAGTCTGACAGTTCAAAGGAAGGAAGGTCTGAAAGCCAAAGTTTTTGGTGGTTCTGGTAGGCAAAGGTGTGCATACATTCATAGCTTCTCAGTAGTTACTTTTAGCATGGCTTCTGACTGCTAGATCTCAAAAGCCACTTATCAATCAATTTACTGAAAAGTGTCTTGTAATGTCCGTAAGTGATTTTCTTCCATCATCTCAAAATATCTTTCTAAATAGTACCTTCCAAATTAACCAAAAACTGTGGATTTATGATGGACGAGGCTTCTGTGATGTGTGCTACTACAGATCACGCTGGAGCATCATGATGATGCCTGCCTTCTTTTCATGTGTAGAGGAGAAAACAATTCTTTTTGTATGTGAATAAATCAGTCTAGATGCAATTTTTTCATTGTATTTTTTCAACATTTTTATGTTCAGAGAAGCTTGTGGGGATACTGGATGCTTCAGAGAACTTGTGGGGGGAAAGATGCAGTTAGTGAAGATAATGCGCATACTATGCTTCTCAGAGCTTGGAGAATACATGCAGCCTTTCCTCCAATATTATTTTAGATAACTTAAATGTATATCTTCTGCACTGTCTTGCCTTAAAATAAGTACGCCTGCATTCCTGCCCCAGGACAAGTGCCTTACTGTGAAGATTTTGTTGAGTGGTGTTGGTATCAACATTGGCCTTCCACAGGCAGTATGGGGAGAACTGGGAGCTGCCAGTGCCTTTGTTTTTAGAAAACTGTTTTTCACAAAGAAAAATCACCATATTTCCGGTTGTCTTCTCCCATTCTTTCCTTCTCCCTCTCCTTCCTCACACCTCAGTTTTTCCTACCAGGAGAAATGGGAAATGAATGAATTGCTGATTCTGTTTCTAGTATTGAATTACACATGGTGCCTCAAATGTTGTTGCAGGCGGTTTGGATTCTTTAGGTTAAATCAGAGCAGCAAATAAAGCTGCTGCTCAGGCAGAAGTGTAGAGTATTTGCCTTACTTATCTGTTCAAATCTTGGATCTCTGAGTCTTGAGTAATGCACCTGGCCATACTTTCTCTGGGGATTATATACTGCCAGATTCACTTTCCTGGTCACATGTGCAGCAGGCTGCCCACTGTAAAGCCAATGCTCTTGGGCTACACCTGGTATCTCAGATTTCTTTCAACCAGATTTTTGTATTGGGAAGAAAAATAAATAGTCTCATTGTACAGTTCTTAGGGCAGTTGCATTTGTCACTATTAGCTCCTTTAAAACTCAGCAAGGAATGAGTATGTTAATGTCCCTCTGCTGAAAGATTCTTGAATACTTTTAATTTATTTTCCCCTAGATGTTTGACTATTCATTTTAAACCAATTTTAAACATGACGTGCTGTTGACTGGAAGGGAAGGGGAAAGCACACATTGCTAACGCTGCCAGTCATCTTTTCTGCTGTTTATTCAGTGTATAAATGATGTAGGTGATTGATTCCCTCTTCTGTGTCAATGCACCTTTAAACAACTGCCATTGCTGAGGTATGCTGCAGTTTCACTTTTAATAGTACATATGCAGATCTAGTACACTTTTTTTCTTCAAAACAAAAAGCTATGCACTGATGATAAACCACACCTCCCAAAGGGGGGAATTGCAGTTGTGTGCTTCAGACATATCAGTGGGGAGAATGGGAGCATACCTGCAGTCTCTTTGTATAGCTTTGCAGCACTGAGAAGTTGATCCAGTGCTAGAACAGCCCAGTTCAAATTAATCTGAAGTTGGACTAGGTTGCATATACTCCGTCATCATACTCCATACACAACTCATCTTCATGAGTTTATTAAGTAGTTCCTTCTTTCCCCTCCTCCCCCCCCCTCCAGACACACACATTCCTGCAATGCACTGTTGCTGTTTTTCTCTTTAGGTTATGTTTGGGTTAAGCAGTGATGTAAACATGGGGAAAAGGTAATGAATGTGCTGATGTAGACAGATATAAAGTTCAGCCTTGTTTTTTGTTTTAAAACAGTACTTAGGAGTTAAACTTGTAATTTAGGCTAAGGTCAGTGGTGATGCAAAACGGTCCTATAAGAAGCATGTTGAATTAGACCGTATGTGTTTGTGAAGGGCTGAGGACAAGGACCTTCATGCTGAGTAGCTGTTCACATAAGGAGAGTTCCCTTGAACAAGGCAAGTCCTTCTCCTTGCTTTGGGTAAGTTAGGGAAGCATGTGTTATCAAGCTGTTTAATCAGGTGAACCAGCTTCAAATGGGGCAACTAGATTTTTGGTTAGGTTTGAAATGCTTCTGAGTAACTTCTGAAGAACACCCATAAACATATTTTTTTTGAATGCTTAGTGATGCTTTTTGATATCCTGAGCTTTAATGTTTTCTCAGAGTAGAATGCAGGCAACTACCAGGTGTTGTTTGAAAAGCTAATGAACTTCAAGGGGGAGGAAAAAAGATAAGAAATTATCTGAATAAAACTTTTCATCCTTAAAACTATTAGTACTATCATAGATTCAGCTCAACTTGTTCCATGTTCCTTATTCTAGTTACAAATAGTGCTTTTGCCCCAAACTTAAAATATGGTGGAGTTTAGAGAGAAAAAAATAATAATAATCCTGTAATGAGCATTTCTATTACTTTAAGCTCTAAAAACTGCTTCCCAATTTAAAATGTGATTGTGACAGATGAAGCAAACCACCAAGCAAACTGATGTAGAGATGTTTGACGTTCTGTTTTGCAGCTCGTTTTCAGGCAAAATGTTTGGTATTAAGCTGATGGTAAGAAGCTGTTCAGACTCCAATTTAGGGTTTCAAGATCGAGGTGTTTACATTTAGAAATAAATGTCACTGGTATTAGTTTTGCTATTTCTGATTCCAGGTTGCCACATGCTATTGTTATATTAACAAATAGCACAGCCAACAAGGTATATTAAGTATGGGAGGAGGTGCTATTAACTGCTTCCATTGTTATCCATGGAGATGAGTTATAAAAGAAGATCTCAGCTTGGGTTTTGAAATGGAGAACACAACTTTGCTGCTCTGCTTTCAGCAATCCAAGCCTGTAAGCTGTTACCCTCTTGAGTTAGCAGCTTTTGGGGGACTGCAGTGCAGCGTGCTAACAAATTCTGTTTAAAATGACCAAACCTCATAACAAAGTAATGCTCATATGCTGTTGCACTGTACAAGTGTTCTCTGCAGCCTCCTTCCTGTCTTCCCAAGTCCCTCTGAGGTGAGATGGGTAAAGTTGATAATGGTCTTCCACAGTACTCTGCCTTTGAATAGCCTCACTGGAGAGGACTCCTGTAGTGCTAGTTACAGTACTGGAAAGTTGAGACGGTTCTATTTTGACACCCCTGTAGAATTTGTATGGATATCTTTTCTACATAAACAAAAGGTACCAAAGGGCTATATTTTCAAGAGGATGCTCATCTGGATGTGGGTGCCCTCAGTTGTTGTCTGCTCTTCCCACAACTTATTCTGTTTTTACAAATGTTTGTGGAAGGAGGAGAGTGGACTGCATTAAGCAAAGTTTGGTGCACTTAAACTGCTGAACTTTCAACTTCTTGAGGTGGAGAGGTGGCACTTAGCTTATCTTGAGTGGACACTTCTGTGGTTCTTCTGTTGTGCTCTAACTGCTTTTAATGGAGTGCTTAGTGATTTGGGCCAAACTTTCTGTATGGGAATGTCTTCAGAAGCCAAGTCCTGTAATTTGGTTCTGCTTTTAAGCTCAGACCTTCCCATTAGAAACAGAGTTAGCTATTCCAAGAGTAGTTGTATCTCAAGCTGAGAGTCATTTTCTGGAGATAACTGCTTGGTCCTGTCAAGTGGGGATTCTTGGGGGTTAGACCAGGAAAGCAGACACTGATGCTCTCACTGTCTAAGTCATGTTGTGCAGCCATTTGGATTAAGGAATAAAAAAGAGGTGGAGTAGGCTGTAAATACTGAGTTCCAGCAGTGCGGCGGGCAGGAGCACAGTCAGAGCCTTCCTCTCTCTCCCATTTGAGTTTTGCTGCATATTGCTGTTTCATTTCCTGTCTGTTGCCATAAGCTCTTATGGTTTCAAATAGGTGTTCTGAGGACATTCACATAGTGCAGTGAACTCTGTCAGGCAGCAGGTCACCACTGTATTTAGACAGAAAGCTTTCAAACATTGTCACCTGCTCCCAAGATGCTTTTTAGGACCCGTATTTCATATTTACGTGCAAATCTCAACAGATTTTTACAGCCTGTTCTTGCATTGTGTGGTACTTAATACGGTTAACTTGGAATTCAGTCAGGATCCCTGTAGTTCATCTAGGAATTGCCAAATTCAGAGACAATAAGTAAACAAGTTGAGTATCCTCATTCCTGTAGTGTTGCAATACCTGTAAATTTCACATTCTGAATTGTATTGGCCTTTTTCCCAGTAATGAAGTGTCTATGGACTTTCCTTAACTGTAATTACATATACTAAGAAGGAATTTAGTGTTCTCCCAAGGTCTCTGGCCTAGAGGCAGAACAAAGTCCTTATGCTGACACTGAAGCAGTCACTATAAAGCACCTGTCAGCTGCCCTGAGAAGAGCAAAATGGCTGTTAGGGTAAAGCTTTTGGTGTTATCTCTTGTGATTTTTTTTTTCATCTCTGTTCTGGTAATAAATCATGTGCACAAGTCTTTATAGTCTGCATGTTGGATATTATTGAGTAAGCAAAGGCTTCTCCTATTTTATGAAACTAACTCAAAGTGCACTGTCTAGAAAGGAAGAAGCTTGGCACAGTGTATGTGAAGGGGCTGCTTATTGTGGAGTATAGAGAGCTTGTTGGATGTGGATGAACCGTGGATGGTGGAAACAAAGTCGGTGCTCCCACCATCCATCAGTGCCTTGTCCTGAAGCACTGCAACACCAGAGAGAAAGTTGGAACCCAAGCTGAGATACTGAAGTCTTGTTGAGGTTCCAGTTGTGCTGGTAAGAATATGGCAGTGTGACTTGTGACTGGTACAGCTATGGGAGCAAGAGTTCTCTAAGTGACCTATGAACTTATATTGGCGAAACTCTAATTTTAGTGTAAGAAATTCAGAGATACTAAGTTATGCCAGTAAATATTACAACCTCCTTAAGTGGACTGTAGAGTTCATAGCTTGGCAGCCTCTATGATACTGCCAGTGCCTTTGGGTTATAAATCTTACGCTGCCAAGAGTGGGATGGGATTGCCGAGGACTCTTTGTCCAGCGGTCTGAAGGACAGCACAGTATAACCTCACTTCTTGTGTTGATGCAGTGGTGCACACGTGTGTTTCTGCTCAGATTGTGAAAAGTGGGGGCTGTATGCTGATAAAACGCTATTTTGGACAATCAGGCTTTTCTTCTTGGGACTGTTGAACTTCTCATCAGTTCAGGTTCTGCTTTGCCATGCCCTTTATTCTAATAGCTATGATTCACTATCTGTGCTATTTTGCCGGGTTAAAACAATCATCTTCACTCTGTTGTGGTTGTGCCACTGTAGCTAAACTCTAGTTGGCTGTTAGCAGTGTTGGGTTACTTGTGAGAGGAAGGGTGTGGAGGAAATGTGATATGGCTTGACAAATGGACTGTAACCCTTTTAGACTCAACCTGCCAGGACATACATGCGTAGTCAAGGCCATATGCTGCTTAAAGATTATTTTCTGTATGAAAAGAGAAGGGCATCTGGCGTACACAGCTAGCATAAGGTGGCTTGGGAAGTCAAAGTGTTCCAGGCCTGAGGCTTCGGCCTTTTGGAGTCTTGCCTGGTTTTGGGAAAGCTGGCGTGACTTGAAGCTGTTCTTTAAATGAAAGGGAGAAAATGAGTGCTGCATTTGTGAAATTAGCTTGGGGAAAATAATCAAAAACTGTACTCTGAGTACAGGTGGTTGGTATGGTGTTTTTTTCTGAGGGATTAGTAGCTGATAAAAGCAGAATGAAAACATTCTCAGACAAATGGAGGAACTTATAACGTGTTTGAGCACATACTTTAAAGTCTGAATGTGGAAAAACAGTCCTGAACACTTGCATACTGACATTAAGTTTCAGCTGATAGCAAAACAAATTCAGGCCTAGCAGATTTATGTTCATGTTCCAGTTGAAGAAATGACCCCAGGTATTATGGCAACAGGAAAGCCTAAAGGTGATTGGGGTGTGTGTGTAAGTGTTATTAAATGCAGCCTGGAGATATTGAAGGCTTTAATAAAGTCTAGTTTTCTCTGACAGTGTTGTTTGCCATCATGCTAATCAAAGTGCAGTGAAGAGGCTGATCTCAGCATGTGACCGAAGAAGCACTGGAAGAAAGAGCCATGTTCTCCAAGCTGCTTTTTATGTGCATTTTTACAGTCTTCTCCCTTACACTTCTGCAGGCTGAAAACTTTTTAACTCAGTTGAAGTTCATCCTCTTCCATCCAAAATAGACCTTTTAACAACTACTCATCTTTAGTATCTTCAGCGTTTGGAGTAGGTTCAGGCAATAATAACCTCCGACTGTGTTCCAGAGCTGCTGTGACTTTGGGAAGGTGAGCCCGGTGCTCAGAGAAGTGGGCATGAAAAGAGTCATGTCAGATGTTGTCCTGTGAGGAAAGGGATGAGGTGCACTGGTTTTATTTTAATTTAGTGTTAAGTGTGGGGCAAGGTTATGGAGGGGGATTGTAAGTGCTGTATTACACAAAGTCGTAGGATTCTGGAACATAGCTTTGTGTAAATGAATTATTGTATAACAGAATAAAATACTATGTGAGATTTCAGAAAGCATGGACAGATTCAATACTTAAGGCAACTAATAGTTATTACAGTCAGCTTTATTATCGCAACTGGATTTGTATGAATCAAATCTAAGATCTGGATAACACATTCAAAGGAATCACTTCCTGTATATCGGCTGTACTCACGCCTTTCCATTTTCAATCTGCTTCATTCCCTTTTGTTTTGTGAAGGGGGAAGAGGGATGGAGCAGCGGTGGAAGGGAAGCAATGCATGTCTCTTATGTATCTAAACTAGGTAGATTTTTTCAGTAACGTCTTGTAAATGTTAATTCTTAATGATGGCTTCCTACTTTTCCTGAAAACACACCTTTTGGTTGCGCAGTCTGTTGGAAATTTCACTTAAGTTTTGTGAAAGTGATTTGTAACGCTCCATTTAACTGGGAAGAGAGGGTAGCCAAAGGGGGAAACCAGTCTGGCTGCAAATTCCGTGTTGGATCTGTTTTGATAGCAAAGGTCAACCTGTATGCTTTCACTTCAAGAGTGTTTGGAACTTGTCTTTGCTAGACCTCTGGAAGAAGCAGTTTGTTAAGCTTCACTGCATATTGAATGAGATTCTAGTGAGTGGTTAAATGCTTTCTATGTGAACTATGACTCTGTTATGACCTGTTTAAAACTAATTAACATGACATGCTTACCGGAAACAACTTGCGAGTTTTGACTTTGGGAGGGGAAAAAAAAAACCAAAAAAAATTTCAGCAAAGACTGCACTGCTTCAGTTAGACTTCGGTCTACTTCAGAAATTGAGAGCAAATGAAAACAACCCATCTGCATCAGAAGTGTAACGCTAATATTCTTTACTTTCCTTTGTTACTTCATTCATCCTTTTTCCTCAGTTGTAGTCAGTCACAGTGGAAGGCTTTATGCTCTGCTATGGGAGAAGTGGCAATAGCATATGTGATGTTTAGGGCAAAAGCACATACAGTGCTGCTTCCTAATTCATATCCAAATACAATTCTCATGCATAACCTACAGTCAGAAGGCCAATACTGGAAGCAACTCAGTATTACAATGATTTGCACTGCTGCACTTATGATGTGATTTCTCTGAAAAGGATTTAGTTAGTCATGCTTGCTTCGAAGCTGTGAGTCTGAGAGTTAGCTTGACTGCCTGAAACATATGATTAGCAGTATCCCCATTAATACTGAATAAGTATCCTATAGAAGTGCAGGAGACAGTACTTTTTCAGAACATTTGGCGGATGGATTAGAAATAAGACTTTCCCCTGTCCCCCAACCCTGTCATTATCAAAGAAGGGAAAAGAGAACATAAGATGTCATACAATGCCACTAGTTAGAGTATGCTGTCCTTCAGTTGAACAGAGATTATTCTAAAGATTATTCAAATATCATGTCTAGTAGTTAGAAGACATTTGATTTCTAGCAAAAAATAAATGCAATGTTATTACTAGACTTGAAATCACAGATGGCACAATTTGATTTATTATTTTGAATATTTCTTATACTTATCAGCTTATTTCTTATACTGATTAGTTTTACATGCCATGCATGAGTGGTATGGAAATTGATACCTACAATTTTTTTTTTTTTACATAAGTGGCACTATTTCTTTTTACCTACTGAGAGTGTGAAAATTACTTGTAGGATCAAAATCCAGTGTGTCTAGAGTTGTCTTTTCCTGTTGAAGTCTATTTAGGTCATAACATTTATAATAGTTTCCAGTGAAGGTCCTATGGTTTTCCGAACTCATCTGTCCGAAAGAAGTGTTGGAGTCAGTTCTAATCATTAGGGCGACCTCTGCTTGTCAACTGTTCTATGTTCTGGAACATGCAACATGTGCTGCCAAAAAGAAATCTAATTTTCTGTTGCTGGCTGGCAAAGTCTGAAGCCCCTGGAGCTGAAAATTTGGGAAACTGAGGGGCCGAACATAACAGATTGAGTTATATCTCAGTATGACATTTGAAATTTTCTGCCAAGAAAAACTGAATGTACGTTTGGAAAAAGTAAAGGTGTTCCATCCCACCTCCAAGAAAATACACTTGTAGGAGTTTCCTTCTGTTCATCTATTTAGGCTTTTTTTTTTTGCTTATTGCCCTCTTTCCGAAGGAAAGGTTGACAGTAGGATTTCTGCAGTGGGCATCTCCCTCCAGCTACCCACGTTTGTAGTTGTAGCAGTACTTACCAAAAGCCAATGTGGTTACTGCTTTCTTATTTGTATTGTTTTTTTAGTGCTGTAGTAGAGCTAAGCTGTATCTTAATGCAAGAGTGCTGCTTTTACCAGCCCAGCACTGAGCTGCAGCTGTCACTGTTACTGACAGCTATGCTGTGATGTGGCAGTCCTCCTGAACGACAAAAATATAGTTACAGGAGGGTTTTGCAGGCCTCTTGTTGAGATTTCTGTCTTCCAGTCTCTTCTGGAGGATAGCATTGCATTCTTTTTGCTGCACCTTTGTGTGTAAGTAGGGGTTTGGTGACTCTTATGTGTCTTTGGGGAACTTCTCTGTGTTAGACACCAACAGCAGAGACAGCTGGCTGATTGCTCATGTGTTCCTCAGCAGGCAGATGGAGCAAAAAGCATGACAGTCTTTTTGGCACTGTTTCAGCTACACTTGCCCTCTGCACAAAGGACTTTTGTATTTTCCTTTGCACTGAGGATCCTTGTATAGCAAAATAAATCATGCCAGGAAAATTAAGTATATGGGGTACTCGTGCCCTTTTTGACTTCTCGCTATCATGGTCTTTCTATGTTTGTGATTGACTTCATGCTGAATCTTTTGCTCTCTCACATGGAATATTGCCATGGCTCATCTTGCATCTTACAGCAAAGCATGCAAACTTTGGGGAGCCCAGAGCTCCAGAATCCACAAGACCATGCTGCTTCCTTGTGCACTGGGGAGTGAAGTCCCTCTAGCTATGAAGAAAGCCATTCAAAGCATCCAAGGATTTGGGGAGAAGGGGTGGAGGAGGAAATTTATTTATGAGACTGAATATCAACACAGGGAGAAAACTTTGTTAGATACCAACCTGTTAGCTAGGTTAGCGGAACATGATAGCATGTAAATTTCTGAAGGAGTGTTGTGGGTTTTTTGCTTGTTTTATTTTTTTTTTTTTCTTCTCCTGGTCTCACTGTGCTTTCAGCTGTGAACATCAACCTTGTTTGTCTGACAACTCTAACCAAAGGTAGCTTATGGTAGCGTGTGTGTGTGTGTTTATATTTTTAATCACTTAAATCTGTGGCATAGTTCCTAGGTATACAAGGAGTGGGAAACAACAGAGGGGTAGGCAGAAAAGTTCCAGAATACTTCTGACATTATGCCTGAATTAGGTACATGAGGCAATTTGTTAGACGTTAAAAGCATTTTGGTGGTCACTGCTGCACCCATTTTCTGTTGCAAGCTTTAGAGGGACCACTGGCTGCCCACCTTGCTGAAAGTGTGCTGCTTCACTGCAGGGATGCCTGAATGGTGGGCTGTATGCAGATCTACTTCTGTGCTTGCTGAGTTACACTATTTCCTGAAGAAACAGACTTATTTAAAGTTTCACAGGAGGCCATGAATGAGGAATCCGGAAGCAATTAAACTTTTGTCTTTTTGTATGGTAACTACATCTTTCTCCTAGAATTCATCTAAATGAACTTGCTGGAGGAAAAATTTTAACTTAGGAACTTTTGTCTGGCAGGCACAGACCACCACCTTCAGAGGACTTGTGTTGATTTGTTTGTTTCTTTGTTTCTATCCAATTTTATATTTTTCAGCGGAGGAAAACTGAGCTGACAAAGTGCAGCCTGAGGACTTTATATGTTGTGTCTCTGTGTGGACCTGCACGTGGTAGGTCTGTGTGAATCTGTCTAGGAAGGGCTGGTTTTGCATTCATCTGCTTGTGCACTCCTCTGGGCTACTTATAGTCATTTAGGCTGGCTGGGTTCTGGCTGCCTATCATAAGCTCCTGAGGAAATGTTCCTATTACTTGTTAGCCTCTGCTTTGGACAGAACCGTCTATACCTGAGTTGAGGCTTACAGTGGTTTACAACACTATTTCAAATGCACTAAGCAGAGTGGCCCTTGCCTCTTGAGCAAGATATACGGTTATCATATGTGATGGTAGTGGCCCTGTCTTAGGAAACTTTGTTACCTTTGTTCTTAGGCTGAAAGAAATGTTACCCTTTTAGTATTAGAGAGGGAGATTCATACATTGGCTGTCATTGAAGAGTGGAAAAATGCTATAATTTGAGGAAAAAATATGCCATGGCCACAGTTTTGTAAAGGCAACAAATATAACGCATAACCAAATCACATGAAGAACCTACAGTTGGCTTTCTTCCTGTTTAATATTCCTGACTCGGGAGCTCAGAGATGAGCTTTCTTTTAACACAATCATAACCAACCAATCTGTGAATAACCTTGATCTATGTGGTCAGAGAAATGAATGCCTATCTTGTATTACTCCCTCTAAGGATTTCACAAAGTGCAGAAGTTGAACTCTGTTAGCTGTGAGGAAGCTAGGCTTTTTCTATATTCACACACTGAATCTCACTACTGTTTCTTATAGTCATTTTTCCCTCTTTACTTTTTTTTCCCCTGTCTCAGTGTGTGAGTGTGGGTAAAGGACTTGCTGACAAAGCGAAACCAGTGAGTGCTGTTAACCTTGCTGGCGCTGTCAAATTTGAAGAAGTTAAAGGTTTGGTGCATGTCTTTTTTTATAATAAACAGTCATGGTTTCCTCCCAAATTACATACGTGCTCTTCTTTGCTGTCCTGACAGAACAGTAGGAAGGAAAAAAATGATCTGACCTATGAAGCAAAAATAAATCTCATCCTCTGCTTCATATTTCTTAATGCTTTTGATTCCTGTGATGTCACCAGGTTCAGAGTAGTTTGGATAAGTTTTGTATCACTCTGATAATAAATGATTGGAGTCTTTCTCTTCAGATAATTTTTCTGCAAAATGGTAGGGTTGCTTGATAGTGACCAAGGAGTGTTTTTATTATGCCTTCATCTTATGTAGAGTAATTCCCAATTAATGTGCCTTCAGATACAACTCTATTGTAGTTATTTATGTGGTTCTGTTGTTCACAACTCGAGTATTGCCAGCAACACCCAAAGCCCATCCAGTACGCAGCTGTTGGGCGTTAGGTCATGTGCCTTCATAGCAACATGCTTTCTGCATTCACCTGTCTAATTTTTAGGATACTACTGCTTTTGACTGCAATCTCTGTGATCTTTAAAGGTACCAAGTAGGTAAATGTGGACTCGCTTCTTGTTTTGTCGGTACACAGAGACAGGCACTGGCTTCTTGCACCACAGTAGATGACTGAGGAAGTTCCATTGTTCAAATTTAAAGACTTCCCCAGAATTGTACGGAGTTCTTCTGAGGTTTGATCCAAAAGTTTCATTTAGCGCTAGTGTGTCCTTCTGCTAACATGCATTTAGTATCATCATTGATAGCTCATTGCTCTTGGCTGTGGCAGTTGCTCTGTGGGTTATGACAGTAACTATGCAATCTTTAAGAAACACGATGGAGCAAGTGGCTTTCTATGAAGTCCCTGAAACTTTTGAGCAGTGCTCGTCTCTAACTTTTGTAGTTTCTGCTGTCAAACACCTTTGAAGTAAATACAGGATCTGGAATTTAAAAACAGCTTTTGGTGCACTGTTTTCCAGGCTACCAAGATTCTTTCTCAGGGTATGGATATCCCAGCCAATGATTCAGAGCACGGTTGGATGTGTTACAACTTGAATCTGCTTAAGGCAGCATGTGTAAAAGGCAGTAGACTCTTCTGTGGTTGTAGAGAAAATGCTAGCTGCTGTATGGTTAGCTTCAATGGGAGCTGTCATAAATTGATGGGGAAATTAAAGCTTGCAGTTGCTGGTTTAAGGATGGTGATGGACTGGATCCATTGCAAGCATTTTCTCCAGCAGAGCCATTTTAAAATTTGATTATAATTATTTTTAGCTCTTTGCCAAGACAGCTCTTAATTCATTTTGTTGACCTAAATAAAACAAAGGCTAAAGCAGGTGAGGAACATTTTTTACCAAATGAAATGCAAGAAACACAAAGTAGGAATTTGAACAATAGCTTTTACCAGTATCAGATCCAGCTGTGACATGGGGGATGTGGGTTGCTACAAGCATGTGAGCTAGCGGGCTCACATCAGCTACCTGCAGTTTCAGAAGAGAAGCTGAGGAACTTACATTCGTGTTTGAGTAAATCCAGAGCTGGAGTGTGTTTCTGAAAGTTTTGTTAATGTCTTAAAGAAGTACCGTGGAACTCTGGAGTAATGTTCTTGATGGAGATCAGTGTGTTGCAGGCCTCACTAGAAGTGGTTCCATTAGATTTCATTAGTAACTATAGAGCCATGGTTATAATTTAAATTCAGTTTTTAGTAGCAAAAGAGTACTTTATGATAGTACAGGTTGTAGAAATAAATTTGAGTTGGAATGGCAGTTTTTATCAGTATAATTAAGGTTTTTATAGTACTAATATATCTAAATCGCACCTGTCAGTCTTTTAAACTAGACCACCTTAGCAAGGCCGCCTCCAGAAATGCTCTGGTTTGAGCATGTGATAATGGGCATCTGCAGAAACGTGTGAACGTTCATGTATCTGTTTGCATTGTAACCTCCTCTCACACTGTGCAGGACAACAAATAATGACAGCATACTCAAACTACTGAAATAATACTGAACAAATGTAGGTACTTGCACTGTCAAGTCTAGCAGCTATAGAGCTGTAAGTACATGTGAAGGTCATTAAAAGCTGAGCAGTGTAGTTGCTCTGAAAGTTGAAGGAATAATCGGCTTATGCAAGTTATTTAAGCCTCGTAGTTGTGTTTGTCAAGTTTTCAAGTACCATAGTAAGGCACTTCAGTATGTGAAAGAAAAACTCCTCCACAGTGGTCTGTGCTGTCTGATGGCAGAACCGTGCTCGTGTGCTGTGCCGCTCGCACCAGTAGCTGTGGAGATCTGCTGCATCTTCCAGCTCCTGTGTGTCCTTCAGACTGCTGCTCACGGCACACGTGAATGGCAGCAGTCTTCAAGGAAGCTTCATGGTTAACTCATGGCTTTGTATGATTCTTTGTTAGTGGAAGTGCTGTAGTGCTTGGGAGTCCGCTTTTCAAATTCCAGGTGAAAGGAAACTGAAGGAGCAGCAGGCTGCTAAGAGAAGGGGTACAAAGCACTGTGCAGGCAGTTGGTTGCCTGTGTAGGATGGAGTGGAGCCATGCGGCTGGCCACATGTGCCCCTTGTTCTGGAAGGGTATGGGGGCTTCAGCACCCGTTACACCAGTCTGTCCTAACATACAGGAGGATCCTTGTCAATCTACTGGGAAGACTGGCCTGCTATTAAAACTGTATTCTGTTTTTCTTACAGTATTCCTCAAGGAAAACTCAAAGCAGGAAGGGCCTGACTTGAAGACATTTTGATAAGGCTGCCATTCTATTGCAGGGGTTCTGTTAAAAGAAAGACCTCCGAGCAATACTAATGCAGCTGTTGCTGTCCTTTCAGTGGTCCAAGCCCATGAAGATCAGCCCCTGCAGCTGAAAATACTGTAATACTATTAGACCCTTGCTGGCCAAGGTGTGTGTATTTTACTCCAAACTGGAAGTGAGAGAAATCACCGACTTGGTATGTGGAAGTGTAACCACAGCAGCAACCCAACAGCATCACATGTGGAATTGACCTCAGTCTGTAATGAGCTGCGCAGGCACTCAGTGGAGGGGCCTGGTAACTGCTAGGGCCATGTGTGGGTGCCAGCAGGTGTGTCCTGCTGGTGTTTCCTTGGCAAAGAAAAGCTTGTGTTTCACAGTCTAAAACAATCGACTGGTATAGGTCTCCATAGCTCCCTTTTAAATAGAGGTGATCCATCTCTCCTAATTTAGATGAGATTGGTATGAGAGGGTAGAAAGAAGGACGATAAATAAAATTAGATACTGGACTTCAGACTGGTGTTTGACTTTTTTTTTTTTAACTGCAACCCAATTATAACGTCAGTGTTTTGTTTTGAAAATGGTGTTTTCACAAAACTGATTGTGGATGCTGTGTAAAAAATCTCTTCACGCGAGTTAGTGTTTGTCCAAACACTTTCTATGATATTTCTCTTGGTATGGGTGTCCACGAGTGTTTAACCTGGTATGCCCCTTTGTGTATTTAGTTAATATCTGCATGGCTGTTTCCAAGTTGCGGGCTTCATGGAGACACTAGGAATTAAAGTAACAGGAGATGATCCTTCCAAAATTAATCTTCTCAGAATAGAATTTTGATCTTGAAGTAGTAATGTTCATTGCTATCTAACTTTGGTGAATAAAGCTAAATATACACCGTGTTTGGGGAGGCTGCTCGTGTTTGAGGGGAGTATTTCTCATGGGGTTATTCATGTAATGTTTGTTGTCTTTCAGTGTTTACCTGGGCACCTTTTGACTTTAAGTAACCTACACTTGTATCTGTAACCATTTAGTTTTTTTTATGTGTTGCGCTTTAGTGTCATTTTGCAGTTAGGAGCACATTTAGGAGAACTGTCTCTTTCCTGCCTACTTCAGGAATTCTCTTATTAACACAGCCCTCCTTGCCGAGGGAATTGCACACCTATATATATTCATCACAGATAGTGGTTGCAAATCAGGTCTCTGAAAAATGTATCACCAGCTGCAAAAGGTGTTTGTATTTTAGGGCAGAAGACAGCAGCACAGAGCAGCACATGTTTCAGTACCTTGGTATCCTTCCTGAGCCCTTATGCCTGCTGTACACAAGCAAGAAGCAAGTGTCCTTGCACTTCTCTTAGGTGAATGGTGAACAAGCTAAAATTACTTGAAACAATATAAAAATAATAATAAAGTATGACTTTTATGACTGTAACAGACCATGTCTTAAATTTTATGTGAATTGCTTTATTTTCAGTGGGGCTTCTTGTTCAGGTGGTAAAGCACAACCTCAAGCAAATATTTTAATTGTACAAGCATTTAATATTATAGTTTGCCCCATGTCTTCTGAAATTACTTCTGTGGTAAGACTTCTGGATTTGGGTTTTGGGGAGTGTTGTTTTTTTTTCTCGCCGATTTAAGCCACTCTCCTCCATTAGTCTCCAACTATCTGTTGTAATCCTTCCTCAAATGTATGCTCATGCTTCTCTCAAATTTCTGTTCACCTGCAATGTTTCCAGTTCATGTCGCTCTGATGAGCAGCTGCTGCTTACAATTAAATAGTTTATCTCAGAATGAAGAGGGAAACTGAAAGAAAGCAAAGAAGGGTGGCATGCGTTCTGATTTTTCTGGCTTTCCATTCTTCCTTTTCGGGGGCACAAACAGTTTATCTAATGTAAGAGTTAATGCAGAGTTAATTGCTAAATGCTCTCTTCCTCCTCTGCCTCCTACCAGTGCAGACCCATAGTGCATGAAGCTGCTGGGCCAAGTGAAAGCGCTGTCTTTCATTTCCATGAACATCTTATCTTCCTTTATGGCACACAGTTCCATACAACAGCTATTGCTCAGAGCTCATGGTACAGGTGTGAATGAGTGATTTTTAGTCTGTACTGTCCATGTTTGCTGTTTGGTAGTATGAGGAGATAGAAATAAAATCTTTTCAGACTGAGCAGCAGTTGTGACCGTAAGCTCACAGCCCTTGCCCTATCCTCCAGTTCCTTTTTTGCTTCTCCCTCTCAGTGGGTAGAGCAGCAGCAGGGAGGAAGAAGCTGGACGTGCCTCTGCTTAACCAGTTACAGAATGTCCTCGCTAACTATTTAAAGAGGCTGTGCTCTTGTTAGACTCGTGCAGGCGCTGGTGCTGATGGAAACTGCTGCATCACGCTTCCCACCCCGCGCTGCCTGCGGCAGCAGTCCAGGGCTTTTGCTGTGTAATGGCTGCTGCTGCTGCTGGACTTACCCAGGACTGGGTTGCTGCAGAACTGGTGGCTGCTGGCTGGGAATGGAGCAGGAAGGCAGTTTGAATACACCTGGATTATCTGAAATTCACACTGCTTCCAATATGTAATGAATTGCAAAAAGCCTGTTTATTTTCAGTTAAACTTGTTAACATTTGTAGCAGATCCCTCATCCTATGGAACAGGAGGGGAGGCTTCTATTGCACTTGTCTGGTTTATAGAATTATTTAAAATGTGTAAATTTGCAGAAAGTAAGCTATGTTCTAAAGTCACTGGTAATAAGAAAACAATTTTATATTGTGCTTCTGTGGCTTATAGTTTATTACCATTAGGTATTTTCAATGAGAGTATTTGGCTGAAGTTTTGTACACAAAGTAAAGCGTCTCTATAATACTATTGTCATACTGAGGTTAGAAAGCATGCAGAAATGAAGCTGTTCCAAGTCCAGAGCAGTGATGGCATTAATTCCTATTACTCTACTCAGCAGAACAACAATAAAACCTGCCAATCCCTCTGCTTGGGAGGGACAGGAGGGTGGGGAGGAATGTCAGCCTGTGAGCATATCTTTCCAGTCCTGTTTGTGATATTTATTGAGCCTGCTAAGAAATGCAAAGTGAGTCCTTAAGAAAGAGAAGTAAGTTGCTTTTGTTGCTTTGTGCTATGTAGTGATGTTACACAGAAGCAGGTCGGCAAGCTAACTTGCGTGTTTTATGGTTCTGAAGACTCTTTGTATTGAATATTGAACGCTTAAACTGAACAGCTGTGTCTAAAGCCCTAATCCTACCTCAACATTGGTTTCATGGCTTCTCCTTTTTGCCCAGATAGCAGCCTTAGTTGGTAACCTGACAACTTTGCAAAAAGATTAGAACCAGTATTGGTGCAGGTTAAAGCTCTCGGTGATTTGGCTAGGGAGAACAATCAAAGAACAGAGTGGTTGTTATGATATGACTTCAACTTTCTTCTTCCTTTTGACTCCTTCTGTCTGCATCTTCTAACCACAGATGGATTTTTCTGCACTGGGGACAGCATGGCACCAGCAGCACACTGGTCAGTGAGGATGGACCTACCTCACCTGCTGCTGCCTTACAAATAGCAGGCAGTACATCACACTGGGGGCAGTAGGTGCTCAGTAAACTCAGAGTGTGCAGCCAGCAGTGTTTGTTCCAGAAGCAAGTGAGGAGGAGCAGTGCCCCACCTCCCCACAGGTTCTGCTTTGCAGGGCATGTAACTCAAGCATAACCAGCATGTCTCCATCTCCTGCTTCTCTACTGCTGTGCTGCAAGTCTGCAGTTTTGGATCACAGTGCAAGGTGTTATTCTTGCCTTCCTCACAAAGTGATTTGTGACCAAGGGCCTCGTGCTCTTTCCAGTCACATAATTCACAAAATGTAAGCAGGTATACACGCTCATTCGCACTCTTAAGAAGTGTGCAGTATTTCAAGGAAACCTCCTAGTGAAGCTGTTGTGTACTGAGTCTAGGAGACTGTTTTCTGTCCTAGAGAGCAAAAAACTAAGTAGGGAGTGTGTAGATAGAGCAGTGTTATTGAACATGAGATTTCTAGAGCTCATACGTAAACATAATAAACAGCAATACCAGTGGTATTACGTGTGCCAGTGGAACTGAGCAGTGTGGGAGGGTGTGCGCTCCTGTGTGCATCGTGTTGCTTTGCTGAGAAGGGCTCTGCTGGTTCCTGGATTGGCTTCTGAGAGGCCAATCACATGCCGCCTGTCAGTCAGTGAGGGCTTTCTGCTGCAAACCGTCAGTGTAATTTTTCTTGTTTCTTCCACTTGTTCGCTTCATTTGTGATATTTTGTAAGGGAATATCAGTTTTCCCTGAAAATGATTTCATAACACAGCTGTCCAAAAAGGAGCAGTAAAGCAGTTGCTTTCTGCCTTCTCGTTGTGGCTGAGGTCCCTGTGAATGAGGTTTGTGTGTACCCTGCGGGCCTTTCAGTGCACAGCTTCCTAGCCCCAGGTCTGTGTGCATCTCATTGGTGTGAGTTGAAAACGTTCTGTGCTGCTTGCAGGCCTTCCTGCAGCTGTTGGCAGCTTTGTGCTCTTAGAACCAGAGTACACCATGACTTTCAGAAGTGGGAGCTAAAAGCAATGAAGTGCAGGTCTTGAATCTTTATGCTCAGTGGTGTTTTTGGTATTTTGAACTAAGAACAGCTTTAGACTGAGAAGTCTGCTAACAGTGCCAAAATTATCAGTTGGGCCATGTTTAGATTCAGCGTTAATGCTCTTACAACTGTCTAGACTTAGGCATCATAAATCAATAGAATCTCACCTGTTCCTTTCTGGAAGAAGCACGCCAGGAGGCTTCCAGCTGTGCTGGGTAGCAGGTAAAGGAGGAGTCATGCTTTTGAAAGTGCTCCCTGCCATCAGCTGCCTGTGGGGAGTAGGGCTGGCAGCAGGGTTCTGGTAGGGTGTGCTGGGAGGTACCAAACCCCTGGTTTGCCACTTGTTCTGAGAGAGATGCTGCACGGATTTTTAGTCATTATTTTAATCTCTCCTGCATATACATATTCCATACAGAGTTCCTTCTGGCATTCTATGGAGAAAGCGATACTTAGTGTTTTCTGTTTGTTTTTGTGATAGTAAAAATACTGAGGGATAGGCTTATGTGAAGGAATAGCATTTTGGGGTGTAATTTAAAAGGTGGTGTTGTGCTTTACTAGTCTTTTAACTCTATAAAGAGCATCTTCACATTCCAAGTTGTGCCACCCTCGTTTCTACTTTACTCCCTAGATAAGTCTTTACCGCTTCATAATGACTTTCTTACAGGTATTTATGGCAGCAAACTTAATGCAGGCAGTAATACTTGAGACATGGCTTGAGAAGAAGAAATGAAACTGGGAGCAGTGCTGCTTGCAGTCTAAGAACAGCTGAAGTGTAACACTGTTTCTTTGCTTTTTCCATTGTAAGGGAAGATGTTGTTCTCTCCCCTGCTGATCAGACCCTCTTGTCTGATGCGGGTGTGACATAAGGGCGTCCTGGCAGAGTCATCTCAGCGCGGATGGGAGCTTCAGCTGCAGAAGTGTGGCAGGAACTTCCTCTGCTGAATCACTGCTGACTCTTTGGGTGTCTGCTTTCAGGTATCCTGGCAGGAGGTGTGGAAGTGCCATACAGCAAAGAGCTAGGCCACATTAAATTTCACATTACTGTGAAATACTCAGGCTGTCCAGACAGCAAACTCCTACTTATTTTCTGCTCCTTCGGAATACAGTTTTGAAGACTTTTCTAAAAATACTGCTTTTTGAAAATGCAGACTTCTCTGTAGTAAAAGATTTTTTTTGATGCATATTCTTGAATATGTTGATACGTACTTTCTTGTACTTGTGAAGTTCAAAGCTCTTTCTTAGCTATAGAGAGAACTTGGCAATGCGTTTGAAAGAGTTCTATACTCATATCCTTTGTGAGCTACTGTAGGCACGCCAAAGATTAAAATCAAAATGTCTCCCACATCAACTCTTAAGTAGAGGGGATTTTCTGTAAACAGGTTCTTGACCTTTAAATGGTATGGTCTTAGCTGTGCCAGCCATTGATTGTGGAGATGAGTATGGGCCATGGGGAGAGAGTGTACCTCCGTGGGCAGGGTCGTGGGGGCCTGTTACCATCCCATGCACACAGAGGAAGGACTTGGGTCCTTACTGTTAGTCACCAGCTTGCCTGGACCTTATTACTCTAAATGCTGTCTGGCATGTGTTCAGATTTTCTTTTAATTTGCCTTAGCACAAGTTATGTTTATTGTTCTGAGGTACTTTAAAAATAAAAACAAATTCTGCTCTGATTCTGAATGAATTTCCAAGCTGTTTCCAAGAGTAACTGTACGGAACTGCTTTGTCTTGGCCGACTTACAGGATTGTATGGAAATACATATGCAAGTGTTTCCTCAGCCTATGCAAACTTTGCCACTGTATGTGCTTGTATTTGTCCTAGAACTGCTTTCTGTGAACATCACTCTGCGACTTCTGTCTTTCTCTTGTTGGTCCATCTCATTGTATGCTGAGCAAACTCTTTTTGATGGTTGGGCTGCTCTGAAAATAACACCTCTTATTTCCTTATGTTGCCACATGGTATCAGAGGTTGGTGGTATGGCAATAGAGGTAGAACCTTCTCGCTGACATTCCATTACATTTTGTTTCCCCTCCACTGCCATCTGTCACACAGTGGTCTGACATGAAAGTGTGTATGAAGCAAAGGTGTGTCATTCAATTCCTCCAGGTGAAAAAATTGCACTCGCTGATGTTCATCAGCGCTTCCTGAACATGGATGGAGACCAAGCAGTGGAGATGAGCACAGTGAGGCAGTGGGTGGTGCATTTCAGCGGTGGTGACAGTGAGTCAACTCTGCTGGTGCAGATTTTGACAAGCCCAACATACAGACCTGTGTTCATTGCCAGTGAAACTGTTTATCTTATGGTGGTGACTGTGTTAAAATAATAATAATAATAACGTTTTATAGCTGAGAATTTGCTCTGTTCAATAGTGACTGTGTTCTTTGTATCTGCTGTAATTTCCGCAGAAATAAGAAGCATTATTTTTGGAGCAATCTACTTATAACTTATATATTAAAAAAACAAACAAACAACAAACCTTTTAAGTCTTTCAGCTTCTTGGAATATGCCTGCTATTGTTTGTATAATGCAGCTTTGGAGCAAGGCCGAGCACCCAGTATCTCACAGAGTGACACACAGGGCTTCTACTGTCACAAGCAGTAAGTGCTGTGTTACAGGTATCACAGGTGATGTCTCAGTGCTTTCTCTGAATTTCTATAAAACCTACAAAGATTGCAGTTGGGGACTCTGTACTTAAAACCCTGTGGACACTTTGCTTTAAAATACTTTGCATATTCTCTTTTTCCTATGAGTTGTTGCTTGCTATGTGTCATAGACATCAAACATAGAATCTTGTAGAAGAAAAAAAATATTTTTGCATATGCATTGTACTTGGCTTTTAATAGTCACATACCTATGTGGAGTTAGAGTAGATTTTATTCTAATTAAATGTTGTCTTCAATAATAAAACTGTAGGACAAGTAAAGCATTTGAGTACGTTACACGTTAGTCTGTTTCAGTGACCTACATCCTTCCTTCATGCACACTTCTGCAGAAACTGCAGGAACTTAAATAAGGCAGTTCAAAGAAAATTAGAAAGGTCAAAGAGAAAAAGGAGTGTATCAGACACTGTAGGTAAAGAATGCTGGATCATTGAAAATCCCATTATGCATTTGTGAAGGTGCAGGTATCACTGTAGCACATAAATGCTTATTGGTCCTCTTAGCCAAAAGCATTTCTTCTTAAAGCATTACTTACTTTACCTATTCTTTCCTCTTCCTTCCGGGCCCTTTCTAACACTGTTCCAAATGTTTGGGTGCAAAATAGTTTACTATTATTAACTTATTTTTTACACCTTAATAAGAAAACTTCATAAAATTCCAGTTACTAGTTGAAATTCTAGCAAAAGATCTTAATGTTCCTTACATCCAAGCTGCAGGGAAAAACCCCACAAAACAGAATCTATACAATCATTCTTTCTTCTTTTCCTCCTCCTCCTTCAAATTCAGCCAAAACAAATCCTGAGAGCTATCAACTTCACTTTTAACTGCACAGTTTTTATTTCCTTCTTGCTTTCAGATCAAAGGTGAAAAGTAACTTTGCACTGAAGTGATGGCTTCCAAGTATTCAGATAGGAATTAACAGCATTTGGGAAACTGTTGTCTAAGGGTCTAGGTGTTCATGGCAGTGAGTGAAGTATTACTAAATACTACTTATTTATGGATGTAAATAGGTATTGAAATGTATTTTAGTAGTAAACCTATTGTAAGGTTGGGGCATATATTGCAAGCATGTTCTGATATGATAATGCAATTATATGGTTAGGAAATAAAAATCAAATGTACATGTGATGGAAGAATGGTAACAAATTTATGTTTAAGAAATTTACCACATCAATAGTTTGTGAGTTTTTGGATACCATGTTTGAAGACTGCATTGTAAACTTGAATGAAGATGAGTCTACCTGTAAAAAGAAGAAAATAAATAAACTAAAAGAAGTAACTCTTTATAAAGGTATGAAGAAAAAGCCGTTAGTTGCCAGATCTTTCAAAAGCAAATGTACACTAAAAACAAACTTGATAAACTTCAGGCAGCCTCAGAACATTTTTTTTAATCTTCTCTAAAGCTACTCTCTGATTTCTGTGGCTGGAAAGCATCCATAGTTTCTGCTGCAGTTGATGTAGCTACCAGTGTTTATCATCAAGCACGACCGACTTCCTTATTTAATAACTTAGCTGTAAGTCTACAGGAGTCTTCTTTTAACCAGTATGAAATTTAGAGATGCCCTAATTGAAAACACACACTTCAGAAAGGGGGGGAGGAGGGAAGTAGTGTGATTTGGCAGAATTAAGGCCACTTGAAAGATCTAATCTAATAATGTTCTGCTAACCTTTTCACTAGATAATGAAGAAAACAATTTTCTTCACTTGGAAATCATATTATTGTTTTTGGTATGATAAATATTTCCGGCTCCTAATATGGGACTGCTGAATACTGGTAGTTCTGATGAGGTATAAGAAGGTTAGTGAATACAAAAATTTCCCCTTATTTATATCTTTATACGGCTCTTGAAAATTACTTCTCTTTCAGAGTTCAGTACAGTATTCAGGCCTTTGTGATCCACATCACATACTTAAAAAGGTGATATTCAGTTTCCTTGATTTAATGATATCTTTTTTAAATGAGCACAAAATACTTTATTATACTGCTTTGTGTATAAGGCTCTGAAATTTAAATGTAAATAGCTTTAATTTTAGCATCTATTTGACTTAAAATTGCTTTGATTTGAGTGAGTTCTTTCTTGTTGTGGTATTTATTTTTTTAATATAAATACTCCCTTCAAATTTTACCTCAGAACTTGAAGAAACCAAAGAAAATAAATGCTTGAGTAACAAAATCTGAAGACAGAGTTCTTTGGAAATTATGGTTATTAATTTCTTTAATAAAAATTGGCAAGCTTATTTCAGTTTTAATTTCTGTGAGTGCTGTTGAGACACCTACAAGTACTTCTTGTTTTATGACCGTGGCTGTCACAAAGACTTTTTGTTTAATATACCTGTCAGCTGTCCCTAAAGAATATCTTTTATGTGTACATGGAAGGCTCATGTATGTAACTTCTGAAAGAAAGGCTAGCTATAGCTGCCTATCTTGCTAGGAGACATGATTTTAAAGGAAATCCAATAATTCTATCAAAACATTGAAGTTGCTCCATTCTTATGTTTTCAGTGCTTTTGTAAAGTAAGAGTAAATTCCTAAATGTAGCCCGAAACAATTTGGTTTTGGAAGGAATGTTTAATTTGACTGTAAATTTCTTTGTGATCTCAAAGAGGAAGATCTTTCAGCAGTCTTTATTCTGGCATAGTGTGGGGAGGAATTACTACTTATTTAATTAGGTACTTGCAGCAGGGAAAGCATACTCGTAAGCTTCAGAAGTGTGTAAATAAAGCAGTGATTGCTGAAGGGGGCGATGGAGCTTTCTTTGCAGGCCGCTATCATGCTCTGACATGCGATTGTAACTGTATGCACAATATCACTGGCACCAGTTGAACTTTGTTGTCCCTTCAAGGTCACAATAAAATCATTTGCCCATAGAGATTTTATGTCTGTAGTATGCATAAATACAATTTGAGTGCTCTGAAGCTGCCTTACTTAAATTACAGTCTTTCTGGAATCTAACGATCTTGCAGACGTCCAGTCCTTTTTCTAGAGAAGGCAGTAGTATGTTGGTACAAGAAGTTGTTGATATCCCTTTATCCATTTGATGCTTTCAACGTTAGGCTGCAGCAAGCACCATAGGCCAGTCTGTTGGGGGCCCTGCAGGGAGAACAGGCTTGTTCTGAACAGTGTGCTGAGCTGGAGCTGGTATTTTAATGACACTATTGAAGATCTTCTCCAGCAGTGGTCACACTGTGCTCCAGTCCTGCAGAGGTGCTAAAGCTGTAGAACAAGTTCTTTTTATTGTTAATGTCTTCCCCAAATGAGAAAACTGTAAGGATATTCCTTAAATACCATACAGAATTAAGAGCTGTAAGTGGGGTGCATTTTCTGAGCCTCAAAATCTTCATGTGACCTGTAAGTGGTTGACTTCTGTGAAAGACTAAAACACAAGTGTACCTGATTAGGTGGTGCAGTAAATTGAAGTACAGGAACAGGAACATCCCCTTCTTTGATAAAGATGAAATGGTGCCCAGGGTAGGGAGTAGAAAGAATCTTAGGTTCTGGCAAGCATGCTTTAAAAGCTCAGGAGATGGGATAAAAAATATTGGGGAACAGTTTGCAAGGTGTTTGAAAATTAAGTAAAAGGTGGAAACAAACAATACAGTGGTTCCTAATACATGGATCAAAAGAATGGGTACCTGTCTCATCTTTAAGGTACTAAAATCTAGTAAGAAGAAAGCCCACTTCTCCATCACTCTGTTAAGAAATGAAGGAATGAAGAAGCAGGTGCTCTAGCAGCTGCATCAAGAAAATAAATGTAGTAATTCTGTTAAAAACTAGTTTTATCTTCTTACAATTTAGGTACTGTTTTAAGCAAGATGTGTAGGAAAAGCAGAACTGTGGTTTAAAAGAGATGGAGTGTGAATCTGAAAAGTCAAAATGCCGAACAGATACAGGGAAGCCGAATGAAGAGCAGGGGGAGTTAGACCCAAGTGAAATTGCACTTTCGGCAATTTTCTTCTTGCTTTAATTTTTGCAACTAGATATTAGTGCTTTCTACTAGTTGAATGTGAGATCAAGTATGTAAATGCATTTTTCTAGAGTATGAAATTGGCTGATGTGAAATGTGCAACTGCTGCCAGCAGTAAGAAAAATTCTGTAAGCGCAGAAAGTGAGAACTGCAGGGAAAAGGGACCTGGAGTGAAATGTGGTAGAAATTCTATTAGGAAAACTTCTGGCATGTTATAGAGTCTCAATTTATGTTTTAAGCATACATTTAGGCAAATGATTGTGATTAATCTCCATCTCCACAAAATGGGTACAGTACTGCATTGTGAGAGTAAACCAAACTTGCAGTAAGGGCACCAGGAGAAGGTTTTTATACTTCATTATGTACTGAATGATCATTATTTTTCCAAGTCACATGAAGAGAAAACACCCACAACTTTTTATTGAGTTGGTATTCAGCATAATCTACTTTTAAGAATATGATATTAAAAAAAAAAAAGTGATATTATAAAGAAAAAGCAGAATGGGAAAGAGCAGTAAAAGGAAATAATGAGCATCTAAGAAGAGGGAAAAAAAAAAAAAAAGCCTGGGGTATAGTTGCTTTACACAGTTGCTGATTCTCAGAATTACTTCTCTTATAAGGAGAGCCAAAAGAACAGATTAATTCACTGTCAAATCAAATTTTCCTCTGGAGACTGCATATAACATCTGAAATGGGAACAGTGGGTTTGTAGCTACTCTTCATATGAACCAAAGAGTACTGCAGACTCCAGAGAGTTCATCTAGTTCCCATAAAATCTATTTTCTTCCAGTCTGGTAAGAGGCTTACTTTTCCTCAGTGTTCACTTTTCTGATAACTTTATATGAGATGACTATTATTAAATATATTCTCTGCTTGGCCTTCAAATGGGAAAGGAAATTCTTGTTTTAAGTGACGCACACCCACTGAAACTCCTCTGGAAGTTGGATTCCAGTCTGTCTTTGGATTTCTTTTTTATGCTAGTTCAAGAGCAGGCTTTGCCAGTACCATTCAAAAGAATGCATGAACTTGTCAACAATTCTCTTAATTTGTATTTTTTCTCCAGGAGTGATTGACAGATATTGAAGTTCCTTTTGGAAAAAGGATTACTGTATTTTACAGGGAGATTCGTCCTTGGTCGTGCCTTCAGTATGCATATAAAGTGGGTCACTATCCCCTGTTATTTATTCATAGCAGAGAGGTAGAGCAGATGAGCGATTCCCCACGTAGCGTTAGTTCTCAGTCTTTGGCAGATGTATGTAGCTTCCTAACCAAAGAACGGAAGTTTGCACCTGAGAAAAGTGTTGCTTTCAAAATCTGTGGTTTTATCCTGTTAATTCTACTTATTAAACTTTAGCAGTCAAAGAAGCTTTTAATGTTTTAAGTGGGCTGTGAACATAATTTGCCACTTCTGATTTAATTAATTGTTGATATCCAAATCTTGTCAAATGTAATTTCGTTGGAAGAAACACTGCAGCAACTGGAATACCTGCAGAATGCATTCTAAGGCTTAAAAGGCATACTCTATTAAAAGGAGAAAAGAACACTTCAAGTGTTCCCTCTCTAAATTCCTGTCCTTCACGTGTGCTTTCTGGGTGATATGGAGAGAGCATTTGGAGGTCTAGAACAGTAGGCTACACGTTAAGTTGCATCTCAGCACTTCTGTCCTCTGTTCTTTCTCCTCTGTGCACAGATGCTCATATCGTTCTGTAAATGTGTATGTATAATTCTGATTAATTTCCTGATCGTGTTCACTTCTTCTGTAGGGCTCCAGCCTCAATTCAAGATGTGTGATATTTTTAATAGGAAGCTTGTCTTTTGTTTTCCACAGCATTGTTCAGTGGGTTGACTTGTGTCTTCAAGTATAATGTATAAAGTATAATATAGCTCAATGCTATTCCAAAATAAAAATTGTTTTGAAGTAGTTTTTCATAGGACATCAAAATTCTTGTCTCTTTTCTCAGTGTTTCTTTGAGATGGGATTTTAATCAATCATTCTATTATTAATATTATTAATCAACCATCAATTTTGGGTGACTTAGCATTCTTAGGTGCTTAACTTGTGACTTAAGCACAGAAATAGTATGTAATGCCAGGATGAACTCCCACTGACTGTCACTGTCTGCTTTAGAAACTCTGGGGGGAGAAAAAAAAAAAAAGATGGATAGCTAAAAAATGGAAAACAGATAAACAATATGGTTCATGAATCACGATCTGAATGGTCAGCTTGGCATTATCAGATTCCGTGGCATACAGTTATATTAACTGAAAGACCTTCAGCACTTTGTGTCATTTGCAACTTCTCCTTTCAGGTTTTGCAGCAAACAAGCCAGAGATGCTGGGATTCTGGTGTCACATGCAGATTCTTGTTCCTTTACATTGGAGGTGCATTGTCTACACTAAATAACAATATAGGTTCTGTTATTACTTTTTTCCTTTTGGTGTATTCCTTCATGTTGTGCCCCCACCTCAACTGCGTCTGTCAGGAGAACTGGAAAAGAACTGTGTTAGTCTGTCTTTCAGCACCAGTGCTACAACCTCCTTGTT
This sequence comes from Perdix hodgsoniae, assembly GCA_035772895.1. Lineage (NCBI taxonomy): Eukaryota > Metazoa > Chordata > Aves > Galliformes > Phasianidae > Perdix > Perdix hodgsoniae. The sequence goes on along the minus strand of JAPSGF010000005.1, from coordinate 9,357,379 downwards.
CCTTCCTCGCGTTCCCAGAGTTTTTCCCGTCTCTGGCAGTAGTCCCTTTTTGTGCCTTTCCTTCTGCCCGCTAGTTTCCCACCTTCCCAGTGCCCATTCTCACTCTCCATCCAACAGCTTGCTGTCTTTTATCTGCTGCTTTTCTTGCTGACTTCTAGTCATTTGCCTCTTCTGGCTTCCATCCTCTTTGCCCAAATAATGTGGCTTTCCGCTGACCTTCCCTCCAGTTCCCACTCTGCTTGCCAAGTAGGCTCAAATTCCTCCCTTGCCAACTTCCTGTAGCTTCCCACTCACTAGATCTGACACAATCTACTTTTTTTTTGTTTTCCTTGTTTCATTTATGCCCTTTACATTCCAGTCACATTTTCCTTTCTATGTTGCCTAGGTGTCAGCACAGAATAGTTGAAAGCATAAAAGAAACTTTCCGGCCTCTGGGTTGTATTTTTAGTGCTTACCTCACTAGCAGGCTAAAACCATGAGGGAAAATTCATTTTTTAAAAAGGCCAACTTTACCCTTAGAATTAACTATTAAACATAGGTTTGTAGAACTTGTTCCGAGTGAAGTTCTGAATCTTTTTGTACTGCTGCCATGGTAGTACTCTTCCAGATAATGCCAGTGCACAAAAGGTACTTGTTTGTTGGGAAAGTGCCTGTATACTGTACTGAAACTATTTGGGTGCTGTAACTTCATGAACTTTTACTCTGGGAAGTATGTGAAGCATAACAATCCTTAACATTAGTGGGGGCTATCCTCAGTTTTGGGAATCTTAGCTTTGAAGTCTGAAAAACACTGAACCTTGCTGTGGGATATTGTATTCACACGTTCCCCTGAAGATGTATTTTAGGTAAGTTGTGAGGGACAAAGGCAAATTCCTACCCTATCAGTTGCACACTTAAACATATCAGGTTCCCTCTGAAAGTGGCAGTGCCGCCATGCTCAAATAGATTGCTCTGAAAGTAATGCCGCCTATTTATTTCCTTGGAAACTATAGGAGATGCAGTGAGTGCAGTAGCTCTGCTTGATAGAGCAAATTCTCAGCTGCAAAGCATTATTTTTCAACATTGTTACCACCACTAGCTGTGCATTTTCACCAGCAATAAATAAGAGCCTGCAGGCTATGCTTGTCAAAATTTGCACTGGTAGCTGTGACCCACTGTCACCACAGATGAAATGCACCACCCACTGCCTCACTGTGCCCCATCTACTGGTTGATCTCCGTCAAAATTCAGCAAGTGAATGTCAGTGGGTGCCATTTTTTCCTCATGGAGGAATTCAGTGACACACCTTTGCTTCATACACACTTCTGTGCCAGACACCATTTTGTCAGACTGCCCCTTTGCTGCCATCTGTCACACAGCACGACATGGAATGCGGCTGGGAAGTTTCAGTCTCCATTGCCTCACCTCCAATGTCTACTTGTGATGTCACATGCCAACATAAGGAAATAGGAAGTGTTACTTTCAGAGCAGTCCTTGTATGAGGGTTTTGTGCATGTGTTCTGCTTAGATTTTAAGGTTTTTTATCTACCTTCTTGAACTGGCTGGAGCTGTTTTACAATGTATAACCTCCTTGTTGAGCACTTGCCTCAGATTATGTACCAAAACAGCTGATATTGCCGTTATAAGCAACTGAAAATACATTATTTCAATAGTAACCTGAGTATTGAACAGTCCTTAAATTCATTCTTTCTTGCATTATTATAGAGAGTTCTTTTGGAATGTCAACGAATGCCTTGGTTCCACAGGGGTCAATTAGAAGAGGGAAATATCCTTCAACTATTGTGACAGGATAATAGAAGTCTCTTCTGCCTCTTGTCTCAGCTGTCCCTTTGTTCTTGAACTCTTAGTGGTGAGAACGCAGTTCAACCTGAGCCAAAAGAGCAGTCTGCTCTAGAACTCAGATTTTTAGTATCTCCTTAGTTAAAAATTATTCATTAAATTTATTCCCCCTGTTTATTCAACTTAGTCATCAGATCTTCTCATTGGGGCTGTATTGAGTCAGAGTGAGGGTCTAATGAGTGTTCTGCACTGGTTCTTTGCATGATTTTTGAGCCTCTTACCGAAAGTGGGAACAGGGCCTGGTCTGTTCCTGCATTTGCCTTCTACTTTCAGGCTCACCAGGGATTCCTGTATGGCACATGCTTTCCTGCTGGAGCATTCTACCATCGACGTTAGGCTGTCATCTTTGGGGATTCCAGTGTGACCAACAGCTCCAGATACTGTTGTATCAGAAGTTCTTTTCCAACAGCTTTCTACCAAAATGTATTCAGAACCTGAAAACTCTCCAAGATGGTTTCTGAGGCCAAGTGGATAAAAGTGTGCTCACAGTGTACCTCTTAGGGTCCTCTGACTCACGTTCCCTTTCCAGTGAGAAGACCCAAAGGCATGTGTGTATTTCACATGCGTCAGGCGGTGGCTTGTCTTCTTCTGTTGTCTCTCACTGGGCTTGTAACTGCACTTTTTCACTTAGCTTGTTGTTTGTATCCTTTCCACCTCAAGTCTCTTAAGCTCACAAGGTTTCCTCCTGGCTCTGGCCGAGCAAGCCTCTCAGTTCCTCTGAGAGAAGCAGCCTTACACAGGAATTTTGGCAACATCTTGGCCTCTTGCCATTTTCTCACATTTCTGGGCAGACCGCCACTGGGCATCATCCTCCATTGCCCTGGACATCTTCAAGGACCAGTGGGTATTCTCAGGGCTGCTCTGCTAATGTCTCCATCCAGTTCCCTTCCAGTTCATCTTCCAGCATACAAACCCTTGTTGACTGTTTCAAACAGTGTTCCTCTGCGTCATTTAGGCTGTTGGATTTTGCTACGGTTGGACTAATCCCCCTCTGTAAGTAGAGAAGAACGCGAGAGATTGATACTAGCACAAACACTAAAGGAACTGCATTTAAAAGGAGAACAGCAAACTGACCAAATTCAGCTGTGTGGCTCCACTAACTTCCTGAGTAAAATGTCTATGTTCATTAGAAGTCAGAACAGAAAGATTAATATATGTCTGCTCTATGAAATGCCCTCTGTGTGATCTGGCATGCTGTGCTGTGTCACTCCACCAAGTTTTCTCATTGTCTCTGTATAAAATTGTTGGCTTTTTATTTTGGTGTTCTGATTTTCTCTCTACATTTTGCTCTGTTTTTTTCTAAAGTGTTGGGATTTTGCTTGTAGAGAGAGACTTTGTAGTGGCAAAATGACAGTAATAGCAGCTATTTTGTATAGTAGTAAATTAACTGAAATGCCGCTTACTTTGTTTTTAATGGATACCAGCAGTTATTTCTACCTGAACTGTCACACACAAAACAAATTGTTTTTAGCGTGTAAAAATAAGCAGTGATTTTCCCATCTGTTTTCACTTATAGCTCTGTAACATGTAACAGCTATTATGAAATCAACTTAAAAAAATCTCAAAGCACTGAATGTGTGGAAGCTTGGAAAGATTTTTGTTTTCTGAATTAATGTGAGTGTATGAAAGTCGATTTCCACGTCTAACCTTTTGTTTTAGAAACTTGGTTAACACAGTTTTGCTTTTTACCAACAGAGCGAATCAATATCGAAAAGGCATTTGATGTGGTTGTTTCTATGTGTCTTTACTGGAATTACAGTTGCTTTTACCCCAGTTTCACTATGCGTAAAACTAATTTAGCATTTCAGTGTGCTGATTTTCAATTTTATCCTCTAAAACACACAAATACGTGTATGTTTGCATTTGTGTGTGTATATATATTGTAACTATGGCTCTTTAAATATCTAATTTCAGCAAGTAAAACAGTTACCTTGTGACAGAGAGGTAAATCATGTCATAACCTAGAAAATGCTTTATGAAAACTTTGTATCTTCCGCCTTTGGTATGTAAAAATAGTTTGTTTTCTAGATTTCTCTGCCTCCTTCTCATAACTCTACAGTGAAAAACATAATTGTTAGCTCTATGATTTCAGTAAGTCTGGAAAACAATTAAATTTGCCTTGATGGTAGTAATTTAGGATTTCCTAACATGACGCACCAGCTGTAATTGGAAATGACAATCACTATAACAAACAGTCTTGATGAAATTGACTGTTTGAATTTGCCTATTTATTAGTTTCATGCTGTTTTAAATTAACTACACCTGTACACCTGCACTTCAGTGCATTTCTAGCTGTTTACTAGTCAGCTTAATCTGTTCTACGTGGAAATTTTACTAGGTTTTATTTTTCTTAACTCTGCTTATTTATTCCTCCTTGACTGCTCCTTGTTTATCTGCACAAAGTGATATTCCCTTCCCCTGTTTTTTGGTGTTTGGTTTTATGATACAGCACCCATGACCCTTTAAAGGCCCTTTGAGATCCATCCTGACTAACATCAGCTGACATGACATAGATCACTTAGGCAAAAGGAGCCAGAAGGATGCTATCTGAGTGATTTGGTTTGGTTTTGTTTATGTTTCTTTTTCTTGGAAAAACTTCAGCTTGGGAAAGTTGTCATAGCTGCATCGTCACCCTGCAAGTGGCACTTGGATTTAAACACTGTAAGTCTGGAAAACAGCAGGAAGCAGCAGCTAAAAATAGCTGCAAATGTTTCCTTATCTTCTCATGCATTAATTGACAAAAATCTATACTGCCCTCATCTGTTCTTTCAGTTCTTAAACATCTGCTTTACTGGCTTTTCTTCCTAACAGCATGGTTCAGGCTCTCACATTTTGAGCCACACTCTAACTCTAGAACCAACACCTGACTAATAGTTTAAAATACGTGTTAAATCGATGCAGCACCTGGGTAACACTTGACCTTGTGAAAACAGGATATATATTTCTTTCTTTTTTGGTTGCTTATTACTCTTTTGCAAAAAGTTCACTACTCTGGCTGGGGTTTGTGCCACATTTCCACCCCAGTGTGAATGTCTCAGTATTATAAGTTCCTCCTTCCCACAGAACAACTTTTCAAAGTTCGTTGAAGTGAAATTTGGGCAAATCTTTTTCCTTAAGCTCTGAACACAATGTTCTGTGCCATTTGATTAAGGATATTCACTTGCTTTTAACTAAGAAAAGATGTAAATACATTTTTATAAGAGGGCAGATGCAAGATCAGGAAAGATGGTACTAATATGGCTGGGAAAACGTACCCTTGGTGCATTGTTCTCTGAAGCACAGTGTTCTCAACTGCAATTTATACATACTGTTAAGATTTAGTTATCGTAGAGCTGCTAACTGGAGTATGGTTCACCTTAAATAGTTAAATGATAGACATTTTTGCCACTGTTCAGAGTAGCTCTCATAGTTACGAGCGCCCTTAAAATGCTCCTTTTTAGGTGGCCTTCATATCTCTGAAGTCCTGTCAACAGCTGACAAAACAGTCCACTCAGCAAGGTGTTGCTGATGACCCTTAGAGATGAGTGTGGTTCCACTGAACATGATTTCCTTAACTGCTTATAATATTGGGATAGCATCTAAAATCTAAAAAGAAAAATGATGAAACATTGACAGTTTCAAAAATTGTGAAAAGCTGCCTGCAAAACCTTCATTCAGCCAGTGATGCGTGTACTTGAGAAAAGGCTTTGCAGAGTATTCTTTAATACTAAGTTTTGTATGCCACTCATGTTACTACTGTAATTTTGGTATTGCACTAACTTGAGTGAATTCCATGGTTTAACTGAGAAGCAGTTGTGAAGAGAAACCTGCAGACTAATAGCTGGCAAAGCACAGGCTCTAAGGAAGGGATCAAGGAGTGGGATGCTGCTGCTGTGCCAGCTTGGATGGGCAGGAGGAACATAAATGTTTGTAAAGTGTTTTTGAGGTGCCAGGAAATCCAGTGCAGGTAAAGCTTAGTCTTTGTTCACATATCTCTTGAAGTTTGCTAGTAGTGTCTTCTGAAAACATCAGCTCAAAATTATTTGAGGTGTCTGACTGGAAACTTTTGAGAACCAAAATAAGATTGCTAACACTCCAGCAGGGTTGAGAGGAAAGGAGAGCCACATTACTCCACTCATTTCTCAGAACAGACAAGGTCCAGTGAACCCATGTGGTCACAGCTGAAGGAGAAGAGCACACATAAAATGTGAAGCGTGGCCTTTCCATACTTGGGACAGTGGTGGTTGTGGTGGTCTTTAATTACAGCTGTGTACTTTGCAGCACATCTGTTTCCCATTCAGTGGTCAGCAGGCAGGCATTACTCTGGCCATGTAGCTGAAGGTCACTTGAGTAGGAGCACTGTTCACAGGAGTAACCATCCTCTATCGAAATGCCAAACATTTACATGGCTGTCAGATTGACAAATTGTTTTAAAAGCTTTGACCTAAGTACTTCAGATTTAACTTTTCAGTTAGTGAGCTCTTGGTTTGGTTTCTTTTTTAAATTTAGTCTTAATTCCTCTGAAATATGGAGCTAGTTCTTCCTGCTGCCAGGGAGATGTTGTAAAGAATACTGTGTAAGTACTTGGGTACAACAAAGGAATACAGAAGTCCTGTAGTAGCTGAAGTGGATGATCAGTCCCTCAGTGATACCTGTGAAAATGAAAAGTGACCAACTGCCTAATGAGAGCACAGCCTGGCCTGTGCTCTGCCTGAGACTGGAGTTGTGAAGTATGGGCAGGTGATTGTGGAAGTAAAACCTCTGTAGTGATGCCCATTGGGGACTCCAGCTGGCATTGCAGAAGCAGCTGTGATTTTCTCATTGGCTAACCCACTTGTGCAGTCATCTCTGTTTAATTTCCAATTATATTTTTGTATATAATCCATGCTAAGTTATCTTCATACACTGAGTCCACTCTTCTCTCTTCCGCAAGTCTCAGTGCTTTTGGTATTACTGTGTACAACCGTGTTTCAGTCAGAACATTAATGTTCCCCATGCCGTCCAGCATTTGCCTACCAGTGGCTTTCAGTGTTCATTTTGTAGATCCTAAAACTTTTCTGGGGATGATGCAGATGACAGTATTATCAATTCAAGTTCATTAATGTATTTTCTTTGATACTGTTAGCAGAATTTTAAAAAAGCTACCTGTCCCATATAAAAACTAATGATTTTTGCTCCTTGTAGTTGTCTTGTTTCCATCCTATACACCCAGAAAATTCTGAACTCTTAGCAACATTTTTTTCACTGGAAATACTAGTTTAATCTGTCCTGCAGAAAACCTCAGAAAATCAACACCTAGAAAGATCTTAATTAAATCAAACAAAATGACTTTAACTCTTTTTTTTTTTAAAGAAGGAAAACCTGAGACCTACTTTAGCTTTCTGTTCACGTGCACGATTTTCTGATTTTCATCTCTATAATTAGCAGTTACATCAAGCTGAGTAAACTTTGGAATGTAGTATGGTATCAATATTGAAATGAAGTGTTTCAAGATATGACACTTTTCTTTACACACATAAAATTGTTTAACACTATTAATATTCAGGTTTTGTTGTAAGCTGCCAACTGTCTTTAGTTTATGAAATTTCACACCCCTTCATGTGATTCTGAGGTACAGCTTGCTCAGCTAACGTCTACAGAGCAGCAAAGTGGTTTCGTGATTTTGCTTTCAGTACACATCTAGAACTTCAATGCATTGGTATAATAAGCTGGAATGTATTAAAATAGCTTTGTATGTGAAAAGGAACAAAATAAGAATTATGTATTGCTGTTTTAAAATACTAATGTTTAAAACTCCAGGAACATTTTTGTCAAGTACTCTTTGGAGCAGGACTGTGTTTTTTCTTTGTTCTGACATAGATTTATTCCAAAGACGAAGAGTGGTATTTATAGAAATGTTGTTGGCTAAGCAAAGCAAAGTCTGTTACATGCTTTTTGCTTTTTTTTTTTTTTTTTTAGTGTAATAGATTCTGAAAATAGTCTTTACTAAAGAAAAGGAAAATAGAAAATATCCAGAATATTAATGAGCAGGACAACATAAACTTCATTGAATTAACAGAGAAACACTGGAAAAACTGTTTGCATTTGAAGTTGTTATCCATGTTAAGTGCAATTTAATGTCTTGGAGAAGACATTCAATCACAGGTCCAAAAGCTGAAGACAGCCAAAGTAAAGAGTGTTGTACTTTCTTCATCCTTTCGTAGTGCCTACTCTGTAATTGTCAATTTGTCCAGCCACGTCTTCACCCATAATTTCTGTTTCCTTCTGCTTTGAAGGAGGATAATATGTCTCAGGCTTCATTCAAGTGGCAACAAATTCCCCTTCTCATAGTAAAATCTAAGAACTAACAAAACCATAAGCCTTTAATGATCACAGAAAGAAGTTTGAGACAAAATGCAGTCATGGAGAAAAAGGGTTGAAAGTGGAGGAGGTGTGTAGACACCATTACTGTTTTTCAAGAGAGGAAAATGAGATTGGCTGATGGCATTGACAGGAGCAGAGTCCTTTGCTATCGGTAGTGGGAAGCTGACATGTCGGTGGAAGCTGTGGTACAAGAAACCCCTTGGCCTTGTCACCATTCAGTACTGTCACTTCTCTGAACTTTGGCATTTGGTACTTGGGTGATCAAACAGTTTCTTATTTAAGTATCTAATACAACATTATTTTCAGATTGTGTTTTGTGATGCTTTATAATTTGGCTCTAAGATATTAAGTAAACAGTAGGAGAAGCTATTGCTTAAAGAGGGTTTCTCAAGAATAGAATCATAAGAGTAGAATAGCCTGAGACAGAAGGGACCTGTGGCATTTCAAGTGCGTTTCATTGTGCTGACACTGTGGTGGAGCAAATTGAAAGCCCTTACCAACAAACACACAGTCTCTCAGACATTGTTATGCCATCCTATAGCTTATCATTAATAAACCTGATTGTTAAGCCTGGTCTTATTGCTTTTCCCTTTCAAACCTAACTTTAAGCTCTTGCAGTCAGCCCTACTAACGTGTGACTGAAATTTCTTTTCCCCCTTTGAAAAAGTTGAATCCAGCCAGGACATGTGGGCTTGGCGTCACATAGGTAATTCCATGGTCAAAAAAAATACCAAATTCTGCTGATACCATCAGCCTCAGAGCCAGGTATCAGTAAGCTGGGTCCATCTGTTTCTTTAAATGTCACTCCTTACAAAAGGAGAGAGAGAAGAGTGTTCCTCATCCCTTTACTGATTTATCCAAGGCCCCGAAGTCTCTTGGTTACTCTTGGGCTTTGTTATTACCCACATGAAAAAAGCAAGAGCAGGTAATGTCCTGAGGGCTGTACCCGCCTACGACATTTCCTGTTAATGTTTTCAACCCGAGCCTTAAGGATGCACCAACCTCGTGGGTCTGGTCGTCAGATCCAGCCCTCTGCTCCCCTCAGAAGGAAATAACCTATGGCTGTAAGTAACACACACCATTTTTGTTTCATGGAAGTGATCATCGTGTAGGGTAAACTCAGACCTGACTACTCTAGCATAGATAGATAGTCATCTGCCTTATTGGATTCTTCCAATTCCAAAGGCTCCTCCCTGTTGTGTAAGGGAACCTGTGGTAACCTAATCTCCCTCCACTTTGATGTCAGATGATGTTACACAGTTTTCTCAAGGGTATTGCATTGAAACATATTGGACCACTGAGATTAGCGTATACATTGACAAAACGTCTCTCACAATTTAACACTGTGACAAAAAAGTGCAAGATTTCTGTAATTTCTTTCAAGCCCAGAAATTTGTTTTCCAACACAACATAAAGTGGTGAGCAGGGATGCTCCCGATCCTGGCATTAACACTGATTTGTGACTGCAATGTGTTACTGAGTTGCTACCTGCTGAGGTACTGTTCAAAGTTAGATGAAATTAGAAAGATCAAGTGATTGGGGTGTAGAGACTATTACTTCCCTGGAAATAATCTAATTAGCACAGCTCACAGATGGCACATGTCTGGCTGCTGATCTGTTAGCTGCTCGTTACTTGATTCTAGAGGAGGAGTTCATTTGTTGGCATTTGCTACTGTTAATCTGTCTTTAGAGATTTTCTGTAGTTAGCAAATACTTGTTAAGAGCTAAAGTTAATTTATAAGCATTTCTTAAACCTTTAATTTCACATGGTGCAATGCAAAAACAACTTTCCCTTTTCACTTTTTCTTTGCTAATCTCTAAGATCACTTTTTAGTTCTAAGTTTAAAGTTGACTTTGTATTATGTGGATTTTTTCTCACCTTCACACATAGTTGTCATTTGTTTAAGTGGCACTGTTCCAAAGGTGTTTCACAGAACATTTTAAAGATTTTTCTCTACACAGATTTGAATTAACTAACTCGGGGAGGGGAGGAGCTGCTGCACAACTTCCTGAAAAATTCCTCCAGAGGAAGTAGAAGTCTTGAGAACAGTTTTTTGTCTCAAATACAGAAGGCTACTAAATGCATACAAAACAAACTCTGAGCTGATAATTAGTAGAGTAAATATAAGCACACATTCATAGAGTTGAAGATCTTGCACAGGTATGAAAGTCATCCATTAACTACAGGAACTACCTCCCATATTTAATATACAATAAAGTGCTTTCATATTTTTAACAGTAGAATGTTTTTTACTGCTCATGTAATCACACTGTACGTATCCTAAAACATTGGCTGACATTGTTCACTTTTTCTCCAGGAGGCTTTATGCTAAATTTGAGTATTGCATTAGTTTGCTAACGTTTTCCTGCAGATAATAAGCTTTTCATAGTTCATCTTCAGAGTTTGAGCTAATCACGAGTTTAAAAAATTAAGATGAGTACAGGAATCACCCTTTGATGTATTGTTGTCTTGTGAATTGAGTATGATTGAAATATGGATCTGGGCATGCATAAATTCTAAGACAGAGAGTAGGAAAAAATTGTCTTGTCATATTCCTTCTCTGCAGATGTACCAGCTGTACCAGTGTGTGGCTAATTCAGAACGACTTCAGGAAGCAAAATGCACCTTTCCATAGATACTTTCTGACAAGTGGCTCATCTTTTCAGATTATTGGCAAGAACCACATTAAGCCACACTGTCACTGATCCTTTCTTCATCGGCCTAATTCCTTTGCTCAGCAGGAAAACCTCCAAATTCTCCTGGAAATACCCTGCTGGTAAGATGAGTGAGCTCTGCTGGGTTGCTGAGCACAGACTCACGTGCACAGCACAGCCTGATTTATGGGATAGCTTCCAACCTTCCCATCAGCCTGTCTGTCCTGTGTAAGAGCAAAGCTCCAAATCAAAGATTAGGTGCCACCTGTTTGTTTTGTTTTAACTAGTGGCAAGTTCTCATAAAATAAGAATAAGCCTTGAAATGATCATTATCCTGATTTGTTTCTCCAAGGACTTGATAAAGCAGGTACCTACCTGTCTTGGTGGCAGCACAGCTGACCCAGTAAGCAAGCTAAACAGCAGGGTTAGGCTGCAGGGTTAGGTTTGTTCACACTGGGCACAAAGGCTGTGTCACCAGTGAACCTTATGGCTTGCCATCAGCTGGGATGCAGGCAGGTGGACCTTGCATCTGCTTGCAGAGCGGTCTGTGCACTAATGCAGGTCTTTCTTTGCAGTATGCTTAGCTTGAAAACTTAGGTGAGGCCAGCTCACTGCACTCCAGTGATGTTGTCCTCTGTTGTGCTTTCTGCAGACATGTTCTCTGCAGAAATAAGGGAGTTCAGGCATCTCTTCCCAAATCTATTCAAAGTAAAATGTTAAGATTCACCTGGAAATTACATACATGTTGAAGTGCCTTTTCTCAAGGTAGGCATCTATGTTTAGTACATACCCAGTGGAAGTGCCATAAATGTGGTAACCTCCAGCAAGTCTGAAATGCAAAAAAGCTGATAACCGTATGGATGTTAAGCAAGACAAGTTACCACCCTTTCCTAATGCACGTTTACCTGTGAGTGCCTGGGCAGAGGATCAGGTAAAACTTAACTCTTAAAGTCTCAATTTCCCTTCAAGTGATGCCAAGGTATGCAGTCCTGGGTGTATTCTTCATTGGGTATCGCTGCACTGGTCTTTCATTCTCAATTACCATTCCCATATACATAGCCAATGTGCTACTTTTGTCTTTGCACATGCATTGCCTTCTTTGCCACACTTTGTGTTGTGTTCCCTACCTATTGAGTAATACTCTGTCATGTGAGGGCTGTGTTTCAGCAGTGTCAGTTTATTTTAAGTCTTGGTTCTTTGCCGAACTGAATGAGCTGAGCTTCCACTCCTGCCTCTGCCCTCTGCTCAACAAGTTGGAATAGAAGCATCACAAGAAGGGGTGCTCTTCCTTGTAGGATTTACTGTAAGGTGTCCTCTGTTGGTTACCTGAACGTCAGATGGGTTTCAAGATTGTTGAATTTTGCAAACAATTTGTTTGTACATACGTGTATCTGTTCTTTATATATAGCTTTTAAAACTCAAACTTTATATTTCTTTTTTATTTTTTTGTAGAGGTCACCTCTGATACTAACGAATACAAACAGCAGGTATTGTTTTATTGTGTTTTTTGTCTTATCTTTTACTTGTTTCATTGGTTTGGGGGCTCACTCTGCTCTAGGCCTCTTTGTAGTTTGGGGTGCGCTCACTTTGGGTACTGTTGGGAACATGGAGCATCACTCTTGGTACCTGGAGGTCATGTGGTTTGATCCATTTTCTTTGCATGATCCTTTCACTCTCTCTGGTGGAGTGCCACGCCGGGCTGCAGCTTTCTGGTCTCTGGTGGCAGTGCTCAGTAGCTGCGTGCTGGAAGATCTTCAGTTCAAACCTGTCAGCTCTCTGGCTCACTGAGCTTTGTGGATCTCAACTGTATTCTTATCACAGAGTCAGGAAATGCGTCACATTTTTTTTCTTTTATTTATTGGAACTTACTATTCTTCCATGGCTTCTCCAAGGTTCTGAAAGCAGACTACTGTGAGACTCAGAGTAACCACTGAAACCGCTGTGTGCCAGACTTCTCTCAATTGCCAGGTTACAAATCTAGTTCTGTGTTCAACAAGAAGGAAGATTTCTGTTTCAGTGCACGTAGTTCAAAGAAGATGCATTCTCAGTATTACAGAGTGTCTGAACCCCTCCTCCCAAAATGCTCCTACAGGTAAGAAATGCTGTATAGGCTCTGTGTTCCTTCCAGAAACATCTTGTAAACAGCACTTGAGAGGCTTTGTGATTGTGAAAAGCTTTTGGGATGGCAGCACAAAAAAAATCTCTTCTACAAAACAAATGGAGAATCGGGGAGGGAGGCCAACAGAAGATGATATTCTCAGATCATGAGGTATAGCACAGTTTTTTTGGAGAAGTTTCAGGTAGTCATCAGTTTTCCTGGTACACGCTAAAAAAAAAAAAAATAAATCCATGAATGAAGCTTAAAGGTATCAGAAGTATTGCTCTATTAGGAAAAAAATTAGGGAACTCAAGGTAGACAGAGGGGGTACAACTAATAAAATGATGTTTTCAAGCAATGGGGCATGAACCAAGTTGCAGTATTTTTAGGGATACTGTCTTATTGTGGGAATAACTGAAAACATATGTTGGTGGATCCTCTATGCTGATTTCCAGGGTGTTTGGGGATGTTGGTAAATGCTTTGATAGCTATGTAGTTCTTAACTGGTCTGAGTAGCCTTTTTCTGGGAGGTCTCTCTGGTGAGAACACAAAAAGGCAAGAAGACACAGCTCACATCTGCCCACGTCCACCCTAATACATACAGACTTCAACATGTCAGAAGTATTGAGATCTGTTCTCAAACAGAAAGATGTGGGAAAATCGCCTGCTCATGTAAAATACTATTTTTTTTAAGAATCAAGGCCATGGAGAATCAAAGGTTCTGCTTCCCCATTGAGGGAACGTGTGTTCCAAAATGAACTGCCCATAGTAGAGCACTGGGGAGTGATGAGTTTGTGCAGAAATAGGACTTTGTTTAGAGACTTTGAAAAACTGTGTCTTTCTACAAAAGTGGGTATCAAATTAGAAAAGCAAAAACTGTAATGGGAAGGTGATTTCTGGTCCCTATCCCTGTGACAAGCCTATAGGTTGTCAGTAAAATGGAAACTACTTCTTTGCTTTTTACTTCTAATTCTTTCTCTCTCTCATATCGCTAAATTGATTTTCAGTTGCCGTCAGTTTCATGTCTGCATTTATGACAACATTTCTGACAAAGTGCCCCATAGTTTTAAGTGCTTCTAATTTTTGTCCTTTTTTCCTAAACTAATTTATAAAGATTGGAAATTACCAGTATTTTGTCATATTCTTATCAAGTGTTCTTGAACCTGAGAGAGGAGAGGAAAAGTAAGAACTCACTGCTATTTATTTAATTCCATTCTGTTTTTTCTTTATGTGTTCATTTTGAATGCTTTAAAATCTCAAGAAAGTAGAAAACGGGGTTTGCCGTGAGTCAGGGTTCTACTTAAGTCTTTTATTTGTGTTCTGCTTCTGGGAAAGCGCAGAGGAGCTGTTTCATATTCATATAAAATCTTTGTATAGCAGGTTGACTCTTGTAGTGCATGTGTTGTATTAACTTCATTTGTATTACTGTATGTTTTTAAATAATGCTGTTGGAGCTGGATTTTATGAGCAAGTTTTAATGGTTTCATTTCTTTCAAATCTGTTTACAGACTATCACATAATTGAGCTGGTTTATTGATCTCACAGAGATTACGCACCTGACACTATTTGCACCAGTTAATAAAAGGTTTTGTTGGCTTTCTTTAAACGGAGTATTTGAGAATGCACAGTTCTGTTATGCTGTAGAATTTAAATTGCTTATGTACTGGAATATTTACTACCTTCTTTGTTGTTTCATTTCAGAATGACCTTATTTAAAAATGTATGAGGCTATTTATAATCGACTCTGTGGCAGTGATTAAAGAGGTGTGAATAATAGCTTATTGGAAGTTGACAGCTCCTTGTTTGCTAAACCACTGCTAGAACGTTTCTGCTGCTCAGTTGTACCTCATTTTTCTAAGGGGAGGCTGCATTTTGACAAGTGCTTAGAATGGGAATATGCGGATGACATTTTTATTATTAAAGAAAATCTGACTTCATTTCTTTAACTGCATATGGAAATTAATTGCTTACCTGTTTCTAATGATCTCTCTGTGGTATATTGTTAAAATAAGACTGAAAACAAAATCCAACATTTTTACATGGAAAAACTGGTGGTTGTTCTTCCCAAATAAAAGTAGATGCTCCAAAGGAATTTGACCAAGCAGTCAGACATCTGTCTTTTGATGAGGGCAGTGATTCTTATTCTGGTCTCTGATGCTTTTGATCTTAGATCAGCATCCTAAGTACCTCCAGAAAGGACATCAGGTGCTTTCTCACTGCTATTCAAAAATAAGTTTCAAGGAAAATAGGGCTGTGATTTATTTGGTTGCAAATCATGCTTAAGTAATGTGGGCTTTTGTTCACAACATGAATAGAAATCAATAAGCTTGTAGGTAAGGCTGATCATCAGATAATACTGAGTGTTTATCCGTGCAGCTGATAAGCACAAATAACTGTATGGCTTATACTGCTATTGCTGGCATCTCATTTCACCTAGTGAACTCATTCTGAAGGTAAACGGTAATTAAAGTCCCTGTTCATTCTTGTGTCTTGACTTAGAAGAATACGTAGTTCCTTGTAGGGCTGTAGACACCCTAAAGACAGCATAAAGCTAAGAAATTGAAAATGATTATTGAGAGCTTATGTCAGAACTTTGCAAGGGCTTTCATACACACCTTGAGTTTCTCCAACCAAAAAATTGCTACTCATTTTTCTTCACTGCAGTATTTTCTTTATGAGTGAGCTGAACATACTCACACCTTACCAGACACATCAGACACTGTTTATTCAAAGTGGTGCAGAAATTCATTTTGTTCTGTATTTTCACATTTGCTTATTAATAAGGAAGTTATTTCTGAGCTGTTATTCTTAGTGATCAAATGTCAGTAGAATTATAGAAGGAATTTGTAGCTTCTGCTAAACCTTTAAAAATCCTTAATAGTGCAAGAGGCTTCGAATAAAATGCTGACGTACAGGTATCTCCCTGTAAGAGCCGGCAGATCACTTCACAGGTTTTACTTCATGAGTCTCTAAAATGAGAGAGTGCAGAACTTGTGCACGGAGTTAATGGACTGCTATAGGATCCAGGTACTGTTTAACTAAATACATTCTAAAAATAATCTTCATTATCTCTCTTAAGAACTAGTTTGTGCTGTTTATAGAGCAGGGAAGCACTTCTCGGCTGTGCTGGGATTATGATGGTACATCCTTTCTCTGCTCTGGTTGGTGACAGCACTGCACTCAGTTTCCTTGAAACATTGCACCTGCAAGGATTGTTGCATTCCAGAGCCGATCTCCTTGCCCACTGCAGGCAGCCCAACAGCTGGGAGTTAATTCTCTGGGAAAAAGGAATCTGTCTGCAATGTGGCATGAAGAAATGAGTGCGTGGTTTTGCAAAATGTACAGTATTTGATTTAAAAACTCATATTTGTAATAACAAAATTCTGGAACTTTGGAATTTATTCCCAAGTACTAATATACTTTGTATTTCATTTGTATTACTTCTATATGGTTTATTGCACACACAAAAAAAAGCCTTAAGATCTCAGTCATCACCTGTCGTTCAAACTCCCAATCATGTCCCAAAAATGACATTTGTGTTGAGAAAATTTGGTTCCTTTTGCAGCTGCTAATAGGTTTAAGCTGATGGGAGTGGTGGCACGAGGCAGCAATAAGGCAGAGGCCTGGAGTGGAGCCAGCACAGGCAGCGCTCACATGTTTCTTTGCATGGCGCAGTAACGCTGAGGTTGGAAAAGTTTAATTACCCACCCCACTCCCTCTTACATTTTTTTTTCTTTCCTTGCTGAATGCTTGTGTGGCCTTGGGTTTGTTAATCAGCAGAGCTCATAAGCAAGCCAGATGATGTATTGTTACAGTACCTTTTACAGCTGCCGCTTTCCGGAGTACAGTGATTACCTGCCGTGCTCAAACCAGTTGCTTCCTATTAGAGTGCAGTGGTTACTAATTGGTCTGAATTTGGCTGCTAAAACAAAGTTAATTTTCGCTTTTACACTGAAGAGTATTTTAGGTCATGTTGTGCTTACACTGTAATATGGAGCCTTGTGGGTCTGTTATTAATTTTTTGCCCTTCATCTCATGGTGTTCCTCATCCTCCAAAAAGAACTAGTATGTCATTGAGTAAAAAGATCGACATTCTGAATACAGGGGTGAGTGTACTAACTGGTATTTCTATGAGGGAGTATTTATTTCACCTCACAGGTCTCACGTTAGCTTTACAAACCCAAGAGTTTTCCCAGCCCACAGCAGATGTCTCAGACTTCCACACAGTGTCTTTCACCACCAGTGTTGATCCTGGAATTTCTCCTAGTTGTGGATTTTCCTATCCTTCTATCTTTATTTTGCCTGTTTGTCTTTCATGACTATGTTGATTTTCTATTCAGTAACTTCTCCAAAGCCTTTAGTTGAGTGTACCCCTTGTACAATTCCCAGCACCTCCTTTCCATAGTAGCATTATAACTTTCAAAAATCAGGATTCCCCTTGAGAGGAAGTCAGAGGATGACTTCATTCCTCCCCAATCCTGATCATCTTAGCTTGTGGTCATCCACACTTGTAACCATGAAGATGTCTCAAGTATTTTTAGGAAAAACAGAATAACAGATAAATCTTCAGAATGGGCTTGTGTATCTTCTTGGGAAAAAAAGAAATTGGAGATAGGAAAAAGTATTTCTCCTGTTTCAGAAGTTCCGAGAGTCAGATCCGATCACACTGTAATGCTTCATACTTTTTAAATACCACGTTTCCTTCTACTTTTTCCCTTAGAAAATAAAGGATTTAGAGGCCTAGAGATGCTTAATATCTCAAATACCAACAGACAGCTGTCCATTATTAATGTTCATGAATTGAATAATTAGGTTACAGTGCATTGTTACTAGCTTTATTTTCATTCTTATTTCTTTTTGTGGCATGTGAGTGAATTGCAGTTGGACTGGTCTGACAGAGCACAAAAGATTCTTAAAAATTAAATTCTTCCATAGAAATACTGTATGTAAAATCAAAGTTTTGCATATGCTAGAATAGCTACAGGTAACACCATGCCTTTGCTATCTTTGCTATCTCTCTGACTTGCAATTTTAGTCAAATAGCTCTTGGGATATTTTTAAAAGACTGCCTGTGAAGCAATAAAGACAATTAATGAGATGTTTGAAAGGTTTTCTCCCTTTTTTAGAAGTTCTGTCTCTTCATAACTCAGTCCAAGCCTGCACAGTTTGTTTGGGTTGTTTCTTGTCTTTGGACTGAGTTCTGTTTTCATGGTATAAGAGCCAATGGAAGAATGTCAGATAAGGGAATCAACCCAAGAGAACATCATATAACATATTTTCATCCTTCAATAGAAGGGGAAGGAATGTTCAGCTTCTTTTTGAGGCAGATTACTTGGGGTCATTGTCTCATACAACCTCAGTGAGTACCAGGTATGGAAAGATGGATGATCGTTTGCCTCTGAAACAAAACATTTTTATTTGTATGGTAAGCACTTATCTTGGGGCTTATTAATGCTCAGCTGTTTCTGCAGAAGCCTTCCCAAAGAGAAAGTCTGTCTTTTGGTGTCTAACAGGTGCTTCTTTCTGTCCTTGGTATTCATCTGAAGTCAGGCTCATCTGTTAACTCCCTTCCTGTCTTCCCCATTCACGTACAAAAGGCTGTCAGGATTACATTTAAGAATGCCTATGATGCGTGTATAATCATTTATGTGAATAAATACAGGTTTGTATTTTTTTTTGTTTTTTGGGGGAAACTGGTCTCTTTATTTAAGCTACCCTTAGGTGATCCCTTGTTAGATTCTTTTTTATTGCAGTTCGTTCACCTTACATATGAATTTCAACGTTAAATGAAGCAGATAAGCTCTTTTAAATTAAAGTCTGAAAATATCTAGCTTTTCCCCTGCATAGACAGCGAGAATTCAGAAGTGTTGGACTAAATTGAATACAAATATTCATCACCATTAGAAAGTCCTGGGACATACCTGCTGCGTGATAAATTCCAGTATCATAGTTAAAATCTCGCTGTTATCCCTCATGCACTGTTGTTTTAAAACATCTTCATTTGCTGGTCTCTTTTTTAACTTATGTATTTGTTAGAAACTTTTCACAAGTGTTTCTGTGCTATGTGTTGATCCTCATCAAACGTAAGTGCCTACTTTCTTGGAAATTCAGCATATCATGTAGCTGCATACTATAAAGCTTTAGTAAGAATATTTAAGACAGGCTTTAGCGTGAGGATCTTAGTTGCCATTCATTCAGCTGATATTATAGTAATGTTATACTAACTGAAGAACTAGTTTGCTAGTTCTTCTGAATAGTTAATCTATTGAGAATTGAATGATACAGTTTTTTCAATTTAGGCTACAGCATAAATTCAGTATTTTGTTAAGTCAGGGTGCATTTCTGCATCTGAATTACAACCAGAGGATCTGGTATATTCTTCCACTCATCCCTGCAGTACTTTGTCAAGGCTCTGATGGGAAGCAGATGCACTCTTACTGTGTCAGCATTGTGTGCAACTTTGGGAGTGTGCCCCATTCTCTCATCAAACCTTTGTGAGCCCGACTCACACTGAAATGTGGTGTTAACTATGTTCATGAGCTATTTTAACGCGATTTATCCAGATGAAGGTTATACTTCATCATAGCAGCTGGAGAGCTAGTTTTTCAAGTTCATCTTTACGTCTAAAGGCCTAGATATAATTGCCTTTGCTGGTAGATTCAGTAGGTATATGTGAAAAATCTGTGTACAGGAATGTAAGAGCAAATCCGGATTACAGCTTTTGAAAGTTAAAAATGCTGCCTTTGGAAACAGGATTAGAAGTTACTTGATCTTCAAAGAATATGAAGATCTCACTGAAGTGTGCTGTGGGCTACAGTCACAGCCCTTTGAAGTTCAGAGCTTAGTATGGGAAGACATTTTTATTTCCTTAGTATAATGTCAGAAATATCCATTCAGTTTCATTCTGATGTGTTTAAATATATATAGTTTTATTTAAATGTGTGAAAATTCCCTAACGTAATTTCCCATTGTTGTTTTAGGAAGGTATATGTTCCTTATGACACACATCTTTGGAGTATTAAACCTTTCCTTAGGCTTTGTGCTATTCCATTTAAACAGGATAAATGAGACCTTTCATTGTGTCATGTATCCACCTGTTTAAATAGAACACCAGGAAATGTCTGTCCTTGAAATCCAGTAAAACACTGTTAATCCTTCCAATATTCTTTGACTGTCTCTTTATCCATCTTCTTACACTGCAGTCAGATTCTGGGAATGATAGCTGCTCATTATCTTGCAAAATGAACAAGCCACAGTTGTGGTGTTTTATTTTCCACTTCACGCAAATAAAAGATAGAAATCGTATGTGATTTAATATTTCAGAAAGAACTGAAAATGAGCAGTGTGAAAAATCTGTAAGGTAAAAATGAGGGTTGTAAAATGAGGATATACTTAAACATTTGGAGAAACTTGGAATTTGTCATAGCACTCCCAGGTGGTAATTTTATATTACTGATGTTCTGGCTGATTAGCTGTGGCTATGAATGCAAAAAGTTATGTTTGAGTCATTTATTAGTATGCATATTAAACTCAGATTATTCAAGATGCAACGCTATATGAAGCAGACCAGATCACCCAAGATGTATAGGCACACACCATAGTAGCGTGCATACAAATAAGGATAAATCAAAATCAGATGTATTGCAGTTTTATTCCATTTTTGCTACAGCTATGGACAGAAATAGGATACTACACTTTTTTAGTGCTGTGGTCAATAGGAAGGAACTTGTAGGTCATTTGTATGCATGCTACTATGGTATGTGCCTGGTTTATGCCTATACATCTCTCACAATGAGCCTCTCCACTTTGCTGCTGTCGTATCAATTCTTGTCATTGACCATGTTCTCCCAGATGAGTGCTGAGTACCTGTTAATGATGAGACAAGTTTTTTTGCTCATCTTCAACTTTGTGACATTTATCTGTGTTCAAGGGTTACTTTTTTACTCTGGTAATAAATCTCCTATTTTTAAAAATCTGTCTTTGGGAAAGTAATTCATAATCTTACCTATCAAATGCTTCTTTTAGTTAATGTTTATTTCATATGTGAGGAGTTTAATAAAGGGGAAAATTTCAAGCATCACAAATAGGAACCTTGTAGAAAAAATACAGTCATCGTATAAATACATAGAGCAAAATGAAGTAATCAGTTGGAAAGGATTTTTTGAAGAGCAAAAGCAGAGTAACTCTGAAATATTTCTTTCAGCCTTTCCTCCTTTAGTTCACTGTTACGCTATTTCAGTCACTGGAGGCACTAGAAGAGAAAGGCTTCCCAGATATCTGTACATCTGTATGCGCTGAGCTTCAGTGCTCACCATGCTTGGTTGCCTCTGGGGCCATAAAGCATTGAGGCCCTGTGCTGTACCCAGCTGGGAGAGACAGCAGGCAGATGGGGGGATTCTTCTTTCCAGTCTTCTGAGTAAAGCGGTGGGCTATGAAACTAGCCCTGCAAATGTAAAGGTGAACTTACCTGGGGTGAACTGGGGAGGTGAGAGTGAAAGAAAGAAACTAAGGCAGTCCTGCCTACTGTCGGAAGCTGCATTGAAATTTGTTGGGTACTGCTTTTATCTCTCAGAGATATATGCTGGGAGGGAGGAGGAAGAATAATCTGATTATTGCTGTTCTCTGCTTTAAGTTTTTGTGAATGCTTAAAGTGTTAGAATCATAGAATGATTGATATTTTATTCTACTGATCAAATGACAGTATGATTTAAAGTACTGAACTTACTTTAAGCTTCAGTAAAACTTCCTGACAGGAGAACTTGACATGGAATTATATGGATTTTAGTTCCCATTTGTGGAAACCTCTCCAACCTTGTGTTATACAATAGAGGTAACAGGCAAGGGATACAGTTAACTTTCTCATGTACCTTTGTCTTTCTTGTTTCTGAATGTTAATTTTTTTCTTTTCTGACCTTTTCTACTATTTCCAAACCCATAAGCACCTTGTAATAATGCCATTTTTCAAATTATGCTGCTACTGAGAATTTTCTTATTTGCATGTAGAATTTACATGAATTCAGAGACAATGGAGAGAGACTACTTGTTCAGTAGTTAGCTTTTTCATTTCAGAAAGGACCATCATTTGAAGATATAATAGAGAAATTACTGTTGCACGTCCCTCTGTCTCACCAAAAGTCTTCATTCTGCAAAAGTGTAAAGCTTCCATTTTTAGCAGGAGAACTGCAGAGTAATGTAAACACTCAAAGCAATGGGCTGAAAATTACATTTCTTCAGCCACTTTTCCAAAGTAGCCCTAATAAGTCAAACATTTCAAAATCAAATATTTTTTTAATGATGGTATAGCTAGAGGTGTACATTTCCAAATCTAATTTTAGATTATCGTAACTGAGTATGTGTGCACACATAAATGTGTGTTATCCTGTATTATAAAATTACCACTGGACCAAAACTGAATACTTGCAATATTTGTCTGTCTGCTCAGGTGGTAGGTGGATAGCTAAAACTGTGTGGGTACCCCAGAAGCTCTGCCACTGGATGACCCAGCTGCTCTCTGTACTAAATGCTGAGAGGTCAGCCTGCATATCACAGAATAACTTTACAAAGCTGTGTCTACTATGTGTAGCAACTTGGTACCAGTCTCAGAGCTCCATTGCCATCTACACATCTTTACCCTCATGCAGTGCCCAGTGATTTGGATCCTTGCTGGTACCCATGTCATCTGCTCATCCTCGTTCTGGCACCCAGAGGTTCACAGAATCACAAAATCGTAGGGGTTGGAAGGGACCTCCAGAGATCATCGAGTCCAACCCCCCTGCCAAAGCAGGTTCCCTACACCATTGCCAGCTGTGTTACAGCTTTCCTGTAAGGCTGTGCATTGGCACTACAGATCTAGACTATTTTTGAGGTCAGGCTTTAATTCATAGAACTTGTCACATGTCCTCAACCATCATCATCTCCAGTATAAGTTTATTACTGGTTGTGGCTGGCACCTGTCACCACGAACTCTTGGCTGCAGTGGTATGTGGAAGGACCACACACATCTTTCAGTGTTGTCACGTCCTGCTGGGTCTGTCAAGAATGTGCTTGATTCCTTCAATAATTAAACTGTGAAGGAGTACATAGCCTGGCTGCTTGTAGTATAGAGGAGAAAAGCAGATGTCCCAAAAGGTCCCTCCCCTCTACAGGTGGTATAGATTTTGGTGCCAGTCTCATTTAATTGATGTTATAAAGGATGAGTAATAGAAATTTTTATCCTGGAGCCTCTGCAGACAGAACTGTGTGTCCCTTCCAGAGATGTCTGGCTGCAGATGCACACCCTTCAGGGTCTTAGTTCAGATCAGGCTGGCACGTATTGCCTATTGGGAGCACTCTTAGGTGTGTTGCAGCCACTAGCAATCAGTCCGAGACCAGAGGAGAGCTAGTTTTGTTGAGAGACCACATGGAAGCAAGTTCACTGTCTATTTATGTCTGTTCCCCCCTCCCTGCCTGCTCGCATGGGTGCAGCCTTGCTGCCCTGGCCATCAGAACCAGCAGAGATTCCTACAAAGCCTTTACAGTCACTGGGACTCCTTTCCAGATCCCTTCCCTGATTCAGTGTTGGGCTCAGCATCCCAGAAATGATAAAAAAGTAAAATCTAATGCCTGAAGTATGTAGCTGAATAGCTGGTGATATAGGGAATATTTGTGCCCAGAGCTCATGTTAGTCATGGGCAAAGCAGGGCGTTGGCTGAAACCCCATTCCAGGGGTGGCAGATGAGGCAGCAGCACTGCCTGGTCACTGCTCCTGGCGTTCATCCACCTCGCTAGGATAAGCTTCAGCTGCTGCTGGGCTTCTGAGCAGTGTGCTGCCAAACTGCCCTGCTGTGATGTAATTGTACCTATGGGACTGAGGAAACTCTGCGTCTGACCAATGATGAGATTAACAAAGGCAAGCAGCAAAAATGTAATCGCCGAGGCTGGAATATATTGCCAGATTTGCTCCAAGTGCAGCTTATGTCATTGCAGAGCCCGGTGCCAGGGCTGCGGCCATTTAGCATGATGCTGCAGAACCATCCGTACTCACATCATCAGGCTTTGCTCCAGGTTTTGCCAGGTCAATAAAGAAATTGAACGCAGAGCTTTGTAACTTCAAGTACTGTCTGATTTGAAATCCGTGATTTAAAATTGCCAAACAGAAAATTCGTATTTACACCATTGACTTTAACATGTGTTATGTAGGCACAACTCAGCCACCCAACCTCCCTTCTAGAGCATGTAGTAGTGCTCCAGTAGTGCACAGTAGAGCATGTAGCAGTATGTGGTCCCTTTGCAAAGTCTGTGTTAAACTTTCCTTGAATTGACCAAAGACCGAATAATTCAGTACACGTGTTTTGGGATGATTTCTGTACAATAATGCACATGAAGTGCATTGGATTTTATGGTTTCTGTTTTGTCAGAATATTCACTCAAAATGTGTGTGCCAGGCTGTATTTGAGTGGGAATTGGCATTCACTTATGTGGTGTAAAAATGTCTTGAAACAGATTTGTATTAGTTAAACACAAATTGTGCTTAGTAGGTGTAAATATTTAGTCCTACATTTGTATAAATATTCATATATTTATGTAAACACGTGTGGGAGATGTAAGTTTGATCCCTGCAGGCAAAGGAAGGAACTGAAGCCAGTTCCCTTTTTCCTGTGCGGGCAGCTCTCATGTGTGTATGTATATAAATAAGCAGTGAGTCACCCTTTATATATAACATACAGTTCTGTTCTCCACAGCTATAGCACATATACTGCTTTTAAAAGCAGAATGACTTTTCTGAAAATTGCAAGTAGGTTTTCAAATTAAATTTAAAAATGATTATTTAAGAATCTAATCTAGCTTTTTCTTCTTTTTCCTTTTTTCTTTTTTTTTTTTTTTGGGGGGGGGGGGTAGTTTTCCTTGAGTGATTTTATTATATTAATGCATTTTCCTCACACTTTCCATATAACGAGATCTCATGTTAAATTCTTTTTACTGCTGTATAAGCTGCCCAGGTGATGTTCTGTGCAGCTCCCGCTGCTCTCTGCTACACCAGTGCCTGTCCCAGTGGTGGAGGAAGTCTTCCTGCTGCCCAAGGGAGGCTGGGACAGGGCTGGGAAGCAGTGAATAATTCCACCAAGGGGATCCTGAATTTGTTTGGAAGGTAATGGCAATGTTTTTAAATAACCAGCTGATTGTATGGCAAAAAAAAGTCTACGTAGATAAAGCAGTATAAGTGGAGGGTGCTGTGGGGTGCACTGTCCTAGTATTTCACTTGTGTCGTTGGACAAGGAATGGAGGCAAAAACAGCATATTGATCTCCTGCTGTTCCTGTTTGCATCTGTATCCTGAATACTACATGCAGTCATCTGCCCCATGTGAACAACGATGCCGCAAAACAGAAGAAGGTCCAGAGAGGTGCACAGAAATGATGCACAGCCTCTCTGAGTAACAGTAGACAAGAACTCACAGAAAGAAGGGCTGTGCAAGGAAGCACACATAGCTGTGGAGCTGCTTGCCTTGGAATATTGTGGGTGCAAACATTTTTGTGAATTTAAAAAGTAACTAGATAAATTGATTAAAAAATGAGGTTGATAGGCATGAAGTCGATGTCTCGTTTAGGAATTCCATAGACAGTGACTGTTGTAAATGGGTGGAGGATTAATCAAAAGACATCAACATACACTTTCCCTCTCCTTAAGCTTTTCCACATGTTTCTACATCAGATGCTAATAAGGTTTTGTATGTATTGTTGTATAAAAGGTACTTACTAATTTTGAATTTGTGTATTAAACTGGCTGGAAAAATGTGACAACAGAAATATCTAACTCTGCTAACAACACCGGGCAGCTTATCAGCAAAATGATAGAAGTACAGCATTTCATTTAGCAATAGTAATAAACTTAATAGCATACCCCCAAATACTGCATGCTAAATTATCAGGTTTCTACCTTTGCAGTATATTTTGCTTTAATTATTTTTAAGGCTAAAGCAAAAGAATGTGTAAGTGCAGATTTTCAGTTGAACTGGTAGACAGTAAATGGTCTCTGAGAGATTATTGTGCGCCGTCAGAGCAGAAATCCATGAACCAAGAATGCCCTTCAAACAGCAGAGGAACTGTTCCAGTTTGTAGAATCAAAGGTTTCTTTTCTAACAGTGCTCTTGAGCAAGTTTTCAAAATTTATTATTAGACTTGAAAGAGCTTTTAGAAGTAGGGATTTGTAAAAGACCAGGATCACTCACAAGTTGTTCTGGATCTCCAGCCTTTTCAGTGTTGAGATACTGAGCCTGTGCAGCTTAAGTGTGTTGACTGCATGCATTCATCTCATTTAATAAATGTAGGTTGATTGTGTTATTTCTCAAATCCCAAAGAGCTTGGTTTTTTGCTTTTTTTCCCTACGGAAACATGTAGGATTTCAGATTAAGTATGAAGGGTATACAAAAGGTGGGTAGTAAGAATGTTAAACCATAGTCTGTATAAATACAGTAACCAACGGTGAGTACAAAGAAAGAATTGTAATGACAAGGCCCTTTCCTCTGCTGGCTTCTGTGTCCAGGTAATGCAGATTAGAGATTATGGATTCATTTCTGTTTATTAGTGCAGTTCCGTGCCATTGCCACCTGATTTCAAAGTATTCCTGTATGTATTCCACCACATAAGTTTTTTTTCCTGTTGGGATATATAAATTCCTATCAGAATTAGAGTGTTATTAACTGGGGCGTTCTTGTTGGGAATGGTAAATGAAAGTAACTGTTAATACTCATGTTATCTAGTAATTCTGATCTGGTGAGTGGTGGCCAGGTTGCTATAGCCAGCTATGCTTGCCGTTTTGAGGAATCTTCCAATATAGTACTTGCTGTGGAAACAGCGAGTCCTATAGGCTTTCATCATTGCAAGTCCTGTAGTCTTTAATGACTGCAATGCTGGTCTTGTCCTTAAATTTCCTAGGAACATGGGTTTTAAATCAGAGAACTAAAGATTATTTTCCATTCAAGTACCATGCTTGAATTTGACTACAAATATGTATTGTGATTTCATGGCTACATTCAACCAGTCAAATAATTTCTCTGTTTAAGCAACTTAACCAGTATTCCATTTGAACACATTTCTTTTTTAATGAGAATGATGCAACACCACATATGTTTCCAGCATTCAGGACTCTAAAAATACAGAAAGCAAAGCTCATTTTCTGCAATCCATTTTGCAGTCTTTTGCAATAAAAATGAAAAAGAAGCAATGAAAGCTTCAACCACAGACACTTATTTATGGTTTAAGAATCAGGATAGTGTAGCAAGAAATCAATAAACAAAAAAAAAATTATGCTTCATAAGATGTATTTTTCATGTGTTTTCAATGATTGTTTCATCTTTATTACGAAGTAGTAATGATATAATAGTTGGTATTTATTTAAGGGCCCTCAGCCATTCCTCACGTCTTACCCTCCAGATCTTTTCCCATCTTTGCAGCCCTCCTTTGGATGCTCTCTAATAATTTTATGTCCTTTTGATACAATGCTGCCCAAACTGCACCCAGTGCTTGAGATAAAGCCACAGAGCAGACAACCCCTCCCTCACCCGCTGGCAGTGCTGGGCCTGGTGCACCCCAGGGCAGGGTTGGCCCTTAGGCTGTCAGGGCACACTGCTGGCTAACATTCACCTTGCCATCAATCAGAGCCCCCAGACTCCTTTCCATGGGGCTGCTCTCCAGCCTCATCCTCCAGTCGGTGCATGTTCAGGGCTGCCCTATCCCAGATGCAGAATCCAGCACTTGCTCTTATTTAATATCATGTGGTTGGTGACCGCCCAGCCATTCAATTTGTCAAGATGTCTCTGCAAAGCCTCTCTGCCCTTCAGGGAGGGAATGCCACGCATGCATCAGTGTGCTACAGTGTAATGGGTTTTAACTTCAATTAGCTAAAAATACATAAAATTACAGAGTTTGATTGTTTTTAAGCCATCGTTTCTATTAATGTATTCTTTGAAATCAAACGCTTGACTTTGAAAGTCAAGCATTCACAGAAAGTTGGAAAATGTCAGAATGGAGATTGTTCAAAGGGTTTTAATTTGTCCCTTGCATGTATGCATAATGATAAGATCTTTAATTATGTGATCACATAAATTTTTCACAAGAGGAATGGTGCCCAGAGAATGAATCAGGAATGTTTATTAAAGGAAGCCCTTGTCTCCAGAACCCTTGCCTTAATTGCTGCAAAGCACGGTGATTCAAGTAGAGGGCTGCAGCAGTCAAAAGCAGACTCTCTGAGGGTCTGGAGGCACCACTGAGAAGCTGGATTTCATTCTCTCTCTTTCACAGAACAGTTAGGTGGTTTGGGAAGGTCCTATATTCTGGAGGTGATCTGTTCCCCGGTGCCACCCCAGCTACCTGGGCTCTGAGCACACTGCATCTGGGCTGAGCACCAGGACGTGTGCTTTGGACTTGTGAATTGCTATAGGAATGTGAAGTCTTCTGCAAAGTGAGATTCCAAAGGCCTTAGACTGACGTGGTAATAGCAGAATTGCTGACAGAATCCTCTCAGTTTTAAGTAATCAGTTTCTTGTCTGTAAAATGGAAACACCATCGCCCAGCGACAGCAAAATTAATTAAATGCTTTAAAGCATTTGTGCTGAATGCCTTGGAGGGAAATACCAAACATATAATGAGGACTCTAATTCTGGTATGCTTCCTGTAAAGGAGGCTTTGGGAGCACTGCTGGCTGATGGGACTAAGGAGAACGTGTAGGGTTGTTGCACTCTGAGACGCGGAGGCCGGATCGTGGCAGCGCTGGGCCGCAGTCACAGCCTGCCCTCATTCTGATTCATTTTCCATCTTCCCTGCAGACAGAATACTTTAAACCTGATAGGAGGAGTTCTACTTAACTTACCAAACCAAACAGGGAAATTTAAAAAAAATAATTCAAGAATTAGTTATCTGCATAGCTGAAATCTGAACACTTGCTTATATATCTGCATATATATTGTGTGTGAATTTTGATCTCTACTGTTACTTATATCTCTTGCGTATGGCAGAGGTCTGTATGTAGGGTTTTATATTCACAGGCCTCCACACGTAAGCATGGCTGCCAACTGGACAAAAAGATTTTTCCATGTCCTCCTTGTATTTTTTGTCTATTCTTGACCTTTTTAAAACTTGCATTTAGCACTTTTCAGGCAAGGAAATTCATAAATCTCTTCTGCTGCGGTGAGGGTATCTATGCGTGTCTTACCTTTCACACTATATTACCTCTATACCTATTTTACTTTGGAGGATCTGTTACAGAATATTAAGTGAGAATCAGTTTTTGATAGAAATGGGTCAAATACTAGTATTTAGGCAGTTTTATCTAAATTTGTGCTTTGGAATAGTTTGATACCATGAATTATGGCACATACTACGTTTTTCAAATAATGCTACATGTATAAAATATGGAAACATGATTATTTTAGATTCAGAAGGCTCTTTTGTCATGCTTATGCATATTTGAGATGGGACATTTTTCTCTGAAATGGGGAGGAAATGAGATAGCGTCTTGTCCATTCATAATGTTACTGACTTTCTCTGCTTAAATGCATTTTCAAATGACTAGAGTACCTATGAAAAAAGAAAAAGAAAGAACTAACTTCAGGAGAGCTGGAGTTGAGTCTCCCATTTATCTACATTAATAAGCAGCGTTCACGTGAGGCAATCAGTCTGTCTTGTGATGTGCTGGCAGTGCCAGTAGGCAGGGGTTGCAGAGTCCTGTGGCTGTGTGCAATTCTGCAGCCCCCAAAGGGCTCCTGCAGCCAGGGAACTCTTTTGGTTTGGTCATTGATTACTGTAATCTCTCTATTAAACTGTATTTTGAAGCATTTCATTAAGAAGTTCAAATTTGACAGTAGAGAACTAATACAAATGTAGAGATTCCATAGATCTTTAATAGTTTTTGATCTTTCAACACATTTCAAAGTGAAAATGTATTTTTTCTTAATACATAGTCTGTTCTGTTTAAGTTGAAATTGTCATTACCAATCTTTTGTGCTCATAAATTAAGGCTATTTTAATAATAATCTGCTTCTGTACATCAGGAATGTATGTATCATTGTGTGATTGTGTGTCTGCAAGACTCTTTATGTCCGTGATGACTATGCTATTACCTTTTTATGGCAGAGAGCTGGAAATGTTTCCTAAGTCACCTCAGAGATTTTCGCATTCAGGTCTGTGCTGCTGAGCCTCCAGCATGCTCTGGGTGTATCTGCAAGAGCACTTTAGCCCAGAGCAGGAGCACTTTAGCACTTCTGAGTGCCGTATCCTTGTTGTTCCCATTTAGTGCTCCTATCAAGTATTTCATAGAGTAGACTGTAATGTACTTAAAGGGAGCGTATAGCATCCTTCTGTCATCCAAATCGGAATGGCCTGGTGCAACCTCATTCTGGACCGCATGTGCAGCAGTGTCCTGGTTCTTGGCCATGGCAGAAGCCCAGCAGCCTGCAGGTGCCTTCTCCTGTGCCGCCATTTTGTCCAGACTGCTTTCACGCTGCTGCTGTCCACGTAGGGAAAAAAGAATTAATGGTGTGATTCCATAAAGACACCGTAGATATAGCGTCTGGCTACAGTACTGAAAGCTTTGGAGTTTTGTTCAGTAAATGAAGAGTATATTGATCAGTATTTTGCTTTTTGTCTGTCC
This sequence comes from Perdix hodgsoniae, assembly GCA_035772895.1. Taxonomy (NCBI): domain Eukaryota; kingdom Metazoa; phylum Chordata; class Aves; order Galliformes; family Phasianidae; genus Perdix; species Perdix hodgsoniae. The sequence continues at coordinate 9,326,821 of JAPSGF010000005.1, read as the reverse complement.
GCAGTCACCAATTACAATAACGTGATAGAAGCAAATTCAGATTCAGATGACGAAGATAAATTGCATATAGTGGAAGAAGAAAGTATAACTGATGCAGCAGACTGTGATGCAAGCGTGCCTGAAGATGACTTGCCAACAGACCACACGGTGTTACCAGAAAACAGTGAAAGGGAAGGGAGCACAAACAGCTGCTGGGAAGATGAAGGTACGTTCATTTTCACTGATGAGTCTCTGTAGAGCAGTGTTTCTAAGAAGAATCAATAGAATTTTTTTGTTACTTTGTTACTGAAATGATTAGAAGTGATAAACATGTAATTATTGTGTTACACTTTATTTTCTTAATTCGATGTATGAGATATAGCCCTGTGTGTGCCTCAGTTCCAGCCACAATTCTTTAGCATCCACTTTGCTAAAACTTGTGACTTAAGAATAATTGTGTGACCTCATATCTAAATGAGCAGAAAGCACTCATATGGCCATTTAGTGTGGTCCAGTTTTTATGTAGCTGCCCTTGCCAACGTGTGTTGTGAAATGTGGAACTTGAAGCTAAACTATTAGGTACATGATTTTCTTAGTTCTGCAAAATCTTTGTTCTCCTGCAGTTACATAAAAATAGGCTGCGTGGAGACTATTTCTTGACCCAGCCAAACATGGGTGTCGGAAACCTGGGGCATGGACTGAGACTGGGCTCAGATGTGGACCAAACATTTCTTGGGGCTACACCTGCAGACAATTACACCCAGTATCTTACCTGAGGCTGCCTCTGGAAAGTCTCAGAGCTCTAGATATGTAATGATATCTTTTTTGACTTCCTATTTCAAATGTGCCATTTTAATTAAGATTTGTTGACTAAAACGAAGTATTTGAACCAAACTCTACTGTAATTGTGTAGTGAAAATCATATGGTATTCTCTCTGCCTTGGTCGTTGGTTACTCAGCCAGGCTTCCATTAGACAGATGATTGCTTACAGGCTTACTAAAATTACTGTAAATTTCTTGTGTAAAAATAATGAGTTCTGAAGCCTCATTTGTAGCAGCCAGGAGGATTTTTGTATCTGATAGTAAGGTTTTTTAAAATAGATTGTTTGAACTTCTGGCAAAGGCTGTGTGAGAAAAATGAATGCTAAATTATGTTTCATGGAGCTTTGATTTGCCATGGTAAAACTCTATTTACTTTTTTATGGCTTTCATAGAAAGAAAGGTGCAAGCTGAAAATCACATCATCAGTCTTGGTTGTACATTAGAAATCCAAAGAGTGGGGTATTGAATACGTGATCTTCATCTCAAAGGGAGCAGTGCTGGGGTAGTGTCTGTGCAGTGCTGATGCTGTGACTGTGAGTGGCAGTTGTCTTTAGGAAACATACACTATGGCAGTTTTAGTTGTTGTTCATCACTGGATTAGTACTGAAAGTTCCTAGCTGTAGTTGGACTTGGCAGAATGGGTTTTTTACACATTTATTCAGTAAAGTAGTGCACGAGAATAAGAACACACGTAACATCTCTTTATCAGATTAGTTTCCTTCCGTTTCCAGTCATTCTAACTGAACTTCTACAAGACCTTCAGAACAGGTGGTTTAAATATAAGGTGTGTATCTCCAGAGGTTTAACTGAAGCAGTCACACGGATTTGAAGAAGTGAACCACGTGTATCCGGCACCAGTTGCTGGCGGGGTGCCAGCATTCATGTGTGCAGTGATCCTATGATGTGAACTCTTTTTGCTTTAGGTTAAACTAAACCCTGTGCTGCAATTAAGAAAGGAAAACATCAAACCTTATTGATTTATTATGTTAATAAACTTGAAAAAAATATTAGTTATGTATTTGAGTATTTAGGAAATCTAGAGATCTCAGGCCTGGAACTAAGATAGGTTTAAAAAATTGAACAGTTAAAAAAATTGTGCCAACAGTGAAATAAACTTTCATAACAAGTGGAGGTATGTTTTACATGTAAGATCCTTCTGGAATTCAAAATAACTTTAACATATAACGTGTTAGGTTGAGCTTATGTACAGGAAGATAGATTGTGTTCTCTCAATGATGGATTGCTGGTGAAAGCTGCTGCACTATTTTGTACTAATTACATTTGAGGGGAGGTTAAATGTTCATGGCATCAACTTGATCAAGTTTTCTGCTTACAACCAAATTTTCCATTTTTTTGGTGAGTTATCTTATCCAACTCTGGATCTTTGTAGTCAGCTTATGACACTGTGGTAGTGTCATGCTTGGTGCCTGTGACCTGGAAATTAGCAGCATGTAGCTCTGGAAGTCCCGTGCAGCAGTTCATGAGAAATGGTCGGATGCTGCACAAAACAGAGCCAACTAGTGCTGCTGTGCTAAGGAGGCTGTGGCAGGGCCAGGCAATGCTCAGTGGCCTTAAAGAGGCCAACCTGGTTGTGGTTTCTGACTAGATTTAATTCAGTGGCTCTACCATGTGCTGTAGAGGTGAGTAAGTGTGTGGCTGAGTGTCCGTACTCCCACCCGGTGCAAGGAGCTTGCTCAGCTCCTCTGCTGCTTGCCAGCAGTAGAATGGAACTTGCCTGAGACGCTGTAATTTAAGCCCCTATGGGTAATAACTTACAGATAGTAGCTCTGTGCCTCATAGCCTATTTCATAATGGGGAAAAATCACAAACCTTTTTAAGAAGAAAGATAGTATAGTTGGTATCATAAATATTTTTAAGAAATGAAATTTTGAATTTTCATTGCCTGCAATCAGCTGCAATATGTATTCTGAACAAAGCCTGTGGTATCAGGAGCCAAAAATACAATTACTTCACAGTCAGGTATTGACTAATATTTTATGTATTGTGGTGAGTTTTTTTCAGATGCTAATTCAAATCAATGAAAGATTTATGTCATACAGTTTCCTTTTTACCTTTCTTTTTTTTGTTTGTAAATATCTGCAGATAGAGCTCCCTCCCCTTCCTTTCTAAGTCTGGTGGGTTTTGTCAAAGTAGACCAAACTAAGAGTCTTTTCCTTTAAGGAAGCCATCTGTATCTGTGATATCAAACAGGGACTAGGATTTCTCATCTCACGTATAACAGAGAAATTGGCTTTTCCTGTATTTATATTTGGCTCATTCTGCAGTTGTGACTAGACATGCCAAAAAATTTTCCCTGCACTGAATTAGAGTGAAGTAATGTAAATAAAAATATAACAATTGGCATTTTGGATCCTGTCAGTCATACATTCTAGCATCTTAAATCACATAAAAGTCTTTCTTTGCACTATAGCTCTGAAGCACGTACCACCTCCAAAACACAGCTATGACTATTGACTGCTATTGACTGCTATGGTATTTACATGCATTAAAATAGTATACTAATAAATAAAGGAGTGAGAAAAAATGGTACCATTTCGCTGTACACTCCTAAGCCATTCCACGTTTCTCTGAAGGAAGAGAAAGCAGTGTGCAGCTTTGCAGACATGACCTGCAAATCATCAACTGTTTCCAAAAATTGCTAATTTAAAAAAATGAAGTAAATTTAATATTTTTATGGTACTCTGTTTTCTGGAAATGATGTTCTAGTGTATCAGTTAGCTGCATTTAAATAGCTCATTCCATATTTGCTGGAGAAACATGCTGTCCTAGTCTTTACCTGCCTTTACCTGTCTTCAAATAATGCCTTAATGGCTACTAGTGTAGTATGGTTTCCTTTCAAAATTTAATTTCTTTCACTGTAAAATATCTCTGTGGTTCAACCAATTATGCTGGAGTAATGTGGAATCCATATTTTTGAAAGTATGTTGTCCTTTAACGCAATTAGAGAAGTAGAAAAAAATGCTGTAGAAATAGCTCCTCAGATACATTACATTATTGTGTGTGGGTGGTTTTGTTGCATTTCGTTGTTGTTGTTGTTTGAGGGTGTTGGTTTGGGGCTTTTTTTTGTTTTGTTTTGTTTTTGTTGTTTGTTTGTTTGAAGATTTGTTGTTCTTTTTCTGAAATGTAATATTTCAACAGGAAAAGAAACAAAGGAAATCCTGGGGCCTGAAGCTCAGTCAGATGAAGTTGGATGTACAGGTATTTGTTTGTTTATCTGTGTCCCTTATTCTTATATCTTGTCTGCCAAAGCTTCAGTGATGAGGACAAAAGGGGGAATAACACTGGTCTTATTGGTAGAACACAACTACAGACCAATAGGTAGTGTTTGAAACTAATAAGGAATGCACCAAAATAAATGTAGGCTGGTACTTATCTCCTTTTCCATTCCTCTACTTGTAGTGATTATACAGAAAGCAAAATGAAATGTGGATCTTCAGTATCAGAATCAGACCAGGACAGACTTTTTCAAATGTAGGAAGCAAGATGTTAAGCTGTCTTTCAAACTATAAGGCCTAAATCATTATACCTGCTGCATTTAAGAATTTTAGGGGAGATAAACAGAAGGTGCAAAAATGCATTGAGTTAAAAAATGCATTTTTGCAAAGTTTGCAAAGAATGCAAACTGTGCTTTTAGTCATTTTTTTAATTGTCATTATGCCTCTGTTTCTCTGTGTTAAAACTTTGTATGTTCCTATACCTTAAAGGGCCTATGCTAGTATTTGTAAGAAGCTGTGAAATCCTTGGACAGAGGTTGATTTGGAAATGGGAGTTATTGATGTCGTTTCCTATTTTTTTTTAAAGTTTTCATTTGACATATTATATGTTGGTTTTGTTCTCTTAGTAAAAGAAGATGAATGTGATTCTGATGCAGAAAATGAACAGAACCATGACCCTAATGTTGAAGAATTCCTTCAACAAGAAGATACAGCTGTTATTTACCCTGAAGCACCTGAGGAGGACCAGAGACAAGGCACACCAGAAGCTAGTGGTCAAGATGAAAATGGTAAATATGCCACCAGTTCAGTTCATATTAAATAAATTATGTTAGCACTTGACCCCAAAGTTCTGTTGTGTTTTGAAAGACAGCAGCACATAATACTTGATTTTGTGATGCAAGACATTTACTGGGAGTCAGTTGTCTGAGTACCTAAATGGTAGTGGGAAGTAAAATCAAGCTCTTGTAAATCCATTGGTGTTATTTTCCCAAAAAGACAGTGATAGAGAAAATTGAAACATTACTTATACAAAAATATTTGTATGATTCTTAATGGAAACCCATTGAGAAATACTGCCTTTCCAGTAGACTTTGAAAATATTGTTTCCTATTGGAATAAGAAAGTTTTTATTTTATTATGACTTGGTTTTGTTCTTAGTTAATTCTCCATGAAACACTTAATTGAAAATAGCACCCTACCTAAATGGTTTGGAGATTTTCTGATCCAGTTGTTAATTAAAAATGTACATATTTGAACAAAAGATGTCATTGGGGGTGTATTAGTTTACTGGAGTTTAAGGGAGAGCAGTGAAAGGGGTGTTGCTGACAAATTTGTCCCAGTCTCTCAGAGTTCTTGTGTTATTAGACATTTTAGTAATAAAAAAGAATATATTTAAGAAATGTAAACTGAGTACCTGCTTATATAATACAGAAGTGGGATGTGAATTTCCAACGTTCTGTGATTTACTTCACATGTTTTGTAAAATTTAATTAAGATATATTCTTAACAGTAGCATTTTAAAGTTTTTTAAAATTTTTATCTGCAGTTGCAGTGGCACAGCTTGTCAGGTTAGTTTTACAGACTTGCAGTGATTTCCATGCAGTCATTAAAAATACACTTTAGCATTAATAATTGAAATTGCGCCTATCTCTGTAGGTTCAGATGGAAATGCTCTGAAAGTCACAATGCTGAACAATGATGCTCAATGTTTTAATAATTTGGAAGAGAAAATGACAGAAATGTAGTGATAAAAAGATAGATTCCTCCATAGCAGGGGAGGGACAAGTGAGGTGACAGAGCATCAGAGTATTTAATATTGGACTTGGTGAAACCTCTGCCATTTCAGCATTTGCTCCAATGGAAACAGAATTTAAGTTATGCTTGTGACATTTCTACTGACTTGTATTTGTGCTGAAATGTGGTATTCCTTATGTCATGTGAATTGAATTGTAGATATAAAAAATGAACTGAAGGGAAGCATATTGTATCTGCACATAAGCATGTGTTCATTTTACTTGGAGAAACAGAAACTGGACTGGTTAGAACAGCACAAAAATAGTGAAGTATGAGTGTTACCAGCTAGTTCCCATAAGGAGGGGAAAAGATCCCATGTAACAAAAAAGTTCTTATCTTTACCTAATAAAGAAAACTGGTCTGACTCTCCACTGTTGCAAAAGCAATGGCACATTCAGTGAAAATGGCAGGAAATTCCACACAAACAGGGATTGCTAATTGTGTAGAGCACACATGCAATCTATGGCAGTAACTGCTGGAAGATGTCATGAAGATGGATAATTCAGAAGTACTTCAGAAACTACTGGTTAATTTTATCAGTATTAATAATTGCTTATAGTTCAGCAACTTCAAATGACAATCCATACCCCAGTTCGCATCTCACGATTCAGATCATAAAGCAGTAATCTGTGCAGACTTTCCTCTCATGCTGTCACTCAGCACAATGGATACATGCTTTGTTGCAAAATCTGATTTCCATTTCCCTTGAAGCATGGTCATTGGATGTTATCAGACCTCATAAACAGATAGTTTGATCCAATACTGTGAACCCTGCATTTTTGTAAGCACTTTTTCCATTAATCTATAAAGTAAGATGATTTTTCAATCTCAGAAAAAAGTATATTCTAACATAGAATAAATTACTATATATGGGAGATAACTAAATGCTGATAAGAAAAAATGGAGTTAAAGCTTCTTAAATGATGACTTCTCAGAAATATTCCTGTCAAATTAATATTCAGCTTCAATCTGATTTCACTTTTTGCTGGTACAGAAGTAACTTCACAGAAGCCAATAGAATAAATCCCATAGGTTGTATTAGAATCATATTTATGGCATCACATCTGATATCTCTTCTTTCTGTCACTCATCTGCTTCGCCTGCATAACTATAAAGAACATCAGCTGTGTTTCTGTTCTCCTTTCTCTTACAATTTTCTGTTGAGAGACAAGTAAATCATTCTCTGCAGCCTAAAAATATTGCTCATTCCTCAGGATCTGGAAATAGGGTGACCATTAAGTGTTCCAGTGCTAGACTTATTCTGCGAACTTGATTTCAGGGTTGTCAGTGGTAGGGCTAACCGGGCCTACAGAGATTGCTAGGTCTAAAACCACGTGTTACAGTGGTCAGAGTACTTTCTCATCAGAAACACGTGCAGAGGCTCTGGTGCTGTGTGGGGACAGAGGTGTGGTTGTGGGGAACATCACTGTGCTGACATCCTCCAGCACACGCTGGGACAGCTGCACCCTACCGCAGTCAGTAACACAATACCTAAAGAAAAAATGCGAACAGTCGTTGTTCCTTTTCTAAGCCAGACGAAGCTTTCCAGCAGCTGCACGTTATCTTACAGTCGTAACTATGAATGTAAACTGTGTCTGTCGATGTTGGTTGAGTTCAGAGTTTACATCTTATTTAAATACGCCGTTTTCTCTCTGCTGTGCAGGAACACCCGATGCATTTTCCCAGCTGCTTACCTGCCCGTACTGTGACCGAGGGTACAAGCGCTTTACCTCTCTGAAGGAACACATTAAATACCGCCATGAAAAAAACGAGGATAACTTCAGTTGCTCCCTTTGCAGTTACACATTTGCATACAGAACACAGCTGGACCGCCATATGACGTCGCACAAGTCAGGACGAGATCAGGTCAGTGGCAGTTGGCTGGAGGCCCTGCTGTTCTCTGCAGCAACGGTTGGTGTGTGAGCAGAGACCTACAGAGTCTTGTGGCCTGAAGTGCCATTTCTGGAGCACTTAAACCCACTGTTGAAATCAGAGTTCTTCCATAGCCAACAAAGGGTGTGCGTTCATCTAGATGGTACAGTTTGGTCTGAATTTTAGTTTTCAGAAGTGCTAAAGATATTCTGAGCTTGTTTTCTGTGGTTCATTTGTTGACCTGAGGGCATGGTTCCTTGAAATGCCCATGATGAGTTAACCACTCCATTATTGCTGAGGTGCCTGAGGTTCCCCTCTCCCCGCCTTTCCGTTTTGCTTTTATCCCTAGGATTTCCCATTGCTCAACTCCAATTACATGCTTTCACAGCTTACCAAGGGTGCTGAAGCTCAGTAAGCCAGGTGAAGCTCACTGAAACAGTCAGGAATTAGCCACGAAAACAGATACAGATTTTTTACCCCCAGATTAGAGAGAGGCTTGGAACTCTCCCTTCTGAGGTCAGACTACAAAGATTAATACTCCTTGTAGTTGAAAGAGGAGGGAAATACACAAAGCTGTGAATAGTGAAGACAATGTACTTCTTGAAGCTCCAACACAACAATATTTTCTTTAAACTCAAAAAATCTGACATAAAATTAACCAAAAAAGGAGATCTTTTACATATTGCATATTAATTACTGTTCTTCAAATCATCACTAATTCAAAGAATTTATCAGGGTTAAAAGTGCATTGGCCTTCATCCCCAAGTGAATAGTTTCAGGAAACAGTACAAGAAGTACGGGCAATCCTGCCCAAAGGTTTTGCTGTTCTGCTGGGCTTGGAATAGCCTCACCAGTGTGTTCTGGCAGACCCACTTTGATTTATTTCCCATGAACAATTCATTTCTGCCTTGTGCTCTTACTGCCTTGGCTTCCACTTTTAAAAGTGCTATCATCTTATATACAGCTGATATCTTTGCCTATAAAATTTATGAATGCTTTTTGTAAAATCTAGTTTTACATCATCTAGCTGTGAGCTACCACATTTATTTCTAGTTTTTCCAACTAGAAACCTCAAAGCAGAAGAAAAAAGTAGTTAGGAGGAGGCTGGCTCCACTCAGAACCTTCCAAAATTCAAACCCTATGTGTGAGAGCATTAAAGAAAGAAACAAGAGTAATTTTGGTGGAGTACCAAAGGATTATGCAAGCAAAATATATCCCACACTGATACAGACAAAATATTCTATCCTGAGACAGTTGTCTAATATGTGATCCTTCCAATGGTGCTATGTGTGCATGATTCCCTGATCATTTTTAGTGACCAAGTGATTGTATCTTCCAATATATAGCATCTCCTAACAGAAGAATTAACTTCTTACTGATAATATAATCAAATTAAATAGTTAAAGCAGGCAAACAGGAAGTAAATAAGGAGTTCAGCAGAACTTGTGAAGAAAGTCACAAGCATCCTGCTCAAATCCCTTATGCAAAAACAACGAGGTTTTATGAAAATACTCCACCTGCTTGTGATTCCTATTTTCCATACCCGTTCTCTGGTATGAAAAGGAATGCAGAGGATTATTCTCTGAATGCAGAGGTTCATTCTGTAATGAATAGTTACATGCAGTGCATCAAGCAATATATCACACATCAGAGGCACAAAAATGTAGATTTAACAGTACCAAAGTGGGAAGAAAGCATTTGGACCTGAGAAAATGAAGGTGAAAGTATCAGAGATGGTAATTTAGAGAGGAGTTGTGATTTCTCCGTTCTGGAGAAGATTGTGGAGTGTAACTCTTGAGAATGTTCCAGATTTACCAAAAAAAAAAAAAAAAAAAAAAGATATAGATGTAAGAGCAATAAATAATAGAAAGCTCTATTGCAAATATGAGAAGGATGGAGATGCTACCTAACCAAAAGCTCAAGGCAGCTTACAGCTGTGAGCAGGAAAACAGAAAAACTCATTAAAAATTTTGTAAGAGAAATGTGAGCTTCCATGCCTTGGAAGTTAAATGTTAAATTTTTAAGACTGGGACAGAAACATTTTTTGACAGTTTGTGTCCATGCAGTAATGTGAAGCATTGGGATGTAGTGTGGCATCGGCAGTGGCTATCTGCGTGCTGAGAGCCTTTAACTTGTCCAATCTCGAGTCAAACAGCGATAGCTCTACAGGCTTAAGTGAATCCTGCCACAGTTCTGCGCACTCAATGGAGGCAGATCACACAGTGCAGCAAGTCAGCTGCAGTCTCCCAGAGCATCTCCTTTGTGGTGCTTAAACAGTGTCCCAAAGATGCGTGGATGCAAGCAGCTCTCGGCACAGACATGGCGCCACTGGGCAGCTCCTGGGCATCCTCCTTACCACAGCTCACCCAGATGGCCAAGTGCAGCCTGAAAGCAGCTGCTACTTTTTAAATAAGCATGTGTTTTGAACAGATAAAAACTCTAATTCCTCTATTTCATGTCATAAATAAATGTATTTCCTGTTTATGAGGGTTGATACTGATAGGACAAGGGGGAATGGTTCCAAACTGAGATAGGGGAGGTTTAGGTTAGATATTAGGAGGAAGTTTTTCACACAGATGTTGGTGATGCACTGGAACAGGTTGCCCAAGGAGGTTGTGGATGCCCCATCCCTGGAGGCATTCAAGGCCAGGCTGGATGTGGCTCTAGGCAGCCTGGTCTGGTGGTTGGTGACCATGCACACAGCAGGGGGGTTGGAACTAGATGATCATTGAGGTCCTTTTCAACCCACACCATTCTATGCCAGTAGTTAAGTAGCTCCAAGTTTTAGCACACATGCTATTTCTGTCATAAAAAGCACACATTAATAGATTATAAAGTTTGTAATAAAATGATGTCTAGCATATACACGTCACACATCTTTCTTCACTTCTGCTTCTTTGAAGCTAGTACGGTGATAAAGCTAAATTAAATGTCATTGGATTAAAAGTTTAAACAACTTGACAATAAATGCTCTCTAAAGGTGAAATATGACAGAAATAATTACAGAGCATCAGTGCAAACAGTGAAGAACTGTGATGTTGCATACTGAGGAACTCCATACTGTTATTTATTTTAATTTAGGTTTTTATTTATTTTAAGAACTAATTGTGACTGAGCACCTTTGCTGTCACTGAGCCATCTTCTCTTGAGCAGTCCTGTGGCACCGTTACATGAAGTAATCCCAGGCCAAGTACTGCAAGCACGTAAATGGAAAAATCAAGTCAACTGGTTAAACTTTAAACAAGCTTTTATAAGCATTAATGTTTCTCTGTCTTTTGTGACATATTCTGTGGTTGGTGGGCTTGGGCTTTTGTTCGATTTTTCAATCATACATTCAATCTCTTTAAATGTTGGAACTTACATAGTGGGTCAGTGCAGGCTTCACCTGAAGTTAGGAGAAGGGCCGATTACTTTTTATTCCCTTTTACTGTACCAGATTTATTCAGAAGATGCACATGGTTTGGTTTTAACCTGACTTCTGATTTGTTTCTTTTTCATGCATAGTACATGCCAATTTCAGTCTCTTCAAACTGTGATTAATTTCAGTTTTGTATTACATTTTCTCTGTTACTGTGTGAAAATACAGGCTTTTTTTCCAGTATGCTGTTCATTGCAATAATTGCAAATTCTTTCTTGCAGAGACATGTGACACAGTCCAGTGGTAATCGAAAATTCAAGTGCACTGAATGTGGAAAAGCTTTTAAATATAAACATCATCTAAAGGAGCACCTACGAATCCACAGTGGTAAATAAAACAAGCACTGAATTATGTACTAATGCTAGCATTCCTACTCTGTGTAACTTTGATGCAATATCAGTCTTGTAAGTTTAAGTTTAAAATATTAGGGCTTTCTCTTGTCTTTTTCTAAGACTTTGTACCTACTGACTGCAGCCTTCAACTGTGCACTGAAAATATGTAGGATAACTCAAGAGGATTTACATTTGCAACTTGAGCTCTGACATTTAAAGAAGCTTCACGTGTGGCAGAAGAAACGGGGCATCCTTCTGGTCTTTCTCGCTTGTCTGTTTTTTCTCAGCGTTTGCAGACCACTTAGCTAGTTGTGAGCCTTGCTAGAAAACTTTAATTGATAGCAATCGGGATATAGCATTTATACTTTCCTACTGTGGCTGCTATTTTCCCCAGTACTCGATGATTAAAATAGCCTCAGGGCACAAATGTGAGATTGTCATACCCTGTCACGGTGGCTTCAATTTATAAATAATTAACTTATAATGTTATGTATTTATAAATATTATATAATAATAAGTATGCTTCAATTTCTCTATTTGACCCAATTTTACTCACTAGCAGTAAGTCTGAAAACAAGGCGTTAGGCCATCTTTTCCTTTCTTATTGGTTGGTATCAGCCATGATAATAGCAATTAAGTACACTTAGAAGCCCTTGCTCAGGAAATGTCATCTTCATTTCATTTCCACAGAGCAGTGGCGTCTGCTCCTATGCATGGGAAGGCTTCAGCCAACAGGCTTTTCAGTCTGATGCAGGCCAGCTATTCTTTTTCCTTCCTTTCTTTCTTCTTCCTCTGTAACCCAGATCCCCTGAAAAGTCACCTCTGTCTGTGGGTATCATGATTGCATCATTGTATGCATCTTCCCAACCATTTAACCTGGGGTACATCTCTGAAGGCAAATGTTCATCTGTCTCATGCATGTGTCTATTTTCCCTTTACTTAAACTTTGCTTGTTTTTACTCAGCTGATGAGTGTTGTAGGAAGATACAGATATACTGTACTTGAGTTTGATTCAATAAAATGTATATAACTCTTTATTTAATTATGATTTGTATTTATAGTTTTTCTTTGGTTAAGCATCTTCTGTGTTGTTTTTTTTTTGAAGTGGCTTCTGCTGCTTCTGACATTAGTAGTGTTACTACTACTGGAATGGAGTTTAATGAAATCTTCAAGTACCACACAGACTCATTTATATGACATGTAACCAGTTACTAGAAAGTACTGGAATGTGTCATGATCACATGGATGCCATTCTGTATGTACTGCTGGGTCATAGTGAAACTTACCACAAGACCCTGGGATCAGAGCTATAGATGATATAACTGCTCTTGGTCTTCAATTCAATGTAAAGGACTTTTTTCCCTACGGCTTTGAGGGGTAATTTTAATATATTCTTTTCTAGTTAATATTGTTTGATGAAGCTACATTTTAACCTAGCAAACTGTTGCATATGTCTTTTTTCTTTTTTTTGTCTTTTTTTCTTTGTTTTAATCTTTAGGAGAGAAGCCATATGAGTGCCCAAACTGCAAGAAACGTTTTTCCCATTCTGGTTCATACAGCTCACACATAAGCAGTAAGAAGTGTATTGGTTTGATGCCCGTGAATGGTCGCGCTCGGTCAGGGCTCAAGACGTCTCAGTGCTCCTCCCCTTCCCTTTCTGCATCGCCCGGTAGCCCAGCAAGACCACAGATACGACAAAAGATAGAAAATAAACCCTTGCAAGAGCAACTTCCTGTTAACCAAATTAAAACTGAACCTGTGGATTATGAATTCAAGCCCATAGTGGTTGCTTCAGGAATTAATTGTTCAACCCCTTTGCAGAATGGGGTTTTTAGTGGTGGTAGCCCATTGCAGGCAACCAGTTCTCCTCAGGGTGTGGTGCAGGCTGTTGTTCTGCCAACAGTGGGTCTGGTGTCTCCCATAAGCATCAACTTAAGTGACATTCAAAATGTACTTAAAGTGGCAGTGGATGGTAATGTAATAAGGCAAGTATTGGAAAACAATCACGCTAATCTTGCATCCAAAGAACAAGAAACAATCAGCAATGCATCTATACAACAAGCTGGCCATTCCCTCATTTCAGCTATCAGTCTTCCTTTGGTTGACCAAGATGGGACAACCAAAATTATCATCAACTACAGCTTGGAGCAGCCAAGCCAACTTCAGGTTGTTCCCCAAAATCTAAAAAAAGAACATTCTGTTCCTACAAACAGTTGCAAAAATGAAAAGTTACCAGAAGATCTTACAGTGAAGTCTGAGAAAGATAAAAACTTTGAAGGAGAGACCAATGATAGCACTTGTCTTCTTTGTGATGACTGTCCAGGAGATCTTAATGCACTTCAAGAATTAAAGCACTATGAAACAAAAAATCCTCCTCAGCTTCCTCAGTCCAGTGGAACAGAAGCTGAGAAGCCCAGCTCCCCTTCCCCATCCGAAACTGGGGAGAACAACTTATCTCCTGGTCAGCCACCTTTAAAGAACCTTTTATCGCTCCTAAAGGCATATTATGCATTAAATGCACAACCAAGCGCAGAAGAGCTTTCAAAAATAGCCGATTCCGTAAACCTACCACTGGATGTGGTAAAAAAGTGGTTTGAAAAAATGCAAGCTGGACAAATTTCTGTGCAGTCTTCTGGACCATCTTCTCCCGAACAAGTTAAAACAAACAGTCCCACAGATAATGAGGATCAAGCAGCAACTTCAAATGAGAGTGAGCCCCAGAACAGCACAAACAACTCACAGAATCCGGCCAATACAAGTAAATCTCAGACTTCATCAGGGGGATCAACTCAGAATGGTTCGCGCAGTAGCACGCCATCCCCATCACCACTAAACCTTTCTTCATCAAGAAATTCACAGGGTTATACGTACACAGCAGAGGGTGTACAAGAAGAGCCACAAATTGAACCTCTTGACCTTTCACTACCAAAGCAACATGGAGAACTGTTGGAAAGATCTACCATAACTAGTGTTTACCAGAACAGTGTTTATTCTGTCCAGGAAGAACCTTTGAACTTAACTTGCGCAAAAAAAGAACCACAAAAGGACAACAGTATTACAGACTCTGATCCTATTGTAAATGTAATCCCACCAAGTGCCAATCCCATAAATATTGCTATACCTACAGTCACTGCCCAGTTACCTACAATTGTTGCCATTGCTGACCAGAACAGTGTTCCATGCTTGAGAGCTCTTGCTGCCAATAAGCAAACCATTTTGATTCCCCAGGTGGCTTATACGTACTCTACTACAGTTAGTCCTGCAGTTCAGGAAACACCACCAAAACAGACCCAAACCAATGGAAGTCAGGTACTGAAGTTTCTGTGTTCCTGTGCATTGTATACAATGTGTTCATGGTGTATCCTTATTAAATGTACAGAAAATTGTCAAAATAACTTAAATAATATTTAGAGTGGTGAAGCGCTGGAACAAGTTGTTCAGAGAGGAAGTCTTTGAGGCCAGGTTGGATGAAGACCTGGGCAGCCTGAGCTGCTGGGTAGAAATCCTGCCTATGGCAGGGGGGTTGGAACTGGGTAATCTTTAATATCCCTTCTAACCCAAGCCATTCTGTGATTCTGTGATTCTATGAGAAAATGTAAGCACAAACCTATCCTGAACGTTATTCTTATTTATTAAGTGGTAATAGATGTCACCATTAACACGTCTGCAAAGCTGTCAGCTCAAACAGGTCCACACTGACAGCAGCAATCTAGTTCTGTGCATGGACAAGTTAGTTCTTCGCTAAATTCTACCATTCAGAAGGGTCTTCTAGAACATCAGTGCTCAATATTTTGAGGACAGCTTAGTTCTCTGGATGAAAAACCAGTGTAAAGTCATAGTGTATATCTGTTGGTGGCTCCTTATCTCTTCTTTCCCAACATCCAGAAAATGAACTGTTTGTAAATTCTTGATACTGTCTTCACTCTGCTGTGCTTTCTTAGCTTGCAGAGTAGATAATATGTCCTACACAATAATGGCACTTTAAACAAAATTCAGAAGTATTTTCAACTGGAACTACGATGGGTATTTATCATACTTTGTTCCTGTTCTGTTCTTCCCTGAGTCCCTCCAGACATGACCTAACAGGACTCAGTCCTGTTGAGCATTACCTACACACATGGAGGCAGAGACATAGCAGAACAGAAGTGGATCACATAAAGACTTAGCATTTCTAATTAAATCTTTAAAATTGTCTGTTTGGCATTTTATGTAGGCCTCTCTATACCAGAAACTAAGAAACCTTGAAGATTTATGAGAATGCTTGTGTGTTAAAGTTTATGAGACATGGTTTAGTGGGGAAATATTGGTGGTGGATGGATGGTTGGACTGGGTGATCTTGGAGGTTTTTTCCAACCTTGGTGATTCTGTGAATATGATTACAGTTGGTCCCACCAAGGATTGGGCATCTGTATGATGGCGGGGTCTACAGAGCAGATAGGTGCAGTGAAAGATTTTGACTATGTAAATCTAAACAATTTTGTTTTTCCATTTACTGAATGGAATGGAGACAACTGTGCAGCTTCAGTTTATGTTTTATAAAACATAAATTTATTTTATGTGCTGCATCAGCGCTTTTTTTTCTTGAACCCAACTTTTTTTGTGCTTTTTCTTAAGGACGAAAGGCAGGACACTAGCTCAGAAGGAGTATCAAATGTAGAAGATCAAAATGATTCTGATTCAACACCCCCAAAGAAAAAGATGAGAAAGACAGAAAATGGGATGTATGCATGTGATTTGTGTGACAAAATATTCCAGAAGAGCAGCTCGTTATTGAGACATAAGTATGAACACACAGGTATGTACTAGGAAATGCAGTTTTAGATCTTTGTTTTGTTGATACTGAGGAACTGATAAGCTCAACTGAAATTCTGTTCTCAGAAAGTGCTGTAAGAATAGAGGGAAGTATAATAATCCTTATTATCATCTGTGCCCAGCCTTGCTTAGAACCCATGCTTTATGTACTTATTTGACGGAACTGCAATTGCATGTTTAAATTTGTAAGATCTAAACCCTAAATAGAAATCCTGGGATTTTCTTCCATCTGGCTCATGGATGATCATCTGTGTGCTACAATATGCAATCAGTGATTTATTATGTCTAATTTACCTTGCCTGGTTTTAAATAAAGAAAAAATGTAAATTATAAAAAAGAGCCATGTTTATGTATGATACTTTACATTGAAAGTCGATGTACCTAGCATGAAGGGATCTCCAACTGAGCCATATTTTTAGTTATCTGAACTTACTAAATATTCTCTGGACACGGAGTGTAACCTCAAAGGAATATCATTTTGGCTTTGGTTTTTATTTCTAATTTTTCATAATTGTTCTTTTTAGTCCCAGTTCTGGTATCTTCAGTCTTTTTTTAAATAAGTGTTACCCTTCTATTTCTTCAGTGATCTCTTCAAAAATGTCTTTTATTGTTGGCTAATTGCCCACATTATGTTTCTACATATTAATGTTTTTACTTCATTTTACTTAAATATACAGTTGAAAACAGAAAGGCTCCCCTTTGTCTTTACCATTTGTTTAAACCTCTCGACTTGTGTACATTAAGAATATCTTCTATTTTCATACCTTTCTGCTCCGAGACTCTCTAATCCTCCTCAGGTGTTCAGAAATGCTGCTTGTTTGACATAATGTGATGTGGAGCACAAGCAGCGAGCCGTTGTCTCATTGTCTGGGTCTTTTATGTCTGGGCGGAAGCTGCATGAGTTTGTTTTGCCTAACAGCTTGGAGTGTTGGAATCAAGATAACATAGCTGGGTCCATGCTGTCTTTATAAGAGTCTCTAAACACAGCAGCAGGAAGGCAAGTAGTAAAGAGGCAAGTAGAAAGATGGAAAAAAAGAGCAGGAAGAGGAGTAGATGAAACAAAGTGGATTTTTCCAGTTGGTATACATGTAGTCAGGCATTCACCTGTCCCAGGCAAGATTTTGGAATGATTTTCCTTTTACCTGTGACATGGTACAAGGACTTACGCAAGAAAGCTAACATGAAAGTTCACTGATTTTAAATTTCCATCAGTATAGAAGAGCCGAAATGGTTTTAAGTTTGAATAACTTTTATTGCAAGAAAAATGCCTCCTTCTCTAATCTATTTATATTCACTCTTGTTTTGTGCTCTGAGTTGCATCTGAGAATCTGTTTATCTCTTGATGTTCATTTTTCATAAGAAGGTTACAAATTCATACTTCAACAACGTGCCCTTCTATCTTGTATCCCTATGCAAGAAACCCAGGCTGACAATGCTGAGGGCAAACTGTTAAACGCAATTACTCACTGTTGATAATACATTCACCAACAGCATTTTATAATGAAAGCAGCAGCACAGATTTTTAACATATTAACTTTAAAGAATCCTTTTGTGTGTGTGTGTGTGTGTGCTTTATTTTCCAGGTAAAAGACCTCATGAGTGTGGAATCTGTAAAAAAGCCTTCAAACACAAACACCATTTGATCGAACACATGCGACTGCATTCTGGGGAGAAACCCTACCAATGTGACAAATGCGGAAAGCGCTTTTCACACTCGGGGTCATACTCTCAGCACATGAATCATCGCTACTCCTATTGCAAAAGAGAGGCAGAGGAGCGTGACAGCACAGAGCAGGAGGAGGTGGGACAGGAGGTGCTCAGCAGCGAGCATGCTGGTGCCAGGGCATCGCCATCGCAGATCGACTCCGATGAAAGAGAGAGTCTAACCAGGGAAGAAGAGGAAGATAGTGAAAAAGAGGAAGAGGAGGAGGAAGAAAAGGAGGTAGAAGGACTTCAGGAAGAAAAAGAATGTAGAAAACTACAAGATGTAGAGGAAGAAGAAGAAGTAGAAGAAGAAGAAGAAGAAGAGGAAGGGAAAACTGAAGGTAACAAGAACGATGACGTTGTAAATCAAGCAAGCAATGCAGAACCAGAAGTTATACAGAGCAATGGGCAGGTGTCAGAAGAAAAAACAAATAAAGCTTAAATGATAGTTTTTTCTATATGAAAAAAATAAATCGGTAATGAAGTTCGTTCTATATTATACATGCTTTTCATGGAAACACGGTAGCCTGCATACTGTGATTTCTGTTCACTACTGTGTAAAAAAATATATATATAAAAAAAAAGAAAAAAGAAAAAAAAAAGAAATCCAGGTGTGCCTGAACCTCAAACTTAGTAATTTTTCACACAGTTTTCAAAGTTAGGAACAAGTTTGTAACATGAAGCAGATTAGAAAAATACAGTGACTCTGGAAGAGAAGGTTTAACAGGTTGTAGGAAACCTGATTTATTAGACAAGCATCTGGCATTGTTTGTTTTATCAGTATTAATTTTCATGCTTACGTTGATTAATTTTTAAGCTGTACAATTGGGAGAGATTTATATGATTTTTTTTTTTTAATGGCAAAACATTTCCTAAATCCGCTTCAGTATTTTATTATGTTTTTAAAATGTGAGAACTTCTGCACTACAGAATTCCCTTTTGCAGAAACCTCTAACAGTGCTTGGCTACCTTTGTAAATTCAACCTAGAAGGTAGCGGTTATAACATTAGATGTTGTAGTAGAGCATATTATCATTTAAAGTGTATTGTTAGCCTTAAGAAAGCAGATGATAGAAGAACTGAAGTTTCTTACTCACGTGGTTAAAAATGTAGTTGAAAAGATTGTTGTTGAGTTCTGATTGCAGGGACTAACAGTGTTAATACCGGTAAGGACAGCAAAGTCGTCAAAATCAGTGTTTGTAATTGTGTTTTGAGTATGTAGTAACAATATGAAGGATATGATATGAAGCTTTGTATCTCCTTTGGCCTTATGCAAGACCTGTGTGCTGTAAGTGCCATTTATCAGTATTACAGAGGCTCTCACCAGCCTTTCTCCAATGCGTGGCCTACAATAACTAGCATTTGTTGATTTGTATCAAACTTCTAATCTAATCATGGGGGAAAAAACACTCAGCCATCAGAGAAGTAAGAACACTGGTATCTTTCATTATTTAATTATTTGGTGGTATTTTTGGTTAATACCTGACTTGCAGAATTTCTCTACGATAATTACAAGGGAAATTTTCTAATCTGCTTTATTGCTTTATCAGTTTACTTTAATTTCAGACACATACATGACATGTTATCTGGCTCATAAGTTTTTTCAAATGTTAGTTATTATGGACCCCATTTATTAACAATGTTAGCTGATTTTTACCTATCAGTATTATTTTATTTCTTTTAGTTTATAGATCTGTGCAACATTTTGTACTGTATGTCTCCAAACCTGGCAGTATTAATACCCTTCTTACTGACATATGTACCTTTTTAGTTTTAGAAAACTTTTATATTTATGTGTCTTATTTTTATATTTCTTTATTTATTACACAGTGTAGTGTATAATACTGTAGTTTGTATTAATACAATAATATATTTTAGTATGAAAATTTGGAAAGTTGATAAGATTTAAAGTAGAGATGCAATCGGTTCTCTTGCATTGAGATTTGATTTAACAGTGTTATGTTAACATTTATACTTGCCTTGGACTGTAGAACAGATGAATTAAAATGGGAATGTATTAATTTTACAATTGCAATCAATTCATTTTACCTTTACCCAGTTTTTAATATAAAGCTCTTAAATTTTGAAATTCACTGTGTGACTAATAGCATGATGCTCTGCAGTTTTATTAAGAGATTAGCCTAACCATAAAACTCTCATTTCCTTAGTAAGCCAAATTAGAATAATCTTATAAACAGTGTTGGGAACAACGTTTAACATTTTTGTGCCAATTTGTTCCTGTATTCATGTATGTATGTTACAAATCTGAAACTTCATTTTTAAGTTCCTTGTTACATCATGGTCATTTTCTAGTTTTTTACCAGACTCCCCATCTCACAATAAAATGCGTCAACAAGTCTGACTTATGTCATTATTCCAGTAATTTCACACGATTCCTTTAAGCTGTCCACGGGCTGTGTCAGCAGAGCTGCTCAGTTTTGGTTGTCTGCAAGGAGCGTGGAAGGAAGGGAATGTTTGACTCTGTGCAGGGAAAAGCATTGCTGCAATACTTTGTCCATTCCTCAAATTGAAGTAGAAAAACACAAGTTTTTAAAACGAGCCGTATGTTTCTGTGGTTTTTTTTCCTCCTTAATCTATATAATGCATGTCTTAATGCTTTATTTAAACAAGACTGCTTTGAAATGACATAGGCCTGTGGCTGTTTTCTTGATGTAGCCATAGGCCAGTGAAAGAGTTGCTGGTATGTACCACTGCTGAGTTCTCCGAAGGTATGGCACCTACATTACAGAAGTGACTTCTGTCATCTGAGTATGAAGGTTTGAATGTTGTACTGTATCTTCATTTGTACAGCATTTTGCAGGCATAGCAAAGTTGAGAGTGTTATTTAAGGAAATTCCTGCTCATTAATGATTCCTAAAAGGGGATTTCAGTTGTTGATTTTTTTACACAAATGTTATATAAATTATGTCTAACTTCTGAGTACTTTCAGTCTTACTATCTCAGCACTGATACATATGAAAGAGTGATAATTTAAAGTTTCAGTGTATTTTTCTGTACAGTGTACCAAATATTGCACTTTTCAGTGGCACAGGCTCCTGGCTCAGCAGTATCACATTCAGATAAAAGTAAGAAAGATGTTTTGAAAACAATTTCCATTTGTATTGCATCAATAATGTTGCCTTGTAATTATTATTACAACAGAAATGAATTGGGCAGTCTGGGATTTCTTGCAGGTCCAGCGGGCTCAGCTATCAGTAATGGAATGCACTTTTGTAAACATATGTTAAGATGGAGATTTTCAGCTAATTCGTGATTCAAGAGCACATTGCTTGTCTGTTGCAATAAATCCAGTGAGACGTTTGTTGAAAATGGAATGGAAAGAACGTTTGTGCTGTCTTTAGTAATAGAGCAAAGAGTTGAGTAAATTTGAGGTTGCTTGTGAAGGCTGCACGTGAAGGGCCCCCTGTGGCTCTGAGTTCCAGAGCCTTAAATGATGCAAGAGAAAACTGCTTGGGGAGAGAAAGCAAGCCAAGCAGTTTGATTCAGGGAATGCCACTGGTTTGAGCTTTTTGGAGAACAGCATTGAATTACAAGTAATCAGATGAATTAAAGCATAGCAAAAAAGAAATGAAGAAGTTGTGTTTGTCTAGCCTCAAAGTGCCCGTGTGATTCAGTCGGTATTTTAAAGTACAAAAGGATGGACCATAGAATATCAGCCCACAGTGTGACAGTTATCCTAAAGAGCACTGTTCTTCAGGCATGCTGAGTAAAAAGTGCTTAAATGGGCAGTGAAGTGTTGTGTTCACGTTCTAACACAACTTTCAGAGGAAACCCACAGTCCCTGCGTTGGACTGAGATGGGACACAGTGCTGGTATTTGTACTGGCAAAGTGTGCTGAGGGCGGTGGCCACAACACAGAGCAGCCACATGAAGGCAAAGCTGTTCACAAGAGGGAAAATAGGGCTACTAAGAGCAGAATGCTACGTTAGGGACTCCTCTCATCAAAGCATCGAGATCAGGTGTTCACACTCAGAACCAGCAAAGAATTCTATAGTGTAGAGATGGCCACAATGGAGATACCTTCAGAAATACAGGAGACCATGAGAGGTTAAGGTAAAGGTGTGTAGATGAGAGAAGTGCCTGTTGTTCGTGGAGGGAGGAGTGAGGATAGCAGATGGCCTTTGAATGGTGAAGGGGGAGAAAGGGAAGAGCTGACTGTATGCTGACCTGAGCTGGTGTTTTTGATTTGGTTACTAACAATTAGTAAACCTGCACAGGATTCTTCGTTTGGAGGGAGATTTTGTTGTGCGTTTTGCTTTTGCTATTCACACTCTGATACATGCATTCACGTTTTTCCTCAACAGAATGGCTGCTTTGATTTTCACTATTGAAGTTTGCAATGCAAAAAGAAGTTTCTGTATTAGAATATCTATCCTCTGGGACTGCATCTTATCATTTATTCTTCACGTTTCCCATGGGTGATTGATCTCTTTCACTTGGTTTGAAGATGAATACAACAGGGTTATGATGATGGAAATAACGCTTGAGTGTGAACAAATATTTACTGCTTCCACTTTACCCCTGTGCTCCTTCATGATGTCTGTCTCACAGTCTTCTTTATCGTGCTTATTAGATCTCTCCTACAGATTGTATAGATGTTGTCTCTGGGGGAAACAATGCATTATGATATATTTCATCGTTTCACCAAAAGTAACCTTTAAAACTGTGATTAGAAACTAAGCTTGCAGCTGGGATTCTACAAGAAATGCACTGACACAAGGAGCCCTTGGCAGAAGGATTATATATATATATATATATATATATATATATATATATATATATATGAAGTGAGTACTCCAACAACACCATTTTGGACTTTTTCTGCTGAATCTTAACTTCTGATCCAGCTCTTAGACTTCAACCTTTCCGTAATGTCCTTGTCTTCTTCTCATCTTTGTGTCAGCTGGGATTTGTGTTATAATTACGAGCTTTTCATCACATGTTAATTCAGGAATTAAAGGGATAAATGAGTTAAATCCTTTAAAAATGAAATAGTCCTACAGTGATTTTGTGTCATTCCTCAGGAGTTGCTGTGCCTCTGTTACCTGGAAAGCTGCTTGCTTGTAGCATGCCCTGACCCATGGGCAGCCCCGTGTGATGGCTGGTGGTATCCCTGACACCTTGAATTCAGTGACACTGTGTCCATGTGTGTCTGACGAAGTACTTGCTTGAGTTTTAATTACATGTAAGTTATTGTGGAGGTACAGAGGGAACAACTTGCTCTTTTGACATGCAAGAATGAAATCTGTTGGATCAAATTGTTCAAGAAATAAATTCACTGGAAATTCCTGCAAAACTCTGAAAGTGAAGATGGCTTCAAATAGCTTTGAGAATCACGCTTCTGTACACAGAAAGGAAACTTAGATTATTATTTTTTTTTCCACCCTCTCGATCAGATTAGCCCAATTATGGCAAAATGTTGATGAGGACAGCAGTCCTTAATTCCTTTTGCTGAGGATGAGTGTTGTGCCACATTGGTCTTGTCCAGAGCAGAAGCTGACCTGCTTCCTCACTGTGCAAGCTTCAATCAGAGTCTACATGAGGTGGGTGAGGGGGAGGAAGGATGCACCCCAGTGGCTTGGGCCACACTGCACCTCTCTGCTCACTGCTGGCCAGGATTACAGCCTGAACAGGTCAAACAATCTCAGCTGTGGTTGAGGAGACAACAAAGCTTTCAATCAAGACAAGCTGAGCTCGAGGTAGCTCTTTTTTCAGGCAACTCCAAGGAGTTCCTTCAGTAGGAACTGGCCGCCATGCTTTGGAGGAGCTGCCATCTCCTGTTAGGTGGGCCAGCAGAGCAGCCACCCCTTGGTCTGTGCATTACAAATTCCTGAAACAAGTGGCTTGTGTGCTTCAAAACATAGCATTGCCTTTTTATTTTATTTGTTTCCCTTTGTACCAGGCATTTTGATCTCCAGGCAATCTAATGTGTCGAGTGCTCTTAAAATGTCCTGCAGCTTAGTGAGGGCACTCCATAAACCAAGGAGCAAGCAATTCTAGCGTATGCACTCATGATAAGTGTTAGTTATTTTATTCCAGTGCTTATTATAAGGCCAACTTTCCCAGCTTAGGGAAACAAAGAGCACTGATGATGAACAATGCTAAGAGCTTGCACAAGGCTATTTGGGCATGTTTAGGAGCAGCACTGGATCTCGAACCTGACCAAGCCTTCAGCCTTAGCATGCAGTTTTTTCAGTAGTATTATGGTAAGTGCATCATTTTTGTGATTTTTTGTGGCACAGTGCAGCTCACCCTCTGGCAGCTATACTGAAGCTTATCCAGTTACAATACCATCGTGAGGCAGTTCTGCTCAAGCAGCAGAGGCTCTGGCTTTATATATCATAAGAGAGTTTGACACAGGGCCATCAGATGCCAAAAACGTACTGGTAGGACACTTGGCTAGACGGTTGGCTGCCACCAGCAATTCCCTTCTAGAAGTGCTTACAGAAAGCAGCAATGCTTGTGCTCTGTTTCTCCCTCCGTGAGCCGACGGGAGATTGCTGTGAGAAGCAAAGTGGTGAGCATGCCGTCAGGCTGTGGGCAGCTCCAGTTCTACCACTGACTCTTACAGAGGGGAAAGAACAAAAGTGCTCCTGATTCTCTGCATGCTCCTGCTGCCCAGCACATCCTCTTCATCCCTCACAGTTTTTTCCTGAAGGTTAAATGTCAGGGATACATTGTCTGGGTCCTGGTGACTCCCAACCAGCTGCAGCCTCTGGGTGAGGGTGAGGGAGAGGGAATTCCTGTTTAAATGTACCTCAGTAGAGCAGTTCATCTAGTTCTTAGCTGTATCCTGACTGTTTCTGCCTGAGAGCAGCACTGCTTTGCTTGCCCGTGTGCTTCAGTGAAATCTGAACCTGTTCAGCTCACTGTATCTGAAACTAATTGAAAATAGCTGGAAAATCTGATGCCAAAAAATGCAGATATTTCATGACCAGAACCGTGTACAAGTCAAGGACCATTTATGTTTCTGATTTTTTAAGCTGCATATTGAAAAGCACTGCTTATGTCCATCCTCTGCTCCCGCTCCCAACATTTCTATGCTGCTTTTGTCCTGTAGGCCCATTGCACCCAGCTGCTTATGTACCCTTTGCCACTGTCGGAGATAAATCAGGTTGCACACGTGGAGCAGCCATGTTCCAGTGCAGAGCTCTGCTGCTGGAAAGGAGCTCCTTGACAGCTCCCAGACAGTAGGCAGCCCAACTTTGTTATCACAGCAGAACTGGCTTTTGCAGTCATCTAATTGAACATAGCATAATCCTACACTTCCTTCTAAGCACAAATTTTAATCTCCTGTGGGATTTCTTTTGTTTAATACCTTCATCTTTCACATATAAATCTTTCTTGTAATTCAACTAAATGAGCACCTTCCACAGCTTCCAATATTCATTCTGCTCACCTTGCTGGCCAGCCCTGTTCAGAGGTGCGATGTTATTCGTGTTGGAGTTTCTGCATGCATGCAGGTGCCCAGCTCTTCTTGCAGAAAGCAGTGTGTGTTCCCCTACAAAGGCACTTTGTGGGGAGTATCTGCAGCTGATGGAGACGCTCTACTGAACCACCAGCTGGCAAGGGCTGAAAAAATACAGCATAACCTCTTGGGTGCTCTGAATCTGTAATAATGATGTATTCATTAGATTTTTTTTTAAAAAGGGCAGTAATAAATTAAGCGTCCTTCAAAAATACTGCTCCCTTGCTATCTGTACCTTGTAACCACGTACCTTGGTGCTGGCCTTGGTCTCCAAGCAAATGGGATTTGTGAGCCTGTGCTCTGTGCTCATTTCTCTCATCACACGGTTTGTGGTCATGACTATTCCAGGACAAAACTGACAGAAAAGGTTCTGTGTTGAAGATGAGTCCTTGGGTGACTTGTGAATACTGGCCACCTTGGGAAGAGGACCAAATGAGCACCACCTCTGGGCAGGGGCAGGTAATGTCCAAGACTTGCTATCCTCAGTGCAGTTCTGACCTACCTGCAGCATGCTGCTTGAGTAATGTGTCACGGATGTGGCTCTGGGCAGCCTGGTCTAGTGGTTGGCAAGCCTGCACACAGCAGGGGAGTTGAAACTAGATGATCATTATGGTCCTTTTCAACCCGGGCCATTCTGTGATTCTATGATTCTATGAAATATGGTCCCAACTACAGTGTCAGGGCACCGTTCACCAGGGCCATTGCCAGCAGGACTGGCATCTCACCTCTGTCACAGGCTAAGGAAAACAGTTATTTGTTCACTAGCCAGCCAAATAAATATGTATGGAATTCTGACATGCAAAGTAGAAATGACCCAACAACAGCCTCTGTCATCCAGGAGAGCCAGAACAGAGCACTCTGATTTTGATGCTGTTTGTGCAGATAGGAAAGCTGAATGCAAGTTTCACATTCCCCTGCTGAGTATTGTAACATGGGCCTATTTTATTCTGTTACTCCCTCATCAGTGTGCCCAAGCACTGTCTGTGGGGGTAAGCCTGTTTCGCTGTGCTCCCAGATGATGCAGGTGAAGGAAGACCTGGCAGTGGGCTCTGTGGATAAACCATCATGTCACTGCTGTTGGGCTCCTAGGAATGTCCAGCAGCAGATGTTTAGTTCTCCTGAGGACTATATTTCCAAGCACTGGATCTGCAATTAACAACCACTCGCAGTCAGTGTTAACAAGCGCTGCAACAGGGGAGAACCCAGCTGTGGCCGTGCAAGGGAAAGCAGCTCAGGCAGTGACGCTGAGTGTGTTCTGGGCTGCAGCCTGAGCTGCTCAGGGCATTGCTGCCCTGGGGAAGGCCATGGTCCTGTTCGTGGATCTAGCCAAAATGTTCTGTAAAGCTGTTCTATACTTAACTGGAAAGAATCGTCGACTTCTGCTTGCCTTTTATTCTGTTCTCCCAAACTCTTCTCTGCTTCAGTTTAAGGCTGGTTTGACAAAACACTCCGTGGCATTAACAGCTGACAGGTAAATCCCAAACCCCATTCTCTGCTCTTAGTTCTGCACCACCGCCACCTGTTGCTCTGATGTGCAATATAACCAGTGTCTTTGTTCCCTCTATGTGTGGCTGAGTGAAGTTTCATCTATTGCAAAAAGTTTCTTCATCGCTGATTTTGTAACCCAAGCAGGTCATTTTGGTCTGGAGCTTAGAGCCGCTCTTCTGCTGGTTAACTGAAAGCAGCGCTTCCCCATTCCTACTTTTATGTGGGGCTCTGCATGCTGCTGTTTTGGCGATAATGATGAGCAAGAGGAGGTGAATTGCAGGCATTGTCCCCCTCTGGTTTTACTTCGCAGGGTTTCTGTGTGTGCAGGTGAGGTACAAGAGTGAAGTCAAGGGCATGTATTTAAGATTATACCAACAGACAAAAATTGAAGTATATTAAAAACATGAGCAAGAACAGAGCAGCCTGCTGGCAGCACGGTGCTCTGTATCAGGGCTGTCTGCAAATCCATCTGGCTGCTTTAGTCCGGGCTGAGTGACTGTCAGAGCTAGAAAAAGCCCTTTGCCCCATTGCATCCCTTCTGCCTTACTTCCAAGCTGTTACAAGAGCAGAGGCTGCAATTAGCTCTGTTAATCACTTAGCATATTAAAATGAGAATAGGTTTGTTTTCCCTTGCTTACAGATGAGCCACCAGCAGCAGAACAGCATCATGTGAGGTGACAGATTCAGTATAATGAAGGACTTGGGGACTTGACCCTGGATTAAAATCCAAGGATCTTTGCTGGGGGGCTCCGCAGTGCAGAGGCAAAGTTGGGTGCAGTAGAAGTTATGCCAGCACTGCCTTGGCTCAAGGGTGTGCTTGCAGCCCTCTGGCCATGCGTGCTCCAAAGCACGCCTTTCTCCCTGGGAATCTGTGTTGTTTTTTTCCCAGACATGCTGACCCCTCTGCTGCCAAAAGGCAAAGTTATTTGTGTCAGGAGGAGAAAATCTACACTGCATTAAAACTACCCATCCTTTCATATGGTGAAAACTGAAAACCCAGTAGAAACAGCCTGCTTTAGGGCAGGGCTGGTGAGCTTCCTTTCCTTTCCTTGGCAAAGATTTGTCTCTCTAGGCACCAACTGAGGGCTTGGGTGAGAGGAGAGGATGAAGAACATATATGCAAGCAGTGCATCACTGGGGACCTTCCTCTGATCCTGTGGGCAGAGCAGTCCCTTGGTGGAGGTGTCCCTGTGCACTCTGGCCCAAGGACTGGACCATGGATGTTCATAGACCACACTGCAGCAGGAGACGACAAGAACCAGAGCTGTGCCACAAAGCAGAATTGTAAAGCAGGCCCTGTAACCACGCTGTCTTAAAGTAACATATGTTGCTGCTGTCTGCTGTATTACCTGGGCAAACAAAATAAATAAAAGCCAGTGCGCTGCACAAAGGAAACCACCACATCTCTGTGTCAGCTGGATTGCAGACAAATGCCAAAGCAGGCAGGAAGGATGCTCTAGGATGAACGGAGGCTTTTGAGCGGGCAGCCCTGAAAAAGTTAACTCCCTACAACCATGGCTTTCTCATGACTTAACCTAAGCATTCATGCCCTACTTTGTCCCTTGTTTTCAAAGCAGGGGACTGCAAGGTGGCTGTCTTTTACTTAAGTGCAGGAATAATGGGAGGAGGCAAAAATCCTGGATCAGAAACACCTTATTCAAGGGTGAAAAAATAGAAATGTTTCTGCAGCAGGAAAAGTCTGTCTTTGTTCCAGCTTCCCTGTCTACAGAGGAAGGATAAATATAAATCACCATCCACAAGCATGCCACGGGCCTGGATTTCAGTACTGCATGGTCAGTGAAGCACAGGGGCTGTGGGAGAACAGATCTCTTAGAGTGCAGGTGGGGCTAGAGCATCACCTGTGGCACGGCAGTCACCTAGCACAGCTGACAGATGCCCTGTGCAATGCTGGCTTTCCTGTAGTTACTGCCCTTCGAGGAGATGTGTGAGGAGGGTGTTAATGGAGTGTCCTTAGTACTATGTGAGTAGAGGAAAATCATCCAATTTCTTCCAAAGGCAGCAGCTACCATGGCTCCTTCCTTTTCTACAAAAGCGGGCAGCACGTTGGCTCTATCTGGTCTCTCGGGTCATCACTAAGGTAGAGACCATGTGAGTGGAAAAAGGCTGCTGTAAACCCTGTGATCTCTGCGCAGGGAGGGGTGGGAGGCCAACCAGGGAGAGGCACAGCATGGGGACATTTGCAGGCTTACTGCCAGGCCGTGGTGGCCACCCATGCTGGTTTCCCGAGGATTTGCTCATGCTGTCTGCATGTGAGATAGGAAGAGAACATTCTGACATTTTGCTCTCCAAAATGTAGTCTTTATTCCTGTTTATTAGTACAATTAGTTCAATATTTATTTGCGGAAGTAAAAAGCTCACTTCAATTTCAAGTGTTATGAAATAAAACATCATAAAGAATTACTTTAATATGTACTTCATATGCCTGTATGCACACGGACTGCAGCCCTGGAAGGCTTTTGTGCTTCGTAACTAACCTTTCTGAGAAGCAATGAGCTAAAGAGAAAAATTATAGCAGATAAAACTGGAGGCAGCCATACTTCAACATTATTTAAGCTTGTTGTGCAATACATCAGGGTAATGCTGCTGGTCACAAAGCAGCAGTTATTTACCTTCCTTTCATAGACAAAAACCTCTCCTGGAATCAACCTGATATTTCTCTTTTTTCTCCCAGTGTTTCCCAGTGAGTCAGTGCTAGACAACTTGTTCCAGAGGCAGGAAACTGCATCTGAGAGTGATGGAGCACCCTTGTGATCGCCTCGGCAAACGAGCGTCACGCTCTTTGTGCAGCTGTTTCCTTAACTGATTCACGAAGAAAAATTCTCAGTCCTTACAGCCTTTTGCTCCTCAGTGCCGGCAGTTGCAATTTTGCTCCGTGAAGACTTTTGCCACTGGTGTAACATGCTTGCTAGAGGAGTTACCACATCGACGTCGGTCTGCTGGTGCAGGATGGCCTCAGGGCAGTCATGCTGGGGGCTGGACTCCATTCCCTGCATCGAGCACTGGGTGTTGTCCCACTCATCAAGTTCTGTTTCCTTACCCTTTTTCCAGGAGGGAGACAAAATAGAGCAGTCCACACACATTTGTTGTGTGATGACTACGGAGACCCAAATGAGAATAAACTTTCCTGAAATCTTGCACAAGAAACTGAGACAAAGGTTAGCTGAGATTCTGGAAGTTGCCCATGTTGCCTTGTAGATCACTGCCAGTGTCTACATCTGTGCACCATATGAGTAAGTGAGAAAGTGTCTTTGAGAAGGGTGTAATGTTGGTCCTGAGTCAATAATGGACCAAATCCAAGGAACTGAAGCATCTGCTATATATTTCAGCATTTTATTTCTTACACTTGTAAGGATATTCAAGTAGGTGAGCACATACACCTAAAAGACTGTGTTCAAAAGAGAAGCGCACCAGCCAAAATACTGGCTATTCCAGGAGGCACTTTGGACTGTCCTTCAGATAACATGTCAGCATTGAAATCAAATGATCACCACATGTGGGTCTATAAAGCTGCTAAATTAGCTGTGCAGAGAGCAGCTCTGCAACAGTTATTGCTGGATGGTTAAGTGCCAGTGCAGGTGAATTAAATTATTATTGGCTCCAAGCATGATTCCGTATGCCGTTAATTCATTACCTGCAGATGAATTGCGAGCAGTAGTGCAAATCCCTTTTTCATCTCAGGGAAGATCACCAAAAAAGAGGTGATCCATCAGTGGATCACCAGCAGAGAGGCCCATAGGCCATCTTGGATGTGGGATCATATGAGAAGCCAGGTTTGGAAAGCAAAAGCTTCATCCCTGCCTGATGTGTTCAGTCCAAATAAGAGAAGAAACTACAGTCTGTTACTCTATGTGACATGGAAGGAAATGAATCTAAGCCACAGTCATTCCTTCCTCTTCTCCTCTACACTCCTACTGACCTGAAGAGAGGAGTTTCCTTTTCTTACTTATGCAACATAATTGCTGTGCCCTGGGGAAGAGCAAGATGCCTCTTTGTGCTTGGCTCTCCTCAGAGCAGCACCAGTGGAAGGCAATCATGATGCTGTCAATGCTCTCGCCATCCCTGAAAAGTTAACTAATTTTGTTCCCCTATTGTTGCCAGCTGGGCTTTCCCCAGGACTCTCGGTGGGGCAGGGCTTGTCTTGCTCTGAAAAGAGTTTGCTTCCTGGTAACAGAGCCATCCATTAGCTCTCATAGCTGTTGTGCTTGAAGTGAAAGCTCTGTGCTCTAAAGCCCAGCAGGAGGAGATAATTAGCACTAGATTGTGTATTCTGGGCAATATCCATCCACTTCTGCCAAGACTACACAAGGCCCTCGAGTACAGTGGAAATATATGTGGGGTGGATGCTTTTTGCATAAATGTGGAAGGAAGTGTGCATGATTGCACTGCTGGTCAGCGTGACACAGAAACAGGATCTGAGCTCAAAGCGATTTTGTGCCAGCTCCATGCTACGGGTAGGCAAAGGGCTTGGGAGCAATGGATGTTGCACGGAAAAGACATGCAGGGCCTGTAGGATATGTGCATGCAGCAGTGTGCTGGGGTAACAGCCCCTATCACAGCCCTTGTCCTCCTACCTTCCCTGGCCTTCCTATTGTAAGCCCTGCTGTGCATCACATTGCACCTGGGCTTTGCACAAGCTGTGTTTGCAAGTGCTCTGGGCTTTTTGTTGGGAGGCTCTGCACCCCCAGTATAAGTGATTTAACAAACTCAATGCTGTTCCAAAGTTTCTTTTCCTGCTTAGACAGTGGGCAGAATTCAGCTGCTTGAGTGCAAACTAGTTACCGTTTCTCATAGGAACTGCCATCATTTGGGTGCAGAAATGTGTGTGTCTTCTGTATGCCCTATGTCCTGTCTGCAAGCCCCAGTTGATGCACCACTGGAGATGCCCATATTGGAAATAACTCAAGCCCTATGTGTCCAGTTGGAGTTTCCTGAAGCAAGAAGCCATTAGCTGTCCTGATGCAGTAGGAAGCATGGTGTCCCAGAGCTTGTCTCAGCTTAATCGCAGCAGACTGCGCAGTCTCTAGGCAATCAGTGTGTTTAAAATCAGTTGGTTGTGATGAATGTCTGCTGCAAACCTGATCCTGAGGGGAATCTTGAGGCACTTTGATCTGAAGAAGATCTGGTTTCTCTAAGGGTATATTAAAGGTGTAAATGCTCTGACAGGTGGCATAAGTTTGAACCACATAAGCTGTCCTGGTGTGCCCAGCCCATCAAACAAGTGCAGACAGTGGAAGACATCGTGCTTCACATTTCCAGCTCATAATGGGCAGAAAGAACTTGAGTTTCTGCCTCACAGTAAATGTTGTTAGGTTTCCCCATCTTCTGATTACCATGCTGAAGTCACCCAGTCCATCAGCATTTTGTCTCAGGCTGCATCTTCAAAACCTTTTGCCTTTCAGATGATCTCCTTTGGGTCTCATCCAGCCTCCATTTTCCTTAAAGTGTGGTGCCTCAAACAGGACACCGGATTCCAGCTGAGACCACACTGGCGCCAAGTAGAGCACAGTAATTTCTTGTGTTGCACATAAACCACTCTTGCAGGTGTGTCCCAGAATAATGTTTCCCTTTTCCTGCATTGTGGACATAGCATACCAGGGACTCCCAGTTTCTGGATCTCTGCAGGCTGTAGGTCTGCCTCTGTCCACTGCTGCCTGGCAGGTTGATGAGGACCACAGGTTGGGCTTGTTTGCTGGGGACACTTTGCATTTGACATTTCTCTCTGAAGTGCTTTCCACTTTGTCATCCATTTGATGTCTGTCTGTTCCTTGGGCTTTTCAGAATCAGTCTGAATTCAGTCCTTGTCTTCCTAAGGGAAACAGTATGGATGACTCATGGACAAGATGGCCATTTATCTTAGTTTGGGTACTAAATGAGTTGCCAAATTGCATGAGCTTGTGCTTGAGAGGCAGGGAGAATTCGTTTACCCAAAAGACCATAAAACTTCAGCTCGATTATTCTTGGTTTCCCTTACCTATTAGAAGTCGTAATGATTTGGATGTACCACTGTTATATCAGAGTTGTGCTGTGAGATTTCTTGTTTTCTTAGCTGATACACCATGTTCACTGCCAGCTTTGACTTTATAACAGCATTTGGCCACTGCCTCTGCCTACTTTGTGCCAGATTTGTAACAAACCTTGCTGGGACATTACTTAATCCTCTCGATACGAGACTGAAGAAATGATTTAAGAAAAAGCCACAGTCTGTTTTCCAAGTAGTTTTGCACCTTTTTTGATATTAAATCTAGACCTTTCCCTCCTGGTTTCCATGTGTGATTGTTTTCCAGCATGCACTAAGGAAAAAGAATTAAAGCAAGAGGATGTGCAAACATGAACCTTCAGCAAGTGGTTGCTGCTCCAGTCCCAGAAGGACTGTTTGTATAACATTCCAATAAAGTTAGACATGGAGTTTATTATGGAACTTTTTTTTTTCTATTAAAAACATCTATTAAACAGCAACAAAAAAAGAAGTTCTTACTGCTTGGGAAAAGCAGTAAGAAACAAGCAAAGAGATCTCAGGTGCTCTGAGGGTGGGAGGCAGTGTTTGCTCAAAGAATCTTAGAGGTATCACACAGATGGGCTTTCAGCAACATAAGAGCCAACACAGCTGTTCAGGGTTATTACTGTGTCACTGTTGTCACTGACTTCAGAGGTAC
The DNA here is from genome assembly GCA_035772895.1 of Perdix hodgsoniae. Taxonomy (NCBI): domain Eukaryota; kingdom Metazoa; phylum Chordata; class Aves; order Galliformes; family Phasianidae; genus Perdix; species Perdix hodgsoniae. Next base: position 9,293,202 of record JAPSGF010000005.1, on the reverse strand, counting down.
CAACTGGGCTTGCACAGGGTTATCATGGCCACACTCAGAAAGGCTTTGAGCATGTCCTGCAACAAAAGACAACTGCATCAGAAAAAGGATGGAAGAAGTGACTTAAGTGGATCCTTCTGGGCTTTCAGAGAAACCTCTGGCCTCATAGTAATCCATGAGTGAATGGTGTGCTATGATGTTGCTGTTGGCAGCTGTAGCTTTTTGTGCAGTCTACATGTAAAGGAATATTCCCTGAAAATAGAGAGAGGTGCAGAGCTCCACCACCTCCTAAACCTTGTAGTGCTAAGAGAAGAAGAATCTGCAGTTTGGGTGCAGCCTCACCAGGGGTCTGTGCCCCAGCCCTCTCTGTACCACCTCAGACCACGCTGTCCACCCTATGTGGTGAGAGTTTCCTGCAGAGCTGCAGCATTGTATCCACATCCCTGCCAGAGCCTGGGCAGTTAGAAACCAGAGGACTGCAGCTTGGTTTGTGCTTTTCATGGAACATCACCATATTTTCCTTTTGTTGCTCTGAGGCTACCAGTGCCATAGAGATATGTCCTTCTCTTGCTGGATCTGAGCTCCCAGGCACAGCTCCAACTGTTGGACTTCAGTTCAGGACCCCTGTCCCCTTCCTCCCATTAACTCCTTCCAGCCCCACTGGGGTTTGGATCTCTTGGAAGGAGATGCTTTGCTTAACCCTCATCGCCCTTTCTGCCTGGAAATTAAAAATGAAGAAGAAAAAAAAGTTAATGTTTTGAGTAAACACATGAAGCAGTTTTGAACCCCCCGGAGCTAAGCCATTGCTCACAATTAATTATATTTCTCTACAAAGAAATGTGGGAGGTCAAAGGGCAGAGTGAAGTAATACATTACAGGGAAGCTGACAGGAGAACAGTAAGTTTGGGCTTAAGTGAAAAAAATTTTTGCTTTGCTGGCTTTTGGTACAGAGCCAACAACAACAGAGCGGGAACTGGCTTGAAATGTCCACACGAACAGGTGTGCTGCAGACATCGCTGTGACTACTGAAATAAGGCTGTGAGTTAGTGCACGTCTGCTCAGTGTCTTTAGATAAAAATAATGTTAGGACAGTCTTGTGATGAAGATCTGCCCTTTGTGGGATTCGCGAGCACTGAAATGTTCTCCTGTCAGCGATTGCTTTGCGTCCCTGGGAGGAGTCGTGTTGGGCATCACATGGAAACAAAGAGGTCTCTTTTGTTGAAGCTCTGTTCTGTACATTGCAGTTTGCTGGAGCACCAGAAGCCCTGAGCCATGGAGCAAGGAGACTTGCTGTCCTCCATGGAGTCAGGCAGGAGCCGCTCCCCTCAATGCAAGTGCGGCAGTGGAAGCCCAGGTAGCACCTCCATGGCTGGGGCAGCAGCTGCTGCTGCTGTGAACCCCAATTCCTGCTGGGGATCAACTTCATGGGCTGTGAAATCTTGCATTCTCCACACAGAAGACCTACTTGTTAAGTAAAAGCCTTGTGGGCAAATCCTTAGGGGCGAGGATCACTTGAAGCCCTCCTGAAGTCAAGAGGAATCGCTTGTGAGGGCTTAGGACCTCTCAGGATTTGGCTGTGTGGGCTTAGCAGCCGACCCACCAACATGCTTTTATTTCCCCCTAGTGTCTACTATTCTAGACCCTGTACTCGCCGCAGCATATGTTTCTCCTCTGGAGTCACAGCACACAAAACCACTTTGATTCCTAATACAGTCCCAGCTGGTCCCTCAGCACAGCACTGCTGACAGATGCCTTCAGAATGCCTGCTCTGTGCTCCTGCTTCAGCTCCTGCTGCGCCAGGACAACGCTGCGGGGAGAGCTGCTGGGAGAAGGCCTCAGCGGCCTGTGCAGCAGTCAGAGCGGGATGGCGGAGTCCTGTGCTGGTAATGAGGAGGTTTGTGTCTGTAGTTAGGCTGGGGAATGGAAAACAACACGAACAGTAATCCTTCTCCTTAAGCACACAGCTTCATTGCCAGGTAGAGAAAGGAAAAAATTGCCTTATTGCATGCAAGCAAAGCTTGAAAGTACTTCTGACACGTCCAACACTGCAGGCAGCAGAGAAAAGCTCCCAGATGGGGCACTCTGTACAAACACAATGCAGCACACACATGGGCTGGCTGCCCGCTGCTTGGGCTGCACAGCAGCAGGGGCTGAACGACAAGGAGGTGAGCTGCTGTCCTGTCAGTCAGTCAGTGCCGGGCGGCTCTGATGGCTTTGCTTGATGTCATGGCAATCACCATCAAATAAGGTTAGTAAATGAGCGAAGTGCCAAATGCAAATTGCTGTATTTGTCACCACGGCACTTTATATCTAGTTTGAAGCACTCAACAGGAGGAAACTACAAATATGCAAAAGGAAATAAGCCAAGTAATTCAGTTTCATTTCAGCTCTGTTTTCTTCTGGCTGGAAAGAGAAGAACAATGCCAAGGACTTAAGAAGAAACATAATTTTTACTAAGAAAAGAGCGATCTGCTGATGTGGGGACAAGGGAGAGAGCACTGGGGAAGAGATGTGGTCAGTATGAGGAATAAAAGGGTGAGCATGGATTGCGCTTGGGATAAATAGTAACCCGGGGGAGACGTGGTGAAGGAATAATTACATCAAGCCTGGCCGCCTCTGAGTGCATGTCACAGCTGAGGCAGGGCCAGAAGGCAGGTGGGGAGCCGCGGTTTCCCAGGCGATAGATAAATCTGTTACAACATCACTAAGACTCATCTAAATATGGCTTTGAGCACAGGATGCGAGGAGGAGGAATAAAGAGAGGGAGGAGTCCCTGGAGAGGCAGGCCCAGAGGCAGGGAGAACAGCAAGGGCTGGAATGAGCGGAGGAGGTTTCTAACAGGGGCAGAAGTTCCTGAGAACACAAAATGTGCCTGGATCAAGAAGAGGATTGAACTGTGACCTCTCAGATTGGACTGAAAAATCAAAGAGGGGGCATACTGACATACAAAATCAGGGACAGAGGAAGGGGAGGTGGGAAAGAAGGAGTGGAAAGCCTCAAGGAAAGGCAGGCAGAAGGTCAGCTGGGACCAGGAACAAGTCCATCCCCATTTTCCTGGCAGTGTCCTTAATCCAGCCACAGTAATCAGGAATCTTGCATTGACCAATAAAGCAAGCAATGTGCTCAGTTCAGAGCCTCCTCCTACAAATCCCCCACCACTGCCATTTCTTACAGCACTTGGTGGCAACTCTGGAAATGGAGCCTATGAGACCTGATTTCCCTCCGCTCTGCCTCAGCCAGAAGCCTGCTTAGCCATATCTGAGCACAGTCTCAGTTTTCCTCCTTGCCCCCTCTCCCACCTACATACAGTCTCACTGCAAGTCCCCCTCACCTGAGCAGTTCTGAACATGCCAGAATGCCAGCTGGGAGAGCGGTGCTGCTGCTCCCCGTCTGCCCCATGGAGAAGCACAGATGGTCCTGAGATGGGGGGGGGGGGGGGGGGGGGGGGGGGGGAGAGGGGAAGGGAAGGGGAAGGGTACTTCTGCCCAGAAATGCTGGCAGTCATGAGAGTGAGAGATCTGGGCATCCTTCAGCCTAGTTTTTGAGGTGTATTGTGGCCAGTGTGAGTCAAAGAGTGACAGTGGGAGGCAGACACACGCATCAGGTACAGGTGATGCCAGCAGGTGCAGAAGACACTCATGTCATAGCACATGACCAAGAGGTGGAGGTACTGCTGATGCCTTTATCATCAGAGCATGTGTACAAACCTGGGGACTGCCAGCAGGGATGGCTGGGGGCTGGAGGGATGGTGGGGAAGAACTTGAAAAACCACAAGCAAAGAGCTGAGCTGAAGAGTGGGAGGAGGAAGCAGCCAGGAGGCAAAGCTGTTTCACTTAGGGGAGCGGCCAGAGTCCATGGCTGAAAGCTGAGGGCTCCTCTCAGGACAAGCTAAGAAGCTCTTTCCCATCAGCTGGCAGGAAAGTGGTGCTCTGATTGTGCCGTGGGCTCACATGTGGGGCAGGGAGGGGCCACCTACAATCACTGCCAATGGCCACTAAATGAAAGAGGCTTTAAACCTGCTCCTTTTTTCACCATCAGCAGTAGCACTGGCAGAGGCAAAGCAGATTTTAACAGGCCTTTAGGACAGAGGAACCTCTTTCTCCCTGCACTTTGCACAGAGAGGGCTAGGGTGCAGCAGTTTCATTTCTGCTTTCTGCCTCTCATAGCTGTGTGCAGATCAGCCCCCAGCCCCTGGCAGACTGCAGGGGAAGCTCAGCCTCACAATTTGTGGGCAGCACTCTTACCGGAATGAAATTATGCTCCTTTCTTGTGACACTGCCCCATCATTTAAAAGTCACTTTAAGTTGGGCTTCTTCTACAGCAAGCAGACAACAGCCATTATCACTGTATCAAACAGTAAAGAAGGTTTGCACGGCAAAACATTTTATTGAAGGTTGCTATGCTAAGGAAAATGAGCAGTATCACATCTAGAATGCTTTTTCATACTTTGGGGGTGACTGCTGCTCTTGCCCATCCCCACACACCGGGGTCTGCTGCCATCCAGCTCCCATGGGCTGTGTCCATGCAGCAGATGGACACAGTGTGGGACCATCAGTGACCAAAGCACTCAGTCGGTTCATGCAGCCACCAGTCGGATCATGGTGTCAGCCATGGTGGGACAGCAGAGACACTGTCTACTTCCAGCAGGGCTTGGCCTCTCCCCAGCTCCCCTGACAATAGCACAGGCAGTGCAGCATTCCCTGCAGTGCTTGTCACAGGGACGGGGCAGCTCTTGTGCACTAGCTCATGATGGAGACAGAAGGAAACAGAGCCTGCAGGGCTCTCCTGGGCTTGGAACACCCTAAAAACCCAAAAGAGAAGCGAAACCACCCTTTCTAGAATATGGAAATATTGAGGGGGTGTTTCATGCTCCAGCAGCCAGCAAGGCTCAAAGGGCAGCAGAAATCCCCCATGCTATGCCAACCAGAGCTGTATGTGTGGGAGCTGGGGCTGCATCTCAGACGTCAGAAAGGAGCGCCTGGTGCCTGGGGGCGAGGGCCTGGCGAGTGTGAGGGGCCATTCAGTCCCTTGTGGAACTACAGTGGATGACAAGGGACAGGAGCCAAGCCCTGGGAAGAGCAGTACAGTGGCGGAGTGTGAGCAGAAACTGACCTTCTGGATCCCTTGCAGCAATTTTCCCGTTTCTCCTTGCAGTCTCTCTGCAAAAGGGATTCCAAGCAATACTGCAGGATATGTCCATGAGGAAAAGTTTTCAACGTTGGTCCTTTAATCAGTGGATCCTAAATGCCCCAGAATTGTATGTTGTAATATAGCATAACATGTAGAAGAGAATAAGTGTCTGAAACATAACAAAGGTTTTTAGTGTATCGATCAAATTACAATGGCTGCAAGGGTGTGGGCCCGGGATCATAAAACAAACAATATGCAATAAATCGTAAATACTTATATATTTAAATAAATAAGAGGAAAGAAAGAAAAGGAGAGGGATCTCTGGGAGGAATACTTTTTGCATTAAGAGTTTATAAGTAATAACAGCCAGCTGTAGAAGGAAAGATCTCAAATTTATGTAGAGGTTGTCAAGCTACCCAGAAACAGCATGCCAAGAAGATAAACCTCTCTCTTCCAGGTCAAGTTACTGCCAGGTAAATTATGTTTAAGCCATATTTTCAAGAAGCAACAGTGACCTCACATGGCTTACTAAGTTATTCCAGCAGATTGTGATCCTAGACCTTGTTATTACCTTGGTGGACTAAACTGAATTCAAATCAGAATCTGATCTGAATGCCAAAACAGCCCTGGCTCTCCTGAAATGAACTTCCATTACATTATGGGATTGTTGGTGACATGGGGCTGCAGATTGGAACTCTCTCCGGCTGCTGAAGTATCCTGACAGTCCATGGGGACTGATCCATGGATCCCATGCTCATTTTGCATGGAACTTTTAATGAGCATTTGTGGCTCAGCTGGGACAGGGAGGAGCAGTGTCCAGGCTTTGAGGGTTCTCTACCAAAAAAACACATTTGGGCAGCATTTGGGGAATGTCTATTCAGAGGCAAGTAACTCTTGTCACAGCTCTTCTGATGTAGTACTATTTCAAAGCCATCATCACTCACCATGCAGACCAAGACATCAAATCCAGAAACTCAGAAAAACTCCAATTCTGCTTCATGTGGCCTTCTGTCAAAGCTCTGACAGGGACTGGGATGGAATTGTTCCAAATGGAGAGCAGTGCTTTCCAACACCTTGACTCACTGCAGTCAGTAGCATTTTTCTAGGGAAAATGTGAGTTGCTATTTCTTACTAATGCCATATAGCACCACTACAACCTTGGGGATGAGGCTTTCTGGCCATCCAAGACCAAGATGTGAGCAATGAGACTTTTTGCACATGAGTCCCCACTTTGAGAGAGAAAGACTGTGATGGATGGAGAGCAGACAGCTCTTCAGCATAGCATTAATAGCTCACCATCAGGGTTACTCAAAATGATGGAGGCAATGATGATGATATGGTCAGTGCTTCATCCTCTGGTCAGGAGACTTTGAGGTGTGACTGCAGTCATTCCATGCTTAGCACTAAGCTCTTCTCCATCTTCACTTGTGTTTGTACAGTGGATGCTGCCCAGTGGGTCTGTGTATCACATCCCACACGAGAATTGACAGCAAAGAGACGGATCAGAAGCCAGGCAGGATTTGCAGATGCTCAGATCTGTTCAAAGCCCTCTGGCAGATCCGCAGATTGGAGCCACAACTCCGCCCTGAGCTGGGCTCCTGCCTGAGGCTCTGCCTGCTGAGAGCTGCTCACGTTGCAGCGAGTGTGCACAGGGTTCAGACCAGGAGATCTGTGCGTGACAGTCTGTGGAGGAAGAGGAGAGGGGCCAAGGTCATCCCTTATGCTGAAAGGAAGATGCTGGAGAAAGCCTGTGCCGCATGTGCAGCTCCCCACCACCTCTGCTCATACATTCCTGAAAGCTGACACCGCCAGTCATTTTTTGTTTGGTTCCAAGGTGCTCATACTTCAGATGGCGGCAACTTGACATCCCCATCCATTATGTGAAGGGATTGCGGAAATAACTCGGCTCTCCCTCTTGCTGTGACATCCATCGTGCAGCACAGAGCCTGCCTTTCTCCACCTCAGGCACCAGGCGCCCCGAGCTCCCTGCTGTGCTCGGTCTTGAGGAAGGCAGAGGAGTGTTTTCCAAAGTCTGGCTTGTCCTGCCACAAAATCAGAGTCCAATTGGCACATCAGAGGTTTTCTCCTTGCGTAGCAGACACAGGTGTTTGGGGTGAAGTATAAGGCCTTTAACAAGAGCATAGAGATAATATAATATCGTATGATGGGAGGCAAGCATGCTTCATTAAGCAATAACTGAAAATTGTACAATTGAGAAAGGAGGCAGAAAATTAAGATCCACAGCTCTTATGTATATAGCAAAATATCATTAGCTTTGAGATGGGGAACTGTGTTACCTTCTACACCCTGTTGATTTTAAGCACTTGTGTTCTTAACACGCGCACAGCAAGCTGGGTCAGGAAATACGAACCATAGTAATTGCTTCAGATCTTGTCTCATCATTCCTGGGAACAGATGTCACTAGGGAAGGGACCTGCAGAAGAAGGAGGGGCAGAGCAATGGGATGGTCTAGAGAGAGGAGAAGAAAATGAGAGTACTTTTGCATTAGTGAAATGGGATACCCATCTGGACACACAGAGAGGGCTGGCAGTGCGCTGTTACTGCACAGGATCTGACCAAAACATCTTGTACTTGCTTTTACCAGCGGGCGTTTATGTGATCAACAGCAATTAGGAGAAAATACATCAGATGGGAGACACACCAATGGGTGAAAAACAAATCCTTCCTTTGCTTAAGCATTGCTGGAGTTTAAACCTTTTGCAGAGGGGATTCATTTTCTTTCTATCTTTCTTTCTTGGAGGGAGGGGGGACTGGAGAGGAGGGAAGGAAGACCTGAAGTGGAAAAACAAAACTAAAAAAAAGCAGCTGTGGAGCTGCGTGTGCAAATGTTGCAGAGGAAAGCAAAGACGCGCTGACAAAACAAGCCAGGAATGCTGGGGCCTGAGCTCTGAAACACATACGGTTTATGTTGTTCTTACCACAAACCAAAAATATGTTCCCATTTGAAATGGTTGAATCCACAGCTGTTTTAAAATCCCTTGGTACTTCTGAGACAAATGATCCAAGTCAGACTGTGCTAACAGGGTCAGTTTGAGAGCCAAGCGAGAGCTGTGACTGATGCAGAATCACTGCAGCTCCATCCCTTTCCACATCAATCATCGCCCAATGAAAATCCTGTGGGGCTGTCGGACTCTCTTACAATATTGTTTACATTAGGAGATGATGTAAAGCTCCTCCAGCGAAACTGTGCTGCTGGATGATGATCCTCACTAACGGCAAACGGGTTTCAGCTGCAGCTGTAGGACAGCATGGAGAGATGCAAGAACATACCCCGGAATTTACATCTACAAAAGCAGTCATTAATGTTTCATAAAATACACTCATTGATTCATCTCTGCAGGCAAATGCTCTCCCTTTAAACAGATGATTATAAAGCACCTTGGGGCAAGTCCACATCCTAGGCACTCTGTAAAGTAGCCGTGCTGATATTGTCATAAAAGCTGAAATGGCTTTAATACATTTCCTCACAATAGCAGTTTTAATTCGCTCGGAGAGAGCTGGCTGTCTGGAAAATAATGTTTTTCTCAGATTCACACCTGAGGTCAAAACCTTGCCCTCCACGCCAGAGCTAATAAATCACGCTTCTTTTCTCCTGTTCCCTGTGAATTGCCTGGACAGTGTCTTGCAGGAAGACAAAAAAGGGCCTTTGAGGGAGCACACAGCACGGAGGGGGAGGGCATGGAAAGGCCCCTGCGTGTACTGTAATCACGTATGAGAAGGGGAGGCTCACAGCTGTTCCCAGCCTTGAAAAGAAAGCCTCGGCACCTGTTTAATCTTGACTGAAAGGTCTTAAGTTATGGCCGTTATGCTCTAATACACCCCATTAAATAATTGCATATTAAACGTGCAGAAAAGAAATGCTGTTTGAAGCAGCGGGAATAGAGCAGCATGGCAGCCTCCCTCTCTCACCCTATGTGCCCTCCTTTCTTCTTCCTCTGCTGCTCATCAAGACACCAAAATGCCCACGGCACCCAGTGCCCTAAGTCTGTCGACAGGAAGGGCAAGTACTGCTGAACCACTCCAATTCTTCTCTCGTTTTGGACCATCCCTCCCCATCTCTCCTGCCGTGAACCAGCCTGGTGCCCTGCGCAGGCCGGGACACCCCTGAGGAGCAGCCGCCTGCCTGGGCAGGTCTCACAGCGATGGGAGCATCTGGAGGTGCCCGAGGCTGCTCCGTCCTCAACAGATGAATGCTCTGATTCATGGCAACGCAGCACTGTGGTCCCAGGGACAACAGGAAATGCGGTCACATGAGCCATTTGGCCATGCACTTCTGGCAGATTCAGCTTAAAATCAGGCTTCACATGTGGTTTTAGAGGTAACCGATGTCTGGTTTGATATTCTGTTGACACAGTCTGTTTTCAGATGTGGTTTCCAGCACAGGCCTCACAAGTGCTCCTGTCCTGACAGAGCAGCAGGAGGAGCTCCCTCAGCTCACAAGATGGACTGCTGTCAGCACATTTGAGTGGACTTGCAACCTTGGCCCTGGAGGGCTCAGGAGGGCTCTAGGAGCTAGAGGCTCCTAGTGTCTCAGCCACACCTGGCTTCCTTGCCAGAAGGCCCCAGGGCAGCTCTGGATGTGCAGCTGCAGTTCCCAGCCTCCCCTGACCCTTCCCCTTTCAGGGATGAATGCACATCACTAGGTGTTGCCATATCTTTCATCACGTGCCACCAACTGTGGGGAAGGGCAGATGGCACAGTTTGGAGGTCACCTTACCAACAGTGTCCTGACAGGAGAAGATGGAGGATCCCTTACTGTGCCTTGGCAGAAAAAGTGGGTGCATGAGAAGGCCTCTTTTGGTAGCTTGTTTCTCCAGCCTCAGTGCAGCTGTGTGTTTAGTGTAAAGGAAGCAAAGTCAGAGAAAATCTCCTCACAGTGGGAAAGGAGACAGTAAAAGCCTGATGCTGCCTGTTGTCCAGTGCTGTTGCCTCCACTGTGGCAAACTGGCCCCTGAAAACGCTTTGCTGTCCGCACAAAGGAGCTTTATGGTGATGAGAGAGACTTTTATTGTGCCGAAGGAGCTTGACAATACAACAGCCCTCTTTGTGTGGCTGCTTCACCCATCAGCCATATGCAGTCTCAAGGCAAGGCTTGCATACTGTAGAGGGCATTACATGATCCCTCTGCACAGAGATACATTCAGCTCAAACAGTGTTATTTTTGTCTCATTTTTTAATGGCTGCTAAGGAGGGGGCAGATGAAGACAATGGCGGGGAAACTGAGCATGAGCTCTGCAGATATGCATTATGTATTTCACTTACAAACATGGATAGGGAAAAAAAAAAAAATCAGTGAGGTACTGATTCGCCTAATTGCCCAGCAGTGGCAGAAAGAGAACTGGCAGAGTTTGCTTCAACCTGCACAGACTGAAGCTTCACCTCACCATATGTCTACTCAGCCGCGCACTACTCACCCAAACAAGCCACATGGCAGCTTGGACACTCTGTCAGGGCTGTGCCTGCTGCTCTGGAAGAGTAATGGGAAATAATTTCAAGCGTTCAGGGTTTCTGTCCTTGCTGGAGACTAGAACTGGGCTGTTACGGTACTTTTCTATCCCCTTCTTCACTGTAAGCATTGCAGATGTTGGGAATGCCACCCTGCCCTCTAAACAGTTGCAACTTTAAACAAGAAGTTTGCTTACAGTGACCAACTAGATTGGCATTTCCTAATGCTCTTTACTGACTGGATTATCTTTCAGCCTCAGAGCATCTGCAGCCACACGTTAGCTGGTAAGGAACGCCCTCTGTGTCAGGCCTTATTGCTAAATTACCCTGAGCTGGAATGGTCATGGGCTGTCAGAGGGCTGCAAGGTTCATCTATCGCTGACACTCAGCTGCAGGGGGATTTTCTGGAACAACACAGCCCACAGATCCTTGCTTCCAGCTGGCTCCTGCCCCTGTTTCACCAGTAGCAGACTGCACTGCTGGGTGTTAGAACAGATCCCCCACCAACTGACACATTTCAGCATCACATTCAGCGGTACCCTGAGCTCATAGCACAGAAGGACGTCTTTACCAGGATATACGTATTTTCACAATCCACTCAGAAGACTCAGCATCGTGACTCTTGCTGCTGGGGGAAGAACTCTTCTGAAATTAGCTAATTGTTATCAGTGTATCATCATTAGAGATTCCAGAATGGTGAAGGATATTTACGTCTGATGCAGTAGTCAGCAGTGGCAAGAGTTAATAAAAGTCTTGGAGTGACTATTGTATACTGCTATCTCTTTTGGCAGTCACCTTCCTAGCAGCAAAAAGTTGACAAGTGCTTTTTTCTAAATCTGCTGTCCTGTCAGGGGCTCAACCAGGCAAAATCTCAATTTGTTTTCTTAAGACAATAAAATAAAACAACTTTACAGAAAAATAATGCCCTCAGGTAAAATCTTGATCATTTCTGCTATTCACTGCAGGCTCAACATTTTTTCTCTTTCTTGTATTTAATATCCCACCACTGTCACCCATCCTTGCCTGCCAGGAGGTGGGCAAGGTGCCTCCCAGGAATGACAGGTGGTGGTGGCTGGTTGCTCCCAGACAGCCCAAATCCTGGCTACAGCTGAGGAGGTGAGTGCTTTGGCTGTCGGCAGAGTTTTGAGTCCGCTTCTAGCACTTCAGTTCACGATGTCAGCCTGCCTTCTCTCCTAATCCTCTCACAGCTATCTGTAGTGCGAGAGCAGTCCTGACTGAGCTGCATTTCTTTAATCTTTTCAGGCTGCTAGAATCCAAGCTGTCAAATACAAGTCAGCAAACCGAAAACACGGATGTCCATTCTTGACTGAGCTTTCCACAAGGGCTGGACATGCTCAGAACAGCTTTTAAGGTCAAAGCACTGGTCCTTTTCATCATGCCCATCCTCTGCAGCCAGTAACTTGCTGCCTATAGCATTCACTGCGCTTCTCTGCAAGCATTGCTTTTCACACCCACCAGTTTCATGCCGCTCTGGCACACAGTATGCATGGTCGCAATTGATTACACAAAAAAGCAAGGGCTTTGTGACACATCTCTCATGTCACATTGCATGGGGACCAAAGATTTCCCAGTTGAAGTGTTTGAGACTGGCCTGAAGCAGGGGCATTCGAAATACAAAGAAAGTGTGCTTAACAACACCGTTCCTCACCTAGAAACAGAGATCCTGCTTGCTCACAGACATGAAGAGACTTGACCTGCACATGTGCAGCCAAAGGTGCAGCATACTTGTGCTCACCATGTGTTGTCCATGAAGGAAAAAACACTGGACGTCCCTAAGGCTCCATGAGAACCTTTATTTGCCACCCAAGCCTTTCTGCAGACTGCTTTCTTCATCAGCACACCCTAGTCCTGCTCCAGAGGGCAATACATCTCACGTACAATAAGCAGACTACGTCTGCCATTGTTCCAGTGTGGGAGAAGCCCGTTAATTTAAACCTGATGAATATACTAGTACTCCTCCCACCTTCCCTGCTAGCTTGTGAGTTTTCTTCACTTGCCACAATTTCTATTCTGGCCTGTAAAGTGCTTGAGGGCAAGGACTGTCATATCTGAGCCAGGCCTGCACAAGGACCAGCACAGTGATTCTGAGGGGTGGCACAGAGAAGCCTTAATACTGGATGAGCAAGGGTAATAAAGGCAGAGTCTAGCTGCCGGAATCAGACTAAGCCTACCAATCCATTTCTGCCAAGGCCATCCGAGGTACTGACTTCAGGGCACCGCCCAGCTCAGTTGGATTTAGGCTGCTGAGATACAAGAGGAGGGCTGGTTTAGCATGTCAGCCTGCCAGAGCCAAATCTGATTGATTCCTCAGTCACCCACCGGAATTACTCCTGAGAAGCAGCTGCTCATTTTCAAAGATTTCAAGGAAACTCAGGAGCTGAATAAATATTAAAGCAAAGTCTCTCCTAATTAGGTGATCAATAAAGTGAAGTCGAAATTATGTGAAAACAATAATTCCTACCAATGCTGTATGCAGTTATTTTGTCCTCAGCAACTCTATCACCAGCTACGTTGAGATGAGGTAATAAGCCTGAGTTAAGTATCCGTATTTCTAGACAGGTGCACCATTCAGTTTGGTTTTTTGTTGTTGTTTATTTGTGTTGGAGGGGGTTTGGGCCTTTTTTCCTGCCTTTGTCTGAAGCGTAAAGAATGGGCCACTGCCAGAGGGAGGGTACCAGGCTTGACAGACCAGTGGTCTGATCAGGTCTGGCATATCCTTTGTTCTTCTGTTCCAATTTAATGCCTGCTGGGAGTGAATTCCAGTCATGTGGGGATGCTTTCACCAATGAATATTCACCAACATCCCGATTACCCTGGGAATACAGTTAAAAAAACAACACCAGGTGAAGTGAAGGCATACTAGAATTAGCACTCACAAATAAGCCATGAGCACTTTTCTTTAACAATGAAATAAACAACAAAAACATACTGCTTTGGTTCATGCACACATTTAGGATTAAAGCAACCCAAGGCAGCATTTTCCATGTGTCAGTGGTACAAGATCTAGATTTCTAACTGTTGTAACCTTTGTATCATGTTGTAATAAGGCATTATTTTAATGATGCACTGCAGTAGTCAAATAGTCAAACACCAAGTAGTAATCCGATTTTTTTAACTGCAGAGAAATTGATGCAGTAATAGTGCCAGGAACACCTCTGTCATGCTGAGTCCCCGTGTATGTCATGGCTTTCCCACTTATGGTCTGAAGACCACTTTGGTGCTTACCTGTGGGAACTGGCTGACAATGCAGCACTTGTCTTCCCTCCTTCCTAGCTGCTAAACTCACTAAAACAAGCAAAGAATCAGTGATCCTCTTCCGAAGTGTCATACAGATGAGCAAGTGATTGCAGCAGCTATGGGGATGGCATGTCAGTAGCTGAAGAAGAGGAGGTGAGTTCTATGACTGCATGTGGAGGTGGAGGACATTGCGTGATCTCTGCTCTGACCTGTTAATGAGTCTCAGCCCCCACACTGGGCTGTTTCAGCTGTTGAAACAGTAGAAGGAGGAGATAAACAAGAGTTGTTCCTGGCCTCAAACAGATTGAGTGAGACCTCTGAGGACAGAGAACCTTGCGAGGTCCTCAGCTTTCTCTTCTTTAGATGAGGTCTACAAGAAAGAAGCAAACCTGGAGAGGAGCTTTGCAGCACAGCACTGTTAATGCAGTGGTGGAAGGGACAGATTCAGCCTCATGGAGAAGCAGAGGCCTTGAGTTACTCTCAGTAAGGGGTTATTCTGCTTTGTAGGCTGGGTCAGTTCCAACTCTACATCCAGAAGCACAGAACTGCTTTGGCCTGCACAGTCCTCAACAAGGCAAGGCTGGCAGACACAACATTCAAAGGCCTATTTGCCTAAAAATCACAAGATTTTACAATGGCACATGACAAGAATGTGAGACCTCAGTTATAAGACTTTTACATGGAATTTCATTGTCTGTTCTGATATTTTTCCTCAAGAATAGTTATAGATTCGATAGGGAGATTTTGTGTGTATTTTTGTCTGAAAATGTCCTATAAACCCTTAATTCCAAAGTCTATGACTCAGGGGAAAAAAAGAAATCAAAGACACACGATGAAAGCTCCAGTGCTGGCAATGCAAATTCTCTGTTCTACTCTGCGATGCTGATTTGCTGTCCTGCATGCAAATCCCCAGCCTCTAGAGGGGGGAGAGTTTCACCTTTCGCTTCAAGTGCAAAATGATGACTGTCAGGATTTTCTCGGCTTACTGCAGTTTTGGGCCGGCAGGGATTTGGGACGGAATCTGGAGTTACCAGTTTCACTTTTCCTTAAATATGGCTCTGGAACTTTAACAATACCCAGACTGTCAGATGAACATGCCTCTAGCTATCCATGCCCTTGCTAGTACTGCCCTTCTCATGCAGAGACCTCACCGCAGGTCAGCAAAGAGGAACAGCTCTGTGGGGTTTCTGCTTCTTCCTCCACTTCATTTGAATCCAGTGTGCGTGACTGGTGAACACCTGCATCCCATCAGCAAAAGCAAGTGAGTGCCACAAGTGAGCTGCTAGCGAGCAATGCCATGCAGGGATGAACATTTACAACTCCTCCAGTCCTAGCTAACTTGGGGAGTTTTGAATGTGACTGCAGTGAATGGAATGGGGCAGAGCTTAAACATTTATACAGGTCACCATATAATTGCAGGAAATGTAGGACAGACGATTTTGCATTAATCTGTAATGTTAAGCACTTAA
Organism: Perdix hodgsoniae; assembly: GCA_035772895.1. NCBI lineage: Eukaryota > Metazoa > Chordata > Aves > Galliformes > Phasianidae > Perdix > Perdix hodgsoniae. The sequence continues at coordinate 9,277,900 of JAPSGF010000005.1, read as the reverse complement.
TCAACAACTTAAATATTCTTCAAATTCCCAGCTTGATTGACAGCATCTGAATAGTTTTCTATAAATTAAGTGGGCTTAAATTTAAGCACATTAAGGTTCCCTAATTAGTACTGACAGTCATAACCAGGTTTTCAGCAATTTATACTTATGTTGCAACATGGATAAGGTGTTCAAGCTAGAGTTGGAGGATTTGAGAGTTTAAAGAATTCCAAAAATATATGGAATGAACCAAAGCATCAGAGATATGACATCTGCTCCAGAGCATGAAAGAGACTGTGCTCTGATCCTTTGAGAGCAGTATAATTGCTAGAAAATATTAACTCAAAATAAAAGTGTCAACTGTTATTTGCAAGCAATGAGCCACGTTCCTCGCTCGGGGCTTTCTGGGGTAGCCTGTCCCCTTGGTATCTGTTTAGGATGCTTCACTCCTTTTAGTGCCAGATAGTCTCACAGTCCTTACTGTACATATCTTCACTAACCTTGCAGGGTAGCAGAGTGCTGCCACTGGTCTTTAAAGATGGGGATCATGAGATTTTGGCTTGCTCAAATTCTCTAAAATAAAACAGGGATTAGAAAGGCCATCTTCAGAATCCCAGCTTCCCTATTGTGCTTCCTGCTGGACAGCTCTGCTCTTCAGCAGCAGCTCCATAACATGTAGGTCTGCTGCTGACAAATGCATGAGAGCACAGGCTGGTTCTGCAGCCACAGCCATCTGGCTGCATGCTCCTGGTTAAAAAACAAGGGCCAAAAGGTTGTCAGAACTCTGTCTCTGTTTTTATACAGTCCTCAGCAAATAACAGACAACTTGCAACTCATTAATGTTTTAAACCCATTATTCATAACTCTGCTTGTCACTTACTTGGGTGCCCTAAGTGTTACTGCTATTTTTTCATTCCCAAAGTGATCAAATCTGAAGTCGTGTTTACAGGCATACAGCTTTTGGCCCAGCTTCCGCACTGTTAACAACCAGGCTCACAACCAGCAGCAGAAAGAAACCTCACAGAGGGCTTTGCAGAGCTTGGGAAGGCTGTTGTTAATGCCTCTCACCCCTCTCCAGCTTGCCAGAAGGTACAGTCCCAGTTAAACACATTAAATGCTGCCTCCACAGTGCCTTGCGAAGTCTTTTTTTTTTCATCGTTTACACCAGCACCTGAATGATAAACATTCTCATGGTCTTTCTCTCCTCCTCCTAAAGTTTCATCAATATTTGATATTTGTTACTCCTGAAAATCTAAACTCTGCCATACAGGACATGTATGCTGATAGTTCCTGAACAGAGTTGTATGAATAATGGATTTTTTTAATCTGGCAGCTAAAGTGTTGCAGTAGTGTTAACTCTTAAATAATTTCCTCAGATCAGTGTTAAAGTTATTTTCTGGTGTTTTTTTTTGTTTTGTTTTGTTTTGTTTTTCTGAATTATCTGTCTTTCCTGATCCAGTAGGTGAACATTAAAATGAAAATGAAGATCTTTTTTTTCCCCCAAAACATAGAAATGAATTATCCAGAAGTTTCAAAGCTTTCTCCCTGCTCAGGAGAAATAGTTTGGCCTGGCTTTGGCCTAGGCTGCTCACGGAGCATTTCTGGACCCCGGTGCTGCAGGATGGGCTGTACAGAGTTGGCCCAGGACAAGCTCAGGACAGGCCCAGGAAAGGCCCAGGACAGGCTCAGAGTTGAGGGATGACACTTGGATGGCAGACCTTGTGCCCATGATGGCAGGCACAGAGTGTATCCCGGCCTGCAGCTGGACTGCTTCCCTGCCAGGCACCCAGCTGGACCTGGCTTTGCTGTTGTTCCTTGATGTCACTGCTAGCTGCCACTAGCAGGGAGCCAGGTGTAGGCCTGTGAATGTTCTAAATCTAATTGAATTTAGCACTTGGATGAAGTGCATGCTAGTTAGAATTCAGCAACATGGATAACTGCCAGGGTCCAGCAGCAGCAGAAGGCTGCAAGGTGAAGCTTCATGCCCTGCAAGACCAGCACTGCCAGAACCCAGTCAGCAAAGAGGTTTATGTTGTCTAACTAACAGAATGTTTATTAACAGGTAGTGTGAGTGTGTCTGCTTAGCTTTGCAATAACATCCCTTGGAAATGTCATAATCTTTCGTGATGCATGAGTAAGGAGCAGTAGTTTGCTCTTGCTCAGAGGTTCCCCCTCATGCAGAGAAGACTCTGGTGCCTTCCTCAGGACACAAAAAACCCTTCCCACTGCCCACGCAGGAGGACATGGCAGGATCCACACTGTGCTGTGTAGGCTTCCCTGTGTCATTGGCTTCCCTGTCTATGCACAGAGAAGCTTATTAGATCAAATTCAGATCAGAGACATGGATCTGGCCAAGATATCTGAGCAGTCATTGTCAGGGACAGGAACAGACCAAGCCTGGGGATTTGGACTCACTCAGATAGATCTTGTCAGAGGAGAGCTGGTCTTACAAAAGATGTTTAACATCAGTATTAAATATAAGTTAGAGATGTGCCAAACTCAGGGTGAACCACCAGCTCAGTCAGAGTCTCAGGTATACTCACACACCTGGTTGGCAAAAATTTGTCAGTGCAGGCTGATGGTAATAGGATTGATAGCAAACATAATAACTTTCTGTCTCCTGCTTACTGTCCTGGTATTAGCATTATTGCAACAATAAATTCTGTGGATAGAGCAGAGCATATCCTAGACATTCAGTCACAGCACTCCTATACTTTTGGCTACCTAAAACAAGACAGGCAGCGAGAAAGACTTATCAGTGGTGCACAGTGACAGGGCAAAGGTCTAAAAGCATGAGGTTGAACATGGGAAATTACAACCAGTCAATGGGAAAACATTTTTCACTGGGGTGTGAAGGTGGAGGTCCTGACACTGCAGCTGGTTCCCTAAGGAGGTTGTTGAATCTCCATCCTTGCAGATGTTCAAAATCCAACTCATCAAGTCTGTGAGCAGCTTGCTGTGGGTGACCTTCACAAGGGAGGACTGAACAAGATCACATCCAGAAGTCCTCCCTGATCCAAATTTTCCAGTGCTGTAAGGCACTCTCCTGCCTAACCATACCAGCTCGTCTCTTCCAGTTTCTTTGCTGTCAAGGCAGTGAAGCAAGTGCTCCAGAGCACAGTGAGGTCCTTTGGTATGACCGCTCAAGAAGCCATCCATTCTTCTCCAAGAGCTTCACGAAGGTTAGGCAGGCAAATTGGGATTTCTTGTCAATCATTTGTTTCACTGTTCTAGTCAAGTGTTTGATACATGAAGAACAACAAGATGAGATATGGAAATTGTACTGGTTTCAAAACCTCGGAAAAAGACAGTAAATGTTGGAGTTAAAAATTATCTGGGATATACTAGCTTTCTTTTTTCCTACCTCAGTTTCATTCACAAGGAATTTTTAATTACTTGTAATGTAACTACTACTGCATAAACTATGTACTGGCCAGTCCACATTGCTAGTTAGCTGAAAGTTGCACCAGGAGCTTCTCCCATGATCATCTGTTGTTCAGCCTGGACTTACAGTGTCACTGCCTACAGGGATCAGGAGCTTTCTCGACCTCCAGGTTCATTGGCCGGTAGGCTTGCTAAGAAAACCAAACTTTTCCCTTAGGCACCATTTAAATGAGGGTATTTGTCCTTCCTGCAGAAGAGAACAAGTTTGGAGTTTTCAAATACCTGAAGTTCTCACAAGTTTATAAGAGCTCTGGCAAATTCCTGTAACTGTTTATGCTCAGAGTTAATGACACTGTGTTGTACAATAAATATGTTTCATCCTATCACGGCCCTGCACGAGAGCAGTCCCAAGAGCCGTGCTTTGCAGGACATGTCTGCAGGCTCGTGGCATGAAGCTACAGAAACCACTCTTCTCCACATGTTCAGCTCCACCTGAAATTGATAGCAGCTGGCAGGTTTTGCCCCAGACCAGAATCCATTCTCTTCTGGAGCGTACGCAGATGCAGGAATTCACAGCTGCAGTCAGGTAGTGAAGCAGGAGGAGAGGAAGTGTCTGCAGAAACAACCTGAATATCAGTTCATGTCCTGGCTCCGACTGCCTTGAAAAACTGAAAAAGCCTCCTTGTCCATTAGCTTTCAAAGAGCAATAGCTGCAGTTAAGTACTGAGGTACTTCATGTGCTAAGGATGTTCTGAGCAGCACTTTCATTCTTCCAGAGAGTAGAGTTTGCCTGAAATTAGAAGCTTATAAACCATAGAGGCCTGTTAGGTCTTCCTACATTTTCCCACTGATAAAGGTATAGGATGGAGTGAAAGAGCAGCACTGTTTCATCACTTTATCCTAGACGCAATTGATTACAGCACAGAAAGTCTCCTCTCTGGGCTACCCTGCATGCAGATGCTGGATGCACATGAGGTGGGAAGACTTGTTAGCTCTTCTGAGACACTTTCTGTGCAGCGGCGAGTTCTTTACTGAAGCATTTGACACACGCAGGGAGGAAGGTGTTAATCTGCTCACATCCAAGGCACAGGCTGCAGGCTGGATGCTGGTAATTGCTGCCCCATAAATGTGCCTGTCATGCCTCCTTAGTCTTTAAATATCCAAACTCAAAATAGATGTCTGTGCAACATGTTGAGCCCGGCACTATTGTTTGGCGAGGCAGTGTTATTCATTTAGCTCCAGCCAGCTGCTCTCTATATTCAGCCTGGAGGAGCAGACTGGAATTCATAACCAGACAGGCAGGCTGGGAAGCCATAACTTATTCCCCACACTGATAAACCCATGCATCCAAAGTACAGCAAACGAATGCCCGCTGGGAGCCCGCTCCGATGCTGAGTCCTCTCCTTTCCTCTGCCACAAATAGCAACGACTGCAAGGGCAGCCGCCTTCATAAACAAATACCCTAGCCCTTAATTCTCTATCAGCGGCATGACATAGCGTTGCTGGTATGTTGAACGCGGCACAGAACGGCAGGATACGCCGGCAGGTCGCACACGGCAACGTACAACACGAAGTTGAGGCCTGAGCCTTCTGCTGGGCGGGGACCCGGAGCGGTCAGTTAGTTGTAACCACATTGCCCTCTGCTGACGGATGCACACGGAGGCTGAGCCCGGCTGCACCGCACAGCCCGGTGCCGGCCTCCAGCGCTGCGCTGCGGGCCCGCAGACACGTGCTTGGCCTCGAGCTGATGCTCTCTGCTGAGAGCTCTTTCTTTTCCTCCCTTAACACAAACAAACAATTGTCTGAGATGTTTTCTCTGCATTCTTCATCCTTTTGTGGGCATGGTGCACGGCCCCGTGCGCAGCCCAGCTGCAGGCGTGCTGCTGCGGTGTGTGGGAGCGTCTGCAGCTGTGGGAGGCCCACTGCTGCACAGCCCTGAACCCACGGCACTGCTGCTGGGGATCCGGGCTCCTCAGATAACCACGAGAAACTCGGTCTGCTTCCCTGCACCCTGTATTGAAACACCGAAGCACCCAGGCCAACAGCAGTGGCTGTGACTGCAGTGGGGATTGCTAAGTGGGCTGAGTAAGCACAGTCTTGACTCTGTAAATCACACTTAACACCCTTTGGCTGGTTCCTGTCTTCTGATGTGCTGCTGCCCTCCCCTTGTGATGGGCTCTCACTCCCCATATGTCTTTGAACCATCTCCAGCACCATGTGGGTTGCAGGGAGATGACAGTCTGTGGGGCTGTAGTTCAAAAGGCTAAGCGTTGGCATATGAAAATAAAAAGGCTGTGATGCCTGCTCTGGGACAGGGATGTGTTTTACCAAGGTAGTTCAATTCCCTTTCTCTGGCTTCCATTTCACTGAGGTAGAAGAGAAGGCAAGTGCAATTCCACAGCAAGGAAGTCAGGACAGCAAGGAGAGTTGTGCTGAATACTCACAATGTGCACTTCATACAGTCAAAGCACAATTTTTATATATTCATTAATGTGGGTGAAATTCAGGTGCTATGCTTTTTCCTAGGAAAAATTTTATCTGTAGCTTTGTTATAACAATGCAAAGAGCGCAGACCTTGTTGTTGATACTTTCTGTCTCAAAAGATATTGCTTTATTTTTATTCCATGAGGAATCATTAGGAAAAATGTATTACTTGCATGACATGCATGCATTTGTTTTCCTCTGTAACAGGATGCCTCAGAACTGGACAGAAAGTGACATTTTGGTACTTTAACAGAATCTGGTGCTTATAAAGGTACTAGGCAGAGGAAATGATGCTGCTACTTATATGTGTACTATAGTAGTTCTGTAAGTCTCTGCATGTCTTCTGTGAGACACTGGGTGAACAGTAATGGGTTTCCCTTTAAGGGCAAACAATGGTTAAAATCAGCGCAGTTCCTTGGGGCCTGAATTATTTTCATCCAACTGCTGATGGTTTCAAAATGTTTTCAAATCTCCTATGAAAACAAAACAAGTGGGAACATCTGTGAAGCTGAAGCAGCACGGTGCATGCGGGATGGGCTGAGACCGGGGAAGAAAACCAGCCATGGTACAGCACGCTGCCAGGTGCCATCTCCATCGCTGGAAGTGCTGGCAAGGAGGGTAGCTGGGACGGGAAGGAACTGAAGAATCAAGCCATGCATGAAGGCCACGAATAAAAAGAGTAAAAATAATGAAGCTTAGGTACTGGGAGAACTCCTGCCACGTAGGAAGAGGAGCAAGCTGTGAGTCATCCATCCCAGCCCAGTCACTCCAGGGCAAGCGTGCGAATCACATGAGCGTGCACTGAGGTGCTATATATAGCCAGTAGGTGAAGCACCAGTTATTTATTGTTGTGTTTGTGCAGAAGGAAACTCCCCAGCACAGGAAAGATGCTACTCCAAGTTTCCTGTTTTTCCTGCTGTTTTTATGTATCTGCTTTCCCTGGCCTTATTTATGCTCATGTTCTTTATTTAAAAGCATGTGTACTATTAACGGCAGGGTTGCTACATCACCAGCACCGGTGTGATCCCCTCCAGGTGCTCTATGAATGCAGCAGTGTGGAAGTCCCCATTCTGCCTGCATGCACCAGGTCTCCAGCAGCACCTCCAAGGGTGCAGGGCTGGCTGGAAGGCAAGATCCCCTTCGGGGCAGCCCTGCTGCAGCCATCCCCACTCTGCACTGGAGAGCTCTGCTGAACGCCATCTCAAAACAGAGACATCAGCTCTGTCCTCCATGAAAGCATCACACGAGTCTTAGCTATTGGCTGAAGGTGTCCACAGCCCCTATTAACATGAAAGAGAGAAGACCATGTGATTTCTGAACAAACAAATGTTTAATACATTTAAAAATTGGCTCTCAGTCTTATTTGGAGTATCAGTGCTTTGCTTTTCAACAAAACTCTTTCAAGCAGCAAATTGTCTTTTTTTCATACATAAATTCCCCTTGTTACCATTGAAAGACCTGTCATGCAAGGTTACAATGCACTTGCACTTCTGTGCTTCAGCACACACATATAAACATAATCTTTCCCCGGCAGTGTCTTTCAGATATTTTTTCTCTGTCTTTGTAACACAGCCATGACTTGTAGTGTAGCACCCAAATTCCTTAAACTTGGGATGAATGGAAAGACATATTTGTTTGCTTTACACTCCAAAGCCCTCCCAGCAAACAACCTGAGATGTTCACAGCCAGCCCTATTTTGCTGTTTCTATTTGACAAGCCTCCTCTGCTGCAGTGAGATTCAGGTCTGAGTCACGCACCTGTACTAATTTCACACTGTTTGGCCAGTTAGTGCACACAGGTGAGTTTGATTTCCACAAGTATAACCTCTCTGGAAGCTGAGGCCTGGCTGGCCTAGCTGTACTGTGTCTGGGTGAACCCAGACTGGCTGAGTTCACCTGTTCAGTGCATGCTCTAAGTGGACTTCGTATTGCTGCAGTGAAGATACCTGCTCAGATGAACTGCCCTGCATAGGGTCAAATACTTAAATAGAAGTTCATCTCTTTCAAATGATTTCTTTCCCTTACTTTGCCTTTCCCAACCTGATATGCAAAGAAGGTGGGCTGCTCAGTGGGAGAACTGCTTTCAGAGTCACAATAGGCGGTTTAGAAGGCACACTGGGAGATCTCACACTAGCCCCACTCCCAGCAGATGATTTCCAGCTTACCAGCTAACAGGTTCCCACTTTCTAGCCTGTGTGCTCCTGGGGGTTCTCTCTTCTCTGGTCAAGCCCTGCCTGGGAGCCTCCATTTCCAGAAGAGGATGCAGTACAAGGGCAGAGTAAAACAGCCACTTCTGACTTCCTTCCCTATACTGACTTGCCCACAGAAGACAAAGCAAGGCTCTTGCTTGATTTCCAGCAAAGAGGCATTTAGCCTTGGTGCTCTATTCTGTGTACACAATTTTAAATTGCTTGCATTAATAACTTCATGTTAATGAAGTGTAGTTTATGCAAAGAAGAAATTCAATCTGCTTCTCTCCCCCCTGAAGTGAAAACACTTCTCTCTCTGCTGGGTGCACCTCCCAGCATTTCACAACCATATGGCCTTTTGGTGTAAGTGACAATCACCTGCATTGCTGTCTTTAGCAGAAAAGAATGAGATGTGTAACAGATGTTCAAGTACCTGGAAATTGATGTATTGCGGAAAAGGAACTGTCACCATACACCTTGCAGACACTTTTGTCACCTGTTGTATGGTTGTTTACCTGCTGCATGTTTTGATAATGTGTTATATGGGCTTTTTTAATCAGTTGGAGTGCTCTCAGATTCAGCACTGGGCTGAACTCATTTCCTCATACCTGGCATTTTCAGTTCCAGACTATTCATCCATTACTTACAAATCAGATAAATGCATTCCACTCACCTCTCTTAAAAAAACAAATAAATGTGTAAGCATATGCTTGGTTACAGTTTGGTAGATAGAAGTGTAAATCTTCAGATAGAAGAGAATTTGCTTCTCTGGGGTTTTACCTGGGGTGGATCTAAATACAAAGTCCAGACCTGAATTTGAATGTCCTGCACTTCAGAAACTTTCAGATCAGAATTCAGCTTTAGACCATCACAAAGCTCAATCCAAAGCACACATTCTTGGCCCACACTCACATTTGGTTTCCTTTCTCCTCTTCCCGTCAGTTTCAGCAAATGGGGATTAGGATTTCCCCTGCTCTCCTACTGCTCTTTGCTAAACTAAACCTATGTCTTGTCCACAACTGAGCAAGGTTCTCAGCATAAGGTCTTCAGAGGGATTGCACACAGTGAATATTCCTTGTTCATGTAATAAATACATACTATATACGCCCTTCTGTGGATCACTTTCCAAGGACATTCCCACTGCTGGGATGGAGGTGTAACAGCTGGACCCAGGCTCTTCTCCTCACCTGTTTCATGGCTGCTCTGTGTTCTACTTGTGATTCAGGTGTACCGCAGGGCCTACCCATTCTGTTTCTCTTGTGGAAATGAGGAGATTAATTTCCTCTCTGGATGTATAAAGCTATGGTGGAAATGATAGGCAGAACTCTGCAACCTTTGGTATACTGGCAAAACATATAATATTCTGCCTGAATACAATTTCTAGAGAGTGTTTCTAAATTTGAGTAACTATGACCTAAGTTAAGCTGACCCTTAATCTCCTGCATTTTTCCAAAGATAGGTTTCTCCGGCTATAGCTTAACAATAAATCAGTGCCAGCACTGATCAACATAGACCCAGATACGAGTGAAAGTACACCTAATTGTAGCTCTCTGATAACCCTGAGGAGTTGCAGCTTGGAAGCACCTTGCCCTGTGGGCCTGCTGTGACTTACTGGCCAGAGAACAATTTCAAGAAGCAATTAAGTTTTTCTCGTACAGCACGAGTGCAGATGGGAGCAGAGCTGAGCCAGGGCACAGGCAGCACCCATATGTGGAAACCTGCCCTGCTCTTCTGCTCCCTTCCACAGCAACACAACAGCCATTTTCTTTGCAAATCCAGAGTATGACTTTTCAACCAAAGTCCGTCTAGTTTCCAAAATCCATTATGGTGCACCTGCAGATGTCAGTATAGCCTAAAAAATATATCCTTAAAAAGAGGGTTCCCAGTTAGTGAAGGTTAAGACTGTGCTTTGAAGCCTCCATACAAAGCTTGTGGCTCTGCTCAAGGTTTGGGTGTTTTATAAGGGAGTATTCTGCTGTGATAAGTGGCTCTGGGTTTCAGCAGTATCTGCTGCCAGATTTGCAAAGGAGTCCACAGCATGAAGACAACTGAAACAGGAGAACTGGGGGGCAGGCTGTGCCCAGTGCAGGCTGGAAGGTCTCCTGCCTTGAGGTTTGTACAGCAGCAGGTGACTCTGGAGAGCCTTAGGCTTGGCTTCCCCAGGCGGTGCAGCTGTTGTCCATTGGAACACCTGGTACTTTTCTTTTGGCCATACTTGCAGTAGGAGCACATGCTGAAATAGTACATGCTTCAGAGCCTTGCCCTGCTGGGTCAGCATTTGCTGTCTCAGCTCGATGCAGATTAGAAGAAGGGCTTTGGCATTGTCTTCATGTGTTTGTAAGAAGTCAGAAACGTGTCTTTGAGTGAGAACCAGCCTCCTTTTATTTTGCATGATTTGTTCCTTGAAGGAGAAAGTATGGGCTGAGGGCAGGGCAAGGAGGATGCACAAAGCAGCCCCGTGATGGAGCAGGGTGTGGAAAAGCAAAGGTGATGGATGCATCACAGCATCCTTGGGATGCAGTGCTCTTTCAGGGAGGTGTCTGCAAAGCACGAGGCACAAGGGACAGTGGTCATCCAAAACACAGCCCTGCTTCTGCCTGCAGGCACATTCAATGCTGAGCTGCTGGTCCTGAGGCAGAGCTGAGGCTGTTCTGTAATGTAAAATTGCACTTAATTACATCCTAACCCTGCAATCCATCCAGTGCAGCCTTTCTGGAAGAAGGCAAACCACTTTCCTAAGAGGGACTGCACACTAAGTCTTTTAGGAGCCTGGCTTACAGCAAATGCCACCAGGATGTGAGGAGGCAGCAAGAAGCGAGGGGCTGGAACAGCTGAAGTGTGGTTCCCCAGAGATGGCTCAGAGGAGGAAAAAAAGCTCACGTCTGTCTGAGCCCACACCTGGACAAGAAAGTGTATGCACACAAGTGTGTGTGTGTGCAGATGTTGCTCTCCTTTCCACTCTTTGTGACCCTCCTGCAGACCAGAGCTGAGGGTAGGCAGCCTCTGGGAGCAGGGCCCTGGGTGCAGGCAGCCCTAGCAGCACACTGCAGTCAGGGCTCAAGTTGCACTCCCAGCAGGCAGCTGGCTGGAGCATCATCTGTAATACATAAAGGCTTTTATAACACTATCACTCTTAGAGTAACCTGTTTCCAGTAGTGCAAGAGGGAACACCACGGCCATGCCATCCACGAACCGAATCAGTAAGTAACCACTGAGCAACACACAAGATTTTTTGTTATCTTTTCTTCTGGTTAAGGGTTAGGAGGTGTAAAAATGAGTGTCACCCAGCACACCAATCCTGCCAGTTACCCACGTTCTAGCAAGCAGTTGTTGTGCTGGTGTGACATGCCCAGAGCTGTCTCAGATGTGAGATCTGCCCTGTGCCACTTATCTGCTGGCTGAATAGGGCCCCAGGAAAAAGTATGAACAAAAGCCTGCTTGTCCTATTTATAGCTGCTTTGTGTCCCAGGCCCTGGGCTGGGTTCTTCTGAAGTTTTGACCAGGACAGACAGTGTGCAGGTCAGCAGGTGTGCCAGGATGGGCGCTCTCACCTTCGGGACCATGCTGGAGGTGGCTCTGGGTGAAGGGGACATGGCTCTCACTTGGTGACCCGTGGGTGGCTGAGGTGCAGCCAGCTGCCCCAGCCCGCTGGCAGCAAGCACCATGCAGCCATCTGCTGCAGCTCCACGCAGCCCATGGCCAGCATGCCAATTAGCCTAGTCCCTAATCAGCGTGCCTTAATCCAATAAGCCGGGACATGAGGAGCCAGAGGCGGTGGTGGAGTGGAACAAAAGCTGTTTATCTGCCCCAAATGGTCCCACCAAGCAGGTTAAAGCTGATGGTGTCACGGTAAACAGGCAGCACTGAGAACACGCCCTGAGCGGAGGGAAACCCCCCAGGTCAGGGTTTGCTTTTTGCCTCAGCTCTTTGGGTTTCCTCCCTCCTCCTGCTGTGTGGGAGCAAACTGTTTACTGCTCCTGCTTCAGGCTGAAAGGTAAAGAAATGACCACAGAAGCAGGAACCCGAGTGATTCCTAGCTTCCTGGCTTTGCCTATGAGTAACATCGAGATGTGCATTAGATCCAGATTGTTCCCTGAGCCCAAAGTCTGGATAGATCTGCCTGTGCTGTAAGCCCCCGACTCTCATCCCTACAGACTCTTCCCTGCATTCCCTCCCTGATGCGTCCCCAAGAACACTCCAGCTAAAGTGGAGTCCCTGCTGGAGTGGAGTACCTTTAGTCTCCCATCCCCCCCTGCTCAGTGTGTGTAGTAGACCTGTCCCCCATCACCCGCTGGGCCCAGCTGAGCTCTGTGCTGCTGCTGCTGCAGTGCTCCTACAAAGCCTCAGCCACCCAAGCTGAGCAGAGAGGGAGAAACCCAGGGCAGCACTCCTCTGCATGGAAAAAATGCACAAAAAAAGACACTTCTGACTGCTTTCCCCTTGTAAAGTTTATGCACACCAGGTGTTTCCCTCTGACATTTCACAAAACCTCCTCTGCAAGGCTTTTGTTGCTTTTAAGCCAGTTTCCAGTTAAAAGAAACTTATAAAATTGCCTACTGTTTAACACCTGTTTAGTATCAAGGAGAAGGGAAGATCCTGAAGGCAGTGCTCACGTTAAACAACCGCTCCCTGAGCACATTGCCCCTGTGGAGCTGGGAGCCAGGCTGTGGAACCATGCTGGTCTGGGGACGGGGGTGAGCACTTGCAGCAAGCTGAGCTCAGGAATGGGCTGTGCCCAGCAGGCAGGCAGGAATACAGGAAGAATTTTGCAGAAGGTAATTGCAGAACAACCTCACTGAACCTTGTTACTCAAAAGCTGCCTGGAAATTCAAATGTATAGGCTTAAATACTGTGAATGAAGTGGCCTCTTATTGCTTTAGTGACATAAATGTATAGCATGTTAACTTGGAGGCTGTGGGTACAGTAAGCCTGCAACTCTGTGGGCTGTGTTGCAGAGAGCAGAAAAACACAGTGTTTTCCACCTCCAGTACTGCAATAAGAGCGAAATGACAAAGTAATTGCTACTGTCTGTTGTGACTGCTTCCAGTTCCACTCGTGCTCACTGACCTTTTCCAGCTTCATTTGGTCTTTGCCTTCTCCTTTTTGACCAGTTCTTGCCCACTTTGATCTCTGTCCACTGCTGCATTTTAGGTATTAATCTCTAAGGAAGAAGTATGTCAATGCCTTTCTTTAAAAGAAAAGGCTTCTTTTCAGGTGCCAGTATACTTCCAAAGAGCGCCAGCACGCAGGAAGAGTCTGAACTTCTCTTAGCTAGGCAGAGACTGAACAGCTCTGTGTTAGCAGCCCTGTTCTTCCTGCAGTGTCATTTCCTACCAAACCTGTTGAATCCACAGCCCTATAACACATCCACTCCCTTTTCCTTGCAGTCTTCCTTCCTGAGATTGGTTTCCATGTATTGAGGGTTTTATGGTGTTAAACCACAGTAAAGGCAAACTTGCACAGGTTTCATATTGTCCTTAAGCTTACACACAGCTATCTGTCTTCTGTAAATAAGGAGATGCTCAGTGAGGTCTCCCCAGTAGGCCATCCTTCCTTCAGATCCTTCCAAATGCTCAGAGGAGGCATGAGAGGGAAAAAAGTCTCATGCCTTTCTTCGTAAGATTTGTGATGTTGGCTTTGCTTTCAAATTTGACACTGCAGATCAACATTTCATGAGAACAAAAAAATGCAGGCTTAAATCCAGCCATGCCAGCTGAACTGTGCTGGCATGATATTACAGTGTTAAACTCTGAAGGAAAGACCACTTCGGTCCTGAAGTACTTTTGGGAATGTTTCTACCAGCATCCGTGATGGCTTCCAGAAGCCAGTGAAGGGGAGGTAGGGAGAGAGACTACGGATTCACCACAAGCCAGACATGGGGACACCCAGCTGCTTTGGGGTTAGTTCCCTCTGCTGCTGCTTTTTTTTTGCAAGAACCTAAAGCCAACGTGCCCAAAAAGGCTTAGATGCCAGTCGTTTCAGCACCAGGTCATTAGCCTGGTAAGGCAAAGGCCAACCCTTGTCGGCATTTCTTTCCCTAAGAGAAAAAGCTTGTGCTCTCCATAGAAAATATTCCCAGGTAGACTGCATGCCATGTAGCCAGGAGGTACACTGCTGAGGGCCATGGATGTCCGTGGGCTGATGGACAGGTTTGGGCCACAGGACCTCCATACTGCTTTAGTGGCACTAGAGAAGATTTGAGGTTTGTTCTCTTTCCTTTTAAAGCTTTTCCTCCCACTCACATTTTTGAATTAAGTAGAAATTAATTAGGAAAGGCTGCTTGTTATAGGAAGCACAATGGGATGGATTTTCCCTTGTAGCTTCCCATAAATGACCTTTGTCAGTCATGTTCCATTGCCTCATGTTACTCACTGGCTCGGCTCTCACCTGATGTGCAGCTCAGCTCCCAGCTGCCCCCAGCCCCACTCGCACCACTGCCCCACACGCACGTGATTAGCTCTGCAGACAGTGCCTTTTGTCAATTTTGGTTTGCTTCTGCAGGTCAATCTCTGCTGCCTCCATTGCCTCTGCAAGCTGTAAAAGCAATGCAGCACCCTCCTGTCACCTCGGTTATCTGCAACAGACATCACAGTGAAATCCTCCCACAGTCAATGCACAACTTAGGAGTTCTCTTTTTTTAGTTTATTTTTTTAACCAGGCTGTCTTATCTGCAGAAACATTTCCTGAGTGACTCTCATGTCTGGCTGTGGAGATACTCTCATTTCCTGGTGCGGGTATTTTGGTTTTGTGTTCATTTCATGCCTTGCTATTTCTATCCCTCCCTCCCCTTTCGTACTGAGTTTTGCTGAGCCCCAGATCACTCACTGTGAACAGCCTGCAACCGCTGGAGGCCCAGCCAGCCCAGCCCAGCCACCACTGCCTACTGTTTGCTACATATAATGGTCATAAGTTGTGCCAGTAGAAGTTCAGGCTCAATATTAGGAAAAATTACTTCTCAGAAAGAATGGTGGGGCGCTGGCACAGGCTCCTCAGGGAGGTCTCTGGAGGTGTTCAAGAACCATGAAGGTCTGGCACTGGGGGACGTGGATAGTGGGAGAGGTGGGGATGGGCTGATGATGACTGGATGGTTTTAGTGGTCTTTTCCAACCTTAATGATACTGTGTTTCTATGATTTTATGCCCCATGATTTCATAATATAATCAGTCACACAGCCCAGCCAATGTGGGCTAAGCCAAATTTGGGGGCATTTTCTAGAAGGACATCCTCCAGCTCTTTTAGCAGCTCTGTCACATGAAGAGGTGTGTAAATCTTAGCAATGCAGTGCAGAGATAAAAATGAAACAATTATTTTGATGAAGAATATGTTTGAAGCTTCTGTCAGGTTGGTGACTTCAATGTGCTGCTCACACTTATGCTTTGATTTTTGTACACTTCGAATGAATTTAACATTGACATCTCCACTGGCCTGGCTGCAGTGGAAATCTCTGTCTGGTCCGTGTACAAAGCTTCCAGAGGGGTTGTCGGGCTGAGCACTGAATGAAGGGATTCCCAAAATGAAGACTGTTAAACTAACTGTAAATCAGCCCCTTTCTGGAGTCACGTCTTTGCAGAGGCCTACTGCAGACATGGAGGGAGCTCTTGTCAGGCTTCCCCCCAAAAAAGCATGGAAACTGCCTTGGGATCATCCCACAGAGAGGTTCCCTGCTCCCTGGGGAAAGAGTGCCATGGCCGCATGCAAAGATTGCAACTCAAAGCAAAATCCACTCAGAAAACCTCACCAAGCTTTTAAGGTGCGGGTGGTTTCGTAACCCTCTGGAAACTAGGCTTGTGCTGAAGGATTCTGGGCAGCCTGCAGTGCTGCTGCCAATAACCACTGAGATGCTGGGGGAGGCGAGTGTTCCCTGCTGAGGGCTGAGAAACATAGGCTGAGGAGTGAGGACAAAGAGAAAAAAGGAGATGGAGCAAAATAAGAACAGTTAGAGAGAATTAAAGGTGAAAGTGAACTGTAGGCTTCCCCATGTCTGCAAAGCCCCAGACCCATGCCAGGTTTTTAAAGCAGAACTCTGGAGCCCCTTTACACACTTTCAGATAGCCATTTTGTTTCCTGATCATTGCTGTGATGTTGGATAAGATGAACTATAAGGGTCCCTTCCAACTCAAGCAGTCCTGTGATTCTGTGGTTTGGTTGTTCGTGGCAGCAACAACAGCCATGCAGGCAAAATCTGTCCTGTGTGCCAAAGAAGGGGGCTGATTTTAAAGGTAAGAGCCTAATCCTTC
Organism: Perdix hodgsoniae; assembly: GCA_035772895.1. Classification (NCBI taxonomy): domain Eukaryota; kingdom Metazoa; phylum Chordata; class Aves; order Galliformes; family Phasianidae; genus Perdix; species Perdix hodgsoniae. The sequence continues at coordinate 9,261,628 of JAPSGF010000005.1, read as the reverse complement.
ACATTAACTATGTTCTTCTGCCAGCTCTGGTCATGAGAATGTGGTCTCCAGATTGCAGTCTGCCAACTACAGCCACAACCGCCACATTGCTTTGACCTTTGGAATTGTCTCCAGCATGGCCAGTCCTCCCAGATGCCCAGAGGTGGGGAAGGCTGTGAGCACATGGGGTGGAGGAGCCGGGCCATTGAGCTGCCCCACCACCTCGTGGTCCCATGACAGCACCCTGCAGTCCCGAGGCTGCAGCTCAAGTGCTATGGAATGCTCTCCATAGCTGTGATGCCCCCAAAGGAGTGGGGCTCAGCCATTGTCTGGTGCTGATCAGCCTTCTGTAGCAAAGAAAAAATACAGAAGTAGTAATATTTTCTTTAAAAGAGCAAGGAATGGGCTACCATTACAAAAAAAAAAAAAAAAAGTTGTAAAAAATCCTCTTTATGTATAGGATGATGGATAGGTTTTATTTGTTTTCTCTCACCCTTTAGATACACTAAAATGATTCTTTGTTGAGCAGTGGGAGCAGATCACAGAGCTGCTCACTGCATCACCTGAGCTCCCTTTCTTCATGGTGACAGTGGCATTATTCAATGCTTTCACAGCAGCATGGGAGTGCAGAGGCACAAAAAGTGACATAACTCCATCCACAAGTGAGGACAGAGCTTAGAAGTAATGTTCTCTTGTCCAAGGAAGATGTGACTCTGGAGAAGTAGATTTTCAACCCCAAATTCGTTCAATAAATAAGTAACATGAAGGGCCATGGGAACCTGGAGTTATGGATAAAGAAATACACATTCATTCTGTGCATGAATGTGTACCTGAAATAGGGTTTGAGCTTGGGTGGACCTCTGGGGAGCCAGGATCTGGATTCAGTGATCATTTGGTCCCTCTCAGCACAGGATATTCCACGGTTCTACACTGAAATCCACGTGGATGATCTTCCAGTGGCAGGACCAAGCGCAGGCCCAGTGCCACGAGCAGCGGGGTTGCAGGGCATAATTATTATTTACTTCTAATCAGCATCTTTCTGCGCCAGCAATCACGGCTGGCTGAAACCAAGCAGGAGAAGCAGGAGCCCCTGCTGCTTTCGGCTGTCTGGAGCAATAATTGTGCAGTGCCACAGCACCTCTGGGAGTCTGGCACCATCCGTCCCCGCTGGTGATTGCCACACAGCCCAGCCCCAGCACGTCTCTGTACAAAAGGTGGAGAAATATAATGGTCTGCTATTGCCCTGCCTTTGGAAAGTGGGGCTGATGGCTTAATTGAGGTTAAAACAAGCTCCAATCAGAGGAGTAAAAAACTAACGGTACTACTTAATCTTATATAAATACAAGAGAGACACAAATGCATGACGAGAGAATAATGACTGACTCTGGTAGGGTTTCTATGGAGAGCAGCCATTAGCCAGGCAGCCAACAGGCTGGGCTGGAACAGGCTGCTTAACATTCATGCCTGGTGGTGCAGGCCATGAGCTGGAGCCTGATTTGAATTTTAGGGCTGGATTTATAAAAAAAAAATAAATCCTGGTCCTGAGCAAAGCACGGCCACACTCATCTCTTCTGCCTGTCTGTGGGCAGACCTTTGCCCCACTGTGGGCAGCAACCTGCCTGGGGCAAGGGGCTAGCACAGAAAGGCCTTTAAGGTCCCTTGCAGCACAAACCATCCTACAACCCTGATTCCACAACTCTGTGGGCTATAGCAACTGCCAGCAGGAGCTCACAGGGAAGGGATGAGAATGGCATGGGGAGCATCATAGGTCCAAGGGGAAGCAGGGAGCATTGCTGCAGGTTGTCTCATAGGTGAACACCAAAGGCACAGCCTTAAGGGAAGCGCAACTGCCATCGCCCCAGCTCACACTCTGGTCAGCACACTGTGGGACAGCCAGGGGAAGATTTAAAGGATTGGGCTTGCTTAGACTGAAGAAGGGAAAACAGAGAAGCCTTTAATAGCTTCATAGGCTGCTATTGGGTGTGCAGAAATGAATGGGGAAATGGCTGTATGTGTGCACTATGTGGAATGGACAGAATAGGGAAAAGATGAAAGCAAATTGCAGGCACAATCACTCAGAAGAAAAATCTTCTCAGAAGAAGAAAATCTTCCTAAGTGAGAAAAGGGTTACGTGCTAGAAAGGAGTGCCTGCGAGTTTGTACCCCCTCTGCTAATGGGGTCTGCAGAAGCAGAACAAACCACTACTGGGATGCAGCACCACTGGGATGCCCATTAACACAGGCAATGCTGACTTGTGGAGCAGGGCAGGTGCCGCACAGAGGGAGGCACACTGATGCCAGGGCCATGCAACACAGCAGACATAACGGAGGTGAGGATAGGAAAGGGAGAGCTGAGTGGCATTAGCACCCGGGTAAGGACAAGGCAAAGCTGGGGCAGACTGCAGGAGGGATGAGGCAGCTCTTGCTGCTGAGTCCAAGCACAGGGCAGCAGCACACCAACTAGCAGGGCAGGAAAGGCTCAACTTCCAGTGCTTGGCGCAAAAAGTGAAAGCCTTTCCTTACAGAACTTACCGCTATAGAGGACAGCTGTTCCTTTTGCACCATCAATTAACAAGAAAAAAAAAAAAAAGGAAAAAAAGAAAACTACCCCTGCTCCTGTCAGCCTGGCTCCCTCCCAGCTCTGCCTGTGCCCCGGCAGATTTTCTAAGCAACAGTCCCTCTGCTGTGCCGGCTGTCCGTCACACCTGCTTTGTCCTGTTGCCTGCCCTGCTTTGCATTTGCCCATTCCCACACTCGGGACCTGCTCTCCCCTTCCCTGTGAGTGACAACTGAGTGCAGTAAGCCGCAAGATTCAATAACCCCGGTGCTATCCTATAACTGTTCCCATTTGCCGCTCTGTGTGAGCTGAACACAACGTAAATTTCTTCTTTTGAAAGAGAGCAGCAGCTAAGTACCTTAACAAACAGTGCATCTGGGGAAGTCCGAGGAAACTCTAATATTAGAGCTGCCATTTAAGTCTCAAGGAAATAAAAAGGACCAGGAGGCCAAGCTCCCTCTGCACGTCTTTCATGTTGGTTTGCTACACAGCGTGATCTTGTTTTACAAGTGCTCTGTTTACAAGAATGCTGTGGAAAAAAAAAAAAAAAAGAAAAAAAACATTCATTTAGGTCACACAATCACATAGGGCTACTTTTGAGAAAGGGCTGATCCAGCCCTGCCAGCTGCTGGCCCACAGAACTTGGCAATTGTGGAGGCTAATTAAGATTCCTCAGAGCTGCTCTCCGCTCCTCATCAGACATGCTGAGCCTCCCCCCGCGCCCCAGCAGAACGGCCACTGCGCGGCCCGCTCATGAATTCACCAATTGATTCTGAAAATATCATTACTTCGGGGCTAAATAAAGCCGTTCCCTTTAAGAGGAAGATATCAGCGCTCTGCATAAGAATGAAGCAACAGTGCAGCACCCACAGCATGCCTTCTCTCTTATGCTGCCAGAACCGAGGATCGCCAGAGGGTTCGGTGCACAGGGAAGCCGTGTGAGGGGGGTGCCAGCAGTGAGCACTGATGGGACCAACTTACACACATCTTTGACTGAAAAACAGTCCATTCAATGTGAAATGACCACATATTTGTCTTGTGTGCTCACCTCTAGCTTTAAAGAGTGCACTCATTAAACTCCTACCTGGTATGGATCAAGGCTGAGAGTGGCTGGGTAACAACACCACGTAGCTGAACTGCAGGGGCATGCAGCTGTTACTGCAACATGACTTGAACTGGCAGCAAAGCATGAGACCTCTCAGTCCCTTTGTGACTGCAGAGGTTTATACTGCTGTAGAACAGGTTTTATGCTAGAATCCAATCTGCTTCATATATTCCTCAGTTCAGGCTCTGTTTCATCTAACACAAATTGCTTTCCCTCCCCATGTTCGTACAGAACTCTGGATTTGATTTTTACAGGAAATAACAGCTAACTGTGGGAAGAAGACAACGCAGTTCAGGTAGCGAGGAATCCCAGCGTGCTGCCATGCAGAATCTCAAGCACACTCAACTCAGGCAGCCACTTCTTCCTGAACAGGCACTGTTTAGCTGCACCACTGTCAGTTAAGGAGTACTTTTTCCCAAAAGAGACAATTAAAACTCAAGACAATTTCATTGCACAAAACCATACTATGTAACAAAATGCTTTATTTTCTGGGAATACAAGGAAAAATGTGATGTTCATCCTGGTTATCAAATGGTTCTAAGGAGGAATTATTTCTCTGAATACAGAAACGCTCATACAGCTTATCTACCTCCTTTAGCAAGGGGAATTCTTTATTTTACAGCTGAAGTTGGGATTTCAATAATCTACAACAACAGATTTCAACTTAGCTTGTATTCTCTGGTAGATGGGGCACGTCTGCCACTCAGCACTGCTCTTGTTTGAAAGCCTAACAGAAGGCTGAAAAGACAACACAGATGTAGCTATCACAATTCTCACCCAGGTTGCTTTGCAACAAACCACAAGACTTCACCATTACCACAACAAAACAGTGAGAAAGCCACAAGGTAAGCTGCTTTCTCCTGTATCTATGAAGACTTCTCATTCAAGCTTTATGCTTGTGAAATTCTCATACCATTCATCTGACTACATCTCAGTACTTCACCACACATTCCCTTTGCAGGAATCTGGAACTCCGTCATGAGAAAAATACAACAGGTTAAAAGTGAGAGTGAGTTATTTCCCAATCTATGTGCTATCTGTAGGATAGGTTGAGAGCTGAGACGTTTAAAAGACTGCAAACTTATATCCATAAATTACTTCTGTCTTCTACAAATCTTAAAGTAAGAGTTTAGCTTGTTAAATAAAGGGGATGGGAGGTTCCTAAAATTGTTAGGTTATAAAGTAAGCTTTCATCTTTTAATGCGGCACAACTCCTTGCTGCAAGCAGCATCCATGCTAAGCAACAAGACGTGTCAGTCTTACTGTGTAAAGGGGTTTCACGTTGTCTGAAGTGGGAATGGCAAACTCCAAAATAACTAATGGTTTTCTTTATTCAGGTTAGACATAACAAATTTCAGATACAGCAGTTAGTCTAGAAAAATACATTTAAAAAAATCTGCAGCAGACCGTGCTCCCTGTAACAAAATCTTTCAAAACCAATTTTACAAATTATACTACATTAATGTAAAAAGAAACTCTTAAATTTAGCATCATGGATTCCATCAAACTTCTCTCTATCAGAACATGAGTTTCACTTTTTGTAGATGTTAGAATTTGTAATATATTTTTCTAATGTATCCTGTACATATTAAATAACCTGAAAGGCTCCTCTTGTAGTGCATTAATTTAGCAAGCACACTCAGTATTTTTCCAGTACCATTCGTATTACAGTTATTTGCCTGCAAATGTAATTAATATCTAAAAGTGCACACAGTTAGGCCCCCCCTCCCTCTCCATAACCTGTTTCAATGCTGAAACCCAGACATAGACTGGAAACGTTATGCTACTGCAGCTACTCTACCCATCATTAGAAATGTGTGACTAGAACGTTCTTAAACTATACAAGAACTGAATTATATACAAGAACCAAAAGGACAGTCTGTATTTACATAAGAAACTTCCACTACCACAGCATTATACCAAGAACTCAAAACAGTGTTACAGTCAGTATTTACTTAGGTTTTAGCTGTAAATCAGTATAACACAAAACCTAGCTCAGGAAACACCCTGAAAAAATGAACATATGTATTAAATATGACTTTGTTATGCCACAAGACAAATATCCATTGCTGGATACACTTACAAGTTCAGTGTTTGCAATAGTACACTGTTCTATAAAGCAACTAAGAAGTTCCAGAAAGGTCACTGGGGGAAAAAAAGAGGGGAAAAAAAAAGGAAAAAGGACAGCAGATGTCATGTGAGGAATCAGACCTGAATAACTAAACCAAACTGTTAGCATGAGACAGTCACAGTCACTGCATGCAGAAACCCCTCGGAAAAGCATCATACCGACCTGCATAGTGTGCTTTCTTGTAATACACATGCCTAAGATGGAACTTCGCTGATTATTTTTTTCATAGAACTTTGCCATACCAAGTGGGAACATTTTAAGGTTAAAATCCATATTATCCAGTTTGAGATTAAGAGCTTTACTCTCCAAGAAATCCAGTGTATGAACCTATACTGTAATTTTCAAATGCTACTGTAAAAAAAAAAAAAAAGCAAACTATAAACTTCTTAATTCACTTTTTTACAATGAATTTTTCAAAGAAATCCAAACAAGGAAAGTGTTGTCTCTAATTTGCATTAAAGTGGTAAAACACTTCTGTTTTTCCCCTCCCCCAAAAGTGCAAAAATCAAGTTGCTTCTTGGTCCACAAACATAATACATCATATACAGTGAGAGATTTTCCTCCTGATGGAACACTGCTTCCAACCCATCACTTCCACTTCCAGTTTCCACTCCATGAAAATGTCAGCGTCCAAAGATGGCATTCAATTCCAGTAGAATTAATTCTACAATCTGGTTCTGGTACACTGTGTGGACTGCTATGTTACCAGTCTCTTTCTCCGGTTTTAATAAGGTTGGACCAAAAACTATTGCTACGCTCTGATAGGTCATTCTGTTCTTTTCTCCATTTTCTACAACTCTGAAAGAGAAAAAAAATAAAGAAGATGTAACAGTGCTAGAGTAATGGAATGACAGAAAAGAAGTCCAAAGCAAATGACTATTCATGACATTTAATGACTACTAGTCTTGTTATTAGCACAAAGCTGCTGCGATTCCCTTCTCTACAAAAAAAAGTTTTGTATAGTGATACTATTCTTGAAACCCTCACGATTTCAGTAACGTAAAACAGTAAGCATCACAATTATGCCACATACTGTCCTCTTGACACTCTGCAAGCTTGTACAAATACAGACTGATACATTGCTTTTATCAAGTCCAATAAACACAAGAAAAGCACATTGAGCACTGCCACCACCTTTTTTTAGCCTGATTATTTTGCTTTAAGGGAGTATTGGCAATACAAAGCCTTTCCCACTGATTCTTACCTCTTCAGGTGTCTGAAGAGTACTTGCATAGTGTCCTGATTTGGTTTTGGCAACTGTTTGATTAGATCTTTAACAGCATTGACACGCTGTCTTGGTTCTTGCTCTGCAGAAGGAAGAAGTGTAGAAACAAAACCTCAGTATTGCTGTACAAAACTTCACGATAAAAATTAACAGACTGGGGCTAAAAGCTTTGATTTCGCAGGGCTGATACCAGAGAGTATGCTGCCACCTCCTGGGCAGCGTGTGTATTACTGACAGAACTTCAGTTAAGCCTTGCAAACATTCATAACCAAAACATTCTACAATAACCAAATTACTCCGATTGAGCAGAAGTTCTATCAAAAGCACAGAACTGCTTTCCATACTTACTAATCGCATTGACAAAGTCATTGAAGTGGTTATAAGTGAACAGTGGCTCTGGCAGTTCTCTAAAAAACATCTTTAGAGCTCCTGTGATGACATGTATATCTTCCCATTTACTGTCATTCAAGTCAAGTTTCTCATCTGAGAGAGAAAAATGAATAATTAATGTTAATAATTTAACTATGAAGGCCTATTTAAAAAATGTCAATTCCTTTTCTTTCCTCTGTTTATTGCTTTTAAAGTATAGAAGACTGGTATCCTTCTTCAGGCTCTTCACTGCTGGGTACAGAGCTGCAACAGTGTGAAATCTTTTATATTTACAGGTGGCTGGGAGAATACTTTTCAGAACAAATACTGTGTGAGATGCTCATAAGGCTGCATTACAGCAAGCTTGCGTGCTCTCTTAGAAGGGCTAAAACACTGTCAACAATCCAGCCCTTGGGAGAGCTGCAGCAATGCAAAGTATTCCAAACTACTATGAAAGGAACCAATGAGATGAAATTCAACAGTAATTCCACCTCAACCTGGAAGCAGGTTCTTTTCAGAACCTGTATGAAAAGAGGCAAACTGCCTACTGCACTACATGCAGCTGTCCTACCGAGGAGGCTTTCCAGAGAAGAATCCCAACTCTGGAGGTAACATGGAATTTACTTTTAGAGCTAATTAATCAGGAGATGACTGATCAAATCATAGTGCTCAGATGAGCTACTGTTCATCTCCCCAGCCGCAGACTACCTATTGATTCCCACTGAAGCAAACACTATAGTACAGATACATAAAGAGGTTTTGTACACAAGAGTACTGTCAAGCTAGCAATCTCAATACTAATCTTGCTAAAAAACATTAACTTACAAGTTTAATACTAGTAGAAGCTTGGTATTCTGTTCTCCCATAAGCTATGCTGTCTGGGATTCTTTAGTCATTTTTTCCCCTCTTGAATTGTATTACTACAGATCACAGATCACAGAATCACCCGGGCTGGGAGGGACCTCAAGGATCATACAGTTCCAGCCCCCCTGCCTGGCAGGGCCACCAAACATACACATTTAGATCAGGTTGCCCAGGACCCCGTCCAACCTGGCCTTGAACACCTCCAAGGACGGGGCATCCACAACCTCCCTGGGCAGCCTGTTCCAGGGCCTAACCACTCTCCTTGTAAAGAACTTCCCCCTAACATCCAACCTAAATCTTCCCTCCTTCAACTTGGATCCATTTCCCCTAGTCCTGCTATTGTCAGCCCTTTTGAAGAGTTTACACCCCTCCTGGGTGTAGGTTCCCTTCAGGTATTGAAAGGCTGCAATGAGGACTACTACCTTTCTTCAGAAAAATGCTCTAGCAATGCCTCCATGTAAGACCAAACTTCCAGGCTGTTAGGGTGGTGGTTTTTTGTTTACTTTGATAGGGTTTGGTAGTTTCATTGGTTTTTTGTTTTGTTGTGTGTGTGTGTTTACACACTAAATTCTGCAATTTTGAAGTAACCTTAAGGATGGCAGTCATTTCTCAAGAAAGCTGCAGTTACACATTAAGAAATCATTTCTCACGAGTTCTCTACAAACTGCAAGCAATCTGGAAAGCTAAGCAACTGTAATGTACTTGATGAAAACTTACCGTGATTGACTGCAAATCTTAGCTTCTGTATCACTGCAAGATTACCACTAACTCGGTATAAGCCATCAACATCTAATCCTAAAATAAAGGGATAAACCAATTTTAATCTTTCATGCATACAGGTTCTGAAATTACTAGGCTCCTTGCTCACAGGTCTACTCTGTAAAATCAAAACCTAAAGCAGCCCAGTTAATCTTGTGCTAACGATCACTTGGTTCAGCAATAAACATTTCTCTAGATTTTTTGATGGGCAGGGCACAGAGAAGGTTTAGTTTGCTGAAAAAGGTTTATGCAGGGTCAAGCTCAAAGTATCCTTTAAAGCTTCCTATGCAGAAGAATAGTAGTAAATGAGGTAATGGCTTCATGTTTTCCCAGTAAGACTGGAGATACCATTCAAAATACTTTTAGTGGGTGGAGGGAGGGATATATCCAGAGTCCAACAAGAACCAAGAACCTTGCAAGAACCAAGTATTTTGTGGATCTTCCATTTTTTAATTTATGGTTAAGAAATATTAAGTCAGACATAAGAGAGCATCTCAAAGTTGTCAAGTGACCAGGTTTGCAAAAAGGAACAACGTGCCTGCATACTCACTATCCAACAGCCTTTAGAAGTAAACAGGCAGGCCTTGCTTTTACAGCACTTTAACACTCAGCCAGGGAAAGAAGAAAACTGTCTCTGTGGATGCTACTGCAATTAGTCAAAATTGATTAGCAGGTAAAGAATTAAATTGAAATGTCACTTGAATACAGCACATGAGTCAGTGCCCCTGAGAGGGCGAGTGCTGCCAGAATACCTTCAGTCCCTGTAGCTCATAGGGTAGTCTGATGCAATACAGCACAGTTAGCAGCAGCATCTGACATACCCCTTTTCCCCATAATCCACTAGCCATTCCTTTACAAAAAGCATAGATTTGATGTGTGTTGGAAGTAAGAAGGGTTGAGTAGGAAAAAAAGCTGCTCATTTCTGTCAGCTTCCCCTCAGGTATTTAAAAAGGGAAAACTTCACCACCATCTTCACTGCAGTGCTGTCTTAAAATATATATATACATATTTATTTTTTTTAAAAAAAGGAAAAATAGCCCCTCTCAATCAAATTGTGGACCTCAAATGGGAATAAAGCCTGCTGTTACAAACAAGAAGGCAGTTTGTTCTGTTTGTTGACCTACAGTATCACAATGGAAGCAGTTATTTTTTCCCTTCCAGGACACAAGGCAACAGCACTGAGAAAGAAGACAACATGCTGCAAAAAATCCTAAGAAGTTTCTATGGAAAATGCCTTAAAATACACATCTGGTATTCCCTTGTAAACACCCTGATCTCAAGATTATATTCTCAAATTAACAGACCATCTGAGCAATGGCAAGAGACAAGCACAACCTAGGGTACAGAGAAGTCAGGAATTACAACCAAGAAATTTCCAACAAAAATATTGAATAAGTCCTTGGTATTGGACAGCCCACAGCATCACATGTAACTTCTGAAAGTCTCTCTTCACTTGCAGTAAAGCTTTGATGAGATAAGCTCTTCTATGACTTCTTATAATTTCTCCTCCTTTAGACCCTTATTGCCAAAAAGCTGTTGAGCATTCTCCTCACTTGAAAGATACTGAAGTAGATCAATTCCTCGGATGTAAGACTTCCTTCCCTCTCCCCACACTGGATTCCACCTACCTTCCCACTCTCAAAAACTCATTGCCTACAGACAGGTCAGATTATTTTCTCTAACAAATCAACAGCACATTAAGGATTAAAACATTCAAAATTAAACAGCGTGATGAGCAAGAGGGATTTAAAGACAAAAAAAATTCACCCTACCATGTTCCTCAACATGCTCAATGCACAGCTTCACGAACTTTGGCACCGTGCTGTTTTCTCTTTGACACAAGCTGGTGAGATTGGAACCAAACACTTGATCTGGAACCAAGTAAAGAGACTGATTTACAGTGGAACAGGACTCGAGTGACAGAACTAGTTCAGGTTAAAATAAACCTCTACAAAGAGCAAAAAGACTGGATACAATTGTTGCATTATTAGAGTGAAAGGGAATAAAGTTCTGAAAAGAGTTCTCAACAGCTCCCAGAAAGAAAAAGTGTCAGCAGTCACCCAAACATGAGTCTTGGAGGGAGGAACTTTTGGTACTGAAATCATTTTAATCCATCAGAAGAAAACTTAGAAGAATCATACAGCCATTATTGCAGTGAGAAATTTAACAGATTCAAATGTTCTGCTGTACTTCATTCATCTCTGGAATTCAAAATACATTTACCATAATCTTTGATTAAAAAAAAAATCTGAACAGAAAAATTTTAACCCAAATGAAATCATTCGGGGAGAAAAAAATGTTATTCTCCATTACACCTACTGTTTAATCCAGCATTACATATTCATTTACAGAGAAAGGTTTCAATATAGAGTTTAATTTCTAACACATTTAAGTTCTGAAACGACTACATAAAAGATAAACCTTTACACAGCTCGGACTGCATGTGTGACTATGCATAGGCAACATGGCTGCAGGGCTGCAATTCAAACACAACTACTTATGGACAATGTCCGTCTTTTCAGATACTTTGTGTCTTGCCCTCAAAATTACACAAAAGGCAGTGGGAGTGTTCTCTGTGATAAAATAGAGCAAAAATGAAAATCAGCTTTGGCAGAGAACATGTTGTAAAGTCTTAGTGTGTTTCACCGACATGTTAATTCCTCTTGTTCAGATCAGATGGTAGCACTGAAACGTTCCCCAGACTCATATGGTTTCATCGTATGCCCAAACAACAGATGACATCCCAAGTTCAGATGCATGAGACTGAAACAGGGTCTTGAAATAGAGAAGCAAAGCTCAGACTCGAAAGGAAGAAAGTTTTATTTTATCTTTTAAAGGCAGCATGTAAGTGACCATCTTTGCAGTATTTAATACATTTTACTTCAGAGCTTATGCAAGAGAGAAACTGCTCTTGCATTTGAACCATGCATAGCATCTAGCCCATTTTTCATGTTTAGTAACAACATTTGCATTTGATAACTGCTTTGGGAAATCCAAACAGCACACCAAACCAATTATACAGTAAGAAAATTGGTATTATTAGCTGTATGCATAAGGGCCAGTGCCCCAAAACATCTCATTCCTGCTGCTCCTACTCACACAGCCAGCTGTATAAGCAGAATCAGTAGCAAAGGGTTGGAAAAGGCCACGCAGCAGAAAGGCAGACTAGCAAGCAGCTGTAGCAGGTAAGACAATGCAGATTAGATAAGACAAGAAAATACTGGTGTGTAACAAAATTATTTGCTGCAACTGCTTCTGATCATAACAATTTCCACATACAGGAGAACCGTATTTGTTTCCCCAATTTTAAAGCAGCTTTTGTAATTCTGTTTTTCCACTGCTGTTTAGCACAGCTACTTATCAGTTTGATGCATGCTGTTTCAAGGGTGTTTTATAAAAACTGTTCATTTTTTCAACTCATATTCCATTTGCCAAGTTTTCATTTACTAAGCTTAATAGCAGCCACAAAGTACACTGGGCTTCAGATAAACTTCTGTATTTTTCACTCATACAGTAAATGTAAAACTGTACAGCACGGATCCAACTTTTAAAGTTTACATCATGCTTTTAAATAAAAACAAACTCTTTGTTCCTTAGTGTCTTTATTTAAAAATCCAATCATTAGCATGCACGTGTACAAGTTAAACTTGGCTCAGCATTTACTGTTGCTTATGTCAGAAGTTAAGTCATTGAGAATTCACACGAATTCTAAGCTGTAAAGCAGGGCAAAACATCAAAGTCTGGGAAAAATGCCTTCTTACTTCAAACAAAAAAATGCATAACTTACAGTTAAATTATATTTGCAGATACACAAATATATCAAATGCTACATGCAATAGAAGCACATCTGTTAAAGTTTGCAGTTAGGCAAATCACAGTCAGATTTGGTCTGATATTTGCCTAACCATCTGCTATTTTGACCCTAGTAGAGCAGCACCTATGAGTCCTGCTAAAGCATACAATCAAATAAATTAAGTTTTACAGTGAGTTCCAGGAATTACCAAAAAAAAATTTACACAATCACATTAATTTAGACCTGTGCAAAAACTGTTCTCTTTCAGAGTTTCTACAAATGTGATAGATGGAAGAATATATTAAGCTATCAATCATTTCATAAATTGGATCCAATAATATCTGTAAAACTCATTCTTTGTGGAAAAAAAACTCCAAAAAATGTATACATTCAAAAAAAAAAGGTCAGGGAAAAAGGATGTTGGAGTTGAGATTCCTTTAGCCTCATCCTTTTTCTGCCTACACATTTCATTTCTATTGAGATGGCACATACTTCTCTGGTTCTATCCAGACTAAAAACACCCCTGTAAAACATGAGCATATGTTCAGCTCTGTAACAAAAGGACAATCTTCCTTTCCCTTGTTTGCACAAACGATTATTTGGCTATACAAAATTCCCAGCTCAGAGCAGCAGACAAAATAGACTTTCTAGCTCAGAAGCGCTGTGAGTCCGTAGAGGCTCCTGGGCTCTCATTTTCCACTTCAGTTTTGCCAATAATGGGATGAAATTGCTCAGAAGACTCAGAAGAACAACAAACAATCACCAGTTTCACTATCCAAGACTTGTTAGGCAAACTACATTCATGTTTTACTCTAAAACTAGACAACATGAACCCCATTTTACACATGAATTATCAAATTCAGTTTCTCAAATTATTTCCTTTGTTAAAAAGGTTCATTTACCCTTGATGTAGCCTTTTTCACGGACAGCTTGTAATGTAGGTCTTCGTGTGAGAAACTTCTTGAGCTTCGTTTTGGTCTTTTTCTGATCTGTGGCATCTATATTGCTAGGCATTTTCACCGCTGGAAACAAAAATATGCTTAGTATGAATATTCACAAAAACAACTTCTTTTTTTAACATTGATTCCTTGGAAAAGAAATTTGACAACAAATACAGAGCACAGAAAATAAACTATTCGAATTCACATTGCATTCACATTTTCTTTTCTTTTCTTTTTTTTTAATTTCGCGTACATAGCATCCATTTTTCAAACTGCCAAGATGCTAACCTGTCACCAATGGCTGTCTGTGAAAATAACTAAATAGTAACTTAAAATAAACATGGAATTTAAAACATATCGCTATGTTTCAAAACTAGCCCTGGCTCTCACCAACCATTTAAAATGAAATAAATACTTCCTTGCAATTTACATACAGCCCGGAAGTAAAGGACAAAACAGACTGCCTGATTAATGTATCTATTTGCAAAGAAAAATTTCTGTGGCTAGAAGAAATTTCTTCCAAATTTTGGGAGTGTGATTAAAAATGTTTCATTTCTGTAAATGATCCAATATAGGGTTAGCAACTTAGTGAAACTGAAGTATAAGTTAACAGTGAAAATATTTACAGATGCGGTACCATGGACAAAAAAGTAAAACTATTCAAATCTGTTTTGAACAAGGACAAAGAGATTCTTATTCAAAACAATTTATGTCAGAGAAAACATCCAATTACTTCTACATGTTTGACAGAGGTGAGTATACCTCGAGAATACATTATTTCTTTACTGCCTGTTTTCTCCTACATTTTAAGTATGATTAGGAAAACACACATAAAAGTCAGTAACTGGCACCAAATGGAAAATGTCCTCTTGAATTCTTTTTTGTTTACACACGAGTGAAGATGAGGTAATTATTTTTTTCTGCATTCCTAAAATCAATTATTGGAAGTTTTCTACTCACAACGAAGTTTCTTAGAGTCTTTATTCTCTTTTTCTTTGTCTTGTTTTTCCACCCCAGGAGAATCTGGTACCTCATCTTCTAATGCTTCATCAGATTCTACTACCTATTAGATTTAAGAAGATAAAGGTAAGCTTACCAATTCACAGAATACACCATTAAAAATGCATTTCATGAAGACTGCCCTACAATATACTTTTATTTTCCCTTTCTGAGGGAAAATAAAATAATTTCTGTGAGCTTTAAACAATCCTCATTCCTTATTGTTTTTCAAAAGCTTCAGATAGACTTTTAAAAACGTCAACAGTCAATATATTCAAATGTTCAATTAATGCCCCTGCCAAGGATCCAACTGCCACTGACATCAGGATTCTCTTCCTCAAAGCTTTTCAGGGTTGTTAAATTTCAAATCTCCTAGATTTGAATCTATCCCTTAGAGTTTAGGTTTGTAAAATGGACCAAATCTAATCTAGGAACTTTAAAATTTGTGTGTGTAAAAACAGCGCAGATATCCTTCACAGATATTCCTTCTACATAACACTGACATAACAGCTCCCTGAGGGAGGTGAGAGACATGAATCTAAGCTGTAGCCTTCCTTTGGGCTTCACATCTGAGCAAGCCACAGCCATCACAGGAAAAACATTCATAGATATTATTACAACAGAGGGTTTTTCTTATAACTTAAGTTTGCTTAGATCTGATTGATTTTCGTACCCAAAACTTTCAGTGTTTCAAATTATCAGATGGTCAAAATAAGGTATATTTTCCCCTGTGCAGTATTAGGTCTCTTGACTTTTGATTCACACTTTAATTTAGTCTGAAGGGAATAGCAATAGCAGATGCTAAAAGTAAGCATTCTTTTGTTGGTTGCCCTCCCTTTCACTCCCCATCTCTTTTCTTGAGAGAAAAAAGCAGCTCATTTCTGAGGAGATCAACCCACATCTCCCAGTTCTTAATCCAGTGGATCACCACTCTTTCCTTGGCACAATTTAATTTTATTTCTTATCACTTGGAATTGTGATAACCCCGGCCCATTCCCAAGAAAATGACAAAATGAAGATGTGTATGAACTACTTGGAGTAATTACATAAATTATTTTGCTAAAAAATACTACCTTGAAATCAGAGCCTTCATGATTCAAATACCTACCTGATTGTTGATGGTATAGTTAAGGACTTTATACCATTCATTAATGAAGCTGTCATTATCAGACTGAATTAAGAGCTCAGTTCCCTGGCGGGTTTTTAGCTTTAAAGAAAAAAACAGATGTCATCAGAACTGATAAACATACTAGAACTCCAAAATCAAATTACATGAAGTTAAACTTCTCTCTGGCACAACTTTCAGATGATAAATACTACTTTAAAATCAGTAAAAGTACAAAGTAAGTTGTCTTAAAATTGAAAGGTATATCCTGTACAAATATATTAAGAATGGACATCTCTTGCAGGTGCATAAACGTATGATTTAAAGAGAAGAAATGCAAAAAACCTGAACTAAGTTTAGAGATAATTTTTGAAGTTGCTTGAATGCTTAGAGTTTTGCATTTAAGTAAAACAATTTACCTCAATAACATTCTTTTTGCTGGATTTGTCCTTTGAAGCCCAGTCAATCAATGCCCCTTTGAGATCCACTGTAAATTCTGGCTTGGACTGATTCACACCAAACTTCTGGACAAAAAAGGAACAATGATCATGAACTTTAGAAAAAATACAAATAACAAAAGCTTCCAAGCTATATAGACTTGCAATTCCTAAATGAAACACACTATCACTTGATTCACAGCCTACACAATTTAAAGCAAACACAGTATCCTGCCACAGATAAACTAACGTAATACCAAGAAAACTGAAACAAACAAAAAGCACCAAAAACTCTTTATTCATGCCTATTATGAACTGCTCAGCCTAAAGATTTTAAAATTCCAGTAGTTTTAAATTCTGACCAGATTTCAGCAGACTTGTTCCTATTGAAAGTGGTAGAAATCTATAGCGAATTTGATCATAGTTTGATTCTTGTCAGAAGTCTCAAGCATCTTCAGTTTTTACATTCTCAGAACAAAATTTCTTTTTAAATGATCCCAGTGACGCTTTCATACTAAAACTATTCAGTATGTTTCCTTTAGCATACCCTAGTAAGTAAACAGAGATCAATTTCACTGTCTAACTTCTAAAAAACAAGTAACCAAAGCAATTAAGAAACATTTAACCTATTATCAACCCCTCAACCAATTTAGAGGAACACAGCATGAATAAGAGCTATCTTTACTTCCTACTTTTACTATTATGCTGGGTATAGCCAAGTACTTCTACCAGGGTCACAGTCTACATCCCACAGCTTTAAAATATAATTTCTCAAGGAAGACAATTCACAAACAAAAAGCTAATAATCTCTGAACACCACATCCAAACAGCTCTTAAAAAAAGAAAATTTTTTTCTCAGAGATATGATTTAGCAGAGTGCTGTTAGAGTTAAGGTACTACGGTTAGGCTGCGGTTGGACTTGATGATCTTTGAGGTCCCTTCCGACCTGAGTAATTCTATGATTCTAATTGCTACTAAGTTTTGTTTGCTTTTAATGTATAGAGAAAGCATTAAGTCAGCTGGCCGCAGAACAAAAAATTGATGTACTTTTGGGGACAGTCTGCAGTATGAAATCCATCACGAGAGTTCTTTTCTAGTTATTAAATAATAATAATTTAAATATATATATTTTGTGCTCTTGTGACAACTCTCAGGCTGATCCAAGCCTCAGGAAAGCTTCCTTGCTGCAAACATCACAAGGCTTCCAGTCTGTACCACAACAATCATACCTGAGGTGAGAAAACACAGTTTAGAAAACAGAACTAATCTGCTGTTTCTGATTAAATTCACAGCAAGGATGTTAATTAATGCTAACTGTGTTTTAGAAAGGCTGTTTACAGCTAGGAAATCTTCCTGCCTGATTCGTACGGGCAATTAAATGATGATCAGAATGAAACAACCTAACTTGTGAAATATCAGAATGAAAGAATACTTCCAATTTACACGATGTCAACTAACATCTGAAAAAAACACCTGCTTTCTATCTTGATTCTCAGATTTCTCATCTAAGGATGTTTCTTAATAGCTTTTGGTTGAGTCCCAGCTTGCAAATGGAGTTCACAACAACCTTGGTGCATGTTGGAAAACATTTAGGGTTTGCCGCTCAAGAAAGCATGAGACTAGAGCTGAAGACCTCTGCAAGAGAGATTTGTTACCAATGCCTTCCCCATGATGCTGGGCAGCAAAGGAGATGATCTGCAATGGATGAAGTCAGTTAACAAGAGCCACAGGTGTTTAGACCACAAGGAGTGGTTCCCTGCTGCCCTCTGGTATGCCCCAGTATGCAGAACTCCAGGTGACAGCTCCCACTGCTACCTCAAACACCACTGTACTTTATTTTTTTTTATTTTTTTATTTTTTTAAAGCCTGACTATCTTCAACACATCTGAAAAGCACAGGGCAGTCCCTCCAAAAATGAAGAAAAAGAGCCAGATATTACTAATGGTGGGGAGGAACAGCCAAGCAAACACTCTAAGCCTCTCTACAAAGCACCTCTGATACATCTGCGTATCACAGACTCATCACAAACTTAGAATTTCCCTGAAGAAAGAAGTTTAACCTTCAGTCTCTCCTATGATCTTCCCTGACATGGTTCCTATCTGTTCCTGCCTGTGTGGAGGATGAGAGGCCAGCCACCATTTTCCTCCTCAAAAGCTTCCAGGAGCAAAACCTGTGCAAGGCTGCCGAAATGCTCAGCTTACAAGGGTTAGCTAGAGGCAAATGAATCCTCCCGAAGCACACAGGTCTTCTTGAGTGCAATAATAAGAAAAGCTGTCCCTTTAACCTCCTGAAAACAGAGCACATTGCTAGGCCAGCACTGGTCAAGCTACCTTCAGTCCTTACTCCCAATTCTGACTGCAGTTCTCTTTTCCGCTGTCAGAGAAGTTGCAGAGAGCAGAAATAAAACAGAAAGAGGGAAGAGGTCTAGAACATGGTGCTGAGAAAAGCCCTAACATAGTAAGTTGTCCTAGAGTCTCTTCTGACAGATTCTTCTAGGAAAAAGAAGTACTCATGGGATGTGTTTATGCAATTCTCAAGGCAGAGATAATTTCCCCTTTTTGGAAAGCGTAATGACTGTTGTTTTTTTTTCCTTCAGGGACAGATGCTGAGTTGCATAAGGACAGCCTTGGAGATACGTGCTGACATCAGAATCACACTTTTCCTTGTTTTCAGGAGTTGTCTCCACATCACTGGAGCCCACACTGGACAAACCACACAGCCTGTAGTGGGATACATTTCAGCATTTTGTGGAAACTGAACTGGCTATTATGCATAGGAAGACATGGGGAAACACAAATGACATCAGCCAGTCTAATCATTCTGTTCCTAATCAGTTTCATAGAACTTTCTAATTCCGTGTCTTCTTCAGAAACAGTGGCAAGGGACAGATGCTTCTTTGTGTCTGGTAACAGAACTTCAGAACTTACAGCTTGGACAAGACAAAGAAAAAACACGAAGACATTCTATTTTACCATAGCAGAATTAGAGAGCTTTTCTGAAATCTACTAGAAGTATTTACGTTTCAAACATTTCTCATTATTATCAGCTGAGCCCTGTATACTCAGCTGTGCAATACTGATGAAGTATGGCAGTGCACATACAGCACTCTTGTACGCTGTAAGGAGTGCTATGATACAGTAAACAGAGCTTGTCCACATGAACTGTGAAGAGCACTTATTTCCTTGATCCTTCAGTGGGAAGTTTACTCACTTCTGGTTTGCCACCAGCACAGCCTACACTGAAGAAATGCAGCTATTACATTTGTTTTTCTTTTTGAAGCCCCATCACTAACATCTATCAGTAGCTATTACATCTCATTCACAACAAAAGAGAAAAGCTTTCAATGTACTGAAAGAATTGAAAGAAAGATGAGTAAAATCCACTATTTCCCTTACAGAAAAGGGAATTTTAAGAATTTTAAAGAATATAATAATGCATAAAAATTATGTGGCTTCCACACACACAGGTTCATTGGACAGAAATTAAAAAAAGCTGCATCATTTTTAGCACAAGTTTAATTGAAAAAGCCTACAGATTACTGCCTCCTTACAAAAAATAATAATAATAATATAGCCACGGTAATCAAAGTCTCACATTTTCAAGGATCTTAACAGAATCCAAAATATTTAGCCCTCTCTCCACTCTGCAAGGAACACAGGAGAGATAGCAGTGTAGTTAGAGTGACCACCAGATTACAGTCCTCAAAAAGTCAAGAAGTGATACACTGCTTTTAACGTTATATAAGATGTATTTATAATTATATATATATATATATTTTTTTTTTCTTTACTGTGAAAGCTTTAGTTTGATTCTGGTTAAATTAATAATCAGCACTAAGACATTAAAAACTGCTTGTATAGCCAGTCAAGCCTGTTTCTTTCCTCTAACAAGAGTCTTAAGTATTTTCTTCTTTTCCACCATGAAACTACCACGTTAGCTATCAACAGTTTTTCAGTTTCCAATAAAAAGTGCATCCACGCTTGGCAGCTACACTTCAAAATATGACTAATTCAGATGCTTAAATTATACATAAGGAGTTTTACAGATTTGTATCAGCTTTCTGTATGTAAAACACCATTGAGTTGTTTTTTTTTTTGAATGCATAACATTTACACTTTTATTTCAGTTATAGCTGAAATTAACCGATATCATGTACATCAGTGTATCAAAGGCGCCACAGGAGCCTTAAAAACAGTCTGAATTAGTTCTGTTAGAAAGAATTAGACATAGTACCTGTTAAAAAGAAAAAACGTGACCACATCATGCTGTTTATTAGTTAAGACACCAGTGGTTCAAATGTTAGGCAAATCTGGGATTATAATTCAGGCGCTGATGAACCAGATCTTTGTTCCATTAAAACAACTACAGCATTATTGCAATACGCTTTTGTTAATTTGCATCTTAAAAAAAGAAAAAACTTTGAAAAAATAGCAAACAGGATAAATAAGGTGTTATTTGAAGTGATAAAATTTAACTTTTGGAATGTTTAAATTTACTTTCAAGATTAGTGGCAAATGGCCTTAGAGTGACAAGAGGCATGCAACAAGAACACATACACTGAGAGCTGAAACTTGGGCAGAGTTTACATAGGTGACAGCAGGTCGACGACTGAGAGCATTTTTCCAAGAAGAAAGCAGCGAGAGCAAGAGCTCAGGGATTGAGCCCCCTTGGCAAAATGACTTGATGAGAAAAAGGAAGAAAAGTGATGAAGTCACAAAACAAGGCACAAAAAATGAAATGGTTACATCAATTACTAGACTAGCTAAAAAATATTCTTCTGTTAGATGAAGTGAAGAGGAAATTCTTCTCTCATGTCACATAAACTTGACTTTACTAAATTAAAACATTGATAAAGATCAAAGCTTCTGACAAGTGAGGTGGAATTTTTAATATCACCCCCAAAAATCTTGTGGGCAAAGATGAAAAAGAGCATGTGTTGAGTAACCCAAATGCAAACATGCACACAGTTGATGCTTTCCCTTGACATTCTCAATTGTAAATATGAATAGTACCAACAGAATAAAGTTGTGTGTACTTTCAGTATTTAACGGTTCCATGCAGAAATATTCTTACTATACACATAGTGATCGCAATACCTTTGCTGCACTTAAATTGTCAGAAGAATTGGCAACTTCTTTTTTCCACTAAATGACTGTTTGAAAGGTCTAACACAGCTAATGCTGGTCTCCCCAGCCATGCAGTTACATGACCAAAAATAATAATAATAAACAGATCATTCAGTCTGGCATATATTCATTTATAACTGTATCACACAATCAGGAACAGTGATAATAGACATAGTTAAAATTAATGTGCTGTGTTTTTGTTTTTTGTTTTTGTTTTTTTTCCTCCATCAATTGTTCATTTTGGATTAAGAGCATTAAAATTTTGGTAGAATAAAAAAAATAACAGTATTTTTTGTGCACAGAGACCAAATATCAAACCTCATCCCTGAATGGTTGGAAATTTTCCAGTTCATGAAGTAGGATGATGAAAATGGATTTGACTGAACAATAGACAGTGACTGAAGGGCATGAAAGAAGACGAGAACAAGTTTTAAAGCTTTCCAAATCCTAGCACTTCCTGCTTTAGAACTCACCTTTTAAGATTCTTCAATATTTCTTCAATATATTTTGTCAATGAAGTTAATGTATGAAAAAGTAGTTCACAAGTTATTTTTTATTATTATTATTTCTCTCACTTCTGAATAATACTAATTATATTTACCTAGCATCCCTACATTTACAGGTGGGAAAGTCAGTAACTTTCAGGTGTACATGTTTCTGTTCATTTTTCTGTGCTTGACCTTCTGACGTGCATCATACCCTCTTCCCACACTCAGTATCTAAGGGCAGATCTCCTTAGGTTGCAAAGTCCACTTTCTACAACAAACAGTGCAGTTCACTTTATCTCATGCTTCTAATCCTTATTCTTTTTTCTTTCCCTACTGTTTTCCACCTGTTTGACCACCTTGTCCAACTTCACCATCTCTATTCTCTGCTACTCACAGTGTTTTTATCCAAGCAAGTTTACCCACTTTCGTGCAACCACCCCTTCTACAGCAACAAAATGGCAGGAAGAAAAAAAACAAATTCAGAGCTTTGGAAAAGAACAGTCAATATCAATTTGCTGCCAAAGAAGAACTGTGGCAGCAGAAAGTGAGTCAAGTAGAAAGATCAGCAAAGCACAACAGCATAGCTTACATCGGTAAGATGAAATTTTGTTTGGCAAGATGCAATTTTGTTATCATTGTGACAACATCCTGGGATAACTGTATATGATCTCTCCTTAGCTATTATAGGAGATCTACATTTATTTTTAATATCAGACTTCCAAAGTAAGTAAGCCATAGGTAACAAACCATTTTTATATTGATTCGTGTAGAAATGTAGCAGGATTATAGCCAATTTAACTATAATGTTATTAAACTAGAAGTGATATCAATATTGAAGAATCATTGCCATCGTCTTCAGTGTGAAATTTTTCTTTCAAAATAGATGCAAATACTTATCACACATTATGTGGATATAAAACAAGTTCAAAGCCATCACTAAACAGTAAGACAACAATTTTTATTTATTTATTTTTTTTTTTAATTGTGCACATGTTGGTATTTAAGACCAATAAACAACAGGGCTGTAATTTGTTGTGCTTTATGATATCAACACTTAAAAGAAGGTGAGGCCTCGTTGCAGAGCTTACCCAGCCAGTTCCACTTCCTTGGGTTTTAGTGAACAGCAGTGATGAACCTTGCAATACTGCCCAGGATGACATCCAATTCTTTCTGTAAATATTTATAAGCAAAACATAATAAATTGACTTTAAAAGCAGATACTAAAGCTGTGTGTCACTGCTGCCCAGCTGACCTGCATGTTAATATACTTAACCATATATATTGTCATTAGTGCCATCAGTAAGTCTTAATTGCTTGCATATTCAAAGAAGTGAACATATGTTAATTGTCCCAGCCTGACCATCAAAATCTAAATCAAACAAACATAATTAGTACTGGGAGTAGTTCACCAGAAGGAATGCCATACAATTATAATTTCAAAAGGGCTAATCTGGAATGCTCAGCCTACTGCATACTAAGGAGATTATGCCAAAGCACTGCATAATTCTGAAATTGACTGATCACATCTTACTGGGATGAACGTGTCCCACTTTTATGCAATAAGCTCATTTACACCAGTAACAAAATGTGTTACACATCCAAAAAAAATACAGAAAAGGAACAAATCAGTTATTTAGCTTACTGACAACTTTCATGCCTGAATATCTGCCCTGAGGTTAAAAATAAAATAGCTTTACAAGCTCTAACAATCCATTCCCACTGTCTAAACATTAATTATTATTGAACAGCTCTCAAAGTGACAGGAGGGTCATGTTGCATCCTTTCGGTAAAGCAGCCCAATAATCCAGATCAGTGATTCCAAATAGATTTGACCTAAGTGATGAGGGTATAGTATACCAGCAGCAGCTTGTACAAGCCACTATCTACCTTTTCCTGCTAGGTTCTTCGGAGCAGCTCCGGGGAACCAAGTTTGAGATCAGATCGACTGTCCAACTGCTCTGGACTAGGTCAGAGGGTCTCTAGAAGACCAGCCGTGTGCTAAGAATTTAATCCTTAAAAAAAAATAATGTTTCATGTTTCAGAAATTTGGGAATGTTGATTTGGACATATACAATAGTAGACCTAAGAAAATCCCTTTCAAAAAATTACAAGTAAAAAAATAAACCTAAGTTAAATCTGAGGAAAAATCACATTTAGACCCTATTTGGTACTGACTCTGCAAACACTAGAATTAGGTTAGACAGTATTAGTTGGTTTTACATTAGGATTTATAATGCAGGTGTCCGCCTCTGAAGCACTAAAAAAGAAACTAAAAATGAGACTGTTCATCACATACACGTAGATTAGCACTGATAAATATGAAATATCTAGCCCACTCGTATGTACACGTACTTCCAAAAGTTCAAGACCTACCGAACTTTCTTTCCATTTTCTGTAATTTTTGTCACATTCAATAATCCATACTTCTCTTGACCCTGCAAGATGGAATAAGAAATTATAAAGAAAATTTGCTTTTATTGCCATCACATCACTGAACTCAATTCCCTCAAACAATCAGTATCTGGCAACAAGCCATCTTTGCTAGTGTTGTAACTTCAAGAAACCGCTGTAAGTATATTTAAACATGCAGCATCAGTAAAAATCAAGATTTTTCATGGGAAAATATTACAGTATACCAATTACCATTAAGAAGGTATAATGCTTTCCTTCTATAGGGCCTAGGTTCTTTAGAAGAAAAAAAACTTAAGGCTTTTGTAGTATGATACAGAGGAAATTTTAAACAAGGATATATTTATTCGTGTAACAGTAATTTGGTGTTTGTGTCTTTCATTAAAAATGTGATATCTGACAAACAACCTAAATTCTTTGACAGAACTCTTCCAACTCAAGTGAAGTAATTGTATATTTTAAATAAATCATTCCTGAACTGCATAAAGATATTAATATATTAGTTTTCAGAACAGATGAGCAAAACATTCCATGTCCTATTTTTTCCTAACCCCAAGTGAAAGATTAGAATTTTAAGTAGCTTAATTATGCACTGTGGATGGAAATCATTTATATTTGTATGCCACTGTACAACTTTGGAGATCAAGCAGTGAAAAGCAGAAAAAGAAAAACAATGAACAAGAAAGGTATGTTTAAGTTACAAAGGGGTGAATATTTCTAGTTTCTGTGGAAGAAAATAAGGCATATTTTTTTAAAAAATAGTGCAGAATAAAAAGGATATAGTCAAGTTGCACTATTCTCAAAATGAGCAAACAAATTCTACCACCTCCAGTCACTCCAGCTTTGTCCCACCAGTTCTTGTGTTTCTCTTAACAATTCCCAATTTAAGAAATAATCAACTAAGGAAAAGATCTAAATTAGCTTTATCATAACAAAAACATCCTCAGTTTTAGATCCATTGAAAATACAAGATATTTAGAGGAGAAATGTTAGAGAGAACATCTCAAATTTAAGCAGACCACAGAATAATCACAATACAGAATAGAAGAGGAAAACTTGACTCTGACATTGTCTTCATCAGAGACACAGAGCTGTATTTCATGAGTCTTACACATTTTTATTTGCATGTTTTATGTGATTTGCATTGAACAAGAGATGTGTTTTCAAAGATAGCATTTCTCTGGTGATTCATGTTGTTATGGTCCATTAGTAATTGCTCGTCTTAATCTAATACCTCTTCTGAGTCAGAGTGCTTTCCCAAGCCAGTGAAAATATATATTAATTTCCAAAAATAGAATCTCACTGATTGGGTAACCCATGCTCACTTTCTCAAATATTCTGTGGTATTATAAAATTGCACATGGAACTGTTAGTAATGTTCAAAAAAAAAAAAAAGAAAAAAAACTACTTGGAAAACATATCATCATGCCTTACTTAACAGCAACACTAGAGGGTACTAAGGAGAAAATTACAGTAATATTTAACTGGGGAGAAGAGAAGTCTAAATAACAAAACACAAAAGCACAATTTTTTTTTTTTGTAATATTAAGTTCGAGAGATAGCTAAAGAGAACAGACTTCTTTTTCCCTATTGTTTAAAGCCAGTAGCAAGTTCTGCTACAAAATCTAACATCTCCAGATCAAACAAATGTTCACATTTAAAACTTCAACTGAGGCAAAATATATATATATTTATATATCTGTTTAGCATTTGTAACAAGTCTTTAGCAAGTTGAAGTTTTCCTCCTGTTATTCTATGAAAGCAAAAAGACAAGGCTTATTTATATAAGGCTCTCAAGATTACTACATCTATTCAAGGAGATGAAAACACAAGTGAAAAATAAAGGCATCACATCGTATGAGCTACTAGCGACTGATGATGATGATAAACACAGTACATACAGAAAATTTATTTCTGCTTGTAAACTACCAGGTTGCTAGGTATGAAGGCATGACCTGGAAGAAAAGTCAATCCTACATAATTTGACATAACTAAGCTACACATTCACCACTCTCACAAAGCTGTTTTTAAATCAAATATCCTTTTTTTTTTTTTGAACACAGTTAGATGCAATACATTCCTTCTATAATGTCATTAGCTATATCCCATTCTTTTCCCTCAATAATAAGCAAGTTTACTGACAATTATCTGATCACAAATAGCACGTTTCTAAAACATCTATTTATTTAAGCAATTTCCATACTGACTGTGGCTTGATGCTTCGGTGAAGAAGGAGAGGACTCATTTTCAGGAAAACTGGCCTTAGAAGAACTTGATGATTCCTATAGAATTTAAATAATCAGTATAAGTTATTATTTCTCACAATTTTTTTTAACTTAAAAAATAAAACCCTTTTCACCCCCTAAAGGCACACTTTCCAATTTCCCCCCGCTCTCACAAAAATAGGTTTTTCTGAGCTTTCATGATATTCTGAAATACTTGTATTATAAACCTGCTTAACTGAACAGTGTTCTTACAATACTTATGGCCCAATCAAACCAGATTATTAAGCATGTACCCACTTGAAAAAAAAAGTTAATACATACTTTATCAGCTTAAAGCAAAGCTTTCATCCATGTTAAGGAGCAGATTTCTTTGTATGACTGCAATCACATTATGAAGCATGTTTGTAATACAAACATATTACAAGGCATCATGTGTAAAACAAAATTTGAAGAACAGACTATGCTTCTGTGTGGACAATAAATTTAAGACGAGCATAAAAAAATAGCTATATATACAGAAAAGTATATACCAGCTCTATTAACTTTTGTGAGTGGTAGCAGTTAATTTCCTTATAGTAAAGGACCAAAACTTTCTAGAGATTTGCATTCTTCTAAACTAGACATTAATGATGGAGCAAAAGAAAATGTCTGAAAGCCAGAAAAAATGCTGGAACCAAAAAGGTATGTGTGTTTCCTCTGAGTGTTGACTGCTTTGCACAGATGTATTCCATAAAAATCTGGTAAAGAATTTCAAATAGAAGAAAAACAACATTTGGTTTCTGTTACTTCTCATACATTTCTCCCCCATCCCCCTTTTAATTCTCTCAATAGTTCTCCCAACTTCTGTGCTTCCATTCGAATGGAAGTGTTTGGTTTTTTTCCCTGTACACCTGCAGTTTAAAATCTGCTTAATACATCTGCCTACAGAAGTGGCACTTGGACTCTACCATTACCTCTTCGACTGTTGTACTTTCAAACAGTAACAGCATACCTAAGGACAGATTAAGTGTTCCACATTTTCAGATGTTCACAGGACAAAAATGATCAAATTCAGGAAAGCAACAGGGAGAATATTAAAAAAGTAGCTTCCCTAGGTGTCAGCTAAAAAATTAAGTTGGTGTTGGTGAAACCACCCATCTGAAAACCAGTTGCTGTTTTTATATTTCATTTCATAGTTCTCATGCACTAAGAAGCTTTGGAAGAATACAACTAGTGCACACGGATGTTAACTAATCCTCTATCACACACTACCTCTGTGCAATACGTGTAACAGCGTGTCTAATAACCACTGATAATAAAATGGATGCATTGATGCACTAAACAAGTGAACGATCTCCCTGTCCTTCCACAAAACACTCATGGTACATTTTTAATTTTCTAGAAGCATGAACAATGTGCTTTATATGAAATTACGTACAGACACCTTATCAGTAACAAATGCATGATGCCTGCTTGTTTTAAAGCTGTTAGAACTGCAGTAACTTTAAGCTACTGACTTAAGACTTTACAGATGTGGTTTATACATAATTTCTCCTGGTTACTACATTAGACACATTTGTACAGTTGCACATTTGTTTCACTGGGCTTGAGGTCTTGGTACTAGACTATTGGGTCTTGAAGTAAGCAGCTCCACCTAATCAGTGTGTTACACGAGCATCTTCCTTTGACACTGAGTTACATAAAAGCCAGTCCAAAGCGAATCTGGATTAAAAATAAAATCCTTCTTTAAAAGTATGGCCAAAATTTTAATTTGTTGCCAACAGAAGTGTTTATACTGGTGAATTGTAAACTTTACATGAAGCTAGAGGACTCCCTTCAGCTTTGATTTTGCAGAACTCCATCTGGCCATTCAAACACAGGTGACAACACATTTGATACATGAAGATGCTTAAGAGGAACAGGAAGGATGAAAAAGGGCAATGAAACCTTGGAACTGCTACAGCTAAATTGATGCATCTAGATGCAGAGTGGGCTGCTGTCAGTCAAGCACAATCCCTGAGTCCTCTGCACTACATATGACATTCTAAACTGACATTCCAACTCTTAAAATCAATAAATTCTATTCTGAAGAACTAAGTCAACTCACGGTAACTCAAGTCAACTTATTTGCCTCCTTTTCCACAACACTCCATTCCAACACAAACCACTGGGACATTCCAGAAGTAACATGTCAGGCATGTAACATTCTGAGCAGTAGATCCATTTTCATTACTACTAACGTGTTTTGTCCACTTGTCTTTGACATGGGCACGTGTAATTACACACTTACTGGTCATTCTCAATACTCCCAGAAATATACTGATCTCATTTCATTTCTTCATGTATCTTTACAAAATGGAAGTTTACAAGCCGGTTTGCTGGCATCTTATTGTCAGTAGCCTGTGCTAACATGTCAGCATTAAGATGCATTTCTGTTTCCATAGCAGTCTGACCCAAGATTCATGAAGTTACAAAAATCAGCAAGCCATTCATTACCCCTACAACACCAATTTCAGTTCCCCTCTGCTTACATCAGCTCTCAACATGCACTGGCAGAATGGCACAGTACAAGTAGAAATGGCTGACAGAAATCAGACAAAAAAGAGACAGGCAGAGGAAGAACAACGGAGAGGCTCTGTCCCCATGTTTGCTCAAACAGCATCTGTTAGTTGATAGTCCCAAACAGACTACCAAGAACATGCCACAACGCATAGAAAACAGCTTCTGTTATTACTGACACAGCTCCATCCTGACTAAACTCCCAGCTCAGCTCTGAAGGCAAATTAAAAACAAGCATTTAAGCACTTTCAGTACTGTGCTCTGCCCTTAAACAACATTATAACCCTGTTGTAATCAAGCACAACTTTTCCTCATCGCATATTACACAGGAGATTAGCAGAACTGTCATTAAAGGGATTAGCTCACTACATAACACCACTATTTGTATCTTTAGAGTTTTTGGTTTAGCAAGCAAAAGTTTTAATTCAACTCTATGAATACTTCAGCTACTCATCTGCCATGTTTGAAGTGGATTCATGCTTAGTGTCTCCTACAACTAAAATATTCAGGCATGAAATATCGATATACCTCACATGGGAACCTTGCCCACATTCACAATTCTTGAATTTAAAACCTAACTACTTTCCAAAGCCTGAACTGAATTACAGGAAATTCCCAATTATAAGTAAAATGACTATAAACATCAAACTCTGAATTAACGCTAGTTAAGATATTTCAAGGCTAACAAGAGTAAGACTACCACTGACAAAGAAACAACAGCAAAATTATCAAGCAGTCCTTGGATTCTCTGAATGTTATCAAGCAGTGATACAAAACATAAAAACGAGATTTCAGAAATGCATACATGGCAGTTTCTTTTCAATACTTCACAAAGCAAAAACAGTTCACATTGCAGCATGCTGTTAACTTGCTCCTACCTTATCGTTGGTGTCCAACACAATTGTGCTGTGCCTCCATTTTGTTAAAACTATTGGTTCTTGTAGCCTCCTGTCCAGACTCCTACTCTTTATTATATCTCTTTGCTGCTGTGGTGAAGCATTATACTAAAGAAAAGAAAAATCAAACTATAAGTAGGCTCTAATTCACACAAGAAAGGCCTGCATCGTTACAGTACTTTTCAGATTCCTGATTTCATCCAGCTGTGTGAAAACAGCCTTAAATTTTGCTTTTAGTTTTCAGAACCATCCTGCATACTGTAGTCCTCTCGACAGACAGATGTTTGATTTCCTGGACAAAAGCTTACTGCAACCAACTGCCATATCAAGAACTGGCATGGCATTAGAATAAACATACAATTTAAACATTCAAGTCTTCATATTGCACTGACAGTAAAAAACACCTGTCATGACAGAAGATGAGGATAAACCTGCTATTCCACAATAAGCCATGCAGATTAAGAGTGTTTAGCTGAATATAATTCTATTTGGCCCCAAGATTTCCTATGCTTAAAAGAGTAGATATTAAGAAGTGAGGTGAGGACTTCCTTTTTCAGAATCACTACATCAACTACTGTTAAGGGGATTTGGTATTGTGCAACCCATCTAAGTGCAGAAAACAAGTATTTAGCAGGAAATAATTTTAAGACTTGGCAGAGCATTAAGAGCGAGGGAGGCACAAGATGTATTTTCTGATAAACTCAACAGCATTCAGAGATGAGCAGGTTGAAAAAATATAAAGGCCATGAGAAAGATCCAGCATTTAACTTCGATTCAGCTTTGCAGCATAGATATAAGTAGCAGAGCCATTTAAAATCACCACATTATAAAGAACTATAAAAATATTTCTAGCAAAGTTTAACACTGAAAGTACAAACAAGAAAAGACTAAAGAATTGTTTGCTTTTTTACCAAGTCAGTAACAATCTCATTCTCTCTATTCAGTGTTAGAAGACTGAAATCCATACACAGAAACAGAAGGAAATAAGCGTGATGTGTAACGGACTAGAATTCCAATGTAGCACAGGAAAGTCAAACACTCATTTTACTGAAAAAAGGCAAAAGCTATCCTTGACATCACATTGAATTCTACAGTTTTGCTACCAATTTACTACTATAAACTCAGAGCCTCGGGTCTTCAAAGATGATAACACATACTGACATAGTACAGCAAAATTAAAGTTCAATAACATAAATGCCAAATTCAAGCTGAATAACATAATGAAGTTAAAGTTAGTGCCAAAGTAAGCACTACTACCACCACGGCAGAGACCGAGACAGAAGCTTTGTCTTTGAAAAGGAACGGAGTTCACGTTCCAATAAGTCAACAGATACTAAGAAGCATTTAAATTATTTCAACATGCAGTGAAATGTTAAAGTACTCCCAGTTGAATAAATGTTGCAGTACGGAGAAGAAAATTCAGTACATCATGTACAAACAGAGGTGTGCTGGTTGGCACTGTAGAGATTCACATTTGAGATTGCACTGACTTCATATTGGTTTCAGCACATTTACATTCAGACGTCAACTGCTACCTTAGAGTGGTGAGGTTGAAGTAACTTTCAGTTTGTTCCCATATTAAACCAAAGATGAACCACTATTCATGCTGCGAGAAATCTAATGCCAGCTTACTTCCTTGTAATACAAGTATCCATCCAGACACTCCTACAAAGCAAACTGACAGCAGTCAAGCAATATGCAGCAAAATTGCCAATGTTACAACTAAAACCTAAGCAAGTTTCAACAATACTATGCCTAAACAACAGAAGGCTGCTACAGGGTTCCCCACAACAGTTCAAATATGTTTTTGCTATGAAGTGAACCATTTATTTAATATATATATGTATACACACACACACATATACTTCAGTGACACTAACAAATATTTATGGAAACCCTTACATGCACTTTCCATTTGAATATTTTGAAGAACTCAAGTTGTAACCACAGTGAAAGACTGACTTTAAAGTATCTTGAATTAAAATCTACCTTAAGAGCTAGAATATAGTCACAGCCTATTTACAGGTGATCTATATTTAAAAGGTGCTTTTGATACCATCAAAGGACCATTGGGAGTCTGTTTACCTAGCAGGTAACTCCATCCCAAAGGAAAAAGGGCCTGTAAGGCAAGGCTGACACTCCAGTTTTACAAAACATACTGCACAAGAAAGCAACAGTGTATAGAGCTAACAAAGTACTGCTAATGTTTCAGGAACACTGTGCTGTGCATCTTAGCAGCTTCGTTACTTTGTGCTGGTGATGCAACCAGTGTTAATAAACTGACAAAGTCCTCAAAAAGAACACTTAACATCTTTCTCCCATTTTCTCACAAAATAGGTGTCAATTAAACTGTTTTCACTCAGATGTTCATTGTCAGGTATATTTTCCTCTCTGTGAACAGCAGAATAAACTACTAGAGGAAAAAAGAGAAAGCTAAGTATTTCTGGACTCAAGACAAGCTTCTGCTTCTAAAATAAAGGGAGTGATTTGTGATTTCCAAAAAGAATTACAGTGAGATACAGATACTGCTTTGGACTCTGGATTCTCCAGGCGACCAAACCATGAACTACAATGGATAGACGCTACTGGTTAGAGAGAAGCAGCCAGGGTGCCAGCAATGCAGTTAAGATTCCTCCTTCACATCTTTGGTGTCATCTTGAAGACTAACGTTAGGTAAGGGCCATACAGAAGTCATCCTATGACACCACATGCCTTAGCATCACACCTTAAAAAGTTGCTATCGTTTTCTTAATTATGAAACTTTTAATAATGCAGAGAACTCCAAATACGCAGACTAGTGCTCCTTGAAAAACATTCCCAGAACTCCAGTTTGTCCCACTAAGTTCCCCCCTCCCTAACACTCCCAGTTTGATTCTCATTTCACTGCTGGTTCCTCTTATCAGCAAGTGAGGACTTCAGCAAACTGTCCATAGTCCTACTGCATACACCAAGTAACCCTGGCTTCTTGTTACACTGGCTCTTGGTACAGGGTGAAGACACTGCTGAAACTGATTTAGGTAACACAGGGTTATTTTCATTCTTGAAGTCACTCAGTGCTTTCACTACCTATTTGAAAGCTTTCTTTGCCTCACAGTAAATTTTTTTAACCCTCTCAACTGGCTGAATAACTTATATTTAATTTTAACCTGATAATGGAGCATAGCTCAAGGCTCTGTCCTAGCCTAATAGTGACTGAAATAAATGCAACACCTCCAAGCTATTTGTAGCAGTTGTCCTCATTCTCTGGGAGATGACACAGATCTGTCAGCTTCAAGACAGAGAACAAAGATTCCTCTTTGTTTGCACTAAAACAGACACAATCAAAGACAAGGAATTGGGTGGGTGAAGGGAAAAAAGGGTGGGAAGCAGTTGACAGTGAAACTTGGTAAAGACCCAACGTTAAAAGCAGGTCAGGGATTAAAACAGGAACATAAGAATATCCTGACATCCCATTATACTTTATCACCTTATCTACTCCACTATATTATTTGCAGTTTTCCCAGTAAACAGTCTGATATTTTTTTCTTTGAACGATTGCTTCACAACAAAAGGATTTCTCCAGTGCTGCAACTGTGTTTGGCTTTGAATAAACTTTTCAGTTCTGTGACTGAGCTAACATCAATGCAAATGTTTTGCTACTTCTTATGAACTAAATAAAATGCTTTTCTTACCTTACATAAATAGAAATAAAACATTACTTCGCTGCCTGTAAAGGACCCTGTCCCACACCTTCCTTTCTTTCCCTGGAGGATTAAGGCTCCTCATGTTCCATCTGCACAGCATCAGAGTTTGAGACAACGGCTGCACTGAAGGAACAGTGGCTATGCAGGACAGGAGGCTGCTGCAGAAGACAGCTCCAATTGGAGCAGAAGTGATCCAAAACCCCTCTAGACCCATTCTACTGACTTGACTGCCTTGGATGTTCTTTGCTTCCCACTGGGTTGGTTGATTTTTTATTTGTTTGTTGCTGGGTTCTTTTTTTAAATAATCTGTAAGAACAATTGAATGTAGCAGAATCCACAGGAGGAAAGGCAAAGTCTTCTGGAAGATATATTACAAGTTATACGTAAAGATCAGTATGCAATTCAAATAATAATTCAGCTGTCAGTGAATTTATGACAGAAAATAGGAAGGGTCTGGGGTGTGCATCACCTGGGTGTGGCGATGGAAGAGGCTGTCCTGCTCTGCTCAGCACTGTGCAGCCTCACCTTGAACGCTGAACGCTGTGTGTAGTTTGGCCACCGCAATATCAGAAAGACTTAAAACTATTAGAAAGTAACTGTCTAAATGACAGCTGTGAAGATGTAGAACAGTGAAGAAGGCAACACGTATGACTAAGGGGCTGAGGTGCCTGGATGTGCCCTGCCCAGAGCAGAGGAGCTGAGGGGAGGCCTGATGGCGGCTGCAGCTCCTCACAGGGAGCGGAGGGCAGCGCTGAGCTCTGCTCTGTGTGACAGCGACAGGGCCCGAGGGAGCGGCATGGAGCTGTGTCAGGGGAGGGCAGCTGGGGTCGGGAATGGTTCTGCACCAGAGGGCGGTGGGCATGGAACAGGCTGCCCAGGGCTGTGGGCACGGCCCTGAGTGCCGGAGTTCAAGGAGTGTCTGGACACTGCTGTCAGACACTGGGTTTGATTTGTAGATAACTTTTATGTAGTGTGGAGCCAGGAGTTGGATTTGATGATCCTTGTTGGGTCCCTTCCAACTCATGCTACATTATTATTCTGTGTTCTTCTGTTCCACTACAGAAAGTTGGGTCACACTCATCATGAGCATTAACAGGATTTTTCAGCAGTTGTCAAAGCTACTCCATCCAGATGTTAGTTTAGCCGGAGGCGTTCAGCTATTCCTAGATGTTACATAAATGTATATGACTGGAGGGCTTTTTATAAGACTGTCTGAAGTAATTTGTGTTGTAACTCACCCTCCTCCCCTAACACCATCAGATACTTGTTTTTATATACACATACAATACTGACACACTAATTCAGAGCATGGTCACACTTACAGCCAATGCTACAAAAGCAAAGCTTCTTAACATTACAGTACTATCTGTACTGTATCTTGGTTCTAGTTCTAATGATGTGCAGATTACCAAGAACAATCTAAAATAAAAAGCATTATCTTTTTTTCTTTCCTGGTTTAACAGTATCACATACTATTCCATACCTTTCTTTTGCAATTAATTTTGAATAGGAACACAGCATCTAAATATGTTGAGGAGAAAAAAACTGATACTGAGTACTACTGTAGATTACACCTAATTTATTTTTAAAGATCTTTTTCCAAGTAACTTAATTTTCATTTAAACAAGAGTGGCAGTGCTGAAGCCTTTCTATGGTCTTTTCTCTAAGCATTCATGAGACTTTTCAACAGAGATCATTTTTCTTCAAAGCCATTCTGCAGTCTATGCTGCGTTTCCAGTTCATTTGTCCCAAAGCACTTTTGGAACCTGCCTCAGCAAGCTTTTCGGGAGACTGAACTTCAATCACGCCTCAACTACTCACATCTTTGTAACATTTTCACTGTCTGTTCATCAGATACAGTTATACAGGCTAGCTTGATATTTTGCTGAAATGTTTAATATATTCCACACCATTTAAAGCTAAAGATAGGAATTTCTGTCAATACATAGGACTGTGAATGGAGAACAAAATTGCTAATTTACTTCTGTTAATCATGTATTTGCTGCCACTCAAGTACTTTCAAAGATCACTCAGTAAGGAATTAATAATAGAGTCTACCCAGCTCAAGAGAAATAATTTCAGGAAAGTTCCTAACAGCAATATTTAATAATTTTGATATAAACAATAGATAAAGCAGATCAGACCACAAATTGTGAAAAACAGAGGCTAGTTTTCATTCTGTATGTGTTACTAATAGGAGGGACCTCAGAGGCTTAAACAGAACCACTAGAATATCATTACAAACACACTAAACCTCCTCTCTGTGTATTTATGTGTCTCACACAACAGTTCTGGATTATTTTTGCAACTCCTTACAGTCGAATTAGAGCCCACTCAATGTGCTACTTTGTTCAAAGCCAACCTATTTTAGAAGAAAGCAACTTCTTCACTGTCAACTTTGTGCAGGAGGCAAAGAACAAAGCACCAAAGAAATTATTGCCCTTAATTACTTCAAACTATAAACACCTAACTGTCAATTGTTTCCACCCAAACCTCTTCAAGCAGATTTTCATATTTCTACTTAATCTAATAGCCGATCAATGGCTAAGTAGCTTTTAAAAACAACAGTTATATATATATATATAGAAATATGTTAAATATCAGATCAACACTGGAGAATTTGTTAAGATAACTCAGCTCTTCAGTAACACAAACTCTTCAGCTGATCTACCAGAAGAGCCAAGCATTTAGCTACGTTCCTAAGTTTAAACACTTGTCCAAAGGCACTATCTATTAAAGTTGCTCCTTTCCAAGTAGAAAGGACACAGGTTTTAGGGAAATAATAGCTGAGAAACACTCTTTGAAATACTTACACACGCAATTCTCTGAGTATTTATTAGGATCACCTTAATATGAAAGACTGAGCAAACATCCTAACAGCCATTACAACACTTACAAAAACATACTTACGACAAACGTTCTGAAAATGAGAAATATGTTATTAGGTACATCCTCCGACTACCTAAATCTGTCAACTTCCCATAAAATTTTATTTTTATTCCAATATTAAGTACCAGAATATACTTCAGTTGAAACTCGTAAGGGTCATTATCAATGACACAAACTGCTGAACCTTCTGTTTTTCACCAATTCTGTGTATAAAATCAGAATCAAGTGTACAAATACATGGCAAAATCAATGCTTTTTGGAGCGCACTAAAAAGAAAGTACAATTTTTCAGGAATATTCTGTAGTTTAGAAAATTTACATTTCTTCCCTTAAAAATGCTTTCTATTTCATGAAAATAAATCACAAATATTACTTTGCAGCCTTACACAAAAAGGTAGGTTCAGCAAATACATCGCATCTTTTTTGATGTTTAAATAGCTACATCATCTATTTTATTATGTCTGTCAGTGTGCTTTTCCTCTTCACAATTTGAAATTCCACATAAGTGACAGAAATAATGAAGTGAAACCCCTAAGTCCTCTTGTTGTGTCAAACTCCCACGAAAGGCCTCATAGAACAATTCCTAAAGAGGAGGGGAACAGTCCAAGTCAAAGTTTCTTTTTCAGGTCACTCACCTTTGGTAGCTCCCATTCTGATCGGGAACCATCAGCACTGTAGTAGTATGGTCTACCTTGTTCATCTGCATGTTTTAACCACTGTAGAAAGAAGCATGATGACAGGAAATGTAATTAGTGTGACAGTCATAACATAGCTAGAGTCTGATAATTAGGATTTAAAGTGAATTTTTAATAAGGTTCCATCCACTTCAGCAGGGTGTGCTAAGTAACCTCCATTAACTAAGCTTAGTCAGTAGTGAG
Source organism: Perdix hodgsoniae (assembly GCA_035772895.1). Lineage (NCBI taxonomy): Eukaryota > Metazoa > Chordata > Aves > Galliformes > Phasianidae > Perdix > Perdix hodgsoniae. Next base: position 9,224,234 of record JAPSGF010000005.1, on the reverse strand, counting down.
AACATAACAGTTTTCAGCTTCCTGCATTCAGCTCATTATCACTTTTTCCTTCTGCAACTCCTCAGGCAAAACTCCTGCAGTAACACAGATACTGAATTCCTGATGACTCACATAATCTACCAAGAGACTGTGATAAACAGATATTTTGAAGATTACACATCTCACTCTTATCATCATTATGATGTCATTTTAAGGAGGTATGATCTTTACACCAGATCCGTGTAAGGATTTTATACATAAGATTATAAAATGTCAAGTAGCTCATCTAGGAACTGTTAACAATTTAAGAGATTATTAAACAACCTAAACACTGCTTTCATAGCATCAACAGGAGCATGAGTTGTAGTCTAAGATGATAATACAGATTCTGTAACCTCTAACAGCAACTCCCAGAATCAAAGAGGTAAAACCGTGGTGACTATGACTAATGGTGCAGAACAAACAGAATTGTAAAGAGCAAAACTCTACAGGACTTTTGCACAATAGTATACATGGAAAAACTCACACCTCGGGTCAAGTAGGTTTCACAGAATTATGCACCAATACGTTTTTTGTTTGTTTGTTTTTCTTTCTATCGGTCCCAATGTAATTTTTTTTCTTTTTTAAACATTTGCCTATTTGCCAAAACAGCATGCACTATAGATTTTTAGCAGAAATAGATTTAAGAAGGACAAAAATGCATAACTGACATAAAACTCAACTATTCAAAAGCTTCTTAAGAAGCACTTGCATACATTAAGTGGAGAACAAGTGATGCTACAGTAAACACTTCTTGAAAGTCAAAGAAATCAAAACAACTTCAGTGGACAACTAGAAAAATGGACTGCTTTACAAATATAAACAAATATTGTCATTTTTTCTGCATGGGAGAAAATTCTAGGATACATCCAGAATCATGTTAAGTTGTCAGAAGCAATTCAGTAATTAGAACAGAATATAAATCTATTGATACAGCTATGGTGTAAGTACAAAGTTTGTCTACATCTGAAAGCAGCACTAAAAACTTCTTTAAAAGGATGAAATTGAAAAAGAAGAATTTTCAGTTTGAAACCATCCCATCTGGGAGACAGCTGTAGACAAGAACAACGCTTAAATGATAATAAGAACATTATATTTGTATGAAGTTCATTCTTGAAGCATAACCAAGAGGATGGAAGGTGGGGAAAAAACATACACATTATATATTCATTTAAAATAATGTGACGCCAATGAAAATAAGAAAACCTCCCCGAATGGTGAAGTACATGTGAGGGAAAAAGTTCATTTGAGAAAGTTTCATGCATACTTAAAAACAGAAAGGTAGACACCACTAAGGAATGCTATTCACTTCTAGAAATGAAATCTGCATTTCTGTTAGTGAATTAGCTGAAGAGATTTAGAGCACGTGATGAGAAAGAAGAAGGAAAAAAGTACCTTTTCATTAGTATAGTCATTGGTATATAAGGTTTGACCATGTTCATCCAACTCTTCTGACCAACCCTTTGGAGGAGAACCGTACTGACTATCTGACTGGCTGTAACAAGAACTGTGGTCGTTTTCTTCTGATGAAAGATGCTACAAGTAGTCAGAAACATACAAGGCAGTTTTGAGAATGAAAATGCTTTAAAATCTGAAAGATCAAAGATTATTTGACTAGAAAGAGAAGAGTAATAAGAGCAGGAAGTTCACATTTTTATACCTTACATGAGAAAATGAGCTCATAAATAATCAATAATTGCTAGGTAAAAAAAAAAAGAAATCATAACAATTTATACTTTTTCTTTACTAACCCAGATTCCAACTACTCAAATTCAAGCAGCATCATATGACAGATTCAAACCTAATTAACACTCTGAATCCGTCGCCAATGTAAACTTTATTCCCACCAATTTGTATTACTGAATGATGAAGGAAGCTAGCTTTCATTCCTCTATTGCCCCAGAACACCCACAAGACATATTACACCTTGTTTTTCTGGCATCATCCCAGCTTTCATAATTAAATTCCCTTGTTCTCTTCCCAAATAGTACATGGAAACCAAATGATCATTCAGGATAAACGATGAATGAAACTTCAGCTGAATCTGTCTATGTGTATGATGCATCCTACAATGTTAGCAAATTTCAGTCTTTACCTTCCAGTGTTGGCACCTGACAATTTAAAAGCAAGACATTTTTACCTGCTAAAGATACAGCTAACTGAATTGTATGATTATCTTCTAAAAGTAAGAATTAATTATAACATGGAGAACAAGTTTGATGCATGAAATATAAGAAAGGTTTTGCATACTCATCAAAACTTCTGGTAACTCACCACGTGCATGAAGGAAACTCCCTAAGCTGACACAAGCTGACTATTAAGCACAGCAAAATCCATAGAACATTTCTGGTCATTCATAAAGGAACACAAATGTTCTCTACAACCTACAGAATGTGAGCATTTAAACTATACATTAAACAATCTCATCTCTTTCATATGGCACAAAAATTTGAACTGCCAATTTTTTTTTTTTATCAACTGGGGCAAAAAGTCTTCAGTCACATTTCTACACCTGGACTTGAGACTAACAAGTTGAAAATGCTGCTACAGGCTTCTCTTGAATAATTGTTTTATAACATAGCTGTAGTGTGTACACATATATATGTTTACATTATATTTTAATGTTCAAATACTGATTAGAGAAATGTCAGTGCACTTAAGGTAACAGACTTTGGAAACTTTGGGTTGTTTTTTTTGTTTGTTTGTTTGTTTTAAAAACAAGTATTACAGCCAAACAAGATAATGTTTCTTCCAAATAATTTCTGATGCTAAGGAAAGCAACATACAAATTAAAACTAAATATTCTCCTAGGAGAAAAACAGAAACCAGCCTGTTGCTCAGTAAGAATGACTTAACATGGCTGTCTGTGACATACCTATAACACAATAGTTCTGACGTTCCAAGGCTCAGCTAATCCCATCAGCACACTGTCTAGGAGTTTAACTTTGGCTGATAAACTTGGTAACATCTCTGGGACTTCATTTAAGTTTATCAGACCAAAGTCACTCTTTAATGCGTAAAAACAAATGCTGAAGTTGCTTAAATGGAAATTAAAAATAACACTGGACAAACCACGCTCTACGACTTCTGGTTCCTCTTCCAACACCTTTCCAGTACTGACTGCCTCTATGCTTCCTACTTCACATCTTTATGTAGCCTACATATTTCTACTTAAGAGTCCCAGCCCCAATCATATTCTACCTCAATCAACTAAAAACATCTAAAGCAGACAGCTACCAAATCTGTTACCTCATTTTACTGTAGCTTAGCCTGGTATCTCAACCTTTACGTATTTTGGTAAAAGTATTATAGGTCATAAATGAAATGCTGAACACAAACAGTAGACTGTGAAACATTTACAAATGAAGGACTGAAAAGAAGAAAAAAGTGGTTTCAAAACCAACAACCAATAGCATAGCCATAGAGGACAAATTACATAAGAATCTTGCACTATTTGAAATTTTTCAACTAGACAAGTTTATATTAATCAAAGCACTTATCATCCACAGAGCTCACAAAAAAAGAAACTGAGACGGATAAGATTGATGGATAGAACTGGTAAAGTTATAACAGACCTTCAAACATCATAAATAAGTGAACAAACTGAGCTGATATAACACTAAAAACAAAGCAGTAAAGAAGTTAAGCTTCTGAACATGCAACTATGTGGTGAAATGGTGATACAGAAGTTTGAGTCAGAGGAATCATCTGCAGATGGTAGGGGAAAGAATTTTTGAAAGTACTTCCATGAGAAGAAGGAATAATGACGACATTAGGAAACCTGTCACACTTATTGCTAGGTGAGTTACTATTCAAAAAATAAGTAAATAAAAGCACTTATTTCTTCACAGAAGAACACTCCAGAAGAACAAAACTGTGCCTAGCAAAAGAAGAGACAAGTGTGAAATTAACAGATAATTGTCAGAGACTGGCAAACTGAGTTTCACCAGTTTACTGGTTGCAGCCACTACCTGGTGGCGAGAAGATAAGACTCTTTAAATGCTTGCAATCACCACTGCAGCTCACAAGGCCATTCCGAGTGGCAATGAGAGGGCTCCCTTTTCCTGTCCATACTGTTTCTGGCACTAATGGCCCAGAGGCAGACTTCCACAACAGGACATTGAGCAATCTAAAATTTCTGAGCGGTATACAATTAAATTTTAAAACTAAACAACATAAAAGCTCATGTGTGGTTCAGGTGGATTTCCTCATATCTGAAAAAGGTATATGAAAATGGAAGATTTCTTAACAAATGTTTGCTTTTTGTTTCAAGCTTGATACTGATTAACCTCAGTACTATTTGAATACAAGAGCACTATTTCAAGCATATTTAAACAGTAATATTCACCTTCCAATTATTCCTTTTCTTTATCTGAATCACAGCAAATTGAGATAGACTAACACCACTTGTTTGGCTCTCCCTAGCAATCAGCTGCACATAACATATTAGCTACTCAAATATTTTCCCTAACTATTTTTTAATGCAAATAACTTCTGTGGGAAAGCCTAACAACAGTTAACAGCTTTAGAAGGTGAAGGATTTGCATTATGAGAAAAAAATAACCTTTATATATGGAATATAACTAAGTCAAAAGTTCCTACAGCCTTTCCCAAGCATTTGCCACCATGAGACCCAGACATTTGATTAGACACCTCCCAGCACTGTGCTTATGTTCTCTTCTTCTCTAGGACATCCAGTTATCACTCACAGAATTAAGAAAATGATTTCCCCAAAGTTTACAATTTTCCCTAACAAAGTATTACTCCTTTAACTGCCTTTTCCCCTAGTTTTCTCTACAGATATCCAAGGCCCCACAAAGAAATCACTGACAAGTGTGTAAATTCATTTCTCCTAAGCAAACAGATAAAATGAATGGAATTGAATAGAAGCCTCAATTTCAGTGTTTTTGATGCTGTTGGAAAGTGCTACAAAATATCACTAAGTCTAGTTTTAGCTCCCAAACTCTCCTAGGTAGACTTACTGCCACAACACTAACCAAGCATGAACAAATACCTGCATGTCCCTTTCCTCTGTTTTACTGTGTATTTAACTTCTACTGATAACTCCCTTTATATTTTATCTCCCTTCCCTGTTTCTAGAAACTGCCTCACTTCCTCTCCTTCCCCCACTCCCTTAACCACCCCAGAAATGTGCAGAATACACTGAAAAAGAGAACATACTCCACATCAGAAAAGCTACAATGGTTTCCTTAGTCCATTGTCATTTGAAGTCCTGTTAGTTTCAAGTTCTCCTTTATTTTCAAAAGGACACCTGCAACACCTGATGAGGGACTGCCAGGTACTTTCACAACTAGTACTCAGGCTCATGACCCATTTCGTACATACTTCACATACACATTTTCATATACAAAATTGACTGAAGTCAATGGTTGATGGTTACTACATCCCATTAAGCCACATGACTGAAAAGACAAAAGACAGTCCTTGATACCTCAAAAATTCAGAGATATCAAGTTCCATAACAAAACAGTATTCATATGCATTACAATCTCATTGCAATCTCAGAACAAAACTACCTCATGATCTGCATGGCTCTGGGAATCCCCTTTATTAATGCTTGCATCTCGGGCCCAACGTGGAGGTTTCCAAGTTCGTTCCTGTGATCCTCTGTTGAAGTAATAACAGCGTCCTGTTGTATCTTTATGGGTTTCCCATTCCCCATTTATTTGGACTGGAGCACTTGTAGGTAGTGGTGGAAGTGCAGACTGAGATATTTTCAGTTCTTGTAAATTAGCATAAACTGGTGAATCAGGCCTCCCTTGGCTTGGTGGAGTAGTTGGCTATTGAGAGAAGAGATGTATTATTAAAGAGCAAATGAATTTTATAATGCTCCTTTACAAATCAGCATATATTACAAGAGTAAAATTAACCAACAAACTCCTGGTTTTTTTTTTTGTTGTTGTTAATTATAAAAGCACAAAGGAAAGCCACAAGATGCTGAAAAGATTAGATCTTTTTCAATATTAAACAGTTATTGTTTGTGATATTAACTTTATAGTTCACATTTCAGTATTTCTCCAAATGACAGTTGATAATTGCCCTGCAATGGATTTGAAATGCACTAAAATCTTCATCAAATAATTCTATGTTTTAAAACTTCAGCTATACAGTTAAAGGATTGCTCAGTAGCTGTAAGTAATATGATCTTGTTTAAGATGAAACATAGTATTTCTTACATGTTACTTAATCAATTAAAGATGGTTTCCCAGTCTTTTTCCTCCGCTAATACTATATAAATGATGGTGAATATATAAAGCAGTGCTTTTGTTTCCCAACGAGAACTAAACAGACCACTGAGTTTGAAAGACAAATATGATGTTGTGATGCTGAAACTCCAGAAGCCACTTGGGTGGTTTACCTGTAAGCCTTTCCAAATAAATGCTTGAACTCTTTTATGTAATAACACTGTAAGCATTCTGACTACCACTCCCTTCTTACAAAAATTATGTGGGTACTTATTTAAAGTGCATAACTTTATTCATATATATGCAAATAAGGAGAACAACAATTGTCCACAAGGAAATAAAAGATTAAGGACAATTTCATATTCATAGTTTGTGGATATGAAGACCTGTGAAAAGCATAGTTAAAAGTCTGTGGTACTTACTGAAACCATGAGTACTTTCAAATAAGCCACAGAAGTGGTTAGAAGAAAAACGTACTTTTTGATGTTCAATTTCTGAAGTGCAATAGAAGCACATAAAACACACCACGCGAAGGATAAGTGTGTGTTTTCATGAAAACTGCGACCAGGAGACTGTGGAAGCAGCTTGCCATTAAGCCAAATTGAATGCCTGTTAATGCAGAGCCAACTCTCTACATCATGGCATTTATTCAGACACTCTAAAGAAAGTAAAAATATCATGCAAACCATCCCCCAACTCCTCCTCGCTTGCTTTTAATTTAGAAACTTCGCTGTAGGCAAGCCCTTGTGCCTGTTGCTGCATCTTTCAAAGAAAAAAAAGAACATACTGCATTACATAAAAGATCCTTTACAATGCGCTTTTAAACATTAATATCTTAGACTGCTAATCATGGCCACATCTAATCATAAATTATTGGGGTTTGCTCAGACAAGACAGGATATTGTACCACACAATCAAATATCAACTGCTTGCACCGCAGCTGGAACCAAATATGGGCAATATCCACAACCCGAAGGGGAAATAGCTAGAGAGGAACTTAATGAGATTAAAACAAGCACAGACCTGTTTTGTAAAACTTTAAAAGTTAAAAGACAACTTACTGGATACAGCAAGTACAGTGTGTTTAACAGGAATATACAGCAAACCTGGGGGAAAAGGGTATCTGCAGCACTTGCAAAATCAGCTGAAAACAATTAGCGCCTCCTCCATCAATTCAAAAGAAAGAAACCCACTACAAAACTTTATGAAAACACTACTTTTCTCTACCCAAGTCTTTCCTTTTAGGGGAGCAGGAGGAAGCGTGGAACAGCTGGATTTGGTAAAGTACTGTTTCTTGAGGACATTAATAGCATAAGGAGCATTGCCATAAATGTTCTCAGGGACGTCCCTCGACTCCACTGAACGCTGAGAGCGCCTGTGGTCAGCTTCCATACAGACAGTGCCCCCAGGCTGCAGCAGGTCTTCTCACTCCAAACCGTCCTTCCTCCTGTGTCCTGGCATGCCCAGGGAGCGAGGTGCCCCATCCCATGTAACTCTCACTGCCAGCCTGTGCAAAGCAACAGCAGGTCCAGGTGGCATCGCACAGAGCCCAAGGCTCTGCCTCCCCTCAGGGTGGGAGTCCCCCAAAGTGCCCTGCCTGCTGCCACACAGGCCTCAGCCTTGCACAGCAATCCTCGATTTTTGCTTCCACGAAAGACCAGAATTAATTTTGGCACTGTAACTAGAACAACTCTGGATCTGGATGAAGCTGCAGGACCCATGTCACACTAGAATGATATTGGAAGCTCAAGGCCAATGTGCTGCCATGCAGCTCAAGCAACACATCAGTTACATTTTATACACTAATGTGCCATAAAATTGTAATGTGTGTTCTTCTTCTGACTGCTCAATACTTCTAGGCTAAAATTTCTGGTTTACGAGTGGAGAAGTCAGAATTTCCACCCAGAACAGCAAACAAGGCAGCTAAGAGTCCTGCCAGCCAGTCACCTTTGCTCCCTCCTGAGAGACCTTTTCAGTAGAACTACAAGATTTAAGAGACGCCCTTTAAGTCATTGTTTTCAGCAAAGCATGAAAAATGCAAACTCATAAATCTACCTTCAGCACACAGCTTAGCTTTAAGTGCATCCATGGGGATCCAACATTCTTATCAGGAACTGCTCTGAACAACCATGCGGCACGCAGCAGCACTTCCCCATACCTCTGGGCACGCCATGAGGTGCGCTGCCGCCTACAGTGCTGTTCAACAACACCCAACGTTACCAATGGTAATTTTATCTGGGAAAAATTTGTTTATTAATAAAGCAACTTATAAAAGCCCCATGAAGCGACCTCTGTGCGCTGCCCTGGGGATGTCAGCAGGAAGGCCTGTCCCTCCCCAGGCTGCTCCCACCAGGTGGCCCCGCCGAGCTCCCAGGCCTCCCACACCCTGGCCGCTGTGCTGAAGGTAACTGCTTCTAGTCCAAGTCTGCTCTCCAAAAACTGCCACTAGTTTCAAGTCAAAATGCATATTAAAGTAATTTAATTGTGTTCCTTTAATTTACTGAGCTCATGCTAATGTGTAAATAAGAGTAAATAAAGCATTACCTAAATCAAAACCGTTTATAACAATTTCCATGGCTGTTTTCCCAAATGCAGATAAATACAGGTTTGCTAAACACCAAATATTTTTGTAAGTACACGTGGACTTCCAGTTAGAGCTTCCCTCCCTACGTCCTTTTTTGCCCTACAGAACTTCCAATGCTCACACAAGCAGAATTAAATTTACTGAAAGAGACTACTTGTTCTTGCAACTCTGATAGTGAGAAAATATGTAAAACACGTCCTTCAGCATGCACACGCACGTACACAGAAGGTGCGTTTCAAGCTTCATCTGCCTCTTGGTATGATTTCAAGCTTCTTCCTGCTACTTTCTCTGACTGAAAACAGTGAAGAACTCTTGCTAGGTAGAGAGTGATGAGGAAAAATGAGAAAGGAGAAGTACTTCTGCAGTGTCACAATGAGCGAAAATCACACAGCCCTGTAAGCACAATGTCAGCCTTATGAATACAAAGGACCTCCCCTTAACTCAGTCATGCTCAACAGTTTAATATATTCGAGGACTCCTGTATTTAACTCAGTTAGGCTGCAGTATCAGCAAACAAACACCTTGCAAACTGATAATGAAAACTTACACACAGAAAGAAGTTTCCAGGATCAACTCAAAACATTCTTCAAAATCATATAGGATGTGTGGGTTTTTTTTGGAACTTAGTTATTACACTGGCACAGTAGGAAGCAGACACATGCCTTTAAATAAAACAACTTGTTAATCATTCATGAATGAGCAGTCAACATTTTCAAATGCCAGATATGCTATCAGGCCACTGAACACATGCTTGAACTCAGTGCAGTGGAAAGCAATCTTACTATACTTCACAACGTACTTTGTCATTATCAAAATGCATAGAAGCTTCTCAAAGAATAACTTGGGTTTTAAAGTTACTTTAAACTTTTCTTCAGACAGCAGCATTTGTTCAAGCATCCAACATTAAAACAAACAAAGAGGTTCAATGCATTATAGCAGCCTAAGACTGCAGTTCTAGTAAAAGCAAGGACAAAAGATCTCTTCCTATGCGCTAAAAAAAATGATGTTGGTTTCGGTATTGTTTTAAAAGCAGTGAGAACATACTGTATCAAGGACACAAGTAATTCAGAGATGAAAAAATACCCTGAATCTGACAGCCACCTTCTACAGCACTCAAATCCAATACAACAGCTTTCAGAGCATAACTGCTTGCAGAACAAATCATAAATGTTTTGCCCCCATTACAAATGATTGCTTTGCCCTGCTTCCGCTCACAGCTTTTCTGAATGTTATAACCTTGAAATTAAGGGCCTCCATTTCAGAAACAGCATTCAGATTGTTAAAATTCACTTTTAATGAGACAAAAAAAGTCAGGTAAACCTTATGATGCACTAGATTACACTCAGCAGATCACCCATACTCATGTGTAAGACCAGCAGAAGGAAAATGAAGAATCCCAGTTCCCCCAACAACCAAGCTTCTTGCCAAGGAATTGCCCCTGTCCTTTCAGCAAGGCCTGAGACTTCAATACCAGCTTCATTCCTTAAGAATGATATCAAAGTAATCTCAGAAGCTCCACATTTTCATTTTCAAAAAGCAACAGCTTCAATTGGAATCATCAACTTATCTCCTCCTTCCTCTTCCTGCTCAAGGCCTGGGTTTCTACAAACGCGCTCAGGATCCTACTTTCTTTCTAACATGTTTAGGCACATCCAAAACTTCTTGCATTCTTGGGTGTTACATGAGGGAGTTTTTCAACAAGTTCTGACTTCACAGGTAAAGATAAACTGATTTAAATAGCAAAGTTTAAATGGGAACCCAAACAATTCTGTGTGCACTGACTTTCCCTGGCCAAATATTTAACTACGTAGTACCTTAGACTGTAAGCCTATGATATGCATTGAAAGTATTACAGGCCTCTTAATACCTGATCACGGATTTACAGCCAGCCACAGTAGTGCAAATATTATTTAATAGTACTAAATTTTGCCCATTGATTTATCATTATAAAGTGATTAAAAAAAAAAGGATTTAGTGAAGCAATACAGAATTAAAAACATCCTGTAAAAAAATCTCAAATATATTTGCTAATTAAAGATCATTCAACAGTTAATGAAATAGTTCAATGTTTAAAACGTCACACTCACATTTCGAGTGCCCCAAGCACTCTCAAGAAAGTCATTTTTATAAATGGGTGGCCAATAACTTCACATCATATTGATAATAAAAAGAAAGCATGTAATTTATTTTTCCTAATTACATTTTTGATCAACTTTTGTATTTTAATATAAACATCTACATATGAAACTAGGCTATGAAATAAAGCATCTTAGGATGCAGGGCATTGTGTTCTGCCAAAAAAATCTTCCGCTATTTAAGCCATTTGAAAGATATGTTTCTCCTAAAGTTGCTAAAAATATAATTCTTTATTCAGTGATAACATAATTCCTTTCAGCAGGAATTCCAACATTCTGAGAACAGTAGTAAATAGAAAATAGAATTTTATGCATACGCATATTTCACACTTGATAGGATTATTTATGCACTAATATCAAAATGCATGCACCCCCTTCACTTAGTAGCCTAAAAATAACTTTTTTTTTCCCCCTCATTGAATTGTACTGCAAAAGCACTGCAGTGCAGGCAGGCAGGAGGCCCATTCCCAGCACACTCACACCCCGCTAGGAGCAGAAGCACAGGGCCTCTACAGCAGGGCAGCTCTGGCACGACTCGGGCTGCTCCCAGTCCATCCGTCATCAATGACTGATCAAAGAAAACTGATGGAAAACCAGCCCTCCTCCCCCTTTACAATGTACAGATTTATCATTCACATTCCTATAGTGTTCATGTGTTCCTCACTGAGACGGGCATATGTAAGCTTATGAATTCCGTAGCAAGAAAAGACAGTATATAATTGACCAAAGGACTGCGACAGTGATGTCAAATATTTTATAAAAAAAACGGAAATAGGACTTTACAATGGGATCCTTTGTACAATAAGGACAAAGATGACAGTGTCTACCGTACTTGTTCTCTGCCACTTGCACAATCTAGCTTGTCCCTTTAATAAAAAAGCTTTTGTCCCAGGCTACAGCAAAGCTGCTTCTCCTATAGTAGGAAATTTAAATACCATATGAAACACTTTACTTCACACATGCTTACAGAGAAAGTTAACACCAATTAGGCTAGAGTTGAGAAATGTGAAGTTACAGAGTCAGCCAGTAACTCTCTTTCTAATTGGCAGGGGTGGTGGAGAGGTCTTTTTCTCTTTTTTTATTCTGTTCATCCACCACAACAAACTATCAAAAGGCACAATGTGGTATCTGTAACATAGTTCAGAAATTCAGCATCTTCAACAGCCTGGACACATCACGCAGCAGTAACTTTACATGTTTATTTTTCTTCCAAGTTTTATAAAAGTGATGAAGTTGGTTCTATAAGAAGGATGTTTCAACAACTCCAGCAGAAACACAAAATACATTCTGTTGTAGTTTCACTGCTGCCAGTTCTTGACCTCTGGGGAACCTAAAGTGCATGGTTGAAAGCTGGTTTGTGAAGAACAAAGCTGTTGGGAACCATTTGTGATTTCTCCTGAGGACCATTTTCTATGAAATCGAATCACACAGAGAACCCCACAGAAACCCAACTCCAGCAGAACACAGGCATGTACCATGCTGACAGCTACTGCTTTTTCAGCTGGGCAGGATCACAAGCGCTCATGTTTAGAAGTGCTACAGCAAAGCAACTGATACAATAGAACAATCTCTAAACAATGGTTTCAGGAGTACTGGAAAGTTCTCCTTTCCTTCATACATCATTTACTATTTTGCTTAATAAATTTAATGTATAGCCCTATTTCTTACTTGCTTCATAAAGGTCAAAGTTTACTGATTATCAACTTCCCTGGACTTCTCTGTTGCAACTGTTGCAATACTACAGCACCTCTAAAGAGTTACCTCGTATGAAATATAATTATGGGCTGAAATAGCGTTACTTGAACTCATGTCAGCTTAAAGGTAAAAAAAAAAAAGTTTCCATTAGTTTCCATCACTTTATATTGAGTAGCAATATTTCCTACACTTTACATTTTTCAGAAGCACAGATACCATAGCATGCAAGTGGTACTTCTGAGGGTTCAGTGCTTACACAAGGCAACATAAGGCTGCTCACCCATAGGGAGGGCAGATGGGAAAGCAAACATCACCTCTAGTAAGGCGCCTGAGGTGCTGAAATTGTATTAGTGGGCATGCTCAGAAAGCCAGAAAGATCACTCAAGTACCACTTGACAAACATACAATGAAATCCAACACCAGGCAGAATACCAAAGAACAGACTTCTTGTTCAAATGAATCATATCTTACTATTTTTAAGAGAAAGAAAAAGCCAGAGGCATTGAAACTTTCTTAAATATATTTTTGGTGGCTTCGTTATCAACTGTAATGAACAATCTGCAAGATGCTGTTCTAGAACACAGCAGTCATCAAATCTGTGTTTTTCAAAAAGAGTAAAGCCTTTGGAAATGAGTACAAGAAAATGCAGAACTCCCACACAATTTATTTACAGCTGTTGGCCTTTTACACTGCTTTTGCAGCAGATTTCACTTGTGTGAAACTACTTCAGAGAATGTTGCTTGTAGCAGCAAATTCTGCAAGCACTTGTTAAGCCAATATTTCTTTGTTAGGTGTTGGAATAATTTCAAAATATCTTGTTGAGCTTATGAACTGCAGCAGCTATAAGTTTCTAAATAACATACACAGCTGCAGGACACTGCCAGTATTTAAACATCATGAAAAATGCTGCAGCATCAGTACACTTAGTGGTACAAAGAAAGCAAAACCCCATTAGAAACGCAGCTAACCGGCCTAGAAAGCAAACACAGTACAGTGTGAAATCAGACACTAGGATAAATCTGTTGGCTTACCTTCCTAATATATTAACAAGAGTATATTCTGTTGGGTAAGCAGCAGGCTTGATCCCTTCCTGAACAAGCAGGCAGCTGCCCCCTGCACGGCTTCACACAGCTGCTGTTCCCAGCTCCCCAGCAGGCAGGTGACTTGGGTAGGGTCCCACTTGGGAACGGAGGAAGTCACTTCAAAAAACAGCTACTGGGGGTACTTGCATTAACTTCCATTGATAGTTACATCAAAAACTTGAGGGACAAGTTAGAGTACAGCACAATTTGTTAGCTGAGAGCAATGCCCAAGCAGCATGCTCTGAGTATTTTGCAGGACTATCCAATGTCAGATGTATGGCAACACACCACATTTTACGTGCTGCCATGCTAAGTCTGTATCCTAACCTAAACACCAAGTTTCACACCCAAAGTCTGGAAAAATTAAAATGAATCCTCTCCATCAAGTAATTAAGCCATACTTTAACATAAAACAGAGCCACAGTATGGAGGTAGGAATCCTAGGATACAACTGCTCTCAAGTCTATACGCCGTATATGCAAAGTCCTGACTGCTTCCACATTTCCATTTGCAGGCAAATTTTTCAGCTGACCTTTTAAACTCATCAGAACATCTACTAACAGAAAAAAAAAAACACGTTTTCTGCCCTTTTTTCTTTTTTAAAAAGTGTTTTTTTTGTTCATCGTACCAGAAAGGGAAGCCATGAGAAGAGTAATTTGCAGTTTTAAATGAGCGAGTTACCCTAACTCCCCATGCACGCACAAGAAGAATTTCCTTTGTGCATAAAGGCAGAAGCCACGCTGACACTTCTGCTTATACCGAGAGCTCAGCAAATACTTTTGCTAATTCAGTTCGTGTCACCAGATTAACACAGTACACAGCTCAGAGGGCTCAGCCAACATTTTAAAGTTTAGAAAACAAGAAAAAAACCCAATTAATTTATAATCAGAAAATAAGAGACAAACAGTAAATAAGGGTCCAGAAAAGCCAGGCCAGCAGGCTGGCTCACAGCTACCAGGAGCTAGCCCCTCCCAGCCCAGGGGCCAATGCCCATGTCCCATGTCCCACAGCAAGATGGGGGCGGGAATCAGCCTGGCAAAGGGCTGCCCCTCCACTGATTGCTCCCTGCCCAAAGAAATGGGTACAGGGTAGCTGAAGGAGTTGCTGAAGGATGGGGCCCTGTTTGGATGGGGCCCTGGGCAGCCTGAGCTGCTGGGTAGGAACCAGCGCATGGCATGGGGACAGAACCGATGGTCTTTAAGGTCCCTTCCAAAGCAAACCATTCTGTGATCTCTTCTTTTTAGCTATGCTGACTGATGAGTTTGTCAACTTTTTACATTTTAGTAAAAAAAAGAAACCACAATGTTTATATTGTCAATTCTTGTAAAATTAACAAATCCTGTTACTAATACTAGTATTTAGCAAAAAGGAAAATCCTGGGTCAGGTATGCTGGGAACATCTTCATCAATCTAAGCAAGAAAAGGTGTTATATTTTTATCTCCTCTCCAAACCTCCAGGGTACATCAATACCTAAAATAATTTATAGCCCAGAAGAGCTTTGAAACACTGAGAAACATACGCAAGGAAAGAGGTTATATTTGTTTTTAAGCAGAAGACAATTTTCTTCAGCTTATGGCAAGACGAGTTCCCAATGTGTCTGGTCAGGTTGATGACCCTGGACACTGCCTGAGGTCACAGAGCACAGTTGTGAAGAACCACCCTGCTCAGACTTCAGGCAAATAACGATGTCTGCTCAGTCAGCCACACCAACCCCACAATGGCTCCTGCTCTGCTCACCAATGTAACGAAAAAAAATTAGTAAGATGATAGCAAACAGGAAAATAAACACAACACTGTACTTTGGAATTGATAGGAAGGTCTTTTAGAGTTCAGCCATTGACAAAGCCATTTCTGTGCTCAAAGATGATCACAAAGTCACTACAATCATATATATTAGAATGGTTTTTAGCATAGAATTTAAGTCACCTGTAGTGATATCCTGTACTATGCCAGACAACTGGAAGCTCAAGATACTTATAACTACAAAATACCACTTCACAGCCATCAGATGTAGAAGCAGTAAGGCAATCTCCAGATACAATTAGAAAAAAATTCTGAGAGGTTAGATGGCCAAACCACCCATTTAATGAACAGGAGTCTCCCTGAGACCTGCGGGATCTCATTTCCCCTCTGCTGACTCTCACAGCTGCAGTGCTGACAGGAAGCTTCAAGCGGCTGTTCTTCCTCAAGATGTTACAAAACACAACTTGTTTCATCATTTGCTTATTTGTAATACAAATAGAGGTCTTGCAAACAAAATGAACCTGGGGCTTTTGGAGTACAGGGGAGTCTAGACTAAAATATTTATCTTTTCAGAAGCAGTTAGTCATATTTTTCTAGTTCTATATAATTTTAATGTATCCATTAAGATAAACCAGTTTGAAAATTGTATACTACAGTAATCAAGGAAGAGCCACAAAACATACAGCCTGTAGTATGCCTACAGCACCCTAACTACAAGAACTGATGAGGGGACAAGGCAAAACCACATAGTCTAGACACTTGTTAAAAATAAAAAGGCATACACTGAAATACTCAAAGAATAACACATCTGTTTACTCCTCTAACCTTAACATTCAGCTAAACTTCACGACCAACACAGACCACTGAAAATAGTATTCCAGTATGAGGACTGTTGGATGTGCAGCCACACAGTTTGGTGGTCAAGCACCACAAGAATCAAGACATTAGAAGCCTGCTCCACAAAAATGCTAATTGCCTTTTATAAATGAAGTGCGCTGAAAATTAGCAACTCATTGAGTTCTCAGTAATCAAATCAAAATGCTGATTTTCCACTCCTCAGATCTACTGTAACAGGAAAGGGCTCTACTTCACTATTTCCAACTGCATGCTAGAAAGAAAACTGAAACGGAAGTTCAAAAGCACAACATCAGCTAAGTTCTCATAGCAGCTCTCTTTATACTCTTTTTTGTTTTTAAAGCACCGTCTTAAAGGGTATACGAAGGCAAAAATAGATTAGATGTACAATTAACAGTCAAAAATATTCTGTTTCACTGTGACTATCTGTACATTAGCGTACACAAGTCAGACTACAATGTTAATACAAGCATTACTGACTACTATATTTGAGTTATTTAATAACTTAAAGAAAATAAAAAAGCCTAAGGTTTCTATTTCCTATACTGAAACTTCTCATTTAAAGGCTCTGAACTATCTATTCAACAACTGCCGCATTTGCTGCAGAAGCAAACTATTGGGTATCAACACCCAAAAGTAAAGCAGTATTTTTGAAATTTGTATCTTTCTGTGCTGATTTCATTTCCTCATATGAGTATCAGCAACTATTCATAGTTATATGTTTTACCAAATCCTCTTGTCAGCAGGCCCTTCTCAAGCAGAGCTTTCATACAATGAAACATCTCTTAAGAAATCAGTAACAAAGACAGACAGCCTGCCAGAAATAGTAAAGCAAAGGAAAAATGTTAAGAACCCACAGCTATTTTGATATTT
Organism: Perdix hodgsoniae; assembly: GCA_035772895.1. Taxonomy (NCBI): domain Eukaryota; kingdom Metazoa; phylum Chordata; class Aves; order Galliformes; family Phasianidae; genus Perdix; species Perdix hodgsoniae. Next base: position 9,207,042 of record JAPSGF010000005.1, on the reverse strand, counting down.
CTAGTAAAAGCCCCATCTCCAAAGTCCTGCTGTGCCAGCTGGATCGGTCCAGATGGGGTCTGTTAGTGATGCACAAATCAGGAAGATGGCACTTTGTCCTCCCACTTCTGCTGCTGAGTTCACACTGGGGAACAGCGCTGCAGGATTCAGATTGCAAAACTCTCTGAATGTCTGGCTCCACAAGCTAAATAAGATTCAAATTCAAGATGTAAGTGGGTTAATGTAGCTGTAAATGAAGCAGCTCTTGCAATAAAAGTAGGAAGATTCATTCCTTGCCACACTTTGGACCATAACACAAGAGTCATGGTGCATACGCAGTACTAAGCTGGCGAGTGCAGGGAAAGACATGGCCTTTCCAGTTCCTGCTATGATTACAAGCAATTGATTTCACAAATTATTAAAAGAAACAAAATAAACCAACATAATTAAATTAGCAGTCTGACGTAACAGTTTTTCCACTGTTGACAGCTAGAACAAAAAACTGATCCTAATCTCTAGATGCCAGAGATCCATTCTGATCAATCAGTAAGAGGAAGCCAGGATTGAACTGCTACCAAACCTAAAAATGAATGCTGCCTCTACAGCAAAAGGCAGAGCAGAGGTAAAAGACAAAGACAGATTGAGACAAGCGGCACCAGCCCTCTCTGAAACTGCTGACATTGGGGGTGGAAGACGTCACACCAGAGCCAGGCATTTTGCACCCCAGCTTACAGAGAACTCCCCTAAATACTGAGGGTGGGAGGGAGCTCCACTGAAAATAAAATCCCCAAATTTATAACATTGTCTGATAAATCGTGTCAGAATTAAGAGAGTGCTTTAAAATTAACTAATTATGCTTTTGCTGCCAAGATGCTATCCTACGTATTACATTAGAAATTATATAGAAAGATTTTTAGTTACTTGCAGCTGCTTTTCCTAAGAAAAGTCCTATCAGCATTTTATATACCAAGAGTACAAGAAATGCATTTCAGGCATTAAGTGAGGAAGTTCAAAAAACGCTGTCAGAAGTCACCAAGTGGCATGCTGTTGCTGTTTCACATTACTAAAACATTCCAGACTTTTTTTTTTTCCTTTAACTGTACCACACAATAATGCAAACCTATTAGCACTGCATTATGGCTGAGATAGCAACAATTTGCTAACAGTTTCATGCTGATTAAGCAATGGGCAGCAAACTCCCAGCTCCCCCAGGTGAGCAAATGGCAGCCCTGTGCTTAGCAGTGGCATCAGCAGAATGTTCCCATTGAAAGTGTGAAGGTAACAGAGCACTGTGGCATGGTCTGCCAAGCTACAAGGAAAAATGCTGTGAAGGAAGGCATGCAGTCCAATCCATACACACAGCAGAGCTCAGCACCTCAGCTTTCAAGAGAAGGTGTACAGAAAGCAGCTGCCCAGTTTTAGAGAACAGATTAAATGAAGGCTGATCTTTCTGGGAGTCTCCGAGAAAAACAGACAGACAGCAATGTAAGGGGCACAGTAGTTCTCTCCTACATTCTTCAATGTAGTTAAAACTCTTTAATATAAAACTACTGTATAGAAGTTCTCACAATAGCACCTCGCCATTGACTTTATCACTTTTCTAGAGACATTTTCAGTACTTCCATGTAACTCCTCTAGAAAGGCAAATTCCAGCAGCAGCAGGCACTGCAGGAAGCCACAGCTCCCTCCAGGGTACAAGAGGTGTGCAAAAGCCTCACAGAGCAATGCTGTGTGCTGGTGAGCCAGAACGCTTCCAGAACTGCTGCCATTCCGTAATGCTCAGCTTGCTGGTCAGTCATATTCAGTACAACAGCTGTATTGGAGTATATGACTTACTGGAAACATTAAAAACCTGAGCGTGCTTTAAGCCAGCACTGCCCCAAAGCCTGTCATCTTCATAAGAACAACTGGGTATATACAGTGGTCAGCTGCATATGTTAAAGATTTTTAATGAGCTCCAATCACCAAGATCCAATTGCAGTTCAATCACTGGCAACAACCAAATCCAGCATGATGACAGCACAGCAGACCTAAGAAAAGCTGCAGGCTGTTCTGTTGATCCTGGGGTACCTCACAGCCACCACTCCTCCTGCATTTCTCTGTGATACAAGAGTCAGAGGAAGGCTTTAGACTGCTCATCTCTGCCAAGAACATCTTCACATTGGCCTATCAACTCATCTAGGAGTGAAAGTAATATTACCTGCTGCCTTCAGCCAAGGCAGCACAGAGGCTTTGGCCCCTCTGGCAAAATAGGTCTAGGAGCAGCAAATAGCAATTGAAATAACATACACAACACGTTCTCATCTCTACTGGAAAACATACCTTATTGAGAAGACTAATCCAACTGGTTACTATAAGGAGACTTCTCTGCTTGAGCGTGCTTTAGGCCAGCACTCATTGGGAATGTGAAGTTGCTGGACATGTCTGTGACTGCCTGTTTCCATCAGCTTCTCTCCCCTCATACACCTCTAAGAACCACTGAAGCACACAGCTGATATTTACACGCTTCATTTTTCACATGTGTAAATGGTATTTCAACAACAGTTTTTCATGTCATCATAAAAATTAATTTAAAATTAGATGATAAGCTCCCCTTTAAACAAACCATATTTCTGTATTTTAACATCAAAATTCATTTCTATTAGCAGGTCCCACCCAACAGCAAACAGGTTGGACTTGGTCTTTAAGCACCACTTGCTTTATGCCAGTACCTGTCCTGGATCACCCTTTACCAAGCCTGCATTCTTACACAACAATCTCACATTTTTACTGGGTAACACTGAGTGCAGTTAGTGGGTTCCATGACAGACAGCCAAATTTTAGATGGTACAAGACAAAAATCACGGTGCAACAAAGAGCAAAGTTTGCAATTTAACTTTCAAAGGAGCTTTTGAATGACATTTGTCATCTATGGTGCCTTGGAGCACTTAGGAGTGGAACACCTATCAGCTTGCCTGAAGCAAACTTTAAGGCAGAAAAGCAAACGATGGCAAGAATCCTTGGCATTGAAATAAGTTTCAGATGGGCTTTCTGCTTTGAACCCTCCCTGACCAGGAAGGATACTTCTCATTTTGATGCCTGCAGAAATGAAGTTCTCAATAAACCATAAAAACCCCACATATATCAGCACTCATCAGGAAGAGGGGAGAAGGAGGGAAAACTATGAATGAAGAGCTGATTTAAGGCAAAGCGCCACAACCCTCCTAAATCCAGCAGGCGCTGCCTACGCAACATATTTGCTCCAGCACACAACTGAAACTGCAGTTTTGTTCAGACTGCTGGAACCCCCCTCAAACTCATTTATTTGAGAGGCTCAAGACAAAGAACATCTGCTGTTGCAGCAGGCAGAACTTTTTTTTTGTTTATAAGGTAGGAAGGCAAATCTCGTGACAGACGTGACACACACACAGCATTTCATATCAAGATTTCAGTTTCAAATTCTGTCTTTTTAAGACAGCAGAATGAACAGAAGCTGTTTAAGATCACACACACAAAAAAAAGCCTGTGGGAAGTGCCACATAGCTTGTATTTTTCTAATTCTTCGTTTTTAAGTGAGTGAGAACAGACTCTCTGCTTTTAGTATTCCGGCTCTGTTCCATAGAAGCATACAAAAGAGGATTAATATTTTCCTAAGGACATCCAACATACAGCACACAGCTTCCAAGATCTTCAGAGATTTCCGAGATCCATTTTTAAGTGTTGAAGTGCTAAAATAAAGACAACTGCACTGCCAAAAGCCACCTTGAAATCCCAGCAAGCACTCAGCAACAGCCCACAGTTACAGCAGAACGAAGAACAGGAGGAACATTCTCACGGGATCCACAACCAGGTTGCAGCTTTTTCCCCCTCGCAACAGCTAAAAATACACACATTTGTGCCTTGACTGTATTTCTGACTGCTTCGCTCTACTTGAGGACAGTTTGTTGGCACTTGGATTTGGGGCAGAAATGCAACACTCTGCCATGCCTTTTAGTTTTCTTGTACCAGCAAGAA